>CM034157.1:277508544-278708544 GCA_019776745.2 Taxus chinensis | reverse complement strand
CCAAAAAAAATTAACAAACCAAAAGAATAATAGCATATTTCATTATAAAAGATCAGAAAAAACCTTTTAAGAACAAATCCAACTTATTTCTGGTATTTCAAAAATACTATACAGCCCATAAAAATGTTACTAAAAATTGTAGCAACGCAACACTCTACAGGAAGGAATAAAGGAATGCTCTCCCTAAGAAATACAACCAGCCCTATTTACTGTGATGAATAAATGTTACATTAACCACAAACTTTAATGCAAACAAAAATGAAAAACTTAAAAAAAATAAAAAATTAAAACCCATATTACTGTGATTAACATATCTAATGTGCACTTATCACATGTTTCAAAACTTAAACCTAAATAAAAACCTCTATAGAACGAATTAAATCTTTAGACTAATCGATATTTATCAAAAAAAACTCCCATCTTACAAGCACCTTAAGAATATTTCTAGATGTCAGAATACACCTATGAGACCAAAGTCGTTAACTTAATTCACTCTGTCAAATAAGACCTTCACAAATAAATCTATAAAAATTGTCATAAATTCCTCTCTTTTTTTAAAAGTTGCACTAAGCAACCATTAACCAATGAACTAAACCTATTTAAAACTCGTACATGGAATAACAATTCAATCATATTATTTAACAAATCGTAGAAATTTCAATAAACTACGAAAGAGAATTTAAAAAGTATTAAACAATGTTGGAGGAACCCAAATTTAATCTCGTATGCCAAATGATAGGAAATGCTTAACCAAAAAAACTTTGTAGACGATCAAGAAACGAAGTATTAGTTTTATAAATACACAAGTCATAAACTCTACTAACGACCTTCCTCGATTCCCAGTAGCTTAAAATTTCAATCATTATAATAAACATGGTATATTATTAAAAAAAACTCATACTTGTTTTAACAAATATAAAAATTAAAAACTACAAACAAATCTAGTAAATTTTAGTGTGCTCGACTACAAGTCTGCATCAATAGCTATGTTCAAAATGCCAATCACCCATAATTGATAAAAAAAAAAAACCAAAAACCATAAAATCCTAAACTAAAGAGTCAATCCAAAGCATTAAAAATTCAAACCATACCATAATTATATAATCCCAATCTTAAATTACAACAAAACCTTTATACATTTTCTAAATAATATATTGAAAATTTTATTAATAACTAACACCATAGCTAAATAATCATAAATATCATAAACATTAAGAAAACCAAACTAATAGATATAATTTTGAAATTAAGTACAAGTTTTATATAAAATTCTTAGTAACAAAACCATAGCCAAATAAACATAAATATTATAAACAAAAATTTATATCATTTACTTCTGTGAGAGTCACACTCTAAATAATTCAATAGCATCCAACATCAATAGATAAATCCATTAAGTAGAAAAAAACACTCATCAATCTACAATTTATAGGAAAAAAGGTTTCTAAACATTAAGAAATTCTTACGAGTTTAAGAAAACATGCAGGGATCCTTCCTCTACCTTATATTTTTCTTCTCCACTAAAATCTGCTTGTTCTAGTCTATTCTACTTCATTCAGTGTTTTGCTCCCTGCACTACCGATCTTCTTCTGGTAACAGAACAAAAAACAAGCAGTCTAAAATTAAGAAAAATTCATTCAAACCATAAAATAAAAGAAAGCAACTCAAAATCTATTAATAAAAATAACTAAAATAGATTGCAATGCACCGAAAACAAAAACACTAAAATAACCCAAAAGCCATTGCCTACAAGTGTGTTTCTTGGGGGATGAGTTGCATTCAAATTTGGACTCCTCTAATTTAAATAAAAATAATGGGATGAACTATTTTGGTGAACATGGTCCTTGATGGCTTAATGCACATCAAAATATTTAGATGATATATAATGATGAACATGGTCCTTGATGGCTTGATGCACATCAAAATATTTGGATATTTGTTATGATATATGATGATGTACATGGTCTTTGATGGCTTGAAGTACTTCAAAATATTTGGATGATCATAAACAACCGGAGGTAAGTTGTTTTGAAATTGAACCACATGTAGATTAGATATGGACACCAGATCATCCTAAATGATCATTCAATGCATAAAAATCCTACCAATTTTACTTCCGAACCCAAAATAATAATAAAAAATAGCCCAAGCAATCTACGATCAATTTAGTAAAAGAAAGGGGTATAACTATACATACCAGATATATTTCATGAATAGATATTTTTAAAAAGGCACAACAAACAAATCCTACATAGCCGAACTGGCACCCTAGGGCTATGGGAGCGGGTACGGGAGTGGGAGTGGCGAGGGGCCTGTGGAAATGGTCGTGTACGGAATAGGCCGTACACGGCCATTTCTGATTCCGTACACGGCCATTTCCGTAGGCCCCTTTTCGCTCCCTTCCCGCCTCCAAGCAACTCCCACCACCTAAAATAGTTTTTGTTATTTCTTTTTTATTTTTTTCATGTTTTTAAACCAACTAAACATTAAAAAATATAATAATCTTCTAATCTACACCCTAAAATATAACTCTAAGCAATAAAAAAAAAAGAACAACACAAAAACAAAACATAAAGAAAAAACATACCTTTGGCTCTCCAAAATTGCATTGTGTTTGTCTAGGGTTTGAGGAGCTATTGCTAA
This sequence comes from Taxus chinensis, assembly GCA_019776745.2. Lineage (NCBI taxonomy): Eukaryota > Viridiplantae > Streptophyta > Pinopsida > Cupressales > Taxaceae > Taxus > Taxus chinensis. Next base: position 278,705,901 of record CM034157.1, on the reverse strand, counting down.
GCTTGTAGGAGTGAAGAGTTGTAAAGGAAAAATATTCGTGAAGGATTTGTGGTTTACTAAGTGAATGTAAGTTTTTTTTTAATTTCTAAACTTGTTTTTCTTTTTTTCGTCATTTAATCTTGCACACATTACATTTTGATTTTTTTGCTTATGTTCATCATTATTTTTGCTCTTTCTATTTAACTTTTTAAATTCTCATTGTTCACTGTTCAATTGCATGCCATTGTTTTCTTTGCCTATATTTTTTTTTTGAACCTTGTAGGTATTTCTACAATGGTGAAAACAAGTTCTGCTTCTTCTGGGCAATCTTTGACCAAGGATTTTGACCCAAATTCACCGTTATGGAGGCATGTAATAATACTTCAACAAATTACAAGTGGTGGTTGTTTTGAATGGAAATGCAATGATTGTGATGGATTATTCAAAGGCTCTTACAGTAGGGTGAAAAGCCACTTTTGTTCCATAACGGGTAATGGTATAATAGTATGCAAGGGGAGGAATAATGCTGGGGTGCCGAAAGCAAATTTTTTTGGCATATATCAAAGAGTGGGAAGATGCAGAGGAAAATGTGGCTATGAGAGCAAGTCATCCATTGGCCAAAAGAGGAGGTTCATCTCGTTCAATGAGTCCTCGAGTTGCTCCATCACCTAGTGGATTCCCAATTATGGCCATGCCACATCCATTTATGACTCCTATCTCCATGGATGAGGATGCTTCCCTTGCACGAAAGAAAAGTAAGACAAAAGGGTCATTGGAAAAGGCCTTTTAGAATGAGATCAGGGAAATAGCAGATGAACACATTGCCAATGTTGTGTACATGCTAATGGGCTTTCTTTTAATGTTGTGAAGATCACCTTATTGGCATGAGATGGTGAAAGCCATCAATGAGGCACCAAAAGGGTATAAATCACTAGGATATGAGAAGATCCATGCACCACCCTTTTGAATAAATAAAAAATAATGTGGAAACCTCCTTGTAACCAATTAGGGACTCATGGACCAAAATAGGTGTGCCCATTGTTTTTGATGGATGGAAATATGCAAGAAAGCACTCTTTAATTAATGTGATTGCAGTATGACCTAAGGGGGCAATGTTTTTTTAAAGCGGATGATTGTGAGGGGCAAGTGAAGGATACCCAATTTATAGCCAACATTCTCTTTGAGTCTATTGAGGCAGTGGGGCCTGAAAAGTGTTGTCCAAGTCATAACCGACAACGCCAAAAATTGTAAAGCTGCGGGGATGCTAGTTGAGGCACGGTATGGGCATATTTTTTGGACACCGTGTGTCGTGCATTCAATGAGTTTAATGCTAAAGAATATGGAAAACAAAATAGAGTGGATCTAGCAAGTGTATGCAGAATCTGAAGAGATCCAAATGTTTTTCACCAACCACCACATATCATAGGGCATTTTTAGATCATTCTCGCAGTTGGAGCTACTGAAGGTAAGGAAAAGCTATCTTTATTTTTTTTAATTTAAAATTAAAATATAAGATTTTTAGCATTCTTCAAGCTTTATTTTTAAATTTTAATTTTTGTTCCTCATTCTTATTAGGTTCTTGAGACTCGGTTTGCATCACACACACAATCGTCTTGAGATGACTTGTGAAGGTGCGAGAGAAACTCATGAGCATGGTAACCTCCAATGTTTGGTCAATATGAAGGAAATCAAACACTCAACGGGATCAAAAAGTGAAGAACCTGATCTTAGAGGACCCTTGGTGGGATAGAGTGGATTATTTATTAAGTTTTACGGAGCCCATTATGAGCATGATCCGGTTTACTGACACGGATCAGCCATATCTAGGAGAGATATATAACGACATTGACTTAATGATTGAGAAGATAAAAGCCGTCACAAATGCAAAAGAACAAGATCCCGAGGAAATATTTTTGAAACAAGTGAAGTCAATCCTCATTGAGCAGGCGAAACAAAATGAGCACCCCATTACATCTACTGGCTTTTGCATTGACTCCTAGATTTTATAGCACAGAGATCAATTTCCTTGCCAGGGAGGGTAGCACCATACAGGGATGCGGAAGTCAGTGAGGGATATATTTTGCGACATTGGCTAGGCTCTTCCTTGATCCTGAGGTCCAAGACTAGGTTATGGTAGAGTTTGGCAATTTCATAGCAGAAATGGGTCATAGCCTTCTGCTCTTCGGAACAAATACAAGATGGATGTTCATATGTGGTGGTACCTCCATGGTACTTCATCGGTTTACTTGCAACCTCTTGCAATCAAGGTCTTGGCACAAGGTAAATTTTAAATTTTTTTTGATTCTATTTTCTTTTAGTTTGTTTAAAATTTAAGTTTGAGTGTTTAAGTTTGAAGTTGAACTTTGCATTGACTTTGAAGTTTGGGTTGCTTTAATAGGTTGCAAGTTCATCTTCCTCTGAGCGCAACTGGAGTACATATGGTTTCATCCACTCACAGAAACGCAACAGGTTGAAGGCTAAAATGGCTGAAGATTTGGTATACATACATTCCACTTGCGCCTTTTATCCAACAAGCAGCCGGAGTACAAGGAAGGGTCAACAAGACATTGGGACATTGATCCAGAGATAGTTGACTTGGATGCTTCCATTTCCCACCATGGAGCATATGATGATGAGGGGAGTTCTGTGGCACTGGCACCACGAGACCTACATGCACAAGGGGGTGCAATTAAAACAAGCCTGGCCCTAGTGCGAGTGGTTTGAGCCCATGTGGTTCTAATGAACCACCTAATGATGATGATGTAGTTGGTCTTGATCCTCTTGATGAAGAGTTAATATGATGAATATTGACAATGAAAGATAGTTTGAACTTTGAATATTGATCTATGATTGAATTTAATATATCATGAGATTCATGACATTCACATTGTGTTCGATTTAAGTATTTTAAATTTTAATTCAACTTTTAAGCTTTTAAGTTTCTAAGTTTTATCGGTAACTCCTAGCAAAAATGACATTCTAGTTGCGGTTATTCACTACCACTTAGCTTAAAATTGTGACTAATTTTTTTTTTAAAAGATAAAGGTAAGAGGATAAAATAGGTTAATAGGATGTTAATCCCCTAGGGTACAACAACTAACTTACACCACTAAACTCAGCTTTATGATTAAAGAACCAGGTCTAGTTAAAAAGTTAACATATTATGAATTTTATCTCTAAGGTCCATTAATCTATTATACATTAGGAAGGTACCATAGATGAATTTACGTAATTAAATGTTTTCTTCTCTTTAGTTAATGTTCGGCAATTCCTAATTAGGTTAACCTTAACACAATTATTTAAAATCATTATCTTATTAACTTAGAGTCTTTTCTATTACTAACTAAAGCTTGATAAGGACTAACAAAGGTTTAACACTCTAAGGCAATTAAATGGCCCCATTCCCCAATTACACATACCCTTAAGGATTTAAAGGTAAACATTTATAAAAATTTCTTCACCTAACAAAAGTAGGGTTGATCCTCCACCCTTAGATCAAAGCAATCTTGTCCACTAGATTCTAGGGTTCAAAACTAGCCCTAAATTTCCTTATGAATTTTTATTAAAGTCTTTCCTTTATTCATTTCTTCCTCATTTGGTCTATTTGTTTTGTTAAAAATTACAGGTTGGAGAGAGGAAGCCATGGGAGCAAAGGAGGAAGAACTATGGAGGATTCTACAAGGAGATCTAGTTTAGAAGGTTTAGATTGTAGTTTTATCATTGTTGTTCATTTTCATTCAAGGATTGGGAGGGTATTTTCCCCCAATCTGGTTTTATTTCAACCATTTGTATTTGGGTTTTTTTAATTTGGGGAAAACCCTACCCCCATTGTTATAAATGAAAAGAAATGTTTTTAATCCACCATTGTATGTTTTATTGCTCAATCCATGGGATTTACTCATTGTTTTGCTTGCTGGTAGTTATTAGTTAAATTTTACAACTTAAAATTTAGTATAAACTAGTTAAAAAATTTTCACACAGGTGTGGATCCGAGGAGTTCTGTCGTAAGTGACAGAACCACCACCCAGAGCAGACTGGCGGTCCTGGGACTGTCGTCCTACCTGGGTGACAAACCATGGACCACTACCCTACTGAGTGGTGGTTTTGAGACCCCCGCCTTAGCCTGAGCGGTGGTTATGGGACCACCGCTCTGCACAGGGCGGTGGTCCTGTTTGTGAAAAATAGAACCTAAAATCCGAGATTTTTACAAAAACTAAAAGTTACTAAAAAGGTTTGCTAAAATGCATTTCTGAGCTTGATTTTATGTACATAAAGTTTCCAGTTTTGAGATTTCATTCCTTTTTTCATTTCTTAGTTAAAATTACTCATTTTTAAAGCATTTCTCAATCCAATAAAACACAATACAACTACAAGGTCTATTCCATTTTGTTCAACTAAATTTTCTTTCAATTTCAAGAGCAAAATAAATTTATATCTACTTCTATACATTGTTATTTCTTACTACAAAATCAACATTTCCAAATAATAATAAACTTCAAATTTGTTCTCTCTTTCATTTTCACTACAATATATATTCAAAATACTACAATAACTTTATTTTCCATTCATAGTTTACTATGCATACATTTTAACTAACAACTTCTATATTTCCTTCTTTCTCATTTACAATTGAACAACTTCATAATGAATTCATTTTTCCATTGAAATGTCATATCAACTTTTCACAATACAACTTCCAATATTACTTTCTTTCTCATTTACAATTATACAACTTAATACCATTTTTTTCTTTTTTTTGTCTTTCCAACTAACTTTTACACAAGATATCCTTTTTGATTCTTTCTCTTACACAATATACAAATATTTGAATGCAACTTCTTCCATGAAATTATTACAAAGTCCATCCACTCAAGGTGGGAAATAATACAAGAATGTAAGTGGGAAAAGAAAATACATTAATACAAGTTTCTCCACTCTAAGTGGGAATACAAAAAGTTTCTTCTCAAAGGAAAGTTTCTCAAGGTCTCCAACAAACTCCAAGCTCCACAACTCCAACAAGATAGCTCCTCCAAGATTTTTTGATTCACAACAAAATGGGGGAGAGGAAACACTCTCCACGCAACCAAGATATTCAATGAAGAGGAGATACCCTACTCTCTATTAGCCCCCGAGCCCCAACCACATTACATTGGGAGATGATTCCAACACATGGCAACAACAAGCTTGCACAAAACAAAAAAATATTTCACAATCATTTCAACCACATTCAAACACAACAACATCACAAGAAAGAAGAATAAAAAAACAACAATATAACAAGGCTTAAAATGAAAGCCAAAAGAGCAAGACCTATGGGGAGGCCACTTATGCCTCCCAATGGGAATGGGTGCCCACCTTAAAGCCTCCAATGCATATCTCAAATCCCCTACATACTCTTATGCCTCCCTCAAGTACCCCTTATACCTCCCACATACTCTTATGCCTCCCTCAATCTCTTATGCCTCCCTCATAAAAGAAACAAGTAAGAAATGCAAGCATTCCTTATATAAGGTGGGGCACCCAACCCAAACTCCCTCCAAACAAGAAAGTAAACTCTTATGCCTCCCTACAAGAAATATCCCCATAGTCTCCTCCTACTCCAAACTTAGGCAATCTACCCACACCCAACAAGCATTCCAAAGAAAACAATACTCAACACAAGCATATAAACACAAAATAAAGTATAACATAAGCAAGGTAAAGCTCCTACCTTTCCATAGTAGAGCTTGTTCCAAGAGTAAATTCCAAGCTCCTCAAAACCAAGCAAGCATCCACAAGCTCCAACAATCCACAAGCACTCCCAAAAATCCTCTAACTCTCCAAAAATACAAGAGCACAAAATGATCAAGTAACCCCCAAACAAGCAAAAGAACTTCAATAAATAGAAAAGGGAGAGAGGAGGATGAGGTGGCTCCATGTAGGATGCCACATCACTCATCCTCAACTCCACCTAAGAAGTCAAACCTCAACCCCAATGCACCATAAATTGGTGGGTGAGAGGAATGACAAGTTACTTACACACACAAACTAAGCCCACACCCCCCTAAGGACAAAATTAATTACTTGAAAGAAAGTGCAATAAACATTTCACCTTTTTATCTTCCCAAAACACCTAATGGGGTCTAATTTTGACCCCCCAACCCATAGGTAGGGTTGGTATAACAATTTAAGAGGTGTGGGACAAGTTTAACTTGTCCCACAAGCCTTCAAAATTGGCCCTTAAGGCCAAATTCGAGTTTCCCATGAAGGGTAGAGTGTACAACACTCAAGATCTCAAGCATTCAACACACAACACAAAATCCAAGAGTAAATCAAGTCTAATAAATGAACTTCTTTTGGTCACATCTTTAATTAGTTTAGGACAAGATTTATTAACTTTAATAAGACACTTAGACCCATTAAGATAAAGGGGAAAAACATACATCAAAATCTAAATAATTAAAACAAGTAAATTACATCACTCAAAAGAACACATACTAACATTAATAAAAGGGAAACTAAAACAAAAGGCAACACATGACCCCTTGGTCACAATTTTCCCCTAACCAAATAATTCTAACACACACACAATTACATGTTGCCATGGTGACCCTTGTTGAATTCATCTAGAATTCTTATGTGGTTGGTCTCCAATCCCCCCGATATATATTGTGAATATATATATACCTTCAAAACATAGAATACCTCCTTCGGCCTCATGGCCACATTAAAACATCCATGCCAAAATATACAATATAAATCTAAAATCATCTATATACGAATTAATACAATCTAGGAAATTACGAATCATTTTTAAAAATACCAACATTTCTATCCAATGTTTCATTCATGTCAAAATGATCACAACATTAATTCAATTATCAAAGCCTACTCATGGCAATGAAAGTATATCACATGTCAAAATATATATATATATAATAACCATGTCCACAACATATCAACATCAATATAAAATGTCTCTAATAGTCTACATGCATCATATACGAATCGAAATCAACAACAGTCAAATATCTCTAACATCTAGTATCACGCTAAATCAAAAAACTACAACAATGTCCATAAGTGTAGTCGACAGTATCAAAATCAAAGAAAAAAGGTGTCGAAGGGAAGTGGGCACTACATCCCCCTCCCCTTAGACTCGACTTCCTCCTGGAAGTCACTAGAACAGGTGTGGAAACTGAACTCATAGTAATGTAGCATCCTCCCATGTAGCTGCAGTCTCATCATATCTGTCCCACTGGACCCAAACCTGGTCAATCTCTCTGCCAAAGGCCCAGGGTCCTGCGCTCTATAATGCGGATGGGCTCCACCATCACCTACCCCTGATCCTGCACCTGCAATGCGGTCCAATCTAGCACGTGAGAAGGATCAAAAATATATCTCCTAAGCACAAAAACATGAAACACATCATGGACATGAGACAAGCTAGGTGGCAATGCTAGATGATAGGCCAAGGGACCGATGCACTCCAAGATCTCAAAGGGACCCACAAACCTAGGAGCAAGCTTAGAACCTTTTCCATAATGGATAGGGATCTTATGCAGTCTGACATGAAGAAACACCTTCATGCCCACCTCATAACTATGATCTGTCCTATGCTGGTCCGCATACTTCTTCTACCTGTCCTACGCCTCCTGCAATCTCTGTCTGATCAAAACAACCTACTGCTCCATGTCCTGCAATAAGGCTGGCCCAAGAGAAACCCTATCCTCTAACCTGTCCCAACTAAGAGGTGTCCTGCACTCTCTGCCATATAATTCCTGAAAAGGAGCCATGCCTATCGAACTCTGAAAACTATTATTGTAGGAAAACTCCACCAAGTACAGATACTCCTCCCATCTCGACTGGTGATCCATAACATACATCCTAAGCATGTCCTCCAGGATCTGATTCACCCACTCAGTCTGTCCATCTGTCTCAGGGTGATATGTTGTGCTGAAATTGATCCTCATCCCGAGAGCATGCTGCAAGGTGGTCCAGAAATGGGAAGTGTACAAAGGATCGTGGTCACAAATGATCTTCTGCAGAATCCCATGTAATCTGACAATCTCATCAAGATATACCCATGCCACTGCACTAGCTATGTAGGTGGTCTTCACCAGAGAAAAATGAGCCACTTTCATCAATTTATCCACCGTGACCATGATGGCATCGTGGTGGTATCTCGACGTCGGTAACCCAACAATGAAGTCCATGGAAATGGTGTCCCATTTCCACTCTGGTATAGCATGAGGAAAGAGAAGGCCAGCTGGATGTTGATGCTCGGCCTTCACCCTCTGACACTCTAAACAGTGTGACACAAACTGAGCCACATCTCTCTGAAGTCCTCTCCAATGGTACAACTGTCTCAAAGTGGCATGCATCTTCTTCACCCTGGGATGGGCTGAATAAGGTGCATGATGAGCCTCTGTCAAAATGTCCTGTCTCAAGCCTCCATCTCTAGGAACATATATCCAACCTCTGTGTCTGAGAAGACCATCTGCCTCTAATGAAAATCCATCAAATCTCCCCTCAAGGGGCCTCTGAGACTCAATCTCTACTCTGGCTGCAAGGTAGAAGTTGTCATGAGGAAGCTGCTGCAAAATCCTACTCCACAAATCTGTAACTACTGAAGTAGCCATAGCCACATGTCTCCATCTACTCAAGGCATCTGCAACCACATTCTCCTTCCCCTTCACATGCTCTATCTCCATATCATACTCACAAAGAAACTCCATCCAATGCCGCTGACGAGCATTGAGATTGGGCTGCGTGAAGAGGTGGTGAAGACTCAAGTGATCAGTCCTGAGTGTAAATCTCTGGCCAAGAAGGAAATGTCTCCACCACACTAAGGCATGCACAACTACTGCAAGCTCAAGATCATGAGTCAGATAATTGAGCTCATAATCCTTGAGTTTGCAAGACTCAAAAGTAACTACTCTGCCCTCCTACATCAACACACCTCCAAGTCCTGCCAAAGAAGCATCTGTGCAAATGTAGAACTCACCCTGAGGATCTGGCACTGCAAGAATAGGTGTTGTTGTGAGGCATTCCTTCAGTGTCCTGAAGGCCTGCTCACATCTATCTGACCAAACAAACTTCTTCCCTTTCTGCTGAAGGGAAGTGATGGGGTGCATAATCCGAGAAAAGTCCTGAACAAATCTCCTGTAATATCCTGCCAAACCCATGAAGCTTGCACACCTCGATTACACTAGTGGGTGCTGGCCAATCCATGATAGCTCAAATCTTGGAAGGATCGACTATGATACCTTCCCCAGAAATGATGTGGCCCAAATACTGCACCTCTGTCTGAAAGAACACACACTTCTCCAGGTTCCCATAAAGATGTTGCTCACGAAGACACTGAAGAACCTGGCAAAGGTGCTCCTCATGCTCCTCACACGTACGTGAGTAAATCAGAATGTCATCAAGGAAAATGAGCATGAAGTGATCTAGAAAATTCCTGAATACCCCATTCATCAAGCTCATGAACACTACGGGGGCATTCGTCAGACCAAAAGGTACCACTGTGAACTCGTAGTGGCCATATCTCATACGGAAGGTGGTCTTATGAATATCTTCCTCCATAATCCTCAGCTGATGATACCCTGACTTAAGATCTATCTTGGAGAAAATTGTGGCCCCCTTCATCTGATCAAACAAGTCATCAATGCATGGAAGGGGGTAATGATTCTTGATCGTTACTTTGTTCAGCTGGCGGTAATCAATACACAACCACAGAGATCCATCCTTCTTCTTCACAAAGATCACCGGTGCACCCCAAGGGGATACACTAGGATGGATTAGGCCTTTCTCCAGAAGGCCCTCAAGCTGTAACTTGAGCTCACATAGCTCAGGAGTAGTCATCTGATAAGGTGCTCGTGAGATAGGCTCTGCGCCCAGAACCAAATCTATGTGAAAATCTATCTCACGTGGGGGAGGTAACCCTGGTAGCTCCCCTAGAAAAACATCAGAAAACTCTCTCAAGATGGGATGGTCATCAAGGGATGGTCCACTAGACTCATCCTCAGATCTGTCACTAACTGTAACAACATACATCTGACAACCCCATCGCACACACCGCTTAAGCTGCATAGCAGAGATGGTGTGAATAGAAACGGGCCTCCTAACCCCTACTATCACTGACTCCACTCCTAGATCATCTGTACAAGAAATAGTCTTATGGTAACAGTCCACTCTAGCTCTGTGTGCAGACAACCAGTCCATGCCCAAGATGACACCATAGGAACCCAATGGAAGGATTCAAAGATCCGAAGTAGTGGTGAAGGGTCCCAAATCCACTACACACTCCTTAACTAAGGAGTCTACAGAAATTTTGGCTCCAGAAGCCATCTCAACATCCCAACTATGACCCTGCCTAACTGCCACCAGCCTGCAATGCTCTACTAAGGATGGTGCAATAAAAGAATCAGAGGAACCAGAATCAAACAATATAGAGGTAGAAATACCACCAATACTACATGTCATCTCTATCATGGTACTCTGGTGCTCAGCCTGGCGGTTCTCGACCACTGCATAGATCTGATGGCTCCATGCCATATCTCCAATAGTAGGCTCTGAGATCTACATCTTACCCTTGTTGCTAGGGTTCTGTGGGCACTCTCTCCAATGATGTCCAGCAACACCACAACCATAACAGTTGCCTGGTCCTCTCCAGTGGGATGCAGCTCCAGCTGGTACTCTAGATGTCTGTGTTGTGGATCCTGATGACCCAGCTATGGACTGCTGAGGTCTCTGCTGATGAGCTCCTACTGACTGAGCTCTCTGTGCACCATGTGTCCTGATGGGACCCCTAGGAGGAGGCCCCATACTCCACCCCCTCTGTGCATCAAATCTCTGAGGAGGTCTGTAAGGTGGGTGGGTCTGTTGCTGCTGCTGAGGTGGCTGTTATGGTGGCCTGAAGGAAGCCTGTCATGAACTCTGTCCACCACAAGGAGGAGGAACTGACCCCCTCGATCTATTATCCTGCATCTGCTAGATGCGGCTCCAAACTCTGTCTCTAGCCTGTTGCATCTTCCCCCATGTCTCCTCTGCAATATAGGCCTTCTCCATGGCCTCTGCTAATGTCTGTGGGTAGTGAATGCACCCACACCACCCAAATCCAAATTCAGGCCCCTGATGAACCTGTGAATCCATACCTACTCATCCTGCATATAGTCGACATACTGGAGTAGATCCAGAAATTGACTCTCATACTCAGCTACAGTCATAGATGCCTGGCGGAGGTCATGAAACTCATCTATCCGCTGCTGAATAAACCTCCTGGGAAAATACCTACTCCTGAAACACTCCTCAAAAAGCTCCCAGGTAACTATCTCTGAGTCAACATGGAGCTTCTACTCCTCGGTCCTCCACCAGACTCCTGCTCCATCCCTCAGAAGATGGATCGCAACACAAGCTTTCATGTTGCTAGTACAAGGGTAGAGCTTGAAGCATCCGCTCAAGCTCACCAACCAGGCCTCTTCCTGAAAACCTCCTATGTATCTCCAGAATAATGAGATGGTCGTAGCTTCAGGATCTCCCTGATATGGTCTGCAGCTGATGACTGATGAGCCCTAGGTCTCTCTGCATGCTCCTCCCTCTGTCTAGGGCTCTGAGATCTATCCCTATGTCCTGAAATCCTGTCTCCATGCCCTCTCTATGGTGACTCTGCCCTAGGTGACTCCACATGGAAGTTCTCTGCCCCATGCTCCTCATTGTATCGAGGAGATGCCCTAGCCTCAACTGATGGCTCCATATCATGTCTAGCAAGTCATCCTCCTAGGGACCCTCCGCGTATAGTGGCATTGACGTCCTGAAGCATCTGTAAAATCTGAGGAAGAATGGCCACTACAACCTGATCTGGTGGTGGTATACCTAGGTCTATATGAAAATACCCCTCGTCTGGTCTGCACCTCCTGCACAGACCAAGGTGAGAGTTAGTTCATCATTTTGGTTTTGTTTCAGTTTTCTAAGTTTTCTAAAATTATACAATTATCAGACAGTGTGGTTTTCTAGATTTAAAAGAACAATTTTGCACTAGGTTAAAAAGTTCATGTCTCATGTTTTCTAGGTGTGCCCAAGGGTCCAAGCTTTGAACCCATGGCTCTGATACCAAATGTAACGCCCATCAAAAATGACGTTCTAGGAACACGCTAACACCTAACACTTAACCCAAAAATTGTGACTAATTTTTTTTTGTTACAAGATAAAGGTAAGAGGATAAAACAGGTTACAAGGATGTTAATCCCCTAGGGTACAACAACTAACTAACACCACTAAACTCAACTTTATGATTGAGGAACCGGGTCTAGTTAAGAGGTTAACATAATCTCAATTTATCTCTAAGGTCCATTAATCAATTATTCATTAGGAAGGTACCATAGATTAATTTACTTAGTTAAATGTTTTCTTCTCTTTAGTTAATGTTCAATCCTAAAAGGTTAACCTTATGTTAATTTATTTAAATTTCATTATCCTATTAACTTAGAGTCCTTTCCATTACTTACCTAAAACATGCTAAGAACTAATAAAGGACTTAGCACTCTAAGGCAATTAAATGGCCCCATTCCCCATTTACACATACTACTAAAGTTTTTTAACAACATTTATAAAAATCATTCTCACCTAACAAAAAGTAGGGTGAAACCTCCACGCTTAGATCAAATAAATCTTGGCCACTAGATCCTAGGGTTCCAAACTAGCCCTAAATTTCCTTATGAGTTTCTATTAAAACCTTTTCTTTGTTCATTTCCCTAATTTGGTCTATTTGTTTTGTTAAAAAAAAATTATAGGTTAGAGAAGAGGAAGCCATGAGAGAAAAGGAGGAAGAAATATGGAGGATTCTACAAGGAGATCTAGTTTAGATTAGTTTAGATTGTAGTTTTATTGTTGTTATAATTTCATTCAAGGATTGGGAGGGGGTTTCCTTTTACCAATCTGGTTTTATTTCAAGTTTTTGTATTTGGGTTTTTAAATTTGGGGCAAACCCTACCCCCATGAATAAATGAAGAGAAATGTTTTAATTCACCATTTGTATAGTTTTATTGCTCAAATCCATGGGATTTACTCATTGTTTGCATGCTGGTAGTTATTAGTTAAATTTTACAACTTATAAATTTTGTATAAACCAGTTAAAATTTTTACACAGGTGTGGATCCGAGGAGTTCTGTCGTAAGTGACAGAACCACCGCCCAGAGCAGACCGACGGTCCTGGGACCGCCGCCCTGCCTGGGTGACAAACCATGGACCACCGCCCTACTGAGCGGCGGTTTTGAGACCGCCACCTTAGCCTGAGCGGCGTTACGGGACCGCCGCTCTGCACAGGGTGGCGGTCCTGTTTCTAAAAACAGAACCTTAAAATCCGAGATTTTTACAAAAAGTAAGAGTTACTAAAATGTTCCAAAATGCATTCTGAGCTTTGATTTTTGAGCATCTAGAGTTTCCAGTTTTGAGATTTCATTCCATTTGTTCATTTCTTAGTTAAAATTACTCATTTAAAGCATTTTCTATTCCAATAAAAGTAATATAAACTACAAGGTCTATTCTATTTTGTTCAACTAAATTTTCTTTCTATTTCAAGAGTAAAAGAAATTTAAATCTACTTATACATTGTTATTTTTCTTACTACAAAATCAACATTTCCAAATAACAACATAAAATTTGTTGTCTCTTTCATTTTCACTACAACTTATGTTTCAAAATACTATAATAACTTTATTTTACATTCAAGTTTACTATGCACCAAGATTACTTTTCCCAAATACAACATTTTCAACATCTTTTCTATTTCAACTTCTATATTTCTTCTTTCTCTTTTACAATAATACAATTCAAATGAAAGTAACTTTCTTTTTCCATTTCCTTCATACATTTTCAACTAAACTCTTTTCTCACAATAAACCAAGATTTCAAATAAAGAGAATATTTTTTTTATTTCTTTCTCTTTCCCTATTACATTCTAACAATAATCCAATTTCTTTCTTTACAATATAAAAATATTGGAATGAACTTTTCTCCAAAATTATTACAAAGTCTTCCACTCAAGGTGGGAAATAATACAAGAATGTAAGAAAAAGAAAAACAATTTACAATTTTCCACTCTAAGTGGGAATACAAAAAGGTTCTCTCTCAAGGAAGTTTCACAAGGTCTCTAAAAAACTCCAAGCTTCACAACTTCAACAAGATAGCTCCTCAAGATTTTTTTGATTCACAACAAAATGGGGGGAGAGGCAACACTCTCCACCCAACCAAGATATCCAATGAAGAGGAGAAGCCATCCTCTCCATTGGCCCCCGAGCCCCAACCACATTACAATGGGAGATAATTCCAACACATGGCAACAACAAGCTTCCACAACAAAAAATATTTTCACAACCATTTCAACCACATTCAAAACAACAACAACACAAGAAAGAAGAATAACAAAACAACAAAAACAAGGCTTAAAATGAAAGCCAAAAGAGCAAGACCTATGGGGAGGCCACTTATGCCTCCCAATGGGAATGGGTGCCCACCTTAAATCCTCCAATGCATATCTCAAATCCCCTACATACTCTTATGCCTCCCTCAAGTACCCCTTATACCTCCCACATACTCTTATGCCTCCCTCAATCTCTTATGCCTCCCTCATAAAAGAAACAAGAAGAAATGCAAGCATTCCTTATCAAGGTGGGGCACCCAACCCAAACTCCCTCCAAACAAGAAAGTAAACTCTTATGCCTCCCTACAAGAAATCTCCCCATAGTCTCCTCCTACTCCAAACTTAGGCAATCTACCCACACCCAACAAGCATTCCAAAGAAAACAACACTCAACACAAGCACATAAACACAAAATAAAAACATAACATAAGCAAGGTAAAGCTCCTACCTTTCCATAGTAGAGCTTGTTCCAAGAGTAAATCTCCAAGCTCCTCAAAACCAAGCAAGCATCCACAAGCTCCAACAATCCACAAGCACTCCCAAAAATCCTCTAACTCTCCAAAATGCAAGAGCACAAAATGATCAAGTAACCCCCAAACAAGCAAAAGAGCTTCAATAAATAGAAAAGGGAGAGAGGAGGATAAGGTGGCTCCATGTAGGATGCCACATCACTCATCCTCAACTCCACCTAAGAAGTCAAACCTCAACCCCAATGCACCATAAATTGGTGGGTGAGAGGAATGACAAGATACTTACACACACAAACTAAGCCCACACCACCTAAGGACAAAATTAATTACTTGAAAGAAAGTGCAATAAACATTTCACCTTTTTATCTTCCCAAAACACCTAATGGGGTCTAATTTTGACCCCCCAACCCATAGGTAGGGTTGGTATGACAATTTAAGAGGTGTGGGACAAGTTTAACTTGTCCCACAAGCCTTCAAAATTGGCCCTTAAGGCCAAATTCGAGTTTCCCATGAAGGGTAGAGTGTACAACACTCAAATCTCAAGCATTCAACACACAACACAAAATCCAAGAGTAAATCAAGTCTAATAAATGAAATTCTTTTGGTCACATCTTTAATTAGTTTAGGACAAGATTTAATTAACTTTAATAAGACACTTAGACCCACTAAGATAAAGGGGGAAAACATACATCAAAATCTAAATAATTAAAACAAGTAAATTACATCACTCAAAGGAACACATACTAACATTAATAAAAGGGAAACTAAAACAAAAGACAACACATGACCCCTTGGTCACAATTTTCCCCTAACCAAATAATTCTAACACACACACAATTACATGTTGTCATGGTGACCCTTGTTGAATTTATCTAGAATTCCAATGTGGTTGGTCTCCAATCCCCCCGATGTTTGTTGTGAATATATTATACTTGCAAAACACATAATACCTCCTTCGGCCTCGTGGCCGCATTAAAACATCCATGCTAAAATATGAAATATAATCTAAATTCCTCTATATACGAATTAATATCATCTAGGCAATTATGAATCATTTACAATTTCTAGCAACATTTCTATCCAACATTTCATCCATGTCAAAATGATCACAACATTAATTCAATTATCAAAGCCTACTCATGGTGACGAAAGTATATCGCATGTCAGAAATATATATAAATAACCATGTCCACAACATATCAACATCAATATAAAATGTCTCTAATAATCCACATGCATCATATATGAATCGAAATCAACAACAATCCAGTATCTCTAACATCTAGTATCATGCTAAATCAAAAAGCTACAACAATGTCCATAAGTGTAGTCAACAATATCAAAATGAAAGCAAAAAAAGGTGTCGAAGGGAAGTGGTTTGAGTTACTTAAAAATTGAAACAATAATGCCAAAATGCAGCTATGTGTGTTTCGCATAGAATTTAGTTCCAGAATAGAGTTACTTCTATCCTTTCATTCTTTTGAGAAACAGATAGGGGTTAGGGTTAGGAGGAATACCTGTTGAGTTTTGGGAAGGTGTGCGTGTACCGTAGAGAGATCAGACCAATCGTGAAGATCTCCTTTTTGTCTGGGAAGGACTACCTGTAAATAAGAATGCAAGACCACCAGATTTTAGTTAGACAATAAGTGAGGGATCTGCCTTGGGCCCAAAAAATATTAGACTTCCTTTCGAAGGTGGTTAGTTCCCTTTTTAATACAAATTAATGCAAATGATAATAAAGAATATATTGTGAACTCACGATTTAGGTATCTCGTTACTAAAAGTAATCGAGACTAAACTACCAACAATAGAATGTCATGCTGTTTGTTTGGTTACTGGTTATTGATATGTTCCGATCAAGTTACAAGGATAGACCAGGCTAGACACGAGATTGTTTTGAGGTGAATAGGTGAAAGGCTGGTTTTGGTATAAGTCACAGTGACCGATGTCGGTCACTGGATAACCGATCGCGGTTATGAAATCGGTACCGGTAGGGAATAACCGATATCAGTAGGGGCAGTGATTTAGGGATTTTTAAATGGAGGTTGGTGTAAGGTGGTTATGAGGTTTGGAAGGTTGGTAGATGGTTGAGGGGAGTAGTAGGGTGATAGAGAAGACTCAGATAGTGAGAGAGCTATCTTTGGGGTAATATAGAGATGGATGACCGAAGGTTAGGTGCAGGTTGTTTCCGGGTAGTAGATCCAGGAGTGAGCTTATAATCCCTATGAATTAAAAGTTCACAAAGTAGTGTCTAGAAGCATATAAGGTGATAAAAGAGACTACTTACTAGTTTCTGATGTGGATTCAGGTCCAAAGAATGTAGTGGCGAAGGCAAGGCCCAGTTGCGATGATCTAGCAATCTAGAAGTGATCTGATGAAGCTATCCTCCGACTCTCCCAAGGTTTGGATGAGTGTGATAATGCTCTAGTTTCTCAGTTCTAGTTTTGGGCTCGATGCTCCTCTTTGCAAACTCCTCTCTCCCTCTCACTTGTCTCTCTCTTGCAAGACTCTGAATCCCGATCCTTTAGGTTTTGGTTGGGGAAGCTCATTTACAGGGAACCTATGGTGGTTACGTAACCGACGCCAGTCACGTAAGGACCGATGTCGGTCAGGTCAAAGTTGGCTATTTGTAGTAAAATAGCCAACTTTCCCTCCTTTTCTCCTGAGGGGTCAGTTATGGGCTTGGTCAAGTCATTATTAGGCTCGTTTCAATGTGGGTGAGGGGTGATGAGTCATGGGTGTGGGTCTGGACCAAGTCATAGGTCTTAATTAGGTTAGTTTAGGGTTAGGGCTAGGTCATAGTGAGGTGGCGAGGTGAGGTGGCAGGGTTGGAGATGTGGATTTATTAAATATAAGGTAATTAATAAATAATTGTGCATGAAATCACCTCATTGAATCGTTGAAAAATCAATCTATGGAACCATCAACTAGAAGATATTCAAATCTAAACCCTAAGGCATATAGGTAACTAAAACTTGATAGCGTACCAGATCTAAAGTTACACAAAAACAAACTCTGTACACTAATCAAATCAAACCTGAAATGTACTGGATGCATTGAACAAGCAACTAAAGCCCTCAATCCTCAGAATTTACTTCAAGATTTATAGAAATGATACAAACAAATAAGCTGAAAAATGTTTCAAAATAACAATAATCTCATTTTGCAAAGTGAAGAAAAATACTGATTACTTCCTAATGATCTGTAATTAACCAGAATTTTAAATTAACGCAATTTTTGCTTAAACATCTACTCCATTCATTAGATATCTGGCTATATTCACTCCCTGCAACATTCTAATAACAACAAAAATAACTCAAGGAAAGTACTGTGACAGACTCCTATAAAAATGGTAACTTGGGCAATTAAAGATATATATGCTTTGAATGATCTAGAAAATTTCAAGCTCCCTGCAGCATTCTAATAACAACAAAATTCACAACTCAAAAAATACAGGACAGATCCTATAAAACATGGTAAGGGCATACCAGATCTAATATTTACAACCGATAAACAAACGTCCCTTCTACATTAATCAAATCAAACCTGAAAAGTGTTTCACTGGATGCATTGAATTCAAGCAACTAAAGCCCAGTGGATCAACTGGACTCAGAATTTGACATCAAGACCTTCATATAAAAGATTTTTCAAACTGAACCAAGTCCAGCCTAACCGTCACATTTAGAAACAGTGCATGTTCATAAGAATTTAGAGTTTCACCTAATCTCCAAACTGATACAGAGTACAAAGGGAAGATTGAAATAATATTTTGGATATTTTTACAAAAAATACAATCAATTAAGCACAAAGCACAGTGGAAATACAGACAAGTGGCCTTCCATTTGAATTACACCCTCATCCAAGAAAGTAATCATGTCACAGGTAAGAAAAACAGAACCAATTCAAAAAACAGAGCATGGTAAACTGATACTTATGAATTTCTCTATTACACTCATAAGATTCTCGTATCATTCTAGATCCTAAATACATGGCAAAGATAACATTGTCCCCTCTACAATGGCAGATTGAAACAACATTTCTTTTATCAAACTATAAGTAAAGCACATTGGAAAACATAGAACAGCTGGAATGCACTTTCCAAATGCACCTTTAATTACAGGAAAACAGATCTAGTCACAGATAACTGAATTATTAGACAGACACAGTGGAACCATACACAACTAGGCTCCACTTTAGAATATACTTCTGAAAGCTAAAGAAATGAAGTCACAGGTAATAACCCTCATCTGGGGGTCTTTCAATTTTTCACAATTTATAGTTCTAAAAATAGAAATATAAAATGTGCTTTGCTTTACAGTGTAAAACTATAATAGATTTATTACAGAAGTAAGTTATAATAAATACATCCATATATAGCATAAACACTAAATATATTATTGTCAATTTTCCTCATCCGAATATATGTTCAGCCGATAATATTTATAGCGAACACACCATATGCCACAAATAAAACACTATCATTAACGAGCTGCACAAAACGTTCGATTATCCATTAAACTGACAATTGATGGCGGCTTCATCCATTTGGTTGAAACTCCCTTAACCAACAAGATCTAAAGGCTGAATTAATCACAGCAACCAGAATTCTCCAAATTTACATCAAAGTCTATACAAAGAAATCATTAAAAACAAAGAAAAAATTATTTGAAGATTACCAAATTTTATTCTATAGAGTGATGGGAAAAATCTTAAACCCTTACGAATAATCTGCAATTTCAGGGGGAAACTATTTTAGCACTAGGAGTTCAAATAAACTCACCACAACATGTCGCCTTTTCTGTACTGCTACCTTCTGTTACTCTACGACTAGCACCTGTAGTTTTTCTGAGACAAAATAGACACACACACAGAAATAAAGATAAACCAACCACATAGGAAAATGCAGACAAAATATTCTCGAATCACAAAAACAACCCATCCCCAAAAAAATTGCAGACAGAAGCCGCTCAAACCACCAAAAATAAAATAGAGATAAAACAACTCAAAACATGCAAAAACATAACATGGCCATGCTACAAAGAAATGGTAGAACATCGAACACCGAAAGCAAACAGAAATAATGTAATTACGTCGAAGACGTTATCTCTATGGGAAAAGGCTTTGCGGACATTCATGGGACTGTGTCAAATTTGACGGCCTAAATGACGGTTTTGCTATTTTTAACAATTTTGCTTTTGCTATTTTTAACAATTTTATTTTTTGCTTTTCTAACAATTTTGCTTTTATTTTATAGCTTATGCATACATTATCCTTTTCTTTTGCTATTTTTAACAATTTTGTTTTTCTAGCAATTTAACTTTTCTAGTTTTGCATGTTGCTTTGACTTTACTTTTAATGTGAAGGTTTTGACATTTTTTTTTTTTTTTTTTTTTTAAAAATATATTTTTAGCTTTTCCGTTTTTAACAATTGCATGGTGAATGTTGTGTATATATATAGTCTGCAGGAATATTGTTCTCAAGATTGTTTTCTAACAATTTAGTCGATTGGACACGCAACCCTTAGATCTGTAGTAATACATGGTACTTGACTAAATTGTTGTCTGAGCAACAAAAATTGGGGTCGTTTGTGTAGATTCTTCCCATCTATAGCCATCTTCTAAATCAAGGTAAGTTTAATTTCTTCAAACCCTGTGCTAATTACTTAAAGGCTTCAATAGGTCAACACTAGTGATATATTTTTGGTTGCCCAAGTTATTAGGGATGTTTTCTGATAGGGACTTTGCTCAGATTTGAAATTAAAACCATCCTCTATGTGTTATTTCTCCAACAGGTCAATAATCTCCACGAGATCTTTAGTTAGCAACCCAGTCTTCCTCTTGATCCACACCTACGAGCTCATCTTCATCCCATGCCGCAATGCTTAGTTCATTTCCCTTACCCTATGTGACTCTATGTTAGTCTTAGCCATTGTCATGTACATTGGTCATTAACTAACACAATGCTCACTATCATAATTAGTTGCACTTTTAGTTATGTTGCAGTAGTGTCAAGATTGTGCATGCTTGTCTTAGTCTTCCCAGTCTATCCACTACCTCTCTCTCCATCCATCAATCCATCTTAGAAGGGTCATGTCTGGCATATATCTTGGATTGCAGGCCTTGGATCATCTCCTCATGGTTGACCTCAACATGTAGGGATCTCATACCTGTTCTTTGTATATATGACCTTAGCCACTCATACGTACCCCCTTTAAATCAATCAATTGTGTGCCTTTTCATGTGTGTCTCATATTCATTGCCTCATATCCTTGTAGAAAGAAGACATAATGAGTGCAAGTCATTTATGAGACATTCTTGGCCTATCATACAACTCATATTCCCCAATTCAAACGATGTTGTTCGCCGAGATCTCCTTATGATGTGAGTTACTTATGATGCCAACTATTCCTGTATGAGCTCCATGGGCTCATGCTACTAACTGGACTATGCAAGTCTCAAATTTTACTTTCCAATGGCTTGTTTAGCTCAATCCCTACATGTTGACTCCTGATCGCTGAAAACCTTTCCATGTTGGATCATGGGCTCTACTGATGCTCTGATGCATTTTCAAGAGGTCAACTGAATCTACAAGGTTCTTTCGCTTCCACATGCTCCCCAGTGGCTTATCTAGACGTGACTTCTGTCGAAATCCTCGCATCTAATCAGGATCATGGGTGGACTAGGACAAAGAGTTCCTGGTATTACGAGCTCACAGTTCCATTTTTTGTGTATGCAAATCTTCAATGTGCAATGTTGTTGATGAATTCTCTTTTTTTGACAACCTATCCTTAAATTTCTATCGTAGTTAGTAGCTAAGTTGAAAGTGTTTTTGGAAAATTAAGTACCTCACTTTGAGACACCCTTAATATCTTTTTACAATATGACAGAATCATACTTTGGTGTAGGTAACACCCGTCTAAAAACAACTGCTCGAGACCAAAAAAAAACCTAGGTTTAGTTAGGAAAAGGTAAGGAATATATATTTTTTAAAACGTGTTCCCAATAAAATTCCAGAGTCCATTACAATAGTTATCAAAACATCCTACAAAACACTAGGAGAGAGAAATTCATCCCTGACACAGATAGATTATCTCCTTGCGTGGACACGCCGAAGAAATTTCCCCGGAGCGTGGAAGAGAGGCGCAGGAGAAAACTCTTATTCTCCCGGGCATGCAAGACAGGCACGGAAGAGACTCATTCTCTCCTGGGTGCGCAAGATGGGCGCACAAGAGACTCATTCTCTCCATTGGCAAGGGTGTGCAAGAGGCTCATTTTCTCGTGGGCGGGCATGCAAGACATTTTTTCATGGCACGAAGGGAAGTTTTTCCCAAGGGCGCACAAGAGGAGCGCTTTTCCTCTTCTGCGAACTTCAGAAGGCCATAAATTTTGATAGGGAACTATGTTTTTGGAAAACAAGGACTTTTTGGAAATCTCTCAACGTCCTCTTTGTACATAAAACCTTAATAATTTAATTTGGATAAATTTTTAAGGGTCAATTTTGAGAAAACGATCTACAAACTTATAAAATGAAAATTGGTAACATTTGACTTATAAATTTTTGTTCAATTTGACCTCCTTCCTTTCTCAACATGCCAAACAGAAATGGAGGGTTTCTCTTAGAGGAGTTCAGGATGGATTGCAAGGGTCAATTGTTAAATTAAATATCAATTCCAAATTTCCATCCTTTGGTAGCAAAAAGACTGTAGTTTTGACTTTGTTCGATTTGCAGGGTTCCTTAACAATTTCTTAAGTGGTTTAGTTTGTTTGGGGGTCATTTTAACATACTAAGTTCAATAAAATGTTTCATTTTATTTTTCATTGTTGCAGGGGTCATTTTGTGCATTTTGGATAAAATAATTACCAGTTTGATAAGCTATCTAACAGAGCTCTACAACTTCAAATTCGAATTGATCTATATGCATTTACTAAGCTTAAACTATTAATTCATACCAAACAAATCTAACATACTAAGTTTGATTTAAATCAAAATGTTACAAAAGCCAAAAGATACAGTTCTGATTTCCAAATCATACTTTTCAAAAGAACAGAGTAATATATTTTCTTCATATGTATTTATTTCTTTCAAACAAAAATTCCTCAACATATTTCAACATAGATTTTAAACAACAATAACCCCATTTGTGTAAAAGAATACAATCTTCTATTAATTCAAAAATGATACTTTTACAACTTTCTTCTTTCATTGCTTAATTACAATATTTCCTTTCATCTTTCATAAAAATAGAAAACAGAGATACATCTCTTTCACATTTCAAATTAATTGCAACTTCATAGCCAATACAAAAACATCTTTCCATCACGAAATATATTACATTGTCATCCACTTCAAGAGGGAAAAAGGTTTTACAAATAGAACTCTCACAAGGGACTGTCAAAACTTGTCTTTTCCTTTGCTCCAGAACAACAACATGCAAATCCATCCATTTTCAATTTTGATCACAACAAAGGCAGGGGGAAAGGCAACGCTCTCCACCCAACCAAGACATCCAATGAAAGGAGAAGTCCATCCTTCTTCATTGGCCCCCCGAGCCCCAACCACAATGGAATAGAAAATGCGTTTCAACTCATGGCAACAACAGGGTTCCACAAACACACAAGCAATCTCACATTTAAAAACACAATCCAAAATAGAATGTAGTTTGCAACCACATTAAAGCATAACAAACAAGACTTAGGCTTCATCATGCAAGCCAAAGGAGCAAGAAACTATGGGGGATGCTACTTATGCCTCCCAAAGGGGAAATGGGTATCACCACCTGAGAACAAACGACCAAAATATATATCATTTCAAATCCCTGACATACCCTTATGCCTCCCTTAAGCACCCCTTATTCCTCACATTTCCTTATGCCTCCCCAACCTCTTATGGCACCCCATAATGAGTAAAGAAATGCAAGATATTTCTTTTTACAAGGTGCAACGCAAATCCCAACTCCCTCCACACTTATACCTCCCCAAAACACTTATGCCTCCCTCAAGAGTACCCCATAGTCTTCTCCTACACCATCCCTAAGCCATCTACTGAACCAGCCAACAAATAAAATAACACATTCAAACATTCAACCATTTTACATATGCATAAAATAAAAGCAGAGCATTTCAAGAGCCAAGCTCCTACCTCTCCATGATGGATTTTGTTCCAAGGTTCTAAAACAACAAGATTTCCAATGCAAAACAGTCCAAGATCAACAATCCACAAGCATGCAAAAATCTCCAATCTTCTCCAAAAGCAAGAGCTCTCAAAATCCAAAAGAAGTCTCCCAAAATGAAGTGATAAAAGTGAAGCAACCCAAAAACAAGCTAAGGAATTCCAATAAATAGAAGAGGGAAGAGAAGAGGATGAGGTGGATCCATGTAGGATGCCACATCACACATCCTCAACCCAACACAAAAGTCAACTTCATTCTCTAATGCATAATCAAATATGTGGGTGAATAATATGATAGTTTTACTTACACACTCAAATGAAGCCCACACCCCATAAGGACTGAAATTTAAAACATGTAAGAAGAGTGCAATAAAACATTCAACTTGACTTACAAAATGCATAATGAAGGGCTAAATTTAACTCTCCAACCATAGGTAAGGTTGGTATGTAAATTTAAGAGGCATGGGACAAGTTTAACTTGTCCCACAAGTCTCCAAAATCAGCCTCCAAGGACAAATTCTAATTTCAAAGAAGACGAAGTGTTTCTTACTCCAAAAAATCAAATTACATATCTCTTACACATCATTTACACATTTTAATTCAAGGCCAACAACTCTATTAATTACTTTCTTATGACATATTATAATTAATTATCTTAACAACATGATTACTCACAATATCAACACACCATTTAATAAATAATGAAAGGGTCAATGCACCACAAAATAAACACATGCAAACATTAACAAAGGAACCAAATAAAAGAAAAAAACATAAAATCCCTTGGTCACATTTAAAGGTGATCCCTCCCCATGGGAATCCTTAACACAAACAAACACACACAAACAAATACAGTTGCCATGGTGACCTTGTTGAATTCATCTAGAATTCCAATGTGGTTGGTCTCCGATCCCCTGATGTTTGTTGTGATATTTTAAACCTGCAAAATACAAATACCTCCTTCGGCCTCGTGGCTTATATCAGAACATCCAAATGAATATTATAAATATAATTTCCAAGATAATCAAAATATATGTGAATCACAACAATCATCAAGACAATCAACAATATCACTTACAATTTCATTAACAACAATATCATCATCAATTTTAATCCAATTTTCATTTTCTAGGTCTAATAAAAATATCCAATTATCATAAGTCTGAACAACATCTATAATATAACCATGTCAAACAGTATATCAACATCAATATATAAAAATGTCTCTAATAATCATCATGCATCATATAAGAAGCAAAGTCAACAATAATTCATGATCGAACATCTAACATCATACAAAATCAAAACTATAATAATGTGGGAAAATTAAGTACCTCAACACTGTGAGAGATCAGTATGATAAGACTGAACATACAGGGAAGTCATCACTATGATAACCATATACAGAGAAAATGTTGTTTGCCAACCGGTACTTTCTCGCCATGCATTTCTAAAGTATATTGCAAAATATGCTTCAAAAGCGGAGAAAACGTTTAGAAACCTATCACCAAATGCTATCCAAATTTTCAAGAGATGATGATGCAGATTCACTAGCACACATTGCAATTCAAAAAATGCTCACAAAGAGCGTTGTTGAACATGACATAAGCACACAAGAAACATGTCAAATGCTGCAAAAATTGCCACTTGTTATGTACAGTCGTTCGTTTGTATCATTAAATGTTGGCCAAAAAATCTTGAGACGTGTCCTGTTGAAAGTGACGCTAGATGTATAAGAAACAAACACTTTCTTGGCTGCATAAAGAGTTCGCCCTGCAACCATGGAACACCTACCACTTATTCAGGTTGCTCGAGATTGGAGCTACAATAGGAACCGTAAAGCAGATAACACGGAAACTGTAGTCGGCTAAAGTAATTGTTCGGGTCCACACCGAGATTTTTTGGATGTACCAACTCAGGATTCAACACTGATACGACATTTTCTGTTGGTCAAAACTCCTTTTATACAAGCCTTTCAGAAATATTGCCTCCAAAAAAATTTTAAGCCTACATGACATCAACGACACTTGGGACATGTTCAAACACAACTACAGACCATGGCATGTTTTACACACTACCGCAAACACATGACATGAAACAGAATGTTAGTTCTGACTCTGAGGTTGAAAATGCAATAATCAACACCAACCATTGCAAGAATTGCATAGGTCTTCGTAAACATTTCGTCCGAGAAACAACATGGGTCTTGACAGTCTTGAAATGTTTGGGGGAAACGAGATTTTGACATACACAATAATTGGAACATATATGGCGTTACACATGATTTAAAGATAATTGGTTCATCGTTCATTGAGAGAGAAAATTCAAGAAACAAATAACCACCAGCATGCAGGGCACACCACCATCTACCACACTACATTTGTCTTCAGAACAAAAACTAGCTCTTGATACCATATTGTACAACATTCATTAAACAAAACACTTCTACCTCCACTAAGATTGATAATTCAAGGAACAACTAGACACAGGAAAATCATTTCTTGATAAATAAAATCTCGAATTCATTTACACCAGCATCAACCACATCTCCCTTGCCTCTCCTTCTGCTCACCCCTACTGGTGTTTTAGCATTCAACATCTCTGCACCCACAATCCATGCAACCCTCTGTATTCCAATCAAATTTGCTAGGAAAAATTGGCAGTAGGCTATGCAAGGCTTTCCCACACTCAAAAACATCTGAATTTGGAAACGGATCAATCATCCTCCTCGGCAACCTCAAGAAATTATCATTGGTTATGGACAATCCTCTTTATGAAATTAAATCCTATGGAGTCATCCTTTGGAAGGGATTTCATTCTTCCATGACATTACAAACTATATTTTGGCAACAAGGAATAACTGATGCACAAGTTTCATTCTGGAATTCACTACTCAACATGCGATATTCAACCCCTCTTATTGAGGATTGGGAATGCCTAATGTCTCACATAAACAAACACCTAACTTAGCAAGAGCTCAAAAATTTTAAGGGTACACCACATATGTTTGCAAAAAATGACCTCATAGACTCCCACAACCTTTAGATGTTGAAAGCATTGAACGTTTCGATTGCCCAATCCATTACCTAAAGTCACAAGCAGGCTGGACCAAAAAATGTTGACGATGATCAATTGGAGCATAAATTTCTGTTGTGCAAACAACAAAAAATCATGCTTATTACAAATTTATGGGTTGATGCAGGCCTCGTAAATTTTTCTGTAGGAAAAATCACTGACATTGTCTATGACACATCAATGCCACCACCAACATTACCTTTATTTTTTGTTGTCAAATTTGATAAATGCAATGGTCCATGTTGGGATCCCTCCAAATTTTATGCATTTCTTTTAATTTAGATGATGCTTTAAGAAATAGTTGGTAGTTGAAGCAGAAGGGTGCAGAAGAATTGAAACCATGGTTTTATGGTTCATACAGGGTAGTTTGTCAATTTGGGGTAGTTGCATATGAGCTAGAGCTACCAGAGAAAAGTAAGATACATAATGTATTCCATGTTTCATGCCTTAAGAAGGAACTCAGATAGCACATTGTACCATCTACAGAGTTTCCACCACTAGATGAGGAGGGGAAGTTGGTGTTAGAACCAGAATCCATTATTGAAGAGAGACAAAGGGGGCTTAGGAGTAGAGTGATCACCGAGTATTTGGTGTGATAGAAGGGATTGCCACTTGAGAATGCTACTTGGGGGAGAGAGAAAATTTTGCAGCATCCTAATTTACATTTTCTTGAGGACAAGAAAAATTTGGGAAGTGAGGACTGTAATGTCCCCTTTCCTGTGCCAAATTCGTAAGGTCCAATTTGAGTCTAATCCTTGGTCATATCTAAGGGGCTTTGGATGCTGGGAGCTATTAGGTTTGAATATCTAGTCCATTTTGTTATAATTCTTCATTGACATATGCAAAAATGTGTTTTGGAAGGACTAGATGTTACTTTTTTCCATTAGGAAGGGGCCACATGGTACTAATGTTCTAATTTTATGATGGGGGGTCACTTTTGGACCATGGCGACTTAAAAAGGGAAAAGTAACTTAAGTTACTTTTATTTTATTTTCCCTTCCAAGGGAAAAATACTACTAGGGTTTATTGGGGCTCTTTTTCCTTGGAGAATTTATATAAGGAGTTGGGGGAAAAAGGAAAAGCATTCTTGCATACCTACTTATCTTCTTTCATGTGCAACTGATGTTGCAAATCTATAGCTTGTGGATTGAAATCCTATAGGAACCCTAGCTTTGGTGGTGAGAGATCCATCCCTAGCTAGCAGGGCATTCTTTGGTGGTGAAAGATCTACCCTAGCTTGTCATTTTAAAGCTATTATAAGGGTTGATTTACAGAGATATTTTTAGAGGTTTTTAGAGTTAGGGTTTTTAGGGTTTTTGAGATAATTTGTGAAGATAATCAGTGGGTTTTCATATCAGACTTACGGAAGCAATAAAAAAATGGTTTGGCAACATTTCCTAAGTATTTCAAAGGGTTTTTTACCATCTACCAAAAAGGGTGACTTGTTTTGAATATTACAACCTTTATTTGGAGGGTTTCCAATTGGCCATTTTCAAATCTGAGGCTTGGAATATCATCTTCTGCATTTGTAAATGTTATTTCCAAAGTTTTTATTAGTGTAAATTCACAGCACCCCCAAATGATTTATGGATATACTTTTCTAAAGAAAAGTCATTTGGTGTGATTGCACAACATTGAGCTTTCCCAAAGTGTGGGACCTTTGAAAATGGGGAAAGCTCTCTAGAGAAGGTTGGTTCCTCTTCCTAAACTACCTGCCACAAGCTATTCCAGTGCAAGAAAGCTAATTTAATCCTAATCTAACTTCTAAGGAGACAGGGAGAGAAAGAAAACAAGAAAAAACAGAACCTACACTAAAACAGTGATACACCAGACAAAGGAAAGCGTTGATCATTCTACTAAACTGACATGGAAGAAACAGAGGTGAGCAATGGAGATGAGGGACAGTTAGCATCACAGAAGTAACACGGTCAAGATTCACACAGAAAATCGTTCCATTAAACCCCATGAAAACAGCTCCCACATCGTGCACAATGTAACATGTGAAATACATGCACAGAAAAACAATCTAATGAAGGGAGAGGCATGGAAGAAACAATAAAACGATGTAAAGGGTTGACAGAATGCACCACAAAAACACATTTTTTTTTTCTCTAAAAGGTGCACAGACCCTTACATTTCACGGACATAGAGGCACAAATACATGTCATTCCAGGTGTAGGGGAGGAGGTTTAAACTGCTCAAAAATGGCCCTCGGTAAGACAAATTTAAGGGGGAGTTTCTCTATGCCCAGAAAAATGAACAACTCTTTCTTAAATTAACTCTTGAAAATGTGCCTACAATATATAAAATATAATGAGAGAGAGAGAAGACCGGGAAAAAGATCTGCGTCCTACTCCAACCACCATGAGGCATGCATCAAATCCCACTTTGAAAGCTCAACCACTCAATATCAATGGGCTTCGATGCAAAATATGCTCATATTTCCATGTCGCTCTACTTCGCAGACCCAAGAAAATGATCAATACTTCAAATCAGATCTAGTAGTTGAAGAGATTGGATTTTGTGTTTTCCCGTGCCTAAAAGCACTTACTCCAATCTTCTCCTACCAATCTTCACCAGGAAAATGCAATTTTTATCTTTCCATAGTGAAGAAGAATCTCGAGAGATCTTTCCAATGGTGTCAAGATTGTGCAATATTTTGAGCCCTGAGATCAAAAGATATGGCCCCTCTGAAGTATTTCCTATACAGGTCCTGCTACAAATTGGCTCGGGCAAAACAGTTTGCAAAATGGATCCCCTTTTGATAAATCTGCTGACATGTGGTAGCCATGGCTCCATTGAGGTTGGCGGGGGTTTCACGGGTTCGTCCTTCATCTTCCATTCTGCAAAAAATGACAAAACTAAAAAAATTCTACCCTCACGGCCTCCGGTTCTCCGCATTGGACGCGTGGCAGCTCTTTGGTGGGGCTAGGGAGATGCACTTTGATATTATGCCTTTTAGCCCTTTTGACAAAAGGAAATTTTTCACCTTTTCCTCAGATTCCCCGCCGGTCCGAGGCTTCCTGAATCGGGCTCAAATGCTAACTCTCCCAAGCTCTTGGGTGAAGTCCATCTGTGGCCCAAAATCTGCAACTCCTAACACCGCTAAGTATTTTGCTTAGCGAATACAAGGAGTCTAGGAAGAGTTCTTTACACTTTCTGCAAAGGAAGGAAGAAATTATCTATCGTGATGGAGGAACCCTCTCTCAGAAATCTTTGATTGCTTGAAACTAGTGTCATTTAAACACTTGGCAACCTCCGTCGGCACAAGCCCATGCATTGACTAGTGCAACCGACTTAACCCCCTTTTGATACTCAACATGTGGAGGCACTGTGCTCACATTGGTTAACAGCCTACCATTCAAAGTTCACTCTTGAGATAGGAGCGTTGTGTTGGCACTTGGCAGCCTCATGCATGTAAAGCAAGAATGGAACTTTGAAAATACAAACAAGTCCCTAAAACTGGTTTAACTTTGACTCTAGGCCATGAATTTATTTAGAGATGCAAGATCAGTGACATATTCAAGCCTCCCAGGGCAGTTTATGGATTCATCTTTAAAGAGCCAGCGTTGTTAGGACACATGGCTTTCTCCACATGCTCAGTCCATGACTCTCAGTCGATTCAGTTTGGACTCTTTCTTGAACTAACTTCGAGTTTTAATAACTCGCAAAAATTCAGATTTTTTCCCCCTCTTCTTGGTTCAATATTAGGGCAACGCCCCTTCTTCTCTAAAATCTTCATTATTGAGTTATTCTGTGGACCTATTTTGTTAGTTGCCATTGAATTTTCTTCAGGTTCTTTCTATCCCTAGTCTGGCTAAGAAATCCACAGTTTTCTTTCATGATGATATTGGCTGAATTTTAGGATAATACACTTCTCGAGCCAAATTGGAAGTGGGACCCACAACAGGATAGATCCAAAACATGGTATCAGAGCAGTTTTTGTCCAACCTATTGGGATTGAAAAATGGGTTGACATAGTTTTGATGGATAGAGGTGTAGGATTCAGGAGAACAATTCATGACACCATTCAGCCTGGAGTGAAAATTTCCAACAATGAGACTAGATCAATCTAACAATTTGAAACTAAGCTCACTGGGATATTATTGACGAAGCCTGGAATGTATCAAATTCGAAAAGAGTGAGAAAATAAGCATTTGATGGGCCAACATAAGTCGAATAGAGGTGAGGGTGGACAAAAACTTCAAGGACAGCAGTATCCTTATTCTCTTAGCCAAACGCCTTTGGGGTTGTCACTAATCTTCCTTCTAAAGTTAGATCCAATAACTTCAAAAGTTACTAGGAGCCCGGTGGTCAAAATTATACATGAGGAGTCACTCAGTTGGGGTAAAGTACTCAGAAACGTTGAAATGTTGGCATTTCGTAGACTTAACAATCAACGATAATAGAGAAATAGAGCAATTTAAAGATGCCAATATATTGGCCAGCGAGCCTAGGAGATGTGCATCAATGGCATTATGTCATGTACCGAGAGAAAATTGGAACAGAGTCAGCTTGAATTGCGGGAATGCCACTAGATTTCTCTTTTACCAATCACTTTGATGGTCATAATAAGATAGTGTACTAATGATGATGAACTGCCTAGCCAAGTTGAATGACATTCGGCTAGAGGCTTGAAATCATTCATGACTCATGAGGAATACGTCAATTAGGAATTGCAATCTATGCCCATCTTGAAGATGCCCATGATTGGTGGCATCATGAAGTCTGGATTACACAGTGGATGACATTGTAATCATCGAGCTTGTCTCGGCATATAGTTCACATAGATTGAGCAGGTGAGCATGATCCTATAGGATGGACCAATCCATGCGGTAATTAGCTCAAAGCCAGTTGAATCAGAAATGGACTGGATTCAAGAGCTTGGTCGTCAGTATATCAAGGATAGTATCCTTGGTATAGTTACTCGACCATCAAGAAAAAAATGTTAGCGCACGAGGTTGGATTCAGCCTACATGAGGTTTGATAGCTCAACATGGCGAGTGAGTTAAGACTAAGAGTGAAGGCATTAAAGCCTTTCTTCTTCAGGTGTTATTGTGGATTTGGATACCTTCAAGTGTGTAAAACATGATAAATATCAACACTAGCCCGAAGTCACAGGTTTCTGACAAATGAGTGTCTTCGAAGGGTCAACTCCCTTCTGGAGTCTAATGGTTCCTCTGACCGAACCCTATCTCTGATGACATTCTAGGGGTGAGTATTTGGAGGTCGGAGGAGATTGATTTCGCAACTTGAGCAGGTGCAAAGATCGGAAGATGCAGTTGAGATTGAAACCATGTTTCGATATTCCACACACCTGGGTTCCAGTAAGGACATGTATTGCAAGAGGCAGAGGGACAGGGTGGAAAGTCATATAGGTTCTTGAACGAGATTCAGAGGAGAGGGGTGGTCTTTAGAAAGCAAACATTGGAGTGTTGCGATATGGATCAACTATCATGGATAGTAAGAGGGACACTTACATAGCTGTTGGTGTTGAATGCCCAATTGGCATATGCGAGACTCCCGCCAGGAGGACTATATTGGGGTTTCAAACAGTTACCCCGAGGTACCAATGCATTCAGAGAGTGCGACCGAGTTTTATAGGGACAATGAGGTAGGTGAGAACTAGATTGTAGGTGAAGCAACACCAAGAGGCTTTGATAGATGCATCTATCTGGTTGCAGTAGTGAGGGTTATGTGACTATAGGAGTTTGACACATTCATGAGGTGTTAGTGGCCAATGGAGATTCTATGAGATGCCGCATGATGGGAATTCCACACAATTTGACTGTAACTTTGCATCCTTTAACAATATAGTTACTTAAAATTTCTATTGATGGAAATTATCCTTGGAGAGACTATAGCATAGTGGTCTAGGAAAGGACCATGGGTCGCATTTCCTAGGGAAAAAATCATGGTGAGTTTTAAGTATCTAACTTACTGGGTGCAATTACGATGGTGCAAGGTTTATTCTGTTAGTGTGAGGAATGCCATTAATTATGCGATCTTGGGGGCTTTCATATCTTCAAACACCCTCCAAAACATATTGCATATGTCTACAAGTGGATTGATGTTTTTTTTATTTGGTCATAATGTAACTGTACAAGGCATTAATTTTTCATTTCAACTCATTAAATTACCAATAGGATAGACAATAGGAATTCATGTTGGATGTTACAGGGCTCATTAAAAATCACCAGAGGTGGATGCTTTTTCCCAGATATACCTCCAGGTATACCTTATTTCATATGTCTTTGAGAATATTGGAGCTCGAATGCTAGACCAGAAATTGGTAATAAATTTCCTTTTTGTCCCCCGTGTAATGTTTTAAGCATTACTCATTTGAGAACGAAATAAAGGTCATTGATATGTGGGCATAGTAGACTTAGTTCCAGTCCATATTTTGCTTCTTATTGTAGTCTTGTTGAAGAAGAAGGATAGGACCATGCGGATGTGTATAGATTACTATGCATTGAATAAGAAGATGATAAAAAATAAGTATCCCACTACCATGCATTGATGAGTTATTGGATGAGCTACATGGGTTTGCAATCTATTTTTTCAAAAATAGATTTGCGATTTGGATATCACCAGATTAAGGTCAGTGAGAAAGATGTGCATAAGACAACTTTCAGATGTCATTATGGCCACTTTGAGTTCTCTAGTAATGCCATTTGATTTGTCCAATACACCGACCACTTTTCAGTCTTGTATGAACCATGTGTTCAACTGCCATTTGCAGAAGTTCGTATTGGTCTTCTTCGACGACATATTGGTTTACAACAAAACTTAGAAGGATCATATTAGACATCTTGATGAGGTGTTGGGTATGTTGGAAGCTAACTCACTATTCGCGAAAGTTTCTAAGTGTGAGTTTGGTATGATAGAGTTAACTTGTATACGAGGGGTATGTGATTGGTGGAGGTGTACAATCAAGGTAGACAGGGAGAAGATATTCAAGTGCAATTCTCGATTGGCCACCGTTTACGACATTGCCACACTTGAGAGGGTTCTGTGGGGCTAGTGCACATACTACAGGAGGTTTGTGAGGAACTTCACTCGGTCAAGTGCACCATTGAATAGATTTTACCAAGAAGGGGGTTTTTGCTAGGTCAAAATCAACACAACATGTTTTTGATCACCTTAAGGAGTGATGAGTTCATGCCGCGTTCTTGGATTGCTAGATTTCTCTCGTCCCTTCATGCTTGAATGTGACGCATCGGGTGAGGGTATTGGGGCGGGTTATTATGTAGGATAGGCATCCCATTACCTATGAGAGTCGGAAATTAAAACCCTGTGGAGAGGGGGTGCTTGAATTTACGACAAAGAGATGTTGGTCATTATGCATGCTTTGGCCAAATTTAGACAGTACCTTGTGGGTAGCAAATTCGTGGTTCGTACGGATCACAACAGTTTGAGGTTCCTCCTGGGGCATAAGGATTTGAATGATCGCCAATAGAGATGGGTGAATAAGGTGCAAACATGTGACTTCGACATAGAGTACACCAAAGGTAGGAATAATGTTGTTGTCGTTGCATTATCTAGGAGGCCTCACCTTACTTCTATGCTTAGTTCTATGTATGAGATTTCAGCAAATTGGAAGGCTCACATATTTTTTGAGTATTCTAAAAATCAGTCTGCATGTGAGATCATGGATGGTATTATACAGGATGACTGATACAAAGTAGTGGATGATCTCATTTTCTTCAAGGATAGGATTTTCCTTGTACTAGGATCCAAAATGAAGGAGAAGATCCTTCGAGTAGTACATGATACACCACTAGCTGGGCATCCTAGGTATTTCAAAACATATAGGTTTATCAGGGAGAGATTTGCATGGAAGGGGATGAAGGATGATGTCCTTAATCATGTCAGAGAGTGTATGGTTTTCCAGCAAACCAAATCCTAGCAGTCTTTTCTAGCAAGATTACTTCAGCCTCTTCCCATTCCTGAACAGAAATAGAAAAGCATATATGTGGAATTTATCATAGGGATTTCCTTGGTGCATGGGCATAGTTAAATTTATGTTGTAGTTGATTGGTTAACTAAGTATTCTCATTTCTTTTCCCTACCCAAGGGGCATGAGGCAGTGGATGTGGCCTAGATCTTCTATGCGGGTATTTTTAGGCTACGTGGGTTGCATAAAAATATTGGTAGTGATAGGGACAAGATCTTTGTGAGCACCTTTTGGCAAGATATCTTCAGACTAGCATGTACGGATTTGACTCCTAGTACTAGATACCACCCACAAACAGATGGGCAAATGGAGATAGTCAATAAGTGAATAGAGGGCTACTTGCGGAGTTATGTATCAAGACATCATCGGGAATGGATTAGAAGGTTACACATGGGTGAGTATTGCTACAATACCACCTATCATATGAGCATAGGTATGACTCCTTTCCAAGCCTTCTATGGGTATAACGCTATGACATTTATGGATTTGGTATTACCAGCTAGCTGAGCTCCCAAATCTCAAGATTGGTTACAGGAGAACTAGGATATTCTGAAGGCTCTCAGAGAGAACCTTCAGAAGGCATGGAATTAACAGAAGGTATATGCAGATCAACATAGGATAGAGAGGTATTTTGAGGTTGGGGATCTAGTATTCCTACATTTGTAGCCATATAGGAAGTTTTCACTAAAGCAGAAGGGTGCAGAGAAATCAAAACCAAAGTTTTATGGTCTGTACCAAGTAGTTTATCGAGTTAGGGTAGTTACATATGAGCTAGATCTACCGAAGCATGGTAAAATACATAATGTATTCCATGTTTCATGCCTTAGGAAGGCACTCGGATAGTATATTGTACCATTTATAGATTTTCCGCCACTAGATGAGGGGATGTTGGTGTTAGAACAAGAATACATTATTGAAGAGAGATAGAGGGGGCTTAGGAGTAGAGTGATCATTGAGTATTTGGTGTGATGGAAGGGATTGCCACTTGAGGATGCAACTTGGGAGGGAGAGAATATTTTGAAGCATCCTAATTTGTATTTTCTTGAGGATAAGAAAAATTTGGGAAGTGAGGACTATAATGTCCCCTTTCCTATGCCAAAGGCCTAAGGGCCAATTCAAGTCCAATCCTTGGTCATACCCAAGGGGCTTTGGACACTGGGAGCTATTGGGTATGAATATCTAGTCCATTTTGTTATAATTCTTCATTGACATATGCAAAAACATGTTTTGGAAGGACTAGATGTTACGTTTTGTTGTTAGGAAGGGGCCACATGGTACTGATGTTCTAATTTTTCATTAGGGGGTCACTTTTTGACCATGGCGACTTAAAAATGGAAAATTAACTTAAGTTACTTTTATTTTATTCGCCCTTCCAAGGGAACAATACTACTAGGGTTTATTGGGGCTCTTTTTCCTTAGAGAAGTTATATAAGGAGCTGGGGGGAAAAAGGAAAATGAGTCTTGCATGCCTAATTATCTCCTTTCATGTGCAACTATTTTTTGCAAATCTATAACTTGTGGAGTAAAATCCCACAGAAACCCTAGCTTCAGTGGTGTGAGATTCATCCCTAACTAGCAGGGCATTTTTCGGTAGTGAAAGATCTACCCTAACTTGTAATTTTGGAGTTGCTTTCAGGGCTGATTTACAAAGATATTTTTAGATGTTTATAGAGATAGGGTTTTGAGGGTTTTTAAGATAATTTGTGAAGATAATTAGTGGGTTTTCATATCAGACTTACGAAATCAATAATGAAATGGTTTGGCATCATTTCTTGAGGATTTCAAACGGTTTTTGACCATTTACCAAAAAGAGTGACTTGTTTTGGAGATTACAACCTTTATTTGGAGGGTTTCCAATTGGCTATTTTCATATCTGAGGGTTGGAATATCATCTTCTACATTGTAAATGTTATTTCCAAAGTTTCATAGTTTTTGCACTTGTATTCAAGAAGATATGAATTTTAGAAGTTTTCCAAGTGTTTAGGGCACGCTGTACTTTTATGGCAGTATTATATTGTCTGAAAATTTCCAAAAATAGTTTTCTTATGTTATTTATAATATTATCAATCTCTCTTTAAATTTTCAAGTGATTTGAGTTGATATTTTGGGAGTTATTAATTTTCTTCAGTTCGCTACCCTAACTGGTAAAAATCTGCAAAAAATAGTATTTAATTTGGCTGCAAATTTTCAATATTTTGTGTTATTTAAGTGGTATCCCACAAGGGATATTTTATGCTATTAAATTAAGATATGGTACAAATTTTATAGTACCTGTGTGAACGGATCTTCCGCCAGCTATTTTCTAGTTTTCATGCTCCTCTTATCTCAACAAATGCATTCCTTTTGTTTTACATGATTCTTCTACAAAAAATTTCAACAAATGTATTAATTTTGTTTTATATGAACATTCCATTTCTATTGGAAGAAATTCAAAATGGGTGCATTGCTTTTAATTTAGATGACACTTCCAAAAATAATTACAACAGATTTATTATTTTTATGGCATTTAACTCTCTAATTTAGCAGTTTTATTGTATTTAACTTTTTGTCGATAATTCTCAAGTACGGATATGAAGCACTCCATTTGAACACCTAAGTGCTTAGAACCTATATATATGTGAGAACCAGCAAGACCCTATGTTTATATGATACGGTTAGACACCCTCTAGTCCATATCCCTGATGCTTACCTAGATTTACATATGATTTCTATTGATGGGGTCAAATTTTCTTTTTAATATTATCTAGATTAAGTATACACAATATATGTGATGTAATGCCCACTTCAAACTACCACTTGAGACTAAGAAACAAACTAGGATTAGCTTAGGGAAAATTATGGAATAATTTTTTTTGATTTAGAGTGTTTGCAAAGAGGGTTATAAGATCACAATTAGTACAAACCAGATAAGGATTAACAAGCAATACTCACTTGGAACAAGTAATCAAAGCAACTAATAAAAACAATGCGCAAGGGCAAAACAAGAAATTAAATTCATCTCTTGGGTTAGGAGAATGAAATCCCTTTCATCTCTGCCCAAACAGACTTACAGGGTTCAACTTGATTTTTGACACATTTAAAGTCATCAAAAATTTCCTAAATCATACCCATTAGATAGGAAATTCTCTCACCTTTCCAACCATATAAATAAGTCCTCCTAACTCCTTATAAATCACAAGTTATGGCCCGACAGAGTTTTGGGGAGATATTTTCCTTTGGGGAGTCTACGGGGCCTAGGGAGAATTTTTTTCCCTTAAGTGGGTTTGCAGAGGAAGGAAACATGTCGCTTCTTGATTGGTGTGGGGAGAAGTAGGTTGGCGGAACAATTTTGAATTCAGAACATTTTAGGCCAAAAGCCCAAGGGCAAATTTCATCGCGCGCCTCTGCTAAGGGGAAACCCATGCCAAGTGTCACGCGCCTAATGGTCATCGGGGCTCACGGAGCAATGGAGCAAAAGGGGAAATTGAGATTTTTTATGAGTTAAAATCTAAAAGGAGAAAATATCTCCGTGCTTCCGCTGATGTCCAATTTGCCACGTGTTAGTACGCGATTGGACGGGGGCCAGTGGGTCGCAGGGAAAAATTGGGAATTTTTTTCCAAGGTCCAAAACAAACCAAATATTCTAAAGGAAAATTTTCCATCATGACCTCTAACCTCACGCAAAAAGGCCACGTGCCATCTTTTGATTGGATGCAGGCCTAGCGGAGTGGCGGAGAGATTTAAAATTTTATGCCAAATGGCATTTTAAAGGTCAAAAAGACTTACACAAATCTACGTGCGTCCATTGGGACACGTGTCATCACCTGATTGGCTGTAGGAGGTGCAGGGGCAATGGAGGAAAAAGTGAAAATTTTCCAAAAGATTTTACAATGATTAAATTTTTAAATTCAATCTGCATGCCCATCCATGCCACGTGTCAGCATGTGATTAGTTGCACGGGGACACAGTGGGGAAAAATTGGAAAAATTTCCCAAGGTCAAATTTTCAAAAAACGTTAAGTTTTAAAAAGATTTGCACCCCTCCAAAGTACCATGCGATGATATCATATGGTTTGCTGAGAGTGTTGCAGGGGTCGTGGAATTTTTTGGAGGAATATTTTTCTAAAAGTTAAAATTTGATTTTTGTAGAGTTAGATTAATGTTTGGATGGTCATTTTCAAGCAAAACTTCAGATGGCCATGACTTTTGATAGAAAAGTCAGTTTTGGGAAAATAAGGACTTTCCAGAAATCTCTCAGAGTAATATTTGCATAGAAATCATCAATTTTGGATTTTGATAAAGTTTCAAAGGTCAATTTTAAGAAATGAATCTCCAGGGTTAAAATTCAGAAACTAGCAATTTTTCCAACTTGTCAATTTTGATTAAATTTGAACTCCTCCTTCACTCAACATGTCAAAAAAACATGGAGGATTAGTATAGGGAGGGTTTAAAATATTTTAGTGAAGTCAAATTTTCCAATTTGGTTTGAGGTTGCTTTTTTTTCCAGCAATAGACGGAAAAATTGACTATGCAAGTTCCCGTTTGAAATTCATTAAGTTTCATGAGGTTCATTCTTGTAATTTTTATAGTGAATTAGAGTTCCTTAGGTATTTATAAGTGTGAATCTAAAAGTTTCATAGCTTATTGTTGAGTATAAGTCTGAAATGCTCATTTTTAATTAAAACATGAATTGCCAGGATTTAAGTTTTAAAAAAAAGTGAACTGATTTCTTTTAAGTCTGCATTTACCAATTTATCTTTTAAAAGTGTTTATAGTTGTCTAATTGGTAGTCCAATATAATTGCTTATTAGAGTCTTCTATGCAATTTTGAGTTGAGATTACAATTCAGATATCAATTTCAATATATACATCTTTACAAGGAATACAACACTGTCCATCATTTCCCACGCATTCCTTCTTTTCTTTTTAAAACAGCCATCAATTTTCAATATATAATTCAACTCAATTGTACAATACACTTTTACAACTACCTTTCTATTTGATTTCAGTAGCAACATTACATTCAATATGTAGATTTAATTTCAATTTTAAAAATCACTTCAAAAGATCAAAGACTGTCTAGCAATCTGTCCTACGTGTTCTTCTTCCCAAAACAGAAATTTACAAACATAACTTCAAATTAAATTGCAATACAACAATGCAAGTTGAGAAAGGAATGTAATTCTGTTATTGATTTCCAAAAATACTTAACAGATTATTTCTTCCTTTGAATTTCAACATGTAGAATTACAATTGTAATGAATATTCTTTTCCAATGCAAAGAATAGAATAATAAATCTATACATTTCCCAATGGGTCTCAATCTTTCCTTTACCAATGCAAGGTGCCTTCTTATTACAAATAATGATACAAGTCATCCACTTCAAAGTGGGAAGGTAACAATAAAAATTTCTCAAAGGATGGGACTGTCAAAACTATAGTTTTCTTTCAAGCTCCAAAACAACAACATGCTGATTTCTTCTTCATCGCAACTTTGATCACAACAAAGGAAGGGGAAAAGGCAACGCTTTCCACCCAACCAAGACATCCAATGGGAAAGGAGAAGCCATCCTTCCCCATTGGCCCCTGAGCCCCAACCATATTAGAATAGAGAATTAACATTAACACATGGCAACAATGCTTCTTTCACAACAAACAACATTATTTTCTCATGCATATAACAACAAAGTGCATAGTCTAAACAAAGACAAAAATTTACAATTGTAATAAGAATCATACACACAACACCTGGAGCTTGATCAAGCAAGCCATCAAGAGAAAGAACTATGGGGAATCTCCTTATGCCTCCCAATTTGGAATCAAGCATCAAACAGAAATGCATACAACCAATAAACACATCAAACCCATAAAACTT
Organism: Taxus chinensis; assembly: GCA_019776745.2. Lineage (NCBI taxonomy): Eukaryota > Viridiplantae > Streptophyta > Pinopsida > Cupressales > Taxaceae > Taxus > Taxus chinensis. Next base: position 278,664,998 of record CM034157.1, on the reverse strand, counting down.
ATATCTCCCAACCCCTCCTTACGCCCCCCCAAAGTTTCTCCCTTATGCCTCCCCAAGAGTAAGAAATGCAAGTAGTTTCTTTTCCTAGGTGGATCCCAAAACCAAAAATCCCTCCAAAATAGATCAAGTGCCATTGATAAATCCCTTATGCCCCCTCATATGAAGTCCCCACAGTCTTATCCTACACCTTACCCTAAACAATCTACCCAACCAACCATGAATACACAACACAATCACCATTTCATTCATGCAAGAAAATAGGGAAAAATAACATATAAAAAGGACAAGATCCTACCTCTCCATAGTGGAGATTGTTTCCAAAACAACAGTTCCTTCAATGCTCAAATATGTAGTCCAAAAGAACAACACCAAGCATGCAATTCAATTTCTAAACTCCTCTCCACAATGCAAGACTCCAACAGCAATAATAAAAATTTGACCCCAAGAAGCAAAGAGACAAAGTTTCAACAATCTTATCACACACACATATAGTTGGAAAATTGTCCTAGAAAATCCAAAAAAGTAAATGACATGTCAAGCTATGGAAACACTAGAATACACTAAAAGTAAAGAAATATGGTTATGATATCAAAAGGGATATTAAATTAGAAAGTGTTTCACATTATAAGAAAGGCTATTAAGCTAGTAATATTTCATGGTATCAACAAAGATATTAACTTAGAAATTTGTTTCATGCTTGTGGAAATGCTATTAAGTTAGCAAAATATTTCATGCTATAGAAAAGACCTATTAAATTAGTAAATGTTTCACACTATTAAAAAGGAAAAATTATTAACAAGTTAATAACACTCATTTTTTATGGGGGAAATCCCCATGCCACTATTCACTAATAAAAAACTGGGGGCATGGTTTAATATGGCCTATTAGGTGTAGTCATTCTTATGCACATTTCATGTTATTTAAATCATTTAAAATACAAATTACAAATTTCTTGTCATTACCGAGAAATAATCAAATTCTTTTTTGCTATGTGATTTTTAGGTTTCATGTGGATTGGAAAAATACTCTAGAGTTTATAACACCATCCTATGATTGAGATGCAAGGTTTGCATTTTATTTTATTCAAAAATTCGTGAATACTAGATTAAAAGTGGACCAATTGTAGTACTTGAAATATGATCCAATAACTTGCCAATATGGAATTTGAAACTTACTCTAATACTTATCCTATTTATATAAATGATCAATTTTAGGCTCCCTCCTACTCTATCTCACACAACAATCCCACTAGAAACCACCTATTTTCCAACTTATCTCCTCAAGAAACATTGCACATGTTACAAAACATCTATTAAGACTTCCAATTGTCTCATAATTTCTTTCACACCCCAATTATGCTCATACGTCTAAGAAAGATTTGTCCATGAACTTATCGAACTCCCATAAACATGTCCCTTGCACTTCTAAGAGTCACTTCTTAAAAAGTGTAATTTAGCTTAATCAAACTGATGAGTGCATTATTTGACTTATTCATATCATTTATATGATTGATAATTTTTCATTTAAACATGATTTACTAGTGCATGGGGATGCTTTATATGGTTATATATTAGTGATTTTAATGCATGTTCCTTTCTCTTGTTCATGCAACTTGTTAACCATATAACTTCCTACTAATTGCCTTTGTGAGTGAAATGTGGTAACATGTGCATGATAATAATGAACTTTTACTACTATTTTTGGAGTGCAGTCAAGAAGCTCAAGTTTGGAGTCAGTATGCAGTTGTGGAGGAATTTTTTCATTAATGACCTATAAACATGGGTCTTGTTTCTAGCATTTCTGTAGGATTTTATGAACCTTAATCAAATGTTGTTAGTGGGAGAATTTAGTGCCTACCATTTTTGCATGATATGTAACTGATTGTGTCTATATAAAGACATCTTCTTAAGGAACAATTTAGTTGTTGGATAATATTGATATCTTGCAATATAGTTCGTAGCAGTTAGTATTTACTTTCCAGGTGCACTGAATATGTCATAGAAATTATTTGAATTAATATAAGTGGATATCATTCTGAGTATATTGTGTTGTTAAGATTACCTCTGTCCCAAGGAAGAGCAAGGGCCCACTTGACCAAGGTGACTGGAGGTTTTTTACGTTTACGCATGAATGTGGTTTTCTGATAAGTCATAATTTGCTCATTTCCTTTATCACAATTTCCATTCAGAGTGTTTATTTCCTTTACTGCAATTTCCTTTTAGAGTGTGTATTTCCATTTATGCAATTTCAATTTAGAGTGTGTGTCAATTGGGAATTTAGTTATATTAATTTGGTGTGTGCATTATAATTCTAGAAAAGTATTTCCATTGAATGCATTTAATTACAATAATGTCGTTTCCATAGTTTAACATTGCATTTCTGTATATTAGCATAAACAAAGAAGCATAATAGTCAAAACCCCCAAAAAGGAACCACTGAACAATTGAGTTGCCTAGAGCTTCATTGCATACAACCTTGAACACACAACCATGGTTTTATAATGACACTAATAGAAGAACACGTTAGTTAAATGATTGGAGAATACAACAACCCATCACAAACAAGGTGGTAATCTTGGGTCAGTTGAGTGGGAAATCATACAATGACTAGGTACAAGTATAAACAAACCCTAAGCTATTAGCAGTGTAAATGAATTATATACTCTCTCACTCTAAGAAGGTTAAGACAAGGTAATCGATTCTTATATTCATTAGAAAACCCATCTTAACAATCTATTAAAATATTAAGTCATATATCCATCATTTCCCTATATCAACCATGAGAAAAATACGAAGTGTGCGTTGCCAAGTGTGAGGATCGGATCAAGGGATCCATATTTATTTTATATTCTATATAGCATGCATCTCATCATAGGTTAGGGAACTATATGGGATTGACCCCTCTTTAGATTAGTGGTATGTAGCTCAACACTCATCACATCAATGGGGGTGTGGTGAGCAGTCCAACCTAAACTCCACTAACTCTTTTCTCAATCTAAGTGCACAAGATTAAGGTTTCAAAGAAAGTACAATAGATATCTCTTCACATCACAATCATCACAAAAATACAAATCCAAAAATCAAATCCTCATACATACACAAATCATATCCACATATTCATACTAAGTGTACATATCTAAAGGACAAGTTTGCATCCTTAGGAGATAGGTTCATTGATAAAGTTTTGTAGATATAAATGAAGCTATCTTGCATAAATTTTCAAGTCTTGAGATTTCCAAAGAAACTTAATAACACTATGATCCTCTTCTATATGCATTGAGAGTGTATTTTCACACAACCTATTGCATGATTTTGTTCCTCTTTCTAACCCTAAAACCCTTATTGATTTATCATTGAAATATATTTTGGAAAATCAAAGAGTAACATAATTTAGAATTGTAAGGATTGTTTACCTTAATTTTAATTATTATTATTGATCGATAAATTAAATTAGGAACAAAATCCTAATTTCATAGTACAGTATAAGTGAAGACTTGTTCAACATATATATGAAAGAGTTGGAGAATCATCATTGGATGGCCATAGAATTGTCCAAGAATATAGTCTAATAAATGAACAAACCTTATTGTTCTAGTAATTCTCTTTCTAAGTTTGATATATATGTAGCATCTTCTAGGTTGTGCTAATTAATAGACTTCGGTTTATACTTTTTGTTGAATTTTAAACTTACAAGTTTTTCTCCTTAATTTAATTTTGAATTAAAAAAATTTCCAATATCCATAAAAGACATTATGGTTATAATGGCGATCCAAATTACTCAAGATATTAAAATAGTTGTGTTTATCATACTATTGTTTTTTTATTTTTAGCCTTACTTAAAATTACTATTTATAAATTTGTTGTTATAACTAACTGTGTCTTATTAGTACTATCTAGATTACTATTATATTGAATCAATTCAATTAGTAACTATTCATGTGATATTTACATTAATTTTAGACATGGAAAGTAAATTTTCATAGTGTAAGTTGGAGAGTTTCGAGATATGCCACGAGATCAAATTTCTTTGAGGCATTTTGTGACAATATGTGTCTTGCATAAACTCCTCTCCCATATAATTACACTGAAGGCATTACCCCTATGGGAAAAGGATTTGCGGACATTCATGGGACTGTGTCAAATTTGACAGCTTAAATGACGGTTTTGCTATTTTTAATGATTTTGCTTTTGTATTTTTAACAATTTTGCTTTTGCTATTTTTAAAAAAATTGTTTTTGCTATTTTTAACAATTTTGCTTTTCTGATTTTACATGTTGCTTTGGATTTACTATTTTTAAATTTTATTTTATCATTTTTGCATGCATTAACCTTTAAATACTAATCACTAACACTATAATTTCATTCTTCAGGCTCTCCAAGTTCCAACCAATTCCTTGCGTTAAATTAAATTCTGCATGTATGCATTTAAATTCTATTTATACTTATATGTAGTAGTAGAACTATATTTCTTAGCCTCATCTTATGACCAGTTCTACAGCTTTGGTTCTTGGTCAATGAGGTTCTATTTTGTGTTGTGTCTGTTTAGATTTTGAGCCGTATGACGAGGTATTAACTGTAGAATTGTCCAAACTATCATCTGTTGTCACAAAAACTTGTCAATGAAGTTTTGTTTTGTGTTGTGTCTGTTTAGCTTTTGAGCCGCATGACAAGGTATTAACCATAGACTCGTCCAAACTATCATATGTTGTCATAAAAAATCGTCTTCTAGGATTGCCAAAGGAAATGTGCTCATCCTTTGAAGGTTCATAGGTTGCCACATTTTCCAGCAGCTTCATGCCCCTGTCATCGTAGACAATGTCAGTTAATTTAGGAAGGTGTGGACGGTTCTTCACTGAGACTGCTCCTGTCATTTGCCAGCAGCTTCATGCCCCTATAATCGTAGACAATATCAGTTACTTTAGTAATGTGTGGACGGTTCTTCACTGAGACTGCCGTTGTCTCAACTTTTTCACTTGTTTAACTATTTCTCCATCAACCAGATCCTTTGTTGGGTTACTCTCTTTACATGATGTTGATGGTAGAGTTGTCTTGGATGTTTATGATGTTTTCTCAATTTCCTCACCCATTCCACTATGGTCTACACTTGGAATACCAGTAGCTGATATGTCTCCATCCTCACCTTATGTGAGACCATCTTTAACTTCATTATTCTGCTAGGACTCGGTATTTACCTCTACGACAGTAATACCACAAGAAACATTAATCTTCACTTTCTTTAATCATCGTGTAGGATGTCCCACAGAATTCCATTTACTATGTAATTATAAAACAACAGGTTTCCAGGTGGAGAAAGTGAATATCCATGCAGACTCACAAGATTCCTATGCTTGATGCTTCCAACTGTTTCAAGCTCAGTTCCAACTTCACGCAAGCTTTGTGGGTAGATTTTAGATTTTAGATTTATTTATTTTATGTGATTTCTTTATTTGCGTTTGGTTGTAATAGTTCTGTGTCTTGGGGTTACCAATCTCTAACTGCAAATTTTGAAACCTGAGTGATACATTAAAATCCATCTCAGATGTGGCTGCTTTTGTTTTCAAGTTTCTCCTCTCACAATTCTTTTTACCATGAGATTAGAACCTTATTTTCATCTATTATTAGTTGCTAATAGTGCATGAAATTGATTTTCTTCTAAAACCACATGTCACTTCTCAACCTATGATCAACATACATCAAACTTACAAGATAATTGTGAGTTGCAATTTCCTGATCTTCGATCAGTTGTGAGTAGATGATAAATTGAATTTCTTCTATAAATATTGTGTTCTAGGACTAGAAGAAAATAATATGTAAATATCCTGCGGATTCTCCTCTTACTGTGAGTCAAACTAATAAACACAACCAAATAGCACATGTATTTAATTATAGAAAACATAGACGGGATTCTAGGTATAAGATGAAAAATTATGTAATAGTAAAATGAAAAATCCGTTCAACAACAAGTCAAGATTTGTTAAATTTTTAGAAACTAGATGCCATGAAAAGAAAAAACTTGTGTGCTCTTTTATGTAGGATAAGAATTTATAGATTTCCACGCGTAAGCATCTGAATGCATATGTATATAATCAAGTGCATTACATGAGCATAATCTTTACTTCCAAACACGGCTGATTTAGGACATGAGCATCATCTTTACTTCCAAATACAGTTGATTGATTGTGTATATATCGACGTGTATCAATCACTGTGAGTGGAAAAAGCTGAATTAAACAAACGGGAATTTCTTTACAGAGACTGGGATTCAAATCCTAGACAGAAATGTTTATATGTCAATTTGAGTAAGATACTGCACCCAATTCTAGGTGAGGTATACCTCGATAGAGTAGAACAGGTGCATGTCCTTACGTATGTCTGGAATCAACTGGATCGTATGGGAATTGCCTTTAATTCCAAACACAGTTGAATGGGTGAAAAACATTCTAACACAGTTATCAAATTTAGCACATTTGGACACGTATGTGAAATCAACCATGTCACATGAGCATCATCTTTACTTCCAAACACATATGATTAGAGACAGATGTATTAAAAAGTATCAATCACTGAGAACGCTGAACTATTACAACCAAACGCAAACACTGAAATCACATAAAATAAATAAATCTAAAATCTAAAATCTACCCACAAAGCTTGCATGAAGTTGGAACTGAGCTCGAAATAGTTGGAAGCATCAAGCATAGGAATCTTGTGAGTCTGCATGGATGTTTGAAACAGAACCTCATTGACCAAGAACCAAAGTTGTAGAACTGGTCATAACAAAGAAATCACATAAAATAAATAAATCTAAAATCTAAAATCTACCACAAAGCTTGCGTGAAGTTGGAACTGAACACGAAACAGTTGGAAGCATCAAGCATAGGAATCTTTTGAGTCTGCATGGATATTTGAAACAGAACCTCATTGACCAAAAACCAAAGCTGTAGAACTAGTCATAAGAGGAGGCTAAGAATATAGTTCTACTGCGACATATAAGTATAAACAGAATTTAAATGCATACCTACATAATTCAATTTAACGCAGGGAATTGACTAGAGAGCCTAAAGAATGAAAGTATAGTGTTAGTGACCAGTATTTAAAGGTTAATGCATGCAAAAGCTATAAAATAAAATTTAGAAATAGTAAACCCAAAGCAACATGCAAAATCAGAAAAGTAAAATTATTAAAAATAGCGAAAGCAAAATGGTTAAAAATAGAAAAAACAAAATTGTTAAAAATAGCAAAATTGTCATTTAAGCCATCAAATTTGACACAGTCCCATTAATGTCCGCAAAGCCTTTTCTCATAGGGGTAACGCCTTTGGTGTAATGACATTGTTTAAAGGAAAACAATAATAAGGAAAATTATTTTTTGTGAAATTTATTTTTTGTGAAATTTATTTTTGCATATCTAAAACAAAAACAAAGTAGGTCCATCACTTTGTATTATTGCAAAAAGTAATAGTATTATACATGCATAAAATCGTAGAATAGAAACATATCTTTCACTCAACTCACAACCCATAAATATATTAATAAATAGCTATATTGTGACATGTAATTAATAACTTGTACATGATGACAATGCCCCATTTTGTGAGCATTGCATACTGATATTAAAATACAAGTTACACTTATTCTTGAGAGTATTGTATCTATCATTTACAGAAGACCATAGGATTAGATGATCAATATTAAACCTTCAGTGTTGTTATTTCTCTCTATATATCTATTGGTTTCTTTTCTTATTTATATTTGTGATTGGGAAATATAGTGTTACAAATCAAGTTTTTCTTACTCGATATAGCGTATGCACTCAATTCTTCAACTAACCATTCTTGATAAGGAAAATTAGCAGTATGGCCCATCAATTCTCAATAGGCCACCTTAGATCTCAATGCTTCACAATTTTAGGGGGAACTAAATTTTCCGTTGAGAAAACTAAAAATGTCAATTTTGTAAAGTGTTCGAATAAATTTCAATCTTATATGTTGTATGGATCATGTAGAATTCCAGATATACTAGACACATCGCAATAACAATTATAAGAAAATAATTTCTAATAGTAAATTTTACCTTCACCTTGTCAATATTAAGTATTCTATTATTTGTTATGTGCATATTAGTAAAACTATCATTAAAGTCCATACAACAATTTCTATCGTCATCACCCATGTAGAAATAAAAAGATTAGTTACATAAATATTGAACAACACGTCATAGAAAAAGAAAATGATGGATAAAAATAGGATAGAGTGATAAAATGAAATACATGGTACATTTCATATCAAATGGGATTCATTCATAATCCTAGAGGAAAAGGTAGCAATACGATTTTTTTTGGTAATTAGATTAGTGATGATTGGCATTCGTGTTTGTATCTTTATCATTTATCATAGGTTTCAGGATTTTTTTGATTGAATGTTGGAATATTGACTTTATCCACTACGTGTGTTAAATATTTTGCAACATATATAGAGGTTAAATCAAGAATGATATTCCATAACTATTAACATATAGAATAGAAGTTTCAGTCGAAATTGACATATGACTAAGATAAATTACAATGATCTATGGAAACCACTATATGTCACTCCAAAATGGTACATTGTTACCTATGATTGCATCCTCGGGAAATTTTACATCGATCTGCTTCACATGCTTATAAAACTAATTTTAATTAAAAAACATAAGTAAATAACAAAGGTTGATGAGTGAAGTAGAAAACTAAAAATAGGATCATTAAAAACCTTTTCTAGAAATTTAAGAGAGATGATATCTCCTTTACATCCCTTTGATTCTCAAACATATGCATTAACTTAAGATGTTGTTTTCTATTACAATTAATTTCACTTACTTACATTGTGTATATGATATATTTGGACTAACAATATTAACACATGTTTTGTGTAGTGATAGTTTATCTCACTCTTTATGTTTCATAGCTAGTGCTTTCTCTTTGTATTCACTTAATTTATGTATTGCTTATATGTATGTGGCTTGGGGCCTTTTCTATGCTTGTTTTAGTGATAGCTTTGTGTCACAATATTTTTGGATTATATAGGGATCAGTCTTATGTTCTGTGTGTGTGACACTCTTGTAGTCCCAAGATTTGCAATAGATCTTGGGCCCTTTTCCTGACTAACATAGGATGTGACATGGATTATTGATGATTGTTAATTATTATAGGGTTGGATTAAAGTGTTAAATGATTGCAAATAATTGATTAAAATTTGTAAAATTGATGATAATGATTTAGCCATGTTATATGACGATGTTAATTGATAGATATATGTGTGTGTTGTATTTCTTGATGTATGCTGAGGATTGTGTGATGGATGTTTTATATGCATTGATTTCCATGACATATTAATACGGCCTTGAGGCTAGAGAGGTATTTATGTTTATCATTGCAAGAAAATTACATCACTATACACTGAAAGGGAATAGGAGACCAACCATAGAAGAATGTTGGGTGTTTTGCAACATGGAAAATTTGACAAATTGTATCTAATGTATATGTTGTGTTATTGCATGATTAGTTAGGAGGTCTCCCATGGGGGGTGACCTCACATGTGTGGCCATGGGGTGTAATGTTTCCTTTCTTTTTATTTTGTGGTGTATCTATTTAATTATTGGGAACTTTAGCTACTTTATTAACACTTGTTAATGTTTCTTAATTAGATAATCTATCATAAATTTTAAACAAAAATGAAGAGGTGACATTTGGGTAATAAATAGAGTAGATAGTCCTTGATTTTTGCTTGATGTGGAATGAATTAAATGCATTTAGGTGGTGTTTACTATTCTTCCCTTTCCAAACTCGGATTTGGCCTTGTAGGCCACTTTTTGAGACTTGTGGGACAATTTAACCTTGTCCCTTACATCTCAAAGTCACCCACAAACCATACTTATTAAGTATGGAGCTTATTTTGACCCTTTTAATGCATTATTGAGTGTAAAAGAGAAAATAAAATCACCTTTCTACTTACCAAATTTAATTTGTCCTTGAAAGGTACAAAGAGCATGTGGAGTGTAATGTGTGAATGTCATAAGCCTTACATGTTCATTTAATTGCTTTGGGTTTGGTGTGTCATATAGTTTAGTTGGAATGGAGAGATGATGAAGTGGCACCCTACATGGAGCCACCACATCATCCTCACCCCCCTTTTCTATTTATTGAATGAATTTGAAGGAATTTTTGTTACTTTCCTTGTTTTATTCTCTTGCACTTTTGAAATTGGGCCTTGCATGCCTGAAGCTTGTTGGAGTTTCATTATGGGATTGTGCTTGGTGTGAAGGAGTTATAGATTGTTGAGTAAAGGATTTAGAAGCTTGATGGAGAGGTAGGATCTCCACTTTTCATTCTTTTATTTATGGATTTTGATGTAAAATTTGTGCTTGTTTAAATATTGTATGAGTGTTGTGAATGTGATTTATTGTGGTTGGGTGTCTTTCCTTAAGAATAGTGTGGGAGATGGAAGTAAGGGGCCTTTGGGGAGGGAAATGGCTGTTGTGAGGCATGTATTTTTGGAGGGAGTATGATTAGGAGTTACACCTATGGGGAGTGAAAAGGAAAACATGGACATATTTTTACATATTTGCAAGGGGAGAGATAAGGATGTATTTGAATGTTTTCTATTATGCAGATGAAGGCTTTTGGGTGGAACTTAAGCTTCACTTAGGAGGAAAAATGAGGTGGTTCCCTTATTCCTTTCTCCTTTTGGATTGTTTTCAAGCCTATATTTTTGTTTGAAATTTTAAATCTTGTTTAGTATGTCTATTTGAATGTGTTGTACGTTTTGTGGATTGCATGTTTTGTGGAAGCCACTTTGTAAAAGTTGCATAACGCTCCCCATTGTTCTGTTATTGGGGCTCAGGGGCTAATAAGGAGGATGAATTCTCCTCTGATTTGATTAAAGGTTCAGCAGAGAGCATCACTTATTCCCCTTTCTTTGTATTGTGGTGCAAATTTGAAAATATGGAAGACTACTAGATTGAAGCTAGGAAGTTGGAGAATGATATGGATATGGAGACTTTTTTATTGAGCCCAAAGGAAGAATTTCTATGTTGTAATTTTTTTCATGTCTTTCCAATTACAGTGGAAGTCATGTAATCTTGTATTTTAATTGATCGGTTCCTTGTAAAATCTATTAATTAAAACTTGTATTATTTTAGATGAAGTAAGGACCATGAAATGATTTGTAGTGGAAATAAATTTCTCTCAAATCTCGATTTTTACTTAAAAGTTGTATTGTAAATCTATTTTGAAACAAATTGTATTATTGAAAGGAAAGTGAAAGTTGATCCCTTTTGCATTGTTGGAAAACTTGTTTTAAATAGGAAAAAAAGAGAATAAGTTTCAATAAAGCATGTTTTATTTGATTTTTCTATTCAAATGAACATGTAAGAAGGGGTGAGTTGAGTTGATTTTATAATCAAATATTACATTGTTGCAAGAGAGATTGTTCCAACTATCCCACCTATATGAATAGTTACAAAATTTTAGCAACTACTTATGCGCTTTAGTTATTATATAAACAAGTTTGAATTAATAAATTAATTTTAATAAAATTAAACAAAAAAACAATTATACAATTTTAGATATATAAATATTTATATGGATTTAAATATAAAATTATATACTTATATAAACCATATTTATATGCTCTTAATAATATATATTATCTATATATATGCATGCATATATATATATCCCTTAAGAAAAATTATGTTATAAATACTGGTTTTTATGATAATCAAAACTTATATGTAAATAAGAAAATATATTACAATATTTTTATATGTAATACCTTTACATATACAATAGTATTAAATAAAAAAATTCCCTAACCTAATAACTAAATTAAACCGGATGGGAATTTACTTTATAAAGTCAAGTTTGTAAAAGTGAAATAAAAAAACAAAAACATTTTATTAAATGCCATTTTATTTTAGGTTGGGCAGCCCACCATGGAATGATTTATATTTAAAATAAAATTTATTGTGGTGGAGGGGCCGAATCCCCTCCAACTGTATAATTTTTTTTTTAAATGCCATCTTCTTTTAGGTTGGGCGGACCACCAAGGTATGATTAATATTTAAAATAAAATTTATAGTGGTGGAGGGGCGAAATCCCCTCCAACTGTGTAAAGGGGGTGGGTGGCCATGGCCGACCCACCCCTAACTCATTAGGAAGTATGGTTCGGCCATGGCCATATACCCCCAAGCAAATATAAAACCCCAAATAATATTTAAAGGCTTGTTTTCTTTTTTAAAACCGCGGTCACTATGTATACAATAGTGTGTGTTTTGAGTGACTGAACCAAATGAACGTAACCCAATTTTATATATATATTATATATACTAACACTATGTTGCATTCTTATATATATATATATATATATATATACACACACACACACACTATGTTGCATTCTTTTTTATCTCGGATTTTTAAAAGAAATAAATAAATCTTGGTTTATTAAAATAAATGCTTTATTTCATATTGATATATACCAATCTCAAACCCTCATTCCTTGTATACCTCTATTTAAAACTAGAAATAAAATGGGAAAAAATGCCCACACCTAAATGGGGTAAAGAAAATATATATATAAATGAATAAATAATAACAATGTAAATAACCCTAAACGATGCAAGAAGAATTAAACCGAAACGATCTATTAAAATCCATAATGGAGGCCATATATAAGGGATTCTCTCCATTTCAATGAATACAAAGAACCCTAAATGATGTTATTCAAACTGAAGCGATGGATTTTCCAATAGCGGCCATGGAAAGGGATGCATTGGCCATAGAGAAGGGAAAGAAGATCTCGGATTTCAAGGATGTGCGAACCCTAGCCGCATTATAAGATCGATTGGTGATGGCGGTTAGGCGAGTTCGGTTTAGGGAGGTGGGGTAACTTTAACCCTGAAAGATTTTTCATGAATTGATCTTGATTTTATGCGAAACAAGGAAAAAGTGAAGGAGGCTCTAAACTGCCCAAACTTGGGACCGCTGGTAAAAATAATGGTAGTAAGGAGAATAGGAACTATGAACTTGAGAGTGGAGGCTGCACAAATTCCCATTCTCCTATTACAAAGGTTTTTGAGTCATTAGATCTGGGTGATGCTTCTAGATCTAGGCATCCCAATCAGGAAAACTCTCACACCCAGAATGGGCAAAACTCCGGATTTGGTGATGGCAAATCTTAAGGAGGAAAATAGGGTAGCGGAGCTAGATCCTACGATGTTGTGGTCTCTAAACAGAAGGAGAATTCTAAAACTATTGACAATCCTTAAGCACCATCACTAATGACTCCCATGTTGAAGATAGAAGAAGATATAATGTAAAAGGTCCTCAAGGAAGAGGAAAACATATCCCAACTTGGTATCATTTGCAAGTTTCATAAGTTTTGGCCTAAGCTCTCTTAGTTCCATGATTGTATTACACATATGTGGAGGGAAAAGATTACAAGTAAGATTTAACTCTACCCCTATTCTAAAGCCTATTTTATTGTTGATTTTGAAACCCCTCAAGACAAGGATTTAATCTTTAATCAATATTGGGTATGGGGAGAAAATGGACTCATGTTCAAGCCATGGTATTTGTCTTTTGACCCCCTAAAATACTCCTTTGACACCTACCTTGTCTGGATCCAGTTGTGAGGACTTCCATTACAAGTCTGGAACATATCCTGCTTCATTTTCATAGGAGATATCCTTGGATCTTTTGTGAAAGTTGATGATAAAACCTCCCATAACACAAATATAACTTATACTAGAATTTTGGTAGACATTTACACCTCTCAAAACCTTCCAACAGAGATTCGCCTGCAAATAGGTTATATGAAGTGGGTTCAGAGGATAGACAATGAGGGCTTAGCTTTCAAATGCCGAAGATGTTTCCAAACAGGGCATAAATTTCAGATGAATGTGAACACTACAAACGCAAGGAAAACCCTGCATGGTGGAAGGATTTCTCTACCAGATCATTTGAAAATTATCTCCCATTCAAAACCGATTGTGGAACCCCTGAAAACTGACTTACATGGAGTGGAAGAGCTTCCGAACACTATAGAGAAGAAACCTCAAGATTCCTCTCCTCGGGGTGTTGATTCAACAATAGACTGTGATTTGATGCCCCTTGCTGTGGGTCACATCCCTATAAAGTCAATTGAAGTTGTTCTTCCAATATCAGTGGAAGAATAAAATGAGGATCAAAAGGTGGTGGGTAAAAGAAATAAGGGACACACTAAATCTAAACCTTTCATTGTCTCAAACAAGGCATTGGCCTTATATTGTTGTGTGCTTTCATCGATGCATATGGGTTGTGCTAATAGCTTCTGTTGTTTTGACATCACTCTCTAATAGCTAGTTTGTAGTTGTTAGATTGTTGGTTGTTGGATGTGATCTTGGCAGAAAACTTTATGCTATTGGGTTGATTTGATAAATCTAGATTGTGATATTTTTTTGTATTACTGAATCTATAAATATAGATTTTGAGTGTTGATGTACAAGGGTATAGTCCCTTTCAAAAAAATATTTTCCAATAATAAAAAAACAATGCAAATAACCATTAAAATATAAATAAATCCTTGAAGAGGGATGTCAAACAATCCTCCAACATGTGATTATACATTCTTGAGCAATGAGTAACCATCATGGTCTCCATGCTCCCAAACCCTACAAAGAAAAATGAAATAATATTAGGATAAATGGAAATAAAAGAAACTCATAAGGAAAATTAGGGAAATAGACTAATTCTAATGGTTGAAAATAAACCTTACATCACTTAAGTGATGAGGATTTTATGGGAATGAGATTAAATAAAAATGGTAAGGGTAATTAGTTGAATGGGGCCACTTAGTGGCTAGGCTAAGTAGTTAAACCCTTTGGTGGTAGGAAAATAAATTAAACATTATGCATGGTAATTAAATAATGAACAAAAAGGGGTTTTTAAATAAATATTAACTAGGTATAGTTTAAATAATTTTATGGGACATAACTATTAAATAATGGAAAAGATACTCTAATAAAGTAAATGAGCTTAATGGGAGACCTTTAAATTGTAAGTTATTTTAGTGAAATAAATTAATAATATTTCAGTATTAATTTAATTACAACTTCCACAAGATTGCCTAGAAATCTTTAATCAATAAAATTAATTAAATTGCTAACTAATGTTTAGCCCTTTTGAAACCCTTTTAAAAAAAAAATTAAAATTCACCTTAATTTTCTTTCCTACTAAATTATTAGGTTTTATTATAGTTTTGAGCGTAGAAAATTAGTGGGCGTTACACTTTATACCAAAACCTTGTGGTTCAATGCTAAATAAACCTTGGGCATACGTAGGAATTTTACAACTAGTTAGTGAAAGCTTAAATATGGGTGCACTTTTAGCCTCTAAAATTTCATATAGTAATTAACAATGTCCCTTGCTTGTTTAAATTGGTTGTAAGTAACTTATAAGTGGTGACGATGGTATGGTATCCGGAACAAGTATATTGTTATATAAAGCCAATACAGTTCATGAAATATTCGTACAAACCTCATGAGTGATAGGAACTGGGAATTTACATGTGACATATGTATGATAAAATTGGGATCCTAACAACTCGAGTATAGACACATGATGAAGTTGCACAATAGTATATGACCCTTCCTATATGAGTGATATATTTTTATGTGGTGTAGTTTCTTAGGAATTAGTGCTATAGGTAGTCATATGAGGGTCAGTTTGGAGGAAAATTATAGGCATGATCTAGTACGATATAGAGCTAGCACATTCTCATTTAGTGGTTACATTAGTTGGTACCATAAGCTGACACTTTTTCGAATCAATCCCCATGAATAGGAGAGTAAATATCAGGACCATGAGTGGTGACAGTTCACATCCTGGAGTCTTGTATGTGTGTTCTTAGATATGAGATTGGATGCCCATGTATCCCTACTGGCGGCCCATGAAGTAATGATGCAAAGTGAATGTGATGTGGGCATTTTATGTTTTTATATTCATAGAGTACTTAAGTGGTCTTTTGTCAAGGATCCAGAATTTGATTTGAATATCGAGTCATGATTTTTGTAAGCTTTAAGAACTGTGACATATTATTTTTATCTAATAAAAGGAAAAGATTCTTTATAAGTATTTTGGGAACGATGGTGCAACTAAGCCATTCCTAATAGGATTTATGAGATCTTAATGAGATTGAAGGTCTAGCTCTCTGATTGGTGATTCAGAGATCATTTAATATCATTGGCCACCTGAGCTCAACATCTGTCAATCATGTTACCTTACCCATGACTTGTCTTCTGATCAGCTAGGTCTACACTGGTTGAAAAATTATGATCTCAAAGTAATTCCTAGTTGAGAGTGCACTTTAGGTGACATCTACTCTTTCTCTTCCTATATGGTGCATTCTAGTCATGTAGTCATGGATAGTGAACTGGTAGTGGAAATCTTTTATGTGTCTAAGACATTGGAGCCTAAATATTTCTTTTCTCAAGCCTTTTTAGGGATGTGGGGTATTGGATCTATCAGTAAACCCTGGAGTTAGTTGCAAGAATTTAATGAAATAAATTCATACGTCTATCAACCATTTTGTATTAGGCTTGAAAACAGAGATTCTACTGATAACTAGTTAACATTGGATTGATTTTTAATAAAAATTGTCCATGGGCTTTTATGGGACTATATTAGTGATGGATTAAACTCTATATATGGATATAGTTGTTAGTGGATAGTGTAAATTTTGGACATCATGGTCCACTGATGGGAACCATACTAACTTCTATTGAGGTTCTCCTCAACCCATTTTAGCCAAGCCACAACTCATTGGATTGTATGTCCCATTGGGTGAACCAAAGTGAAGATTAGAATTACAGCTTCTTCATCCAGGGTGCACTTCAGAGTGTTAAGTGTGCTCGAGTTTCTCTCGATGAATACGTAAAAAAAATCACCCTTTTCGTAACCTCTTAAATTGTTTATCAATATCTAAATTATAATTTGTGTTTCAAATGTGTTAAGTTATTTTAAGGCCTAGATACACTAGATTACATTGAAAAAGTCCTAAATAGAATAAAAACTCTAATGAGATGTTGAAAAAAAAGGTCATAGAGTTTCAATAAATCAGCTGTTGATTAGAATATGCCATAAACATCCTTAAAGTAAAACTATAACTCTTCAAATCGTATAGGCTACGTTTGAAAGGAATATAAAAATTATTTATTCTATGTGGTATTTGATGTCCTCTTAATGTTTTAAAAAGTGTGTTGAAATATGAAATTATATTATCCCCTTGTAGATTTTAATTTAATTGGTAGATGGTATTTTTTTTGTTCAGTCTGAGTTCAAGATTGTATTATATATCTAATCAATTGATTTAGGGACATTTTATTATTCAATATAAAGCCATTAACTTTGGTTCTATTAGGGAGACATCTAATGTAACCCCCCTTAAACTCATAAGGGTAGAATTCCTACATCTTCATAAATGACCTTCATCCAATCGTTAAATTTTTTATCGCAATACTATGTTATAGACATACTTGGACTATATAAAAAATGTTGATACATGTAGTTTCTATTGGTAAAGTATCAATGATTAGCCTTGGTGTGTTCCATTATTCATTGAAATAATGATTTCTTATTCCTATAAAATTAATAATGTGATATGTTTGACTCTTCCTTCTCATTAGAATCTAATTGGTAACACGAGTAACCTGAACATAGTAAAATTCTAATTGAGGGGTTTGGACTTTGAAACTTAATAAGTAAATTGGAACATTAGGAAAATGGTTTCCTCCTTCAACTTGGCATTCTAATAAAATAAATAAAACTATGTGAAGATAGCAGGAGACCTTTTTATAATTTTCCTAGGAGTGAAATGAATAATGTTGTCGCCTATATAGAATGGTGAGATATAATACCAACATTCGTGGTGTTCCTTAATGATGCAAACTATGTGATATCATAATAAAAGGAATGTATTTAATTCAAAAAACTTATAAGAAATGTGCTTAGTAAGCATAACTATAAATTGTGTTTTATAATTTGGATTATGGAATGAGTAATTTATTAATTGGGCACAATGTATAAATAAACAACCTTGATTGTACAAATGGCTATTGCATGCCCTAAATTTATAGGGTAAATAATCTGAAATGTTTGAACTAACTGAAAGGTTCCCTTGAACTACTATAGGACTATCTAATCTCTTTTGCGGCATAAGATTTTGGGGTTGTGATATGGTTGAGTACTTTCCATACACCCTTGCTATACCAGACAATAAACATATGTGAAATTGTTATAAAACAAGTTCATGCCAGGTCCTTTTTGATCTCTGTTTGAGTAGCACAAATTTTTATAAGTACATGAAGATTTTATCCCTTGTTAGTATGGATTAATTGATATGATCATTTTCATGGACCTTATATCCCATCATGTCAAAGGTGGTAGCTAATTGAACCTTTAGACCTATCCTCTTACCCTAATTAATGAAACACCTTGTTGATAGGTGATGTGTTTTAGTTGCGTTGTACTTCCTTAAACTTAAATGTGCGTGATTTCCTATTTTTGGAGCCTTTCAGGTTGTTGTAACGTTGTTTCCTCTTTTCTCAATGAGTGTATGATTTGTGGTTTAGGAGTGAGTCTATATCTCTAGTTTTAAGAAAGGCACCCTCCTTGTGTTTGGAATAGATCATTGGTGAACCAGGCTTAGTGGAAAGCTTAGGAAACATATGTTAAGGATATGGAGGAATTTTAGAAGCCTCTTTCATGTTACGAAACCATGATGTTGTTCCCCCTTGTCGTTTAAGGAAGAAAGTGGTACAAGTTTGTCTTCTTAAGTTTCTACAAGAATGTCTTGTGTGTTCCTCTCGTAAATTATAGTTTGATCTCTCTGTTTTTCTAGTTCTCTTTGCTCGCTTAAGTGTTCATATGGATTATAATTTTTTGCTTTTGAACGTTTTAAGGATCTTGAACTAGGGTAGAATTAAAATTAATTAATGATGTTTTGTTAGACAAAGATAATGGTATCTCTTATGTCGATATATTAGGCTGGGCAAAGATTACTTCACTTTATAGTGGAAATATTATCTAGGGGTTTGGGGTTTCTAAATCAAGATTAGAGTTTGTGTGTGTAATATTTGAGTACAAAATTGAGTTATAGAAACCTTGTGGCCAAGATCATGCTTAATATTACCTTGGAAATTTAATTGAGTCCTTTCAAGTTATAAAAGTGCTTCCAATGAATAGTCTACATCCTTGTAAATTCTTTTACGTCTAATTTAAGTGTCTTTCCTTGTTATTAAACCTCGTATTTTGTGCTCCTAAATTTGCTAGACCAAAGAGTAGGTGTGTTTTCCCTCGTGCAAAATTGTGGGTCATGATTGGTAGATGTTAACCTTGTCTAAATAACGAACATTAAAGAGCAACTCAACCTGTAGTGCCACATTCCCTTTTGACATGATTTAATGATGACAATAATTATATTTAAAATAGAAAATGAAAGAACATAAAATAAATTGTCTCCCTTTTGACATGATTTAATGATGACAATAATTATACTTAAAATAGAAAATGAAAGAACATAAAATAAATTGTCTCCCTTTTGACATGATTTAATGATGACAATAATTATATTTAAAATAGAAAATGAAAGAACATAAAATAAATTTAAAAGTAGGTAAACTATAAAAGAATTTCGAGGAGGACGGTTGGATGTGTCAGGAGTATGGCATGTAAAAGGAGAGATGACAAGTAATGGCTGCTCAAGGACTTTTCAGTCCTTTCATTCCTCTTGCAAAATAATACAATATTTTACCCACGCTGAAACCCCAGCCAAAGCTGTAAATTTTAGCAGGAATTGGATAGTTGCAACGAGAATATGAGAGGATGGTGCAAATGGAGCTCCTGTAGTAGCCGTCCTAAAATCATTGCCAATGTGGTCCAAACTAGTCCCGCCAAGGAAGTAATCTGTAAGTGGTTTTTGTAAAAATAATAGAGTATTTTGAGAAATAATGTTGCGCTTAGTATAAGAGTGGTAAAATATTGTCTTTTGATCCTGGACAGTCATCTTAACTTTCCTGATGTCTGTGATTATTTTGGTTGTTCTTCTTCAAGATAAACATGAAATGGGTATAACAAGTCTAGTCAACTTGACTGTTGAAGAGATTTTATTAGTTTCTTTTTACCGCAGCGTACAGTATTCATGGGCTCCTTGAGGAGATAGTGACACGTTTCCACAAAGGCACCAAATAGGTCTCAAACGAATCGGTTTATATGTTCCTGGGCCCTCCCGGCCAATGCCAAAATGCAGGCTCTAAAATAGGGAATGGGCATCCAACAAAATGTTATATATGGAGAAAAAATTTCAGATGTTGTAGATGCAAAGGTGTAGATAGACATGTATGCAATGTGGAACCTTATTCCGGGAAGGTGAACTGTTTGACAGAGTGTCTTTTAAAAAAAGTGTGGTTTTGGTGGACAACATTGACTGCAGGATATGCACAAAATGGGTTCGTTAAAATGGTTTAGAAACTTTCAAGCAAATGCAATTGGCAAGTGTAAATTCAAATCCCACAAATTTTGCCAGCGTCCTCCCAAGTCTATGCCAATTAGGAGGTCTCAAAATTGTACATCCATCTGAGCATAGAGGAAAATTTTCAAATATTATGGTTGCATATGCACTGATAGGTATGTATGAAAAATATGAAAGCTCTTGAAGTTTCCTCTATTAAAAAAAATGGTCGACAACTCCTTGGGTACCGGGGAACTGGAAATGGGTAGTAGAAAAAAAAAAAAAAAAAAAAAAAAACATAGCATAATGAGAAGTTGCAAGAAGTGAGTGGTTCAGTTGGAAGTGTGACCTTCCATAAGATATTTTCATCTACAGACAGATTGGAGCATGTGTTGATGGTGTTGGGGACAGTGGGAGCTTTTATGCATGGGGTAGTTGTTCATGTTTTCTTCATATACGTTGGGAATATTTTTGATACATTGGTGCAGACCCAAATGACTCCTCTATAATGGCTTCTCATGTTACAAGCATTCTCTTTCTTTGTTTTACTCGGGACTTGTCATCATGGTGTTAGGATGGCTCGAGGTAAACATGTTGGATGCAAACAAGGGAAACAATAATCAGCGCGCATGAGAATGTGCTATTTAAAATCCACGTTGATCCAAGATGTTATTTATTTTAGTACAAATGGCCATACTGGGGAGATTAGTAGTTGTGGTTTAATGCCATAGCGGTTGTACAAGATGCTATAAATGAGAAGGATTTAAAGGTTTTTGATAGTTACAAAATTTGACAAAACACCACATGAGATGGTCGATATTATGGGAAGTTCGTTGGTGTTATGGATTTCTTCATTTTTTGAGGGTTAGTGTATACATGGCCAAATATGTATCTTGAATGGTCCAACATAGAGGATTTTTCGATGCATGTGAACTGTCTGCCAGATTTCCAAAGGAGAGTTAGAGCCTTGTAGAATGCGGGTAAACCCACCTGGAGCACCACTTGCACTAGAGGGACGGGTATTTCTAGGCATGGTCTCTTTACCTTTATCCCTTATAATTTTCATATAATGTTATTATTTATTTGCAATAAAGTAAAAGTATTAAACTATTAGAAACTCAAACAATTGGACATTTTAACTAGATGACTAGTGCAATCAATAAAACAACACCTCGTGATTTTTCTACCGACTTACTATTTGACCCTCAACCATTTCGTGACGACAACCTCATGCATTGCTAAACCCAGGGTGTCAAAAAATTGATACTCGTGTCCATTGGTTTTGGTGAGAGCCAGATGAGTTAATTAAAACAACCATTTATGTCTACCTTACAAATTTAGAAAGACGCTTTTCCCAGAGACTGTAAAACAACACTATAAGCCCTGTAAAGGGATGTCAAGCTTCGTATGTGTTCCTTGTTATGAATAGAGTCACATCAAGCATTAGCTTAACCTCTTTCGACCATTGGCGCTCTCTTCACCACCCCTTTTAGAGCCCTGTTGCTCTGTTTCGCACTTTTAGGAAGTTGCTAAAATTGAAAAAGTTGGCTTTCATTTTGAACCACCGTCTGAACCCTGAGAAACAAAATCCCTACCCACCTTCACAAAACTCTAGTATTTTTACTAGAAAATTTCCTGTAACCTTCAGTTTGGGGTAAAACACTCTTCTATATAGTTTTGTGAAGGCATTTTGTAGGCCTCAGGACGCTATTCGACTAGGTCAAACAAGCGCAATTACGACTGGTCTGTTAATTGTAAATTATTCGCCAATTCTAAATTCCTCCAGTTCTTACATGTAGAAATTCACCCATGATGTTTTTCTCATTGAAAGACAACGATTGAAAGTGGTTTCTTAGCCTCCAAGCCTAAATTGAACGTTTTTGCATCTAGCAGGAAAACGTAAAAAAGAAAGTTGAAGGACCCTGTCGGGTAACCCAACCACCATGGAAACTTGTTGATACTTGTAAATAACTACTTTGAAATCTATCTTTAGGTTTATTATGTAAAATTTGACTTTTGGAAAAATAGTGTTTCTCTCTCCTCCATATCTCTCTCTTTCTCTTGGGTTAAGAAATGAAGTGAACTGAAATGAAATAGACATGTGTCTCTAACACTCTTCTTTCAAATGCAAATTATTATGGCTATAATGTAAATGGGAAACTAAAAACGTTAATTATACTAGATCTAGGTGGATGCCATGCCAGTGATTTATTGCTGATTTCATGCTCGCGTTATTTTGTGGGATGGAAGTAAGATGACGAAAAGTCATGGTGAAATTCATTATTTATTATTGTAATTTTATATATTTTTATTGGAAAATGTATATATGTTTAATGTAATTGCAAAGTAATAGAAAATTTTATATTTGAAATTTGGTAGTATGTATGAGATACTAGTTTTAGGAATGCCTTAGGAAATATGCATTTAATCATAGGTGTAATTTTGATTCATAGTTAAGTATGGTAAAAAGGATTGATGTATATATGTTAAATGAATTTGAATTTAATATCTTGTAGTGCATTTCCAGTTTGCAATAGATGATTAAATAAGTGGTGTTGTGTTTCTTACCTCAAAAATGTAATAAATGAATCTAACCACAATAGTCAACCCTAGTATAAGATTCATGCATAACTTGTCTTCATGTATGATCCTTCTTAGCGTAGAAGATATTGAAACCGTAGAATGAACTTAAAATTTTTTACTCGATGGAACCTCTTAGCTTAGGTAAATAAGATCCCTAGTTTGTGTTATCGTCATGCTTGGTATGTTTACTTTATCGTCGTGAACCCGAAGGTTAGGAACGACCTGGACAAACTTTATCTGGAGTAAGTAGAAATAACCTCTCCTTAGTATCCTAGTTGTCTACCAATTATTATGAAGTTAGATCTAGGAATTTTCTTCATCATCGAATGAATTCCTTGTGGGATCCAAACGTCGCAAATGGACCTAGTGAATAATTGTACTTTGACTTAAACTCTTGCTAATGATCTCTCTAGTTCCTCACATCTAAATGTGTTACCTTTTCTAGTGACAATGTAGCATCTTGGTATTTTTCAGAGGCTTTATAGGGTAAATATGTTTTCACACCTTAATCTGATCTATTTAGAGATTAGAGCCCTGAGTGCAAAATGTAATTAAATTAAACCTTAGTTGATTAGGAGGTTAACTTGTGCTTCGTCTGTAGATATAATGCTTCCAATCATGTACTTCTTCAAGATGTTAGGCAAGTACTTTCGTAACTCTTTTGTTATAAAGTGATTCCAATTATGAGACCATAGTGTAATGTAAGAGATTTTCATATAAAAGTAAAATTATATTTGAGGCTAGGAATAACGTCACTCTTGGAGTCCTTATAACTCAATTAGAAATTTAGTTGTGTTAAAAACAATATGAATTGCCTTTGGTGAGATCAAACTTTGAGAAAACAAAAGATTTATGTAAATCTAAATAAAGTTTCTTGATGTGGAAATGTTGAATGGATTCAACAAGTTACTGAATTATGTTAATCGTGGTAGGTAAATAAAGATACCGTGATCAAAGAATTTGTATGGGAAAAAGGTATCTTGAACGGTGAACCTAAACCTCCCTTAATCCTAATATTGCTTTCTTGTCATCACGTCAGATTCACTTGTGTAGAAAGGGTAAAATTTAAACTTTGAATAAATGTTTGGGAAGCATAATCTTAACATAGGAATGAGAGAATTAGGAAATTTGTATATATATTGAAATATGAAAAATAGTTATGTAAGTTTTTTTTTAAAGTTATGTAAGTTATGGGGATTGTCGTAAGGGATAAAGAGCCAACTTAAATGGTCTAAATGTAAGTTGAATGTGAAATGAATTTAAGAATCTATAGGTGGAAAAAGTATAAAATTATCCTTGCATAATAATGTTCTTGGAATGTTAATTGTAACTAATATGTAACCTTGGTAATGATGTGTTATGGGTTCACCAATCCTTGGGTCCCTTTCTTGTGGTTGGGTCATTGTCAGCATTCATTCATTGGGAAAAGTGTGGAATTGACAGGTATATGGTTTTTTCATGTGTCTATGTGAGTTGATGACTTATGTAAGTGTTTTATGCGTTGTTGAGTTTCTCTATCTAGAGCCCTTGTGGTGTGGTTTAGTGAGTAATTTTAGTCAAAAAATATATATTCTGGTATTCTTACTATTGTAATTACATGTGTAAGTTGTGGGTGTTACATAACCTAAGTAGAAGTCATAACCTTTCTTGTTGCAATGTGTTATATCCATGTGCGGTTATGTGGTCATCCTATGTACATGAATTTCTCCCTATTCTTCTTTGACCTTGATTGTTATTCTTGGGATTCCATTGGCAATGTCATGTTTAAATACTCTGTGTTGTAGCTTGGTTAACCGCGTAGAGTTACTTTGTAGAATTAAATTCTTGCAACCTTGTTTGGAAGAGGCTTAGTATTTGTGCCTAACAATCTCTCTTCTCCTTGTTGAATAGAGTTGGACCAAACTTGGGATCCGAGAACCTACTTTTGTTTGAAATAAAGAAACCTCGCAGAGAGAATAACTTCTAATAATATGCATTGTTTCCCTACCTCTTATCTATGAATTCCAGGAGGAATTAAAATCTAAGGGGAGGGGGATTTAATGCCCACTCATCTTCGACACTAATTATACTATGATTTTTTTTAACTTCGATTGATTAGAGACAGAGACCCGATTCTTATATCTTAGTTAACATGTTCTTAAGATGTGAGAGACATCACGATAGATGTTGTGTCTACTTGTTACTCTAGACTAAAGGGATGCATTGTGGACCTTGATGGATATTAAGGATATCATGATAATATAGAATAGTTAGCTTTTTGTATATTGAAATTTAGATTCTTGACCTATTGAGTATATTCAGAGTGTTAGACTAACCATGTGGTTTGATTGATTTTGTGAATTGCTAACAATATGATGGTATTAGGAATCAGTAATATGTTCTTGAGTGTATCTAGTAGATGGGGGCTGCAGTAGATATAGAGAATTTCATTATGATTGTAGAATATGAATTGAATTATTGATGATTGTAAATTATTTACTAGAGTAGAGTTAAAATGTTAAGTGATCTCAAATAATTGATAGAAATTCATAAAATCAAATGATAATGATTTAGTTACGTTATACGACGATGTAAATTGATAAAGATAGGTGTGTTTTGTATTGTTTGATGTATGCTGAGGATTGTATGATGAATGTTTTATATGCATTGATTCCCAAGACATGTTGATACGGCCTTGAGGCCAGAAGGGTATTGTTTTGTGTTTGCAGGGACATTATATCATATACATTGAAAGGAGATAGGGGAAAAACCACGGAAGGATGTCAGGTGTTGTGTGACATGGCCAAATTTGACAACTTGTGTATAATGTTATGTTGTGTTGTTGCATGATTTGTTAAGAGGTTCCCATAAGGGAGGTAACCTCATTGATGTAGCCATGGGTGTAATGTGTTTCCTTTCTTTTAATTTTGTTGTTTTATTTGTTGTGTATGTGTTTACTTATTAGGGGAAATATTGTTACTTTATTAGCACTTGCTAATATATCTTAATAAACTAATTTAGCCTAAATTTAAGTTAAGAGGGAAGATATGACATGTGGGCAATAACTTGGGTAGATAGTCCTTGTTTTTGTGCATGATGTGAATTTAATTAAATGTATTTGGGCGGTGTGTACTCAACCATCTTTCCCATATTTGAATTTTCCCTTGTTGGCCACTTTTGGAGACTTGAGGGACAAGTTAACCTTGTCCCTCACATCTCAAACTCTCCTACTAACCCTACTTATGAACTATGGGACATATTTTGACCATTTTAATGCATGTTCGAGTGTAAAAAAGATAAATAATTGCACTTGTTACTTACCACATTTAATTTTTTCCTTGATAAGCATGGTGTGCAATTTGTAGTGTCATTTGGGCATGTCATAAGTCTTACATGTGCATTTAATTGCTTTGTGGTTTGGTGTGTACTCAACCATCCTTCCCATACTCGAATTTTCCCTTGTTGGCCACTTTTGGAGACTTGAGGGACAAGTTAACCTTGTCCCTTACATTTCAAACTCTCCTACTAATGCTACTTATGAACTAATATGGGACATATTTTGATCATTTTAATGCATGTTTGAGTGTTAAAAAGATAAATAATTGCACTTGTTACTTACCACATTTAATTTTTTCCTTGATAAGCATGGTGTGCAATTTGTAGTGTCATTTGGGCATGTCATAAGTCTTACATATGCATTTAATTACTTTGGGGTTTGGTGTTTGACTTGTGTGTTGGAATGGAGAGATGATGAAGTGGCATCCTATATGGAGTCACCTCATCATCCTCACATCCCTTTTCTATTTAATGGATGATTTTGATGGATTTTGGGTTACTTTATTCACTTATGCTTCTCTTACAGTTTTGAAAAATGGTCGTAGTTTTTATACTTGGATTTTTATTTTGAAGCTTCATATTGGATTGAGTTTGGTGTGAGTGATGCAAAGCTTGTTGAGAAATGAAATTAGAAGCTTGATGGAGAGGTAGGCTCTCCTCTTATTGTATTTTTGTATTAATGTATTTTGATGTAGAAATTATGTTTGTTTGAATATTGTATGAGTGTTGTGGTTATGTTTGATTGTGAATGGGTAGCTTGCCTTAAGTTGGGTGTGGGAAATGGATTTATGTGACCATTGGGGAGGGAAAAGGGATACGTGAGACATGCATTGTGGAGCGAGTGTGAGTTTGAGTTCTGCCTATAGGGAGTGAAAAGGATACATGGATATATTTTACATACTTGTAAGTGTAGAAATAAGGATTTGATTATATTTTGAGTTATATGCACATGCAGACTTTTGGGTGGAA
This sequence comes from Taxus chinensis, assembly GCA_019776745.2. Taxonomy (NCBI): domain Eukaryota; kingdom Viridiplantae; phylum Streptophyta; class Pinopsida; order Cupressales; family Taxaceae; genus Taxus; species Taxus chinensis. The sequence goes on along the minus strand of CM034157.1, from coordinate 278,637,611 downwards.
CTCCTACATCACTTGGGAGAAAAAATGAGGTGGTGCCCATATTTCATTGCTCCTTGTTGGCTTGTTGTTGTCAAGCCTTTGTGCTGGTTGGGAAAGATGTATTATTGTTTGAGAATATTGTTGAGTGTATTGTTGATTGTGTTATTTGAATGTGATATTTTTGTGGCATTCTTGTTGTTGAAACCTTTTGTGAAAGTTGTCAAATTTTGCAAAATAACCCTTATTATTATTTTCTTGGGGCTCGGGGGCCAATAAGGGGATGGCTTCTCCTCTTTTTGGATTATAGTTTGGGCGGAGAGCATTGTCTATACCCCTTTTTTTATATGGTGACTCAAAATTTGAAGAGATGAAAAGAGTGCAAAGTTGAAGCTATGAAGTTGGAAGATCTTATTGATATGAAGACTTGTGTTTGAGCCTATGGAAGAATTCTTATGTTGTAAATTTTTCCTTGTTGTTTCCACTTAGAGTGGAAGACTGGTAACTCTTGGTTTCCACTTGAGTGGAAGGATGGTAGTTTCTTGTAAATGTATTTATTGATCTTGTATTATTATCGTTGAAGAAAAAAGGACTTGAAGTAGCATTGTAATTGAAATGAAGTTCTTCCAAATTAGGGCTTTTATTTTAAAATTTGTAGTATGATTTCAAATTTAAAAGAATGGTGTTCTTGTGTGGAAAGTGAATGTGGTTCTTTGGAAATTTTAAAATGTTGAGAAGTTGTGATGGTATCTGAATATGAATCAGATTGTATGAAAAAATCGGGGTTCTACAAGTAGTTTACTTGACTACAAAAGAAATATATGCATTTAAATCGTTGTAGGAAAATGTAAGAAATATAATCTCTCAAAAATGATTATATACGAAATTATATAAATTACATTACTTTTATTGTTGACCAAAAAAAAAAACTTGAATTAGTAGATTGTCTAAACTAGAACCAAAAAAATGCAATTATAAAAACATATATATTTTTATCACTTTGTATAGAAATTTATATGCCTATATAAATTGTAATTTTATACCTTGAGGAAATTATTTACATATTATATTGCGAAAAAAAACTTTTAAAAAATGTAGATATATAAATATTTATATTTATATAAATTATATATGTAAATATGTATATTTAGATAAATTCTAATTACGTATATAAATATAAATATATGTTACTTTATTAAAAAAAATCATTAATAAAACATAAAGTAGTAGGATGTGCATTATGGGTAAAGTAAAGTTTATAATGTAAACAAAAAGAAATAAATAATATAAACAATTATGATTATACATTTATATAAATTTATGTATATAATTATATAATCATATAAATTATAGTTATAAATATATATACATTATTATTGAATAAATCTTAATATTGGAAAGACTATATATAGATTGGAAACAGTGGAAGGTTTTTTATAAAGCAAAGTATATATGATATATAAATCAAAATCCAAATGTTATTATTAAATGATTAAACTGCAAATTGGCCTGCATATATTGATTTCTATATATTTAGAAAAAAAAAACATTGAATAATGTTGGGGCTGCCCATAATTTATGGTTGTGGGTTTGTTTTTACGGCATGAGGCGTTCTTGTAGTGGGTTGCGACCTATTTTTCCTGACAAGTTTTGGCCATCGGACGATTCGACCTATTTGTTGCAGTGTCATTTAAATCCAACGGCTGAGGAAGCTCTAGATTTCATTTGTGTGGTAGGTCATTTTTGCCCTAGGCTTCATTGGCATGGTAGATGGAGAGAAAAATAAGAAACAGTGTTCATGGCTGCTTAGAAAATTGTGTTTACTTTCTGCGGGGTGGATTTCAGTTTGCAAGGGTTGTTAGAAGATTACATGGGTCATTAATTCTTACACTGCTTCGACGGTTATTGATCATTGCGTTTCGTAGTTGGGGCCGAAATAGCCCTAAAGTAAGCGCCTCTCGTTTGACAAAGGAAGGGTTATGTTGTGCGTGGAAGAAATTTGAGAGGGGGTTTGCATGTTAAGGGGTTTTGGGTTTCGTCGCTATATTTTTTATTAGTTGTTTGTGGAATCTGGGTTGCTATAAATACATGTTGTTTGCATTCCTGTCGATATATTTTCATGGTGGTTTGGATTCGTGTTGCTATATGTTAGTGGTGTTTTGTATTTGTGTGGTTGTCTGTTCATGGTGGTTGTCTAATAGAGACAACAGTTCACTCAAGCAGCCCCAGGTATTGATCGAAAGTATTTTGCTCATTTATGGCAGAAGTGGATGTCGTTGTTCCTGCTGAAGTAATTTTTGTTGTGGGTTTTTCTCATCCTTGCTTCTGGTGTCCTATGTAGGTGATTTCTATGGGAGGCATATTGTCTGCAGGGGTATTCAAAGGTATAAATTATTTTATACACCTACAACATTATTTATGAATTTATGGAAGTTACATGTCTAAAATTTTGATGGCTTTACAGTCTAGCTCTCATGCTGGTTATTAGTTAGGCCAAGATGCTTCTTCACTTTAAATGGATCACCGTATCCCTTATTCTTCTATCATTATTTGCATCCTTATCTTTTTCTGTTTTTGTTTGCATCTCAACCTCCATAAAACCTTATTCTTTAATAATGCATACACTTTTCTATTATCACTGCTAAATTTTTAATCTTTCATATTCGTTACAAGATTATAAATAAAACATTCATTAAAACATATATGAAAAAAATGTCTTATTGTATGTAATTAGATCTATAATTTCTAAGACTAATTTCGAAGTTGTTCATTCCTTTGAAAAAAAATATAATCACCTGAACTTCGAATTTTCTCTCAACATGATGTTGATCTGCTTCTTATTTCATTTTATTCCACACATGATCCATATTTTGAAATTTGAATTAATGTCATTACATCCATGGACAAGTTTCATTACATGTCCTTGTCAGCAAGCGCCAAAGTGTATCTAGATATTGAAATTACACTTCTTATCTTCTTTCTTTTAACTTTATATTTTTATTTTGTTGTTTTTTTTCGGCGCTTTACGTTTCTGCCACTTGATATTTTCTTATAAAACTTCGTTGCTTCCATCTCAAGAAACATAACCTTGGACTTCCACTTATTCGAGGACAAATCATAGTGTTTGCTTTTTTCATAGCAAAGTGAATAAAAAAATGAGTTTTCCTTATTAATGGGATTTTTTTTTTTAATTATGGGAAAATAGTTTTTTGAAAGGGACTATACCCTTATACAAAAGTGCTCAACAGCAAGATTTTATCCCAAAAAAGCCCAACAACAGAAAATAATCTGTCGAGGAAAGAACCAGCAAAAGCAAACCAGCTGCTACAAAACAACTAATAAACAACAACATAACAGCAACACAGCTGCCTAGCAACTGCGTAGCAGGCCATTTGCCTAAATGTAGCAATAATAGCACCCATAAAGACAAGAATCAAACCTTGTCTGAAATGGTGGGGGATTTTGATTTGGCATTTCCCTTCTTTTTCCTATCCACCACTGTCCATTCCTGATTTCCCACATCCATGAAAGTCGGAAGAAAAAATGCAGTGGGTTTGATGGGGAAGTGACCCATAGGAAGGGGGGTCTAAATATCCTTAATCACTGAATCAGCAACCTGTAAAGAATAGTCTAGAGGCTTCTCTGTATTGGTCTGTGAATCAACCATGATGGGTGAGTTAACTTGCAGGGGGGCACTAGATTCCTTAGCCAGATCTGAGTCAATTGTAAGATGTTCAGGTAGAGAATCCTTCCACCAGGATGTTTTGGTCTTACGTTTGGAGTGTTCACAATCATCTGTAACATGACCAGTTTGGAAGCAATGCCGACATCTGAAGGCAAGTCTCTCATAGTCTATCCTCTGCACCCAGAGCCTAGCACCAATCTGTAGATTGATTTTTGCTGGTAAGAGTTTGGAGGTATCGAGATCAACCAGGATTCGAGCATAAGTAGTATGGGTTTGAATGGAGGTCTTATCATCAACTACCACACATGAGCCTAGAGTATCGCCTATAGCAATGAGACAAGATCTGTTCCAAAGTTGCAACGGGAGTCCTGGTAAAGGAACCCAAATCGGGTAGGTATCAAAAGACTCCTTTAACGGGTCGAAAAACGGATACCATGGTTTGGACATAAGCCCGTGTTCCCCCCAAACCCAATGTTGGCTAAAAATCAAATCCTTATCTTCAGGGGTTTCAAAGACAGCAATGAAGTAAGCTTAGCACAAGGATAAAGCTCAATCTTACCTTGTATTTTTTCTCTCCATCTCTGGGCTATCCAGTCATGAAGCTGAGAAAGCTTAGGCCAAAATTTTTGGAATCTTCATATGAGACCCAGCTGGGAGAGATTTTCCTCCTCCTTAAGAACCTTTAGAAGTAGATCCTCCTCGATTTTTCAGCATCGGGACCACCTGGGAGGGTTTCAAGAGCTCATTTCTGACATTCTCCTTCTGTTTGGAGACCGTTGAAGCATAAGATCTGGACCTATTGTCGCTGTTTTGTTTGTCCTGGTTCTGGCTGACCCCTGTTTCTCTCCCTCCATCACCAGATCCACTCATAGTCCCTTGCAACATGCAGTTACTAGTGTTGAGTTTTAAAGGAGATGATGATTCTTTGGCTGAACCATCTTTACCAGCCCCATGAGAGAGCACCCCTGTTTTGTGACCAAGCAGAGAAACTCCAACTCAGTTTTGCTGAATGGGGGGGTCTTGGTTAGCATTGAAAGCCATGCCAATCCATGAGATTGGTGCTTTATTTAACTCTTCATTTTTGCAGCCACCGCCCACAGATACCGCTGGTTTCCCATAGCCGTTGCCAATGATAGGGACCTCATCATGAATTTCTGAGCAGGATGAATCCCTGGCAACCTTCGTGCCTCCTCCATCCCTATTTTCTGATCGGCGCGGTTTAGCAAACCCAGGGCTCATAGACCTGTGTGAAGCCCACGTAGAAACCATGGAGCTAGGGCACCCGGGCGCGGGCGCGGGCATGGGTGAGATCAGATGTTGTTAACACCTGAAAATCTGATTTTGAATTTTAGAATCCCTTATTAATGGGATTTAAACACTATTACATATAAAATAAAGTAAAGGAAGAATGCTATACTTGAATTTTTATCCCCAAGAGACTCAAATTCAAAATATACATTTGTTTTATGTATGGACTAAAAATGAATTCTCTATTTGCTTGATGCTTCCATAGTTTTTCTAAATTATTGAACTATTTTTGTTGTGTGTATTGCTCATCCTTGATTTTGGTGTCCTGTGCAGGTGGTTTTTGTGGGAGGAATATTCTCTGCAAGGCATTTAAAGGTATGTGATCTGTGATATCTTTTACATTAATCAATCTAGCACAACCACACACCCTTTAATCTGAATGTTTTTTGTTTTCCCAACTCATATACATTATTATATTGTGGAAAAAGGGATGAATGTATCTAGTTATTTCCCTTTTTTAAAAACATATTATGAATCCTGAGGAGTCAACATTTGATGGGTTTGTTGTGAACATGGTTGTATACCAATATGGTTTTGTTACCGTCTACCTATTTTACAAATTGTCAAGGTCATGTGAGATTTTGTCTTGCTTCTGTATTTTTGTTTGGGTGTTTAATACACTACATGGGTTCTCTGGAGAGATTTAGAAGTACAAAGAGTTATCGGTTTTTGCATTTTCGTTATAGTGTAGGGGTTGGATATGAGCATTAAGCTATGCTTTAGATTGTGGAAATAGGCTACAGGGGTCTATGCAGATTCTCACCCTCCTCTCTTCATACGCTACAGGGGTCATGAGATTTTGTCTTGCTATTGTATTTTTGTTTGGGTTAGTGTTTTTAAATTATGAATTATTGCTAGTTAGAAGGGCTGTTATAGCTTGAACTACAATAGGAAATTCATGATGGATGTTATTTAGAATGTCAAGTCTGAAGTCTTCATATGAAGGCTACATATTTTGCTTATCTCTAGATGTGTAAAGAACATTGCATTTCCCTATAATCACATTCTTTAGAACATAAAAGATTAGAAGTTTTGAATTTCATAGTACCTATACTTAGTGAAAGAAAGAAGTGCATGCTGAACCAAATACACAAAATGGAATTTTTTTCCTCTTTTCAAATTGTTTAGGTTGGTTAATTGTTAGTTAAATATTTTTTTTAAATCCTTAGAATAATGTTTTCAATTATTATGCTTGTGGGAAGAAGTATGTTCTATACTTTTTTGTTTGAATACTTTTTAATTCCATCAGCAATAATAGAATGCATTTTGTAAAGATTATATAAAGTAACATGTCTTGTACTTTTGTTAAACCTAAATGGACATGTAGGGGCATATGCCCTACCAAAGTCAGGAATTCGAGTGTGATGAGAGATTCTATTTCTCTGGGAGGCCACTTTAATATGCCCCATGTAGGGCATTAGAATGCGCTTTGATAAGGCTATTTAAGCTGCATGTCTTCACTATTTTTCACCTCCTTTGCATGCGGTTAAGGTAGTTAACATTTTATTGTTTCCTCTCAGATTGGACTAATGAAAACATGAAGTCAAATTTGCATTCCCCCTATTGGTATTACTATGACAACACCACAACTGCGTAGGAATGAACAAGTTAAAAGAATTCAGTTTGTAGTGAATGTGTTCCATACTAAACAATAGCGCCCTGAAAAACCACAGATTGCAGAAATTGTGAAAGCACACCTTCACTTACCGGTGGAATTTTTCATCTATCTTTCAAAATTTTGGACAGTGGATTCATTATCAAAATGGTTTGGGCTGGCATTCGACACAGCTGCTGATGCAGAGAAGTATGATCCCCCCTACAAATTGAAGAAGATGGGTGTCTTTGTTAACAAGGGGAAAAGAGAATTTAAAAAAGATGATCGTGCCAAGAAAATCCCCTATGTGCAGAAGAAAGATTTTCAGAAAAAAAAATGATGCTTCGCATTGGGCATGTTCCTTTTTGGCTTCGAAAATTTTATATATATATATATATATATATATATATATATATATATATATATATATATCATGCTGTAATTAAATTTTATGTTTTGCATTGTGCATGCCATTTTTTGGATTCGAAAATACTTTATATAAATATCATACTCTAATTACCATTGGTTAGATTTTTGGCAAGCTGGAAATACACAATGCAAATATTGTGTTGTAGTTTGAGTTTCTTCATAATCTGCTTACTTATATAATATTTCAAATTTCAAGTGAAGTTTTTCAGCATAAATATATTGCTTTTTAAATTGTTGTAGCCTCCCTTAACTGGAAGTGTATTTTTCATCTCCTACCTATTGCTACTGCATGTCTTCAACTATACATGTATATAGTAGTTGTAACTTGTAAGAAAATGCCTAAAATTAGGTGGAAAAAAATCATCAAATGTATCTGCTTATCTGGAAAATATTTTAATATGAGGTTTCTTTTTTGATATAAACACATTGGTACACACATTTTAATTTGTCTAGGTACATATTGCATACTATCAAATGGAATATTAGGTTTTCTACCAATCACTTCACCATACGTGAGGTATACAACTGTACCTTTTGAAATACAGACAATAGACTAAGAATTTCATTTTTTCTTATCTGTAATTTTGATCTGAACAACAAAGATTTAAGAATGGTAGGAAATCATGATCTATTTAAAAAATCTCAAAGTAGGTAATGGAATTCTGTGGGTGGACTGAATTCTTCTTCAAGTTGTGATCTTTTATTACTATCTATCAGACAATCTACAAATATGTTGGTGCTTGTAAAGATAAAGTTCTGTTCTGAATGTGAAGTGTCCTTCAAGTAAATGGTTCAAGTAAACATGTGACCTTAAGAATGGTATAAATTGTGTTGTTGAGGTATTCATTGATCTGTTTGAGCTTGAAAGAACATGAAATGTATTAAAATCTTGAAACCAATGTATTCTACAGTGATCTAGACAACTGTGAGAATGTGTTAAAAAAAACTGATGTTCATGCTTGAATCAAGAAAATTCTCAATGAGATGTGAAGATGTCTGGAGAACTAGATAGTATTCTTAATGAGGTGGATGAGGCCAATAATTTATGGAATCGCCATTTTAAGGACAAGGTTTTGTAAGTGTGTCTACATGATAGATGATGAATACATAATTCATTTCCATAGGGATGTCTTTCTTCTCAAAAGATTGGGTACCCTTATCTGCATTTGTTAGATCATTTGGTACTCCTAGACGTGGTAAGAGAAACATCACTTTATCCCACTGCTTTTGTAGTATCCCATATTTGAAATCATGCTAATAATTGTGAGGAAATTTAGCTGTTTATGTGTTTTGTGTAGAAACGAGGAGGGACCAGACCATTCTAAATATCATGATTTTATAAGACTCGTGACAAAAACTGAAGTTAGGAGTCATTCCATTAAGAAATCAAAACAGTTGGATGTGTATGAGTGAACTCACTTTTAGAAGCTCCTCTAAGGCTCTTTAATTCTTCTGGTTATGTGTTTCATCATACATATACTGTTTTGCACCAAACCTCATTAATGATTAGATATTTTGGTTTTTTTTATACCAAATTCTTAATTACAATGTAAACTTCCATTTGAGCTATGTCATGGAATATGAAGTTTTAAAAATCCAGAGGCCTTTTCATTGCCCTTGTATGCAAAAACTTTTTTCTTTTGCTCTTTTGGTAACTAAACCTCTCACTTGGGTTGATGTATTAAATTTCATGTATCTAGCTAGCTGTGGAAGGATTTTAAACTATTCAGAGATTTCCCATTTGCAGATTTTGAATTTTTTAAGATTTTTGGCTTATTAAAAATGAAACTAAAGTAATAAAAGCTAGCATAGATCTATATTAATATGGATCTGAAATGCACAAAGAAGCATCCAAAAGACTAGAGTTGTCAACCCATTTGTAACATGAGTGTGAGAACACAGGGATTGGAAACTCAAGTCTTTTGGAAACATCTTGGCGCATATTAAATCTATATTAAGGTGGATATGTGCTGGTAAGTTTAATAACCATCACGGGTGTCCTTATTTAAATTCATTGTTATCAAGGTCAATAGATTCCTTTGTCGAATGTGCATTATCCTTCTGAGCAAAACAAAAGCAATAACATAGCTGTAAAATGGAGGATCCCGAGTTTCCTATTCTACTCATCAATGCCAATGATTTATGTGCATGTGTCAAACTGCTCCTACAATACCACTCTAAAAAGGACCCCTAATTGCTACACTACACCATTTAAGATCATCAAATAGTTAATCTCTCATACATACCTCCAAATCTCCATTGTATAGGGGTTTCGATACCACAAAAAAGGTCTTGAGTACTTACACATTACACTATTCCTTATCCAGCAGTTGTATTAGTCTCAAGTTTCAAACATCTACATAAGGCACCAAAGGTTGGGAGAACGACTGATATCTTATGAGGCACCAAAGGTTAGGAAGCACGATGGGCTTCGAAAGGAGATTGGAACATTGAGATAAGGGCAAGCTTAGTGGTACTTGTTCTCAGTGATATGGAAATAATTTTCCAACTGCCTATTCTGCTAATGATAGATGCAATTTACAACCTTATTCTGGCCATGAGTTTGTGGATAAAACAAAGGGGAGAAGTGCAATTGACAAAAAAAATGTTCACATTGATAGTCAAAAGTAATTTAAGAAGCACGGGGCCCAATTTGAAATAACTGTAAGGGGAAGCCTAAAATTATTCCAAACATGTTTGTAAGAACATTTTTTCAGCTACTCTAGCATCAATTATCCTGATGCACAAAATGAAGATCACCATTCTGGGAAATCGACATACAACCAAAAAGATGCAGCCATGTTGGTGCTTACGTTGGGTGTACCATTAATGAATTCGACAGAAATGATTTTCATTGTCAAGAAGGCATCAATAATTGTTAATACGATCCAAGCTTTAAATTGGAAGGTTCACATTGTCTGCAAAGAGAGCATCGACTAATATAATACTAAAGTGTCTTTACGTTGAAGGCCAATAAAAATAGTGATGAAGATGTTACAAATTCATTTGGCTGAAAAAGTATTCATTATAGAAGGTTAAAGAGAACTGATGTAATACTAAACTTGCTTCACATAGAAGGCCGGTAAAAGTAACCCTAAAGATTTTACAAAATCATTTATATGGCAAGGTATCGATTATAGGTGGATAAAGAGCCTTCTTGATTATAACCTGGAGAGAGGGGGCTGCAAGAATGCAGAGTTGAGTGTGTACAACAACTTATCCCTCAAACTGTAGACAAGTAAAGTTATGTGATTGATCAGTGTGGGTTGCTGTAATGCATCAACAATCTGAGCAAACTGGGGATCTACGGAGTAGAGACCTTTCCCTTCATCATAGGTTGGAGATGTTACATTGGTGCGATATTCCTAATTGCATATTAAGTGAACATAGAAATTCCTATATTGTAGTTGGCTTTAGCCTATTTTGTATAGGCTTAGAATAATTAATGGATTGGCTACAAATGCCATCTGATAACAGCTACAGTTGTATGGGTTAACAACTTGCCTAATTATGTAGTCAACAGGAGAAATTATTCATGTATTGTCTTGCTCCTTTTTTCATGTATTTGATATATCATTAGAACATTAGGCACAATGAGTTTTATACATTGAGATGTTTTCTCATTCTCCTCTTCTTACCTCTCTCCATATTGTGTCTATATGTGAGCTATGCCTTGGTTCATTTGTGATCCTGGCTAGACTAGATTACAATACAGTATTAGAGCCATTGAATGTTAGCTTCGTAGCATAGGATTGATTTTTTATTTTTTATTTTTTAAAATATTTTTAATACCGTAGAACCTCCGTGGCCCTGTTGCTTGCTGTTTTTACAGTTTTTTATTCCAAAAAAAATTATTTGGCAGGGGCTGCCCATATGGCTGACTCAACCTGCAATACCGGCATCATTTCCTAAAGGTCGGCTACCGTTCAGTGGGGAAACCTTAGGAGGGGTGCTTTTAATGTGAGGTGTCTTTTCATATTTGTAAAGGGGGTGCTTCTTATTTGAGGGAAGCAGTATTGTAAAAATGGGTTTTTTTAAAAGGAATAATTATTGCCCTAGGAGAAAATTATTCTTTTCAAAGCGGGGCTATTTTCATTAAATGACTTGCGACACGGACATTCAAAGGTTGTGCTAGACACAGATTTCCCTCAATGTGCCTAGGGGCTTCCACCCTCATAGCCCTACTTTTGTAAATAAAAAATAGGCATAAAATATAGTATGTCCTTGTCTATAATGAAGGAAAAATAGATAAATTCATGGGGGGACCGTGATCTGTTTTGTAGCACTTTTATTCCTTTTAGGATATTGTATTGTTGAATACCAGACGGTGGGACCCGGTTTGACAAGCGGTCAAAATCCTCCGCAATAAATTAATTTTGAAGTCTTCTCACCTCTCTCCATCCTATGTTTTTATATGAGTGATGCCTCAGGTAATTTGTGATCATGGCTAGACGAGATTATAATATTATCTGGTTTGTAAGGGGTGAATTTTTCTTGAAAAGGGGAAATTTTTGTAAACACAATGGCTTTCACCATGGAAATTTCAAAGTCCGTGCAAGCTAAAAATTGTGTTTGGCATTAGGGGCATTGTCCCTTGAATCCACCCTGTATTGTTCCCCTTAACCTCATTGGGGGTTATTGCCACCAAACTTCCACTTCGGGGCCCTTTTTTAGTTCAATAACAACAATCCATGGAGCTTTCACTTCTTCGATGTCGTTGTTGAAGAACAAACAATGGTGTGATAGGTGGTCAAATGGCCTCCTCCTCTTGAGGAATATTTTATCTCCCATTTTTTCACATGGAACATCTCTTTTTTATGGTAGAACTCTTGCACTTTTGATTGTGTTGTTCAAATAATGGATTCCTCCCACTCATGTAGACACTTATAGTGAGTTTATTTTCCTTCTTGCGATGTTGATTAGTTTCATTTATGAATTTCGCTTGCACTATCTTCATTTGAGACATCATCAGAGGACCCTTTTTATGCGCCTCACTAGGGGAGTTTTTATTTTCTTGCAAATAAACACTTTGGTGTGCATGCATGCTTTTATGTTCTTAGTACAATGATAATAAAAAATTTCTTTTGTACATGAGTATCTTATTAGGCACATTGTTGCAATCCATACGAGGATTATAGTATGTCACATCTTTTGATGGCATTCATTGGTGTACTCTTCTGTATTTTTGACACCTTCTTTGGCTGATTTGTGTGTCACTTTGGACCTGTTTGACTCCACTTCCCTTGCTTACACTTTTTGTCACTTGTCACATGCTTCAGTTCTTCACCATCACATCAAGGGATTATCACAACTTGAAGAACTCGTGCAATAGAAAAACTAAAAAAGATTTCAGCCGTAAATCAAACTTATAGCAGACGTGAATAAGCATTATAACAGAAGATGAAGATTTGCTATGACAGAGTACGTAAACACATACATATTTGGTTTGTGGCAATTCCTTAGTATTTTGGCCCCAAGAATACTTTTGCTTCTTGCTTGTTTGCAGGGTTTTTGTTCTGTGCATCACTGTAAACATTTAATGTGACTGTAAATTCTTACTACAAGTATATGTTTGCATGTTATGACTAGGGTCTGACAAGGGGGGAAAGAGGCATTAATAATCCATATACATTATTTGGTAAATGTGTTTCTGTTGTTATACATGTAACATAGAGACAATACACTGGAACACAATGTCCTCCCCCTCCATTAAACCCTTTCTTAATAACCCCTAATCCTTTTCATCTTTTTCACTTCCTCATTTTTTCATTCTTCACTTCATCCCCTTCGATATTTCCATCGTACACTTCACATACGATTGCTACCTATGAAGATGTTAATACAAAAAGTTCCTACAAATGATTCCACCAGAAAATGATTCAACACGTCGGGTTGCAATTGTCTACCTATTGTTGTTGAAAACCATATTGACATGAGCCAATGCTCCTATTTCTTGTGCCTTGCTATGTAATACATCTAGAGCAGACCACGAGAACTTCACAACAGGACCACAGCTGCACAATGTACTTCCAAGAATAGTTAATAAATATATTGAATAAAATTTTAGTCCATAAGATTGGAAATAGATTTATGTCTCTAAATTCTTCATATATGAATTATATTTATATCTCTATTGGCATAGCTAAGAATGAGTTATTTAAATCTTGAATTGTTCGCATTATCTATACGATTCAACTGTAACATGTTGCATATATCAAAGAACTTTGTTTTTTTTAATTTCCTTCTTCGTAAACATCAAACATCTTTTTTTTTCACTTCATCACAACAATGCCTCTGTTCCATTAAGAAAGTATGTATTATTTCCAACTTATCTCTCTGTGAAGTTTATTTTTTCATAGAATTTCAATCTAGTTTATAGTCACCATAGTAATTTGTTATTTGTAATGTCTTTGCTTTTGATAAAAGAAAACATATATAACAAGTTAAACAGATTGTGATGATTTGATGAAACTAGCTACAACGGAAATATATGACAACACTTGTGTTTCTGGGCATGTATCGTAACCTTCCCTGTTATATTCATTATCTTATTTTGAAAGTTCATCCACAAATCAATCACGTATTTACAAGTTAAATTTTATTGCAAAACCTCAATTTCTTGGTTGTGATACATATATTTGCCTTGTGCCATGCTGAATTTTTATGCATATAGCAAAGTTTGTTTTGAATTTTTAAAGAAATCGTGAATATTTTATTTTTGCATTTTTAAAGTTTATGGCACAAAAAATCATCTAATATTTGGCAAGTTTTACTTGTAGAATTTTTTTTTGTGTTCGTTGTTTCATTGACGATAGCAGTTGCTACAAAAGTAATTGAAGTGCGTCTATTACGCCATTGTCCTAGATTGAGGTAATTTAAAAATTTGAAGCATTTATAACAACTTCGACCTGTGCACTATATCATTTATATTGTTCTCTGCCTCATTCCATATAATGCAACTCAAAATTTGTGAAGCCTAAAACAAAAACCAGTGAATTATGTTGATTGAATTTGTTTTTTGCAGTGCTTGCAAATTACATCTTTGACTGGGCTAAACACTACTTCGTTTATTCTCAAATTGCTTGCACTTGGAAAAAGGTAACTTTATAAGGTCATCAAACAATGGTTTCGCTTGTCAATTACTCAATAGCTTCTTACGTAGCATGCTCAAATTGATTCCAATTTGAAAATATAATTTATGTTTTCATTCCATTTAGTCACCAAATTTTAAGGGGTCCCCATATTTCAAATTGATAGGCAAGATTAAACTTGCATTGAACAAAATAATAGTGTTCAATTCTTCTCTACATATATTCCATTAATGACCATTGAATAACTATAGTGAAGTAAAAAATATTAAATATGTAACCAACTAATAATAATATGAAAATTTATTAAAATTAAATAATCTAGACAAATAGACTGAAATGCCAGATTAAAAAATCAAACAGGACACTGAGAATAAAGCAACAAATTTCAAATAGAATTGCAATGTTTGTCAAAGGTTAGACATAGTCTTAGACACAATGTAGATAAACTTGACTGAAGGAGGTGTATTGAGTATCATTAAAGGATCCCCCCATAACAGTTTGAAACTACAACTGTTGAGCTTGTCTCTGTAACTACAACTGTTGATCTTGTCTCTGTTACGTTCATCATTAAACTCTGCAGTTCAACGCCGTTTGGACCTGTCAGACGGAAATCAAATTCAACCTACCTTGCTTCCCTCAAAATTTGTAGGTCATGTCCTAGACAAAGTACTATAAGAAGGGTCTGTTTTGCTGCTCTGGAAATATGTTTGCATTATTTGTAATAAATATTTGGAAGTTGCATCTTGGTCATTCTTTGAGTTTTTCCAAGTCTTGTTTTCCGATTTTCTATGTTGATTATTCTTTCTTTGTGTTGTGGGACGGTTCTTATTAGTTACATGGACAAATTTTTCTCCACCTAGCCAAGGCAAGGAAAACATGTTCTCATTCCTAAACACATTTTACAAGGGAAAGAAATAGTATGTGAATCAATGCCTCCTATACACACTCCAGCTGTCTCCAAAACACACCTGCACTGCGATAGATACGCTATTGCAAAAAATAGTGAAAATAACTGCACAGACATTTCTGTTTTGACTATAGTGTTAAGGGTGTGGACTATAGAAGGCAAGGATCTTGCTAAAATAACTCTTAGAGAGTGTCGAAATACATGGGGTAGTGGAATCATTTTTTCCTTTGATTTCCTGGACAACAAAGGCAGAGAGATAAGGATCACGTCTTTCAATGAGGCTGGAAAAAACTTCTATGCACAAATAGAAAATGCAGGCCTATACAATATATCTATTGGTAGAGTGGGTAAAGAAAATCATGCTTACAACCATTGAAACAACCAATTTGAATTTTTTTTGCTTCCCTCGTCTATTGTTCCTCCTGCAATTGAACTACAAAATGATGTTCCTCTCCATCACTTCCATTTCAAAGAGATTAAATATATACCATCTATCCCCGCATGCTCAATCGTGGACGTAATTGGTGTTGTGATGGCCATTTCTCCTTGCTCGACCATTTGTTGTAGAGACAAGTTTGAGGCTGTGAGGAGAACATTGGTAATGTGAGATATGTCTAGATTTAGTATCTCTGTGACCTTATGGGGCCAAAATTTACATGATCTTTGCAAAGAGTTATCGGAGATACTCTTAGTTTCATATTTTCCAGTCTTGGAAATAAAATATGGTCATGTTTCATATTTCAATGGCACCATTATTGACACCAATTTTGCTTCAAAATGCTATGTCAACCCTCTGATTACCGAAATGTAGGCTCTCTGTGATTGGAAATATTCACCAAATTCACATGTTCTGTACCCATCAGTCACCAGCAAAGATGGGCCTTCACAATCTATAGTTGTTGATGCTACTTTTTTACAAATTTTATAGATGGGAAATCTTGAAACCAGTGAGGTGGTGACTATTGAAGCTGAAGTATCGAACATCAACATGGATAATTTATTTTACATGGCTTTCCCAACAATGGTGGATGACAAAAAATGCAGAAAAAAGGTTCAGGAACACCTAGACGTTAAATGGTTTTGCATAAATGTAATATATCATGTTCAAAACTGTAATTACAAGTACGCTCTATGTATGGATTTGAAAGATGATACATGGGAGATTAAAGGGGTTACTACATTTTATGACACTACAGAAATGATAATGGGAATTACAGTTGCATACTTGCAATTTCAGTGCATTGATAATGCTGCCACGTAGGAGATTTTTGATCATGTCATTGGACATGTGTTCCTCTTCACTCTTTCTCTTAAAAAGGAAACATACAATGGGAAAACCCAATTTAAATGTGTCATTCTTAAGTCAAAGACAACATGATATGTCCTATAAATACCAAGATATGCATGTCCTATATTTTTTTGATGCACAAATGTTCCCTTCGCAACTACTCTCTTTTCATATTTCTTTTTTTCCGTAGTACCTTTTGCAAGTTTATATTTTTGTGAGAATATTGTAACTTCCTCGCTACATGTATTCCAACAATATAAAAAGAAAATATTATTTACATAAATCAACTATGGTCCTCCACTAAGTTCTAATTCCTCTGCAATATTTTTTGAATCCCCCTCATATATGATTATGAATGAAAATATTTCATGTTTCTCTTGTACAAAATGAATCATTTGTTGTTGTTTCCCATGTGTGCAATTGCATTTATTAATATCTTTTCAAGCAAAATATAATGTTTATATCTTATCATGCGTGCACCTTGATGTTTATGCTTGTATAAGTAACTAAACAATAATTACTTGTTGTTCATCAAATTTCTTGAAGAAAGCTCAAACATTCGACTTAGTGACTTCCATATGTCTCCTGAAACAAGGGAATGTAGATGTGAGTATTACGCAAGAAAACAGGTTGTGCATCACTGAGCAACAACGTCACAGATACCACTCTCATAGACTAGCGGGCATGCCTCAGAGCTTACTTCCTTCACACCAGCCACAAATTCAAGCACCCCTACCAAGTATTTCTGCTTCCACTTCTTATTCCAGCCTGTCTTTCCCCAATCTGCATCACAAAAATGTTTTTAACTCTGGTTGTATTTCCCTTCCAAAATCTTCCTTGTTCAGCAC
Source organism: Taxus chinensis (assembly GCA_019776745.2). NCBI lineage: Eukaryota > Viridiplantae > Streptophyta > Pinopsida > Cupressales > Taxaceae > Taxus > Taxus chinensis. The sequence goes on along the minus strand of CM034157.1, from coordinate 278,620,485 downwards.
CTTGACTTCCACTTCAATCAAAAACATTTATGGATATACTCCCTTTCCTTCTCTCATGCCAAAAATACCCTTCGCACTTCTATCCTTTAATAAAGCACAATGATGTTTCCATAAAAGAATAGATACCTTTGCAAAGATGGATATTTTCTCTATCTGTATGGAAAACTACCTGGGAATCATGGAGAAAATGAGATAAAGACAATACGTATGCAATAGATGTTTGGCCGAAGAAAAATGGTCACCGCTTCTCTACATGGAACAACATGAATCCAGGCCATCAACCCGCAGTTCTTAAATTCCTTACACAAGTGGAGGAAATGCATTATTACAAGATTCAATCCAATCTTACAGGTTAGCCAGGTTTATGCTGGGACAATACAAATACACTAGCCACACTATCAGTTTCCCACAAAACATTGAATCTATTGTTAAATTCCTTCCGCAACGTCTTGGAGAACTGAACATCTTGCTTCTATATAGAAAAGGGTAGAACCAATAAAGTATGCTTTCTATGTTAGCAGGACATGTTTGGGATGCACTCCAATTCAAAATTTCAAATGACCCATATTATAGATATGTTTTGATTGACTATGATGCCTTGTCCTCTTTACCAACTGAACTAACCAATGTTTCTTCCATCTTGCAAACTTTTGAAATAGATAATCCCCCTATCAGGAGAACATTCCCATTGTATCTGATCCTAAGGAATTTACATCACCCAATATACAATCCCTTCCATCATCCTTACTCCTGGTTTTCCCTAATTCAGGTACTGAAAAGGAGGAGATTCAACAATTCTTTTTTAGTTCAGCAAATGGCCTACCATTATCTTTTCCTTGGCATGAAATTGGCCTTTCACTAATCAATGAATACAACATAAACAGATTGCTTTCAATGGAATTCCCAACTTTTTTTCCCACATGTTTAGTCATGTTTTAAAAACCTTGCATGAAAGAGGTCCAACTTCATGAATACACATTACACCTACTCTGTTACTTTGACAACCTAGGTTAATGTATATTTTGCTCAACCTCATCATGTGTCATCGCAACCAAGTAACAACTTCTTTCTTCATGAGACAAGATATCCTTCAAAACATTCCAACAACTATAGGTGCACTACGAAAACGCCTTCAAGATAATCCAAATGATTCCATCCCACAAAATCTTATTTGGTTTGGCATGCCACTTCGCGGAACAAGGTCTTTCTGGTCAAAAAGTAGAGGTGAAGTTTCCAATATGATTGAAAAACTAGGAACACCAACTTTGTTCTTCACTTTAAGTGTTGTAGACACCAAATGGTCTCCATGACCTCTCATAGTTTGATGCTACACTCACTAGCCCTATAGATCCTCGCAAGCACAAATGGAGGAACCATAACATTGTTCTCCAACCCTCATCGATGTTTCTACATACTTACAAAAGATTATATTATGTGAAGAGGTTTTTACTTGGGAGCAAATAGACTATTGGTATAGGTAAAAATTGTCTCTTTCTTTTCCACAAAGTTTCTTATACTTGTTCATTTCTTTCCATGTATGCATGGCAACACAAACCTTCCTCCTACTTATTCATCTCTTTCCAGGTACAAATGGAAACATAGAGGATCCACACACGTGCATAGGGCTTCCTTTGGCTTCCAGAAGCCCCAAATGTGGAGATAATTGACTAGAGTGACTCATTCTGTTGTCAACCAAGTTAGAGAGTACTTCGACAAAAAAATTTCTGCATGAAATCCCCATGCCATTTCCCACAGGTCATAATACATTCATCGTCCACTCCAAGATGATCCATGCTTATTAAACACATCAAAAATATTGACAACTGACCCTCTTTTAGACTTGGAAGAAGTTTTAAATCGTGTGCAAAGACATACCAAATGCATTGAACATACGTGCCTGTGAAAAAAATAAATTGGCATGGAATGCACGTACAAAGCACCTTGGGAACTACTCGAACAGTCATCACTAAGACTCAACGATACACAAAAATTCCAATACATGCCAGTCAGAAATAATGAAAGATTAAACATCCACAACCCCACCATGTTGTCTATATGGAGAGCCAATGTTGATTACCAGCCCATACTCTCTAAGCATGCAGTCCTAAAATATATTGCTAAATATGCTTCCAAGGTAGAGTGACGTTCTCGAATCATACCACCAAATGCTCTCAAGGATATCTTCAACAGACCAATCCCAAATAGCCAACCAGGGTAGCCTTCCGAAAAATGCATAAAAATAGTGTTGTCGATCATGACATGAGCACCCAAGAAACATGTCACATGCTGCAAAAGTTGCCTCTTGTTGTAGCTGATCCTTTGTTTCCTTAAATGTTGGAAAAAAAAATTTTGCTGCACATCTCTAACATAGATCATCCAGACTCCGAGCCAATGAAATTTTCTTAGACACATACATGAAACACCCTCCTTACATATGGAATCAGTTACACTTATTGAAGTCAGCCAGAGCTGGTCTTACAACAAGCTACGAGTAGGTGCAAAATGGAAGCACCGGTCAACAAATGTTATTATACACGTCTCCCCCAAATTTTATTCCATCCCCAAGGATCAATCCCCTTCCTTTGAACTCTATTGTTGGAGTGAACTCCTCTACAAACCTTTCCACAACATTCCCACAAACATTGGAACCACAATAGAAGCAAATTCATTTCCAATTGGCTATTATTGAAATACTTTTATCATCCTTGGCATGTCAAGTATTAACATCTTAATTGGCTGTATCAAATGATTCATCTTCCTCTGAACGAATCTTCTTCAGAGGATCTGAAATATTAGGGCCCACTCCATTGCAAGCTGAATGGGAAATTTTATCCCAACTACATCCTAGATAATTCCATGTGCCTTGACAAGTTCAACATGCTAGGCCTTCAAGACTTTGAGATGCACCAAAATTGGATCCATAATGATGTTCCACTTTCTTTGCATGACGTTGCACCATCTATTTCATTGATATGTGTAAATTACACTACTACAACTATCCCTTTCCAGAATGCAAAATTCCACATCCATCACTACACTTTTCTCTGCAGAACAACAAGCTTTTAATACTATACTCAATCATTACAAGCAAGGAATGGTTTAACTTTAAACCCCTCTAAAATTGATTATCCAAGGTACTGCAAGCACAGGTAAATATTACCTCATAAACAATATCCACTCCACATTGTCCTCCGCATACCCCCAACAACCATCTCCTCTCCTGGTTCTTGCACCTACATTCAACATTCAACATTCGCACATCAACAATACATGCCGCATTGCGCATTCCAATCAAGGAAATCAAACCGCTCGAAGGCATATCACTTTCCTCTCTCCAACAATCCCTACAACATGTTCATTACATTCTCATTGATGAGATGAGCTTCATAGGCCCCACACTCCTTCCAAATATCAACTTCTGTCTTCATGAGGCCTTCCCTCACTTCAAATCAACCACTTTTGGTAACATATCCATCATTCTCATTGGTGACCTTGGCCAACTACCCCCTGTCAATGACGTACCACTCTAAGTCGGTCACTCTTATGGAAAAAACCTTTGGTTTAGCTTCACAACATGTATCATGCTTACTACAATCTTTAGGCAAAAGGTTCAGATGATGCCCAAATTTATTTTGGACAGCTACTGCTAAATATCAAAGATGGAATCCCACTACTCTAAAACTGGAAAACACTTATCCAACGAACAGACTCCCAGATATCTGGCGCTGACATTGCACCTTTCCTTCTAGCTCCACATTTGTTCGCAAGAAATGAACTTGTCAATCAACACAATCTCAACATGCTGAAATCCCTCAATGCTCCAATAGCACACTCCAATGCTGAGCTCACCAGACTCAACTATTTAGAGGAACATGATGAAGAACAACTAGAAACAAATTATTCTCCTTTGTAAACAACAAAAGGTTATGCTCACCACAAATTTATGGGTTGAAGTTGGCCTTGTGAATGGACTCCATTGGCACTATTGTCACATTATCTACACCCCATTCTTTCATCTCCTCCAAGTCTTCCACTTTTTTTTGTCATCGACTTTAACAAATACAACGGCCCTCCCTGGAATCCACATTTCCCCACCCATGTTCCCATACCCCCAATCTCAAGAGGAAACCACAGACAAAATTCCTTTAAAAATGGCTTGGGCACTTACAATCCACAAATCTCATGGCTTTACTTTACATAACGCAACTGTGGATATAGTTTCTTCATAACAACTAGGGCTTACATTCACCGCAATGTCCAAAGTCCCCTCTCTAAAATACCTGTGCATTTCACCCCCCTTCTCTTTCGAACACTACTCCAAAATATCCCTTTCCCAACACCTCCAAAGAAAGGAGGAAGAATCACAACTACAAAATCTTTAATTCACCACATCCGTAACATATTCCACCCCAACCCATCCTCCCCCCCCACCACATTCATTCACATTTTCATTCCACATTTCTCTGCTTCCGCTCTCAAACACGTAAGTAAACCTTCCAAAAAAAATTAGATTCAATTACAAACTTTAAAAAATGAGAAAAAATTACATTATGCTTTACTTTACAACTGTGCAATGATGACTACAGGTTAAGGTCAACTACTAAAGACAGTAAAGGCTATCAAGAAGTGACTTGCACAACATCAAAATGACAACAATCGCCAACACTTTTCCTTTTTTCCTTTCTGTAAATTAGCTTTCTTATGCAAGTACAAGTTACTCCCGATCTATAAATAATCCACTATGTAAAATACATGTTGTTATGAATGAGAAAGCAATTACTTAACACTGTAAATAGAAAAATGCACAATCTGTCTAAAACAACATAGATTTCGTAACTTAATGATTTTAAATACATTCATAGAAACCAAAATGAAAATTAATCAACCTAAAAAACCATCTGCATACACTTCATATTGCAATTCCTACCTACGTCATGCTACACATCCGAGCCAAATATAACCCACATTTTGGAACAAAACACCCTCCCATCCCTTACGGCGTCGTCATTGCACGCTTCATCCTGTGATTGCTAGTAAATAAACAAAAAAACATAATAGTGGTGGGGGCACTACTCCCACCCACACAATATTATACCCTACTAAAATGCCACAAGTCACGTCCACCATAGTATAAAGTGTTGTGTATAATATTACTCCGGATGAAATTTTATAATGGCATGATATAACTTTATATATATCCAGGTGTTTATATCAATCTTTCATTTATCTTTAACCTAGTATTATATAAAAAAAACTAAAATTTTATACACACACACACATACACACATTAAAACTCAACATGTGTATATACCTTCTTGTAACAAAAATAAATTGGAGTAAAATAATGCCCACAATAGAAATGGTGAAATCTCTCACTTTAGCATAAAAATAATATATGTTGGAGTTGAGAAAATTCATCCTTAGCTTTCATGGCCTCCATGCTCCCAAACCTGTAAAGGTGAAAATTAATGAGTATACGGTAAAAGAAATAATAAGAAGGAACTCATAAGGAAATCTAGGGAAATCTAGATTCAATGACCCAAATAGATCAAATCTTATGGTTGAAAATAAACCCTACATCACTTAAATGGGTGGTATTTTGTGGGAATGGAATTTAATTAAAATACATGGGTCAATTGGTTGAATGAGGCCACTTACTGGCTAGGTCAAATTGTGAGCTCTTTTGTTGTATAATATTAATTTAACATTGGGCTTGGTATTTAAATAATGAACAAAAGATTTTTTTTGTTTAAATAAATATTAGCAAGGGTGTAGTTTATTAAATGAAGGGGGCATGACTATTAAATAATTGTAAAAGATACTCTAATTAAGTAAATGAATTTAATGGGAGACTTTTAAACCGTAAATTATTTTGGGGAAACAAATTAATAATATTTAATTATTAATTTAATTCCAACTTCCAAAAACTTTGTAGGAATCTAAATCGAGAAATTATTTAAATCGTAACTAATGTTTACCCTTCTAATTTCTAAACAAAAAACAAATTACCTTAATTTTCCCTAGTAAATTATTAGACTTTGGTATGGTTTGGACGTCAAAATTGTGGGCATTACAACCGGGATTCAAAAATATGGAATTCAGTTAATGAAATGAGAGGGGATGATAACAATGTAAAAAATACACTAGATGATCATGTTGGAGATGGAGATGTATCTATTCAACAATTGCATTTTCAACAAAGTTAGGGAACTGATAAGGCAAGTATAGAGATGATCCACCATCAAAGTATTTGAACCTTCCATTCATATATATATATATATATTCGAGTAATAAGAAAATTATTGAGATAATATATTTTTCCTTATTTATAATTGATGATAAACTTTGAAATACTTCAGTAAGTATAGATATGCAAAGTTTTTAATCTTTTAAAATAGTTCAATACTCTGTTTTTGTTGAAACTTGCTTGAATTTGGACTCCAAAAGATATGCAATAGCTCAAATATTAGGTTCTTGAGTATGAAATTTTTTCAACATATTTGAATCTTGTATTTTTATGGATTCTTCTAGTATATTCACCTTTAAACTCAAGTCCCATCAATTCTACATGACAAGCTTTGAAAGCTTCACATATTGTTTTCCTTTGAAAGAGTGATGTTAGAGTGAAAAAGGTGAGATAATGAGAAGGATCCACGTATGTATGGTTTATTACAGACCCTTCTATTATATTATATTTTTGTTAGGTATGTTTCTATACAATGCATGAACCAATAAAATACATCACATTTTTTTTGCAATTTCAGACTCTAGATAACTTTTATTAGTCATTTCAAATCACAAACCAATAAGAAATATCCACACTTATATTGTTTTCAAAATGTGAGCTTCTTGGTAGGTATTTTTATTCATTGCAAAGTGCGAGCCAGTAATAAATCTCTAAGTTACTTCACAATTTGCAATGTCAGCCCTTTGATAACCTTTCTAGTTTTCAACTAATAACAATACTCCACGCTTTTCCATCTCACACAACCAATCTTGGGTGGGAATTTGTCATAAATAGTCATGAGTGAGCCAATATAATAGCTCCACATTGTTTTGTGGACTATAATGTCATTCCTCAACATGCATTTTGAAGATGTAATGATGCAAAGAATACATGAATGAATAGCTTCAGTGTAGTGTCATTTCTTTAGATAAGTCTTAGTTTATAATATTTATGATATACCTTTCATTTCAATTTGTAAATACCAAATGAATTAAAAATATACACGTAGTTTCAAATATATTAAAACTTATTAGGCCTGATGAGTATAAAGAAACAATAAGGAAGATCCACTTAGTTAAGAACTTTCAAAGATTGTAATTTGTGAAAATCAATTGCTAATGAATATAAAGAATGAAGAAAAGAACATCAAAAACTAGAAAACCTTCATAACTTGCAATATAAGCCATGAAAACCATTAACATGTTAGCTAACATTGTGCTGAAATTCTGAAGAAAAAAATTCATAGAGTAAAAATGCACATTTCCTTCGCAAAACAATATTTCAAGTCATGATAATCATTCGACATGAGATATAGAGGAAGATTAATTTGTTATTAAGAGGAAATTTCATCATGTCTAGCTTCTTTTAAAACTCCTTTTACCATCATTAGTGAATATTCTAACACATTGAATGGATCCATGGATATCTCTCCCTAACTCAATTATCTAAAGAGAGGAAGAAACTTCTCTTGTTAAAATAGTTAATTTCTCCACATTATGGGAATGAGAAAAAACTTGTAGAATACTCCTCTATAGATCGTTTCTTGTAGCGTCTAGTGAAAAAGGTGAAATTTGAGATGATGGATTAATTCAAAGTAATCCTATACTACTTTAAGCTTAGCTATAACCTCACCTAAAGATTTAGTGTTCGTATGATAATTTTATGTCTACATCCATACATGACCATAGTGCTAAGGATAATTTGTCATCAAATTTTTCATATTTTTTTACATAACCATGAAGGTCTCGCCTTTTATAGATATCAGGTTGAAGATTGGTATAAGGTCAATTTTGTCTTGTAAAACCCCGAGTATGAAATTTGTACTTTCTAATAGAAAAAGGAGATATGATCACTGCTTTTGATTACATCACTCGCACCGACCACTTATTGCATGATCAAATTGATGTACCACATATCTGGCTTCAAATATTTTAGTCACATGTTTGTGTAGTTGACTAGTAGGTAGCAAATAAACTTCATGTTTGACGACATCATAACCTTGATAGTACTAGTAGGTCTCTACAAGTGGTAACTAATAAAATTTATGATTATGCAAATAAATTCTACACATTTAAAATTTTCACGGCAAAGCAACTTATACATGATTGATTAGTAGAAACAAATCTATGAAACTTTACAAAATAATTGAGAAAGTAATATATAGAAAAACAATCACTGAACAATCCTTCGACTATTAATCACTTTCTTTAAAAATATTTTCCTCATAAGAGGGTAAACAATTGTGATACTTCTAAAAAATATTCCACTGCCATGGGCTGAAATAATAGCCAGTTAAAAATAGAGAAAATAATAAATTTGTTTGTGAGTGGATAATTATGGGACAAAAATAATAGCTTCCATGAAAAGAAGCTGATAGATGAGAAGAGTGAAAATTTGAAGCTTAGAGGAGATTTACTATGTTGGAGCAAAAAATATCACCTATGTAATTGTTACCCCATTGTTGTAAAGTGAAAGTTGTAATCTTGTAAATTATTCTTTCAAATTGTTGGAAAGAAGATCTATTATATTGTAAGAAAATGAACTTTGAGCATTGAGAAAGAGTTTATTGTTACTTTGTTGTAATTTTTATTATTGTAAAAGTATGAGTTTATTGCAAGGAAAAAAATAGACACTTTCTCATTTTTATTGTAATATTTAGTATATTGAAATGTTGAAATTATTGAAAGTTCGAAATGTGTATCCATTTTTTTAAAAATAATGTTGTTGTACGTAAAGTATATGTTGTTTTCATTTTTGCATTGTTGGTAAACTTGATTTAAAATGGGAAGGAATAAGTTTCATTCAAGTATATTATGCTTTCATTCTATTCAAATGAATGTGCAAAAAAAATTAATTGATTTGACTTTATAATCAAATTTTACATTTTGTTGCAATGATATTGGCTCAACTATCTCACCAATTTAAATGTATATGATTTTATATAAATTGCACATGCCTTATATTTTTTTATGCAAACAAACTTGGATTCGAAAGGTTGTTTAAAATATATTAAAACAAAAAAAATTATACAATTTCGAGTATATGTAATCATATAAATTTAGGATTATCTTATTTACTTGTTCAACCACAAGATTAAAAATTTAATAAAATATTCATTTAATATATATGTGCATCTATCTATCTATCTATCTATAATTATTTATTTATTTATTTATTTACTTATTACTAAACAAATTTAAAGGTTATAGATTTAATAGTGAACCGGCTACATATTATAATATAACAAAGTTTTATATTTATATAAAAAAAGAACCTTGTGAAAAAGGATGGGTCGTGGCCCTATGTTTTTAAATTAAGACAGTGGGTTGGGAGTGGGTGGTGGTGTCCCCACCCCAACCCATATTATTTTGAATGTGGGTGGGGTGGGGGTGGCGCCCCATCCCCTCCCCCCCCCCCATATAAACTCTGTCTTTTTCCAATGGCCGCAACCATCAACTCTTTTTTTACATAGTTCTATGTGGGCCAAACCCCTTATTAGTGGATTATAGCACATTTAATTTTGTTCTTTAATATATATATATATATATATATATATATATATATATATATATATATATATATATGAAATCCCCCCAAACTTGGTTGCTGGTAAGATAAACTGGAAGCATATTAATATTTATTTTATTGCTTGAGGGAGGCATAAGAGACTTAAGAGAGCTATAAGAAACTTGAGGGAGGGATAAGAGATTTGTGTGGGTGTGATTGATGCTTTGGGAGGTATATGGAGTTGTTCTGTGATTCTTGGGAGGTATATGAATTTTTTTTGTGATGCTTTTGGGAGGTATATGGAGTTTTTTTTATGTGATGCTTTGAGAGGTATATGGAGTTCTTCTGCGATGCTTTGGGAGGTATATGGAATTTTTTTGTATGTGTGGAGTTGGTGTTATGTGTTATATGTACTCTTGTGACTCTTATTAGACATTGTAATGGTTGAGGCTTGACATTTTTCCTTGGTTGATATATACTATTGGATTTTGTCTTCGAACTATGTTGGTATAGTCATGGTATTTGGGTCATGTTATACTAGGTTTATTTGTATCAGCATCATGATGCATTGTTTATTAGTCACATGTGTGTGTTAGTTTTATTCGTATGACATAATTGTTGCAAACTCTTTGTTATGTGGACTACTTCTTGTCTTTTCATGGTGGAATTAAAGGTCTTGTGATGTGATATATCTCGAAAGTATATGGTAAGATGTCTCATGGGTCTTTTTTATTGTGTTGAGTTTTGTGTGACATATTGATGTTAGTTACAGCTGGGCACCCACAAACATAAGATAATTGAAATTATAAACCATGATTATTAAGAGTTTGAGATAGTACTATAAAGGAAAATATTAACTAAGTAATAAGGTAAAATAGAACTACCAATATTTTCATAGAATTAAAATTTAAGATATTGCCAAAATTAGTCTACTTCCTTTTGGTCACATTGTACCAATAATTTGATTTCTTAAAGCAACATGTGTCATTTTTTACTTTCTTGCCTACATACCCTTCAAGCTTCAGTGTTGTGTCACATCGAGGATGATGCTCTTTGAAGGGGAGGAAAATGTAATGCCTCAATTAAATATTAATAAAATGGAATGAAATTTTAAAAAAATGAAGTCTTTTTGCTTGGCGCCATGAGTGGTTGAATTGGAAGATAAAGATTAAATGATGGTAGTGGAGGGATACATTGTTGTTGGTGGGTAGAAATGGGAAGTGGCATGGAGTTTGGGTGGTGTGTGGCAAGAGGGGGAAAATATATGGTTTGGTCACAGTTTTTCAAACTTTTCATCTTCTTTGCACAATAATGCATGCAACTTAGTTGAGATCCAAGTGCATTAACCAACATAAACCCAAGCTATCTTTGTGAGTTTAGTAGTTTTAGATTATTGCAATGAGGGACAAGCTTCTTGGGAGAAACTTCTGGCAAGATAATCTCCTAGATCATGGGTGCTATTGCTTTGTTTGACCGAATGAAAAAAATATATATTAAGACAACTTTTCATGGAATATGGATGCGGAAAAGTACAGAAGACATGGTTTCCCTTATGAGACAGTCACACTACTTCACCCATGCAACAAACAAGTCTATAACCTGATCAATTTTCTCTACCTACGCACTCCTAGCCTATACCTGAATGCGATCTTTGGAACAGGATACAAATTTCCATCACAGCATAAAGATATAGGAATTTTTTCAAACGTTGTAGTTGCAAATGCTCTAGTAGGTCTGATTGCAAAATGTGGATGCCTATGTAAGGCATGTAATCTCTTCACCTAAATTCCTGAGAGAAACATTGCCTCATGGACTGCAACGAATACAAGATATACACAAATGGTTTTGTTGAAAATGCTAAGAAACTTTCGAGAAAATATAATGGGCAGGTGTAAATCCAAATTACCCATCTTTGTCTACATCCTCCCTATTTGGGCCTTTTAATTGGATGTCTCTTAAAAAAAAATCTTGATCTTCGTGGTTTTCTACATTTGAGTTTTCAACTTCTCTTCTTCTTGGGCATGAGTAGTTTATAGATGTACTTTTCTAAGGCAGAATCATTTGGTGTGATCCGCATAACATTGAGTCTTCCTCAAAGTGTGGGACTCTGTAAAACAGGAAGACTCTCTAGATTAAAGGTTGGTTCCTATTCCTCTATTTAGGTGCATACATAGAAACTTGCAGAGGGTTTGTTCTTAATCCTAATCTAAACTTTACCAAGGAGACAGGGATAGAAGGAATATAGAAATAAAACAAAACTAAGCTATGAGGTGATGCACCAAAGGAATGATGAACACTTATTTTGCTAATAGACAACAAACCAACATAAAATGCATACAATAAACAAGCACAGATAACCATAGATATGTAATAATGAAGACCAGATGAGAGCAAAAGAAGTAAGAAAGGATCTAAAATTGATCATAAAACATGTTTTATTTCTCTATAGATTGATACAGTACATTACAAAGTAGCCAAGAGGTGAGAAAGCATATTGCAATTTTAATGGAAGGTACCTGAACCCCACGAATCCCTTTGCTAGAAGGAAAGGGAAAACTGCAAAAGACAAGAGAATTTCCAACCCTTTTACAATGAATCCTGCCCCCATTTTTATAGGTTCAATCAGAGAGAAGAAAGAGAGAGAGAGAAGCAGGAAAAGTAGGTCAAAGATCAACCACTGCTATTAATGCTTCTGATGAAATCTACCCCTAGATCTATCTTTACTACATCAATCCTTGGTTTGGCACCTTGAAGGAAGAGGAAACAGTGAAACAGATCAAATCTGATCTGGTTGTTGAGGTAAGAAGATCCTGCATTGAAAGCCTAAAGATGTTTCCTCCATTTTCCTTCACCTAACCTCCTCAAAATTAAACTTTCAGACCTCCATGGCGTAGGTGATGCCGAGATATTTCCAATGGTGTCAGATTCACGATATTTTGAGCCCTGAGTCAAAAGATATGCCTCTTCGAAGTTTGTATCAAGTCTGTATGAATGGGTGGGAAAAAAATTGAAAAATGGGTCCCCCTTTTGATATGGGACATGTAGCAACCAAATTAGAGCAAAAATCAGGCTTACGAGGTCCTCAATTTATCTTTTTTCCCTATTGCATAAAAAACACAAAACTCAAAATACTCCCACAGCCCCGAGGCTCGACCTGGACACGTGGCTCCTTTTGGTTGGCTGGGGAATGTGCTTCCGTCTTTGTCTTTGTGCCTTTTGAACGAAAGGTAAATTTTCAATTTTTCCTCTGACTCCCCACTTTGGCTTTGACTCGGGTTCACACGCTGACTTTTTCCTTGGGCAGAGTTGCAGGCCATTTTGTAACTTTTACCCCTTTTGATACAACAAGGGGCAAAGAACCAACTTTTCCCGACGGCCCACTTTTCCTTGGGACACGTGGCAGTCTGGCCCTCGATTTGGAAACCTTTTCTTTATTCAATCTTTGAATCAGTGCCATTAAGACACTTGGCAGCCTCCGCTGGCCTGGGCTTGTGCATTGACTATTCAACTAACTCTGCCCCTATTGAATAACACGTGGAGGCACCACGCTTGCTTGAAAACCCATCCCAAAGATTTACCTTTGGAGGAGCATCGAGTTGACACTTGTCGGTCTCCACTAGGTCTGTGGACCTTTCAACATCCCTCTTATCTTTTGGGCTCTGGGCTACGTGGCGAGCTCACGCTCATTTGGGTCTGTGCCTTGAGACCAACTCTTGGAGATGTGCCATTAAGACACTTGGCATTCTCCACTTACACTTTTATACTTAGCCAATTTTGAGGCCCACCTTGTCCACCTTTTGACTCTGTTTTGACCATTTTCTACGTGGAGGGCTGGCGCAAGTTTGAGTCTCTACCCTAGATTTCCCTCCCAGTTTTGCGCCAAGCTGACACCTGGCACTTCCTTTTTAGTTGAATAATTTTCAATGCCCCACAATTTCTTGGGGTTTTGGACATGTGGAAGCCTAGCGCAAGTTTGGGCTCCCCCTTTTTGGATTCACCTTTGGAGAAGCGTCGTTAAGACACATGGATTCTTCCATAGCCTCCTCCATATTTAATCATTTTTTGGACCTTTCCCGAACTATTTTCAAGCCCAAAAACTTTGAATCCTTGTCATTTTTTCCCTTCTTGCTCCTGGCCTCTCTGCGGCACCGCCCCTTCTTCTCTGACCCTACAATTCCATTGTTGAGTCTACCTGTAACTTGCAGAATGAATTTAAGACATGAAACAACTTGAAAAAGTTGTTTCTTCTTGCACAGGGCCGTTTAATTTTCCTCAACCCCACCACTTCATCATTGATTCCCCCCTCGACCCTTCAAATAGATTTAAGATATGGAAATGCTCAAAAGAACCATTTCTTCTATTTCTTCTTGTGCAGGGTCAAATTTGAATTTCTCGGGCCTCTATTTTCACTTTTTCTGGTTCTAGAACTTGAGCTCATGGGTCTGAATCATTTCCCTTCATGTTTTCTTTATGTGTAGGGATTGTTCTGACCAAATTTTTTGGGGGAGGTAAATTTGGGATAACAATTTGGTGACTCACAGGGGACATCTACCTACTAGATGAAGAGACCAGTGGCCTTGAAGCATCCATTAGGCATGGAGTTGAGAATGAGGGTTTGATACTAGATTCTACCTTTGATTCATGAGCCCAACTGTTTTCTCTCTCAATTTTCATAAGAAATCTCAAAACGAAGGTTTCTGAGAGTAGAAAATTATTTTACCCCAGGGCTTCATCTGTCTCTCTGAATGGACTGCAAAAGAGCAACAAAACAGCACCACAACTATATACAAAATTGGAAATCATACATGCTCCAAGTAGAACATGCAGAGTGTGCAAAGCACTTAGGAGAAAAGAAACCTAAACTACAACAAGACAATGTGCATAAGCACTTAGAGGAAAAGAAACTAAGCTAATATGTACAAGGTGGGAGCCTTCCCTCTAATAGTAGTGTTTAAGATAGATTCCATTCACTGGAATCTGCAACTCCTCACCATCTAATGTAGATAATTGAAAAGCATTGCTACTTTTACATTTTGTGACCATATAAGGGCCACTCCAGATGGCATCGAACTTAGAGTGTCTCCCTGGTTTTGCTCGGTCTGCATCCCATTTCAACACTAGGTCTCCTTCCTGAAAGGTCCTTGCTCTAGCCTTCTTGTCAAAGCATATTTTAATTGAGGCCTGATCCTTCTCCATTGTTTGAAGTGCATGCTCTTTGGTTTCTTCTAATTCCATCAACTCTGCATACCTGGCCTCCATTGGTTCAAATTCAGACATCTCCAGTTGTCTCAGGAGTTCCAATGCTGGCAACTCTAGTGATATAGGCAACACTACCTCTTTCCCATAGACAAGCTTGAATGGGGAGCTTCCTGTAGATCTTTTGGGCGTCATCCTATCAGCCCATAAGGCTGATTTGAGCTTTGTATGCCAGGTCCTCTTGGTTTTCATCGAGAGTCCTCCTAATGATCCTTAATAGGTTCTTGTTTGTAGACTCAACCTGACCATTACCTTGAGGGTAATAGTTTGATGAGGTGCTCAAGTAAATCCCATTCTTGACTACCCATTCTGTGACCTTAGAACCTATGAAGGCCAATGCATTATCTGATATGATGGTAGTTGGTACCCCAAATCTGGTCACTAATCCTTCATAGAAATCTAGTATGCTAGATTCATTTGCCTCTTTGAGTGCCACTGCTTCGGTCCACTTGGTGAAATAATCAGTTGCTGTCAAAATCCATTTGTGGCCTTGGCTTGAATTTGGATTGATGAATCCAATGAAGTACAATCCCCATTACATGAAAGGTTGATCAACTGAAATTGGGTGCAATGGAAGTGCTGCTAGCTTCTCTTTTCCCTTGAAGAATGCATAATTCTTGCACCTTCTGATCCATGTGTAGTAGTCACCAAACACCCTAGGCCAATAGTATCTTGTTTTCATGATTTTGAGTGTTTTCACCCTTGGGGAAAAATGACCTCCAGATGCCCCAACATGGAATTCTTGTAACACTCTTTTGATCTGATCTGTCCCAATGCATCTTAGCAGAACACCATTGATGTCCCTTTTAAACAAGACACCATCAATGAAAACATATGGGATAGCCTGGAGTCTGAAATGCCTTCTATTTTCTTTACTCATCTAATGAGGACATAGGCCCATTCGAAGGAAGTGCACCATGTCTTGAGTCTAACAAGGGGTAGGTACATCAACATCTTCTTCTTCTTGACTATTCTGTAGGACAAAAACAACCTCTTTTTCACTGTTTGCTCCTTCTTGCTGACTTGAGGCTAGTTGTTCACACAACCCTTTACCATGGACCAACTTAGTGACCTTGATCTCAATGTCATACTCCATGACACGAGTGATCCATCCTGCTCTCTTTTCATTCAAATCCTTACTGAGAAGGAAATCTTTAACTCCTGCATGGGAGACTAACAATTGAATCTTATTGTTTGAAACCAGATGCTTGAACCTTTTTAGTCCCCTGATCACTGCCAAGACCTGCTTTTCAATGAAGGAATATCTTACTTCATAGTCCTCCAGACCTTGACTGAAAAAGGCAATTGGCTGTTCTGTTTCTTCTTTGTTCTGTTGAACTAAGATTGCAGAGATAGTGTCACTGCCACCAAAGGCATACAATATGAAATCCTTGGAGAAATATAGATTCACAAGAGTTGGGGCTTGTGATATAGCTTCTTTGATGGCCTCAAAGCTTTCCCTTCCTTCAGCTGTCCATCTGAATGTTAAGCTTTTCTTCAACATCAATGTTATTGGCTTAACAAGGGCAGCAAAGTTTGGGACAAACCTTCGAACAAAGTTGATCTTCCCTAAGAAGCTTTGAAGAGATTTTTTGTGACTTTGCAATGGCAATGCTCTTATTGCTGCAACTCTCTTTGGGTCAATTGCCAGACCCTCCTTAGACACAATATGGCCTAAAATCCTACCCTCATGGGCCAAGAATATGCATTTTTTAGGGTTCAATGATACCCCAAATCTCCTACATCTTTGAAACACTTGCCTTAGGTGAAAAAGGTGGTCTGCTGCATTTTTGGAGAACACAGTAATGTCATCTAGATAGATCAGCACTATTTTTTTGATTATCCCTTTGAATGCCATATCCATGGCCCTTTGAAAAGTGGCACCGACATTAAAAAATCCAAATGGAATTTTTCTGTAAGCATAGGTGCCCCATTTGGTGGTGAAAGTAGTTTTGAACTGATCATCTTCTTTCACCATGATCTGATTGTATCCTAAGTAGCCATCTAAGAGAGAGAATCTCTCTGATCTAGACACCACTTGCAAGATCTGCTCCATTGAAGGGAGTGGGTAATGATCTTTGAGAGAAGCTCTGTTCAAATCTCAAAAGTCTACACACAATCTAATTTCCCCATTCTTTTTCCTGACTGGGACCAGATTAGCAACCCAACTTGAATGTTTGATTGGAAATATTATACTTTCCTCTATCAGCTTACTCAGCTCCTTCTTCATCAGAGGCTCAATATGTGGATTGACTGGTCTCTGCTTTTCCTGATGGGCTTAGCAGCTGGATCTAGTTCAATTGTGTGTTGTGCTAGCTTTAGATTGAACCCTCTCAGGTCTTCATAACTCCAAGCAAATACATCTAGAAATTCTTGGCAAAGTTGTATGAATTCATACCTTTCTTGCAGATTAGCCACCTTGCCAATTTGGAGTGCTTTTCCTTCTCCAACTGGGATTGACTCTGAATCTTCTCCTCTGATCCACATGTTAGCCTTCTCTTTTCTAAATTGATCATTAGGATTGAAGATGGAATCCAATGTCACTAAGCCTTTGGGAATCTTGTTTGTATGTAGTTGTACTATTTGATTCCCATATTGCTGCTCCAATCTTCTTTGATTATTAGATGAGAATTCAACTTCTTCTTGCAAAAAATTAATGATCTTTTGATCATTCTCAAACACTTTCCAGCATGTGTTGTTGTCTGGAACTACTGGTCTCACAGCCATGTGGATATGTGGCTATCCTTTGTCTCTCTTGATGTTTTCCACCACATCAAATGTTGCTCCAACTACTGCAAGTCTATCAACAACTTCATTCTCTTTCCTGGGTATAGACACAATGCTGAAGGCTTCAAAATCCTCCATGAGATCCCATACTCTACTCTTATAGTTCTTGAGCAGGTCATTCTTGACAGCATTAAGTCCTCTGACTTGATTGGCAACCAGCTCACTATCACCAAACACTTGTAAATTCTTGATTCCTAGCTTCCTTGCCCAATGAAGGCCATGGACTAAAGCCTCATATTCAACAGTGTTATTTGAGCAAGAAAACTAAAATTTGAAGGCTGAATAATACTTCATACCTTTGGGGGACACAATCATAGCTCCTCCTCCAGCTCCTTGTCTACTCCTTGAGCCATCAAAGAACAATTGCCATACCTCATTGTCATCTTTATGTTCTGGCTTAATTAGGGTAGGAAAAGGATGATTCTCTTCATGTAGATAGTAGACACCTAGTTCAAATTCTTCTATCTCCTTATAAGGGTCAAAAGCATGTCTCTTGTTGGCCCATTCATCTAGAGTCAAGTCTGGAATGCATCCTACCTTGGTTTCTTCTTCACCAGTGTTTAGGAGGTCTTCTTGATCAAAAGCTGAGTAGTTGGCATTGATTGGGCTAGGCACATAAGATTCAATATGGTAATCAGCAATGGGCTCAGATCTGATTGTGGCCTTCACCCCATACCTTGTTCTAAAGAGCATATGTGACCAATCAATAGACAGATAGCCTCCAATTTTGGCTGTGAAGTCCCTGGACAAACACAAAGCAAAATGTGGTGGCAAGTCTATGACTGACACATTCTACAATACAGTCACATTGGGGCAGGCATGTAGAGTGAGGCTCAGATCTTTGATGATTCCAATAGTTGTCACTGTTGTCCCATCTAATTGTACTACTCCCCTAGAGATGACTTCATATTGGAGACCCAGTTGATCAGCTATTTTCTTGGGCATTACAGAACTACTTGCCCCAGAATCAATCATACAATTGTGTACCAACTTGTCCCCAATAATCAATGAAACATAGAAAGGGGGAGGTTTCAGGTTCTTACCTTGTTGTTCTCCATGGTTCCTCCCAGATTGAGCTGAATTGGTAAGCACCCTCTCTTGCTGATTAGGGGGTTGATTTGAGCTTGACCAATTTTGTATGGCAGTCTGCAATAGATCCTTCTGCCTAGAATGGCTAGTGACTCCCACAGTGAAATGTTCACATTTTCCTCTTCATCTGCTTGATGATATTGAATGAGCTATCCTTTTGCTTCCCCTTCCATGGCACATTCTTTTCTTGCACATGGGTTGACACAACTGGTGCCTGAGTGGATTTGGGAGGTGGCTTGGATTGGCTCTGCATATTGGGAGTTGCATTTGGAGCACTAGAACCTTGTGGAGTGATGGAAGGTTGAGGGTTACCTGAGTTCAGTGGTTGGCCTTCTCTAATGTTTCTCCTTTTAGACCATGTATTGGCAGCTACACTTTGAGAAGTGGACTGGTTCATCCCACAAAAGTCTTCAGCTTGCCAATTGACAAGCATAGTTTCACCTGGAGATGTCTCTTGCTGAGCTCCTTGCTCCTGATCTCCTTCCTAGCTAGGTTCTTGTGGCACCATACTGGTCTGCACCATCAAGGCCTGATTGAGTGCACCATTAAAGCACATTGATTGGTTATGTGGCTGATTGCATGGAAAGCACCAATCATATTCTTGTGCCATGTTGTTCTGTGCTGGAACCAATGCCCTTGATGTTGAGGTTGTATTTGGATCATAAGACCTGAAAGGTCTAGCAGCTTGAGGTTTTCCTTGGTTTTTACTATGATTTATAGTCTGAGATGGTGGTCTATTTTGCTGATATTGAGGTCTAGCCTAGTACTGAGTCTAAAGCTGATATGGCCTAGAGCTCTGGCTTGTTGTCTCTTGATGGTCACCAACTCATTCCCTAGGTTCTGAAGTTGTTTCATGACTTCTTAAAGTTATTTTGAGGTATTAGATGATGAGGTGGAGGCTTCAGCTGAGCTTTGACTCCTGGGAGTAGGTACAGGGGCTAATGTGGGTGTTTGGCTAACATCTGGGCTTCCTAACTTGGGGAATAAAGGGATGGATGGCTTAGGAGTGATTTTTCCATCCTAAATCGAATGGTTCTCAGCCCCTATGGAGAGGCTATAGGCTGTAGGTAAGGTTGTACCCCCCATTGACTGAATCATCAAAGAAATATCAGAATTTAAAGCCCTAAGAAAGTATAAGAAGGCACCTTCATTAGTGGGCTTTACTGTTGTTGGAATCCTGTCCCAGGTCCTTTGAAACCTGAGGTTGAAATCTGTCAATTTCTCATTAGGATCTCTTTTGATTGTTGTCAGTTGTTCCAACAAGGACAGGTTATCACCTTTCTCTCCAAACTGGTTGTGAAGAGCTGTGCATAGCTGATTCCAATTCTGGATAGAGCCTGCCTCAAGACTCCTGAACCATTGTGAAGCTTTCCCTTTGAGTGAAGAGGTGAGCAACTTGACTGCAATGTCCATCTCATGAATCTCATGGATTGTACAGACATTTGCAATATCTTGAACATGATCACTAGGAGAAGTTTGATTTTCCCTAGTGAAATATGGGATACTCTTTAATGTTGCAATAGGAACTGGATTTTGTGCATTCAAGGTGAGTGGACTACTGCCAGTGAAGTTAACATAAGGATTTGGCTAGGCCATCATGATCGGTCTGAGCACCCCTCTTGATTGAATGAATGGTCACCAGGGAGGAGGTGTTGATAAAGCTCTGCTTGGTGGAGATAGAGACCTCTGGGTTCTTCTTCCTCTACTCCCTCTGTCTGGGGATAAGTCTAGATAGACAAATAGTCCCTCCTCTCTAGTTCTTGACCGTGTTTGTATTCTTCTCATGAACTTGCTTGGACTGCTGAAACCAGTAGATTTGTTTCTTTTGGAGTCACCAGATGTACAATTTTAAGGCTTTTTAAAATCTAGAATCACAACAAGTGTACATCAATTCCTACTGTAATAAGATGGAGACTTATCATCCCACCGGGCATGCCAAAACTGTTAGTGCAAAATCACAGCACCCCCAAATGAGTCTATAGGTCTACTTTTCTAAGGTAGAATCATTTGGTGTGATCCACATAACATTGAATCTTTCTCAAAGGCGTGGGACTCTGTAAAATAGGAAGACTCTCTAGATTAAAGGTTGGTTCCTATTCCTCTATTTAGGTGCATACATAGAAACTTGCAGAGGGTCTATTCTTAATCCTAATCTAAACTTTACCAAGGAGACAGGGATAGAAGGAATATAGAAATTAAAAAAAAAGGCTAAGCTACGAGGTGATGCACCAAAGGAATGATGAACACTTATTTTTCTAATAGACACAAACCAACAAAATGCATATAATAAACAAGCACAGATGGCCAGATATGTAATAGAAGACTAGATGAAAGAAAAAGAGGTAAGAAAGGATCTAAAGTTGATCACAGAAGTGTTTTATTGCTTTGTAGATTGATACAGTCCATTACAAAGTAGCCAAGAGGAAGAAGTGTAATGTAATTTTAATGGAAGGCATGAACCCCACTAATCCCTTTGGTAAGAGGAGAAGGGAGCCTGTAAAACAAATAATGTCAAACCCTTTACAAAGAATCCTGCCCCATATTTATAGATTCAATCAAAGAGAAGAAAGAGAGAGAGAAGTGGGAAAAGTAGGTTGAACCTCAACCACCACTATTAATGCTTCTGATAAAATACTTCCCCCAAATCTGTCTTTACTACATCAATCCTTGGTTTGGTGCCCTTGAAGGAAGAGGAAACATGAAACATATCAAATCTGATCTGGTTGTTGAGGCAAGAAGATCCTGCATTGAAAGCCTGAAGATGTTTCTCCATTTTCCTTCACCTAACCTCCTCAAAATTGAAGTTTCAGACCTCCATGGCATGGGAGGCCGAGATCTTTCCAACGGTGTCAGATTTGCAATATTTCGAGCCCTGAGTCAAAAGATATGCCCCTTCGAAGTTTGTATCGGGTCCGTACAGATGGGTGGGAAAACAATTTGAAAAATGGGTCCCCCTTTTGATATGGGACACGTGGCAGCCAAATTAGAGCAAAAATCAGGCTTACGGGTCCACAATTTATCTTTTTTCCCTATTGCGCAAAAAAACGTAAAACTCAAAAAAACTCGTGTAGCCCCGAAGCTCCGTCTGGACATGTGGCTCCTTTTGGTTAATTTGGAAATGTGCTTCCATCTTTATCTTTGTGCCTTTTGAAAAAGGAAAATTTTCACCTTTTTCCTCCAACTCCCCACTTTGGCTTTGACTCGGGTTCCAATGCTAACTTTTTCCCTTAGGTGGAGTCATGGGTCATTTTGTAACTTTTACCCTCTTTGAGATAACAAGGGGAAAAGAACCAAATTTTCCCTGATGGCCCACTTTCCCCTAGGACACACGACAGTCTGGCACTCATTTGGAAACCTTTTCTTTTATCTAATCCTTGAATCAGTGCCATTAAGACACTTGGCAGCTCCGCTAGGCCTGGCCCATGCATTGACTATTCAACTAACTCTACCCCCTTTGGAATAACACGTGGAGGCACGCTTGCTTGAAAACCTAATTCAAAGTTTTCCTTTGGAGGAGCATCAAGTTGACACTTGTCAAATCCTCCACTGGTCTGTAGACTTTTCAATGGTCCCTCTTATCCATTTTAGATTTTGGGCTACGTGGCAAGCTCACGCTCATTTGGGTCTGCCTTGAGACCAACTCTTGGAGATGCGCCATTAAGACACTTGGCATTCTCCACTTACACTTTTATACTTAGCCAATTTTGAGGCCCGCCTTGTCCACCTTTTGACTCTATTTTGACCATTTGCTACATGGAGGGCTGGCACAAGTTTGAGTCTCTGCCCTGGATTTCCCTCCCAGTTTTGTGCCAAGCTGACACCTGGCACTTCCTTTTTAGTTGAAGACTTTTCAACACCCCACAATTTCTTGGGGTTTTGGACACATGGAATCCTGGCACAAGTTTGGGCTCCCCCTTTTTGGATTCACCTTTGGAGAAGTGTCGTTAAGACACGTGGCTCCTTCCACTGCCTCCTCCATACTTAGTCATTTTTTGACCTTTCCCGAATTATTTTTGAGCCCGAAAACTTTGAATCCTCTCCATTTTTTCCCTTTCTCACTCTCTGGCCTCTCTTGCGGCACCACCCCTTCTTCTCTGACCCTGCAATTTCATTGTTGAGTCTATCTGTAACTTGCAGAATGAATTTAAGACATAAAACAGATTGAAAAAGTTGTTTCTTCTTGCACAGGGTCATTTTAATTTTCCTCAACCCCACCACTTCATCATTGAGTGCCCCCTTAACCCTTCAAATAGATTTAAGATATGGAAATTCTCAAAAGAACCATTTCTTCTATTTATTCTTGTGCAGGGTCGAATTTGAATTTCTCCGGCCTCTATTTTTTCTTTGTCTAGTTCTAGGAACTCGACCTTGTGGGTTTGAATCATTTCCCTTCATGTTTTCTTTATGTGTAGGGCTTGTTCTAACAAATTTTTTTGGGGGAGGTAAATTTGGGATAACAGCTTCCTTGACCTGAAATCGCATACGGTATTTCTCTCCTTGAATTGAGATGTATCTTTGTTTTATTTGTTCCTTTTGTGAGAGTGGGATATGCTCAGCTTGTTGTGATGAATTTCATCTCTACTATGTTGTTTTGAACTCGATTCTACTCGAAAGCCTAAATTTTTCTTTATCTTAGTTATGGTGACTATGTGATTTAGCTTCCTGCGATGAAAATCCAGTGTGCTATGCTCTCCTCTTGAGCTCTTACCTTATGTTCAACTCATATTTTCTTAGTTATTTTTTCATAGGTATAACTTGAGATCTCTTGTTTATTAGCTCAACCTGATTTTAGTTTCAACTAGGCCTTAGTTGTGAAATGTGCACTGGAACAACAATGGATCAAGGAAGAAAATTCGTTCTTCAAGAAATGACAGAATAGATATTGCCTCATGGAATGGTTCATCTTGCTAGTTATGCACAAATGGTTTTATAGAAGCATCTCTTGAAACTTTCAAGCAAGGATCAAAGCATATAACTGTGTCCCACTTTTTTAGTAGTTTTTGTAACTATTTGAGCAAATGGCTATGTCTAACAACCAGAACATAGGGCTCAACACACATATAAAATGACAAAACATGAATTTTTAAGAGGATATAAATACCAAGGTGCAGGGCTTAGACTTTATCTGATCTTATAATTTTTATAATTTGGTTAATTCATTTGCATTACTAGTTAGAAGTATTAAACTATTTATGGCCATAAAGTGGAATAATTGGATATTTTAACCCCGCAACTTAAATACTGGGAATCGCAATAAGAAGCACCCACCTTGTGATTTTTGAAACGGGCTCCACAGCTTTACCATTTGACCCTCAACTGTGGTTGCCACCATAACCTTTATCATCTACTAACTGCAACTCGAGTATCCAAATCAGGTTACTCGTGTCCAATATTGTTGACGAAAGTTAAATGATTTGTCAACTAAACATAACCTTTTTCATTACTTGCAAAGTTAGAAAAAACACCACATTTAGAGACTTACAAAACAACATTTGAACCCTGTAAAAGAGAGGTCAAGCATTGTCATATGTGTACCTTGATATGTCGGAGAGTCACATCCCTAAGCATTAGATTGACCCTAGTTCAAATGTTTGTACTCTCTTCTGCCGCTCCTCTAGGAGTCCATGTTACTAAACCCCATTTTCACTCTCAAGAAGCTATTAAAACTTTAAAAGTGGGGTTTCGTATGTAGCCTGTCATTTGGACCCTGAACAACAAAATGCTTATCCTGCCTTCGCAAACCACTAGTTTTTACTAGAAAATTTCCTCAGAACCTTCAGTTTGGGGAAAAACACTCTTCCTGATTAGTTTGGAAAAGGCATTTTGTAGGCCTCCGGTCGTAGTTTGACTAGGTCAAAACTTTGACCAATTACGACCGGTGGCTTTGGAAAATCCATGTCGCAATGTTGAAAACCAATTGTTAGTTCTCAATCCCACTGACTCTGGTAAATTATCCATATATAGGGGAACTTCCTAGGAAATTTCTCTTTGTGCATTCATCCATCAAATGTTATTTTTGTAATGTGGTTTTCTGAGCCCTCGAGCTAAATTTTGATCATTTACAACTAGGCTCAATTACAATCGATGGCCTAGAAAACTTGCCGCCAATCGTAAACCAGTTCACCATTTCTTAATTCCATCAGTTCCTATGAATTCTTGGTATATAGGAGGACACATATAGGAACTTACCCGTTGTGTATTTTTGCTCACTGGAAGATAACGTTTGAAAGCACTTTCTTAGCCTCCGAGCCTAAATTGAACGTTTTGCAACTAGTGGGAAAATGTAAAAAGAAAGTTGTAGGACCCTTGTCGGGTTACCAAATCCATCATGGAAACTTGTTGAAACTTGTGAATAACTGTTTGAAACTCTATCGTGAGACTTGTTGTGTGAAATTGAACTTTTGGTAAAATAGTGTTTCTCTCTCTTCACTATCTCTTTCTCTCTACTTTGTTAAGAAATGAAGTGAAATGAAATATAAGTGTCTCTAACCCTCCCCTTTTGAATGCAAATTATTAATTATTATTATATCAATGGAAAACTAAAATATGTCAATTATGCTAGATTAGGTGGATGCCATGCCAACGTGATTTATCACTGATTTCATGCTCACATGGTTTTGCAGGATGCAAGTAAGATGGCGAAAAGGCATGGTGTAATTCATTGTTTATTATTGTAATTTATATAGGTTATTGGAAAATGTATATATGTATAATGTATTGTCCATGTTACAGTAAATTTTATATTTGAAATTTGGTAATATGTATGAGATGCTAGTTTTAGGGATGCCTTGGGAAATGTGCATTTAATCATAGGTGTAATTTTGATTCAGATTTACATATGGTAAAAAGGTTATTTTGATCCTCATTATATATATGTAGTAAATATGAAATGAATTTGAATTTAATATTTGTAGTGCATTTCCAGTGTGCAATATACTCGATTAAATAATTGGTGTTGTATTATTTACCTTGAAAATGTATAAATGAATCTAACCAAAACATCAACCCTAGTATAAGACTCATGTATAACTAGCCCTTCTTGCGTGAATTATTTTAGTGTAGAAAACTAAACCTTAGGATGTACTTCAATCTTACGCTCGATGTCACCTTATGGCTTAAGTAAATAAGATCCCAAGTAGTTGAATTATTATCGTCATAGCGAATGTTTAGCGACATCGTCGTAAACCCGATGGTTAGGAATGACATGGTCAAACTATTTCTGGTGTAAGCAGAACTAACACTTCCTTAGGATCCTAGTACACTACCAAGTCTTACGAAGTTAGATCTAGAAATCAACTTCATGATCGAATGAATTCCTTGTGGGATCCAGACGACACAAATGGAGCTAGTGAAATAGTTGTACTATGACTTAAACTCTTGTTAATGATCTCTTTAGTTCCTCTCAGCTAAATGTGTTACCTTGGTTACTAACAACATATCACCTTGGTCTTTCATGAAGGTTGTTTAGCATAAATATGTTCTCTCACCTTAAACTCATATATAGTTGGGGCGTAGATCCTTAGGTGCAATTGGAATTAAACCAAACCTTGGCTGATTAAGGGGTTAACTTGTGGGTGAAAATTGTGCATAACTCTTAGAAAATGTAATTGTATTTAAAATAAGTGTTGACTTAAGAGAAGTGTAGAAACTAAAAAAAATGGTCTCGTTACCCCATGTTCCTAGTTGCCCTTTGTACCCTAATGAGTGGCAAAACCAATAAAAAGGTAGTAACTGATATTCCTATGATTGATCTCATGGTGGAATTTAAATGACACAAGTGGATGTCTTGGTTGCAGCATGTGTTTAACACTATATTGTATAAGAGCAAAGAAATGGGATGTCTCAGTGCTAGGTTACACTCCTTGTAGTCAGCGTGAATCCATTAGTGTTAAAATATGTTTTATTTTGTTTACAATTGTTATAAAACAATGCTAATAATGAGACCATAGTGCGATGTAAGAGTAAAGCATATAAGAGTAAAATGAGATTTGAGGTTAGGAATAATGTCACTCTTGGAGTCCTTATAACTCAATTAAACATTTTCATGTGTTAGAAAGAATATGAATTTCCCTTGGTGAGATCAAACTTCGAGAAAACAAAAGATATATATAAATCTAAATAAAATTTCTTGATGTGGAAATGTTGAATGGATTCAACAAGTTATTGAACTATATTAACTATGATAGGGAAATAAAGATACCGTGATCGAAGAATGTTTATGGGAAAAGGTATCTTGAATATAAATTTCCCTTAAATCCTAAGATTTATTTCTTGACATCATGTCAGATTCACTTGTGTAGCGAGGGTAAAATTTAAACATTGAATAAATGTTTGAGAAGAATAATTTTAACATAAGAACATAAAGAATTAGGAACTTTGTATACAATTTGAAATATGGAAAATAATTATGTAAGTTATGGATATTGTTGTAAGAGATAAAGAGCCAAGTTAAATGGTCTAATTGTAAGTTGAATGTGAAATGAATTTATGAATTTGTAGGTTGCAAAAGGAAAAAATTATCCTTGCATAGTAATATTTTTTGAATGTTAATCGTAACTAAGATGTAATCATGGTAATGATGTGTTGTGAGTTTGTCAATCCTTGGGTCCCTTTTTCTTGTGGTTGGGTCATTGCTAGCATTCGTTCATTGGGGAAAGTGTGGCATCAACATGTATATGGTGTTGTCATGTGTCTATGTGAGTCGATGACTTATGTAAGTGTCTTATGCAGTTGTTGAGTTTCTCTACTTGGAGCCCTTGTGGTGTTGTGTAGTGAGCAATGTAAGTAAAAAAAAAGATTATTCTGGTATTTTTTTACTATTGTATTTGTGTGTGTAAAATGTGGGTGTTACACATATTTCCTAGGTTCGGTCTGGTATATTGATTTTACGACAACTATTTGACAAAATGTTCTGTGAAGAAAAATCTCTACAACTCTTATTTTGTAAATTATTTGACAAAATGCTCCAAAAAAATATTATTATTAAATCCATAAATAAATTTCTAGATTTTTATTGTGACTATAATTATTTTTAATTTACTATATAATTGTCTTCTTTTGTTAACATTATTAAAAAATTAGAATATTTTGAAATATACAATTTATTATATCCTTTTCGTATTGATTATATTATTTTGATAGACCTTTTTGCATTTTAAAAATATATCACCTAATATTCTTCCTACTGAAATTGTGACCTCTTTCTAAGTTCGATTTTTTTTATTACATGATAGGATGACCATTTCACACCATTTGCATATTAGCATTCACCATCCCAACATCAATTCCACTTTTATAAGTACAAAACTAAATTTCTTGAATAAAGCATGAAGAGAATATTTGGTATGTGGCAAGGCTAGAAATGTGTGTTTGAGAGTAATAATATTTCCTTCACACTTTAACTTTGTATTTATTATCAACTTTCCAAATATGTGTGTTATTACATTTATATAGATCCTATTGTTTCTTGATTGTCTCTAAAAGGACAAAGTTATTTATTGTTATTACCTTGTAGAATAATAATAATTATGTGTTCCCTGATTTATGTGGTATTATTAAGTGTTTCCTTATTTAGGTGGTATTGGAAAATTTCAGGATTGTCTCTGGAAAGACCAAAGTTATGTATTACTATTACCATGTAGAATAATAATAATAATGTATATCTTATTTAGGTGGTATTGGAAAAATGTTTTGCATTTAATAATTAGGTAGGGATGTATAATATTTTTATCACGTCCCTCAATGATATATAAAATTGAAGACAACTAGGGAATGCTTCATGGAATAATATATTCTTTAGGTTTTCTCCCATTTTTAATTTCCCTTAAACAAATTCTACTTCAAATCATTTATTTATTTTAGAATGAATATTTGATTGAATAATATATATTTTAGGTTTTTCTTGTTTTAATTGTCTAGACACAATATATGGTCTAAATGTATACATAATTTTTTAATACAAATTAGGATCCTATTGGTACACAATTTAATAGGGAAAATTTAAAAAGGACTCTAAAAATTTAAGTGCAAAATAGGGTTTAAAAATTCAAAGCAACAAAGACCTTTGGAATTATACTCACAGTTATGATGTACCATATACACGTAAGGGAGCTAGATATGTAATTATAAAATTTTGAGAATAAAATTGAAAACAAGAAAGAGAGAAACCAATAAAAACACATCAACAAAAAACTATTGATTGTGTGTGTGTGTATACATAATTTTAAAATTCAAATTGAAATTATATTGGTGCACAGTTAAGATTATGTGTACATTTCCAAGAATCCAAAGGTTGCGTATGTAAATTACATGGATTTCGATCTCGGAAGCATGGCAAACTATTCCGACAACTTGTCCTCAGTGGAAAAAGCCACCAAGTGGGGAAAGAAATACTTTCTAAATAGTTTTAAGCATCTGGTGCCAGTAAAAACCATATTCGACCACCATACAATATATTCTGAAACGTCTAAAGTCTTCCACTTGCCCTTTATATTTTATATGATTCCCTATTTCTTTTCACAATGTAGATAAATTTAAAATTGTGGGGACATTATTAGTAATCGACGTGTTATATTATAGGTTTCACATTTGTTCAACTCGTTATTATTTTTTAATTTTTAACCAATCAAGAGATTATTTTCATAAACAAATATATAATTATCACATTAATAAATATTAATAAACTTGCATGATTTTAAAAAAATTAATTGTAAAATTTTATTTATCTTCAATTTGATTGGCCTATAAATTAACATGTTATTTCAGCCTTCACCACTTTTGAGGAAAGTATGATGTCATAACATTTATTATAATTTATTTCCAAAGGATGAGCACACTTAAAATGTCATTTTAGAAGAACAACTTGATTGGTGGGTCCAAAATTAAATCACAAGGCCCCTTCAACAAAAGTTGGAGAATATTCTCCCTACAAAATGCAACGCATTCACAAAAATAGCCCATAAAAACACCATAGAGACATGCATGGGTGGGACCTTTGCATCAGCTGTCACATCATTGGTTTCTTGGTTTTTCAATTTACCCAATTGAAACAAACAACAATACCAAAATTGCAAAAAAAAATACTTATGCATACGGTGCATTTTGTGGGAAAAATAGCCCTCGCTGCTAGTTAGTTGTGCTTAATGAGACAAATTCAAATTATGTTTAGCCTCTTTTGTCTAAATTTTTGTTTCATTCTAAAATTGTAATTTTGACTAAATTTTATTTTGGTTACAAATTGGATTAGCTAAATTTTAGTTTTCTTGTTATGATTTTTTCTAAATAAATTGTGTTGAGGTTTTCAAATAAACTATCCAATCTCAATGCATTGTTACTAATACAAAAGATGTTGGGATGTAACAATTTTTTATCTCAATTCCTTGCCATGTAAATTTATGACCTAAATGTGGCGATTTCCTATCTCAATGTGTTCCATGGAAATTAATAACCTAAATGTAGAAATTTATGGTCTCAATTCCTTTTGTGTAAATTGATTACGTAAATTGTAGCAATTTCTTATCTTAATGCCTTGTTGTGGAATTATTTCCTATATGAAGGAATTTATGGTTTCAATGTCTTGTTGTGGAAATAAGTAACCAACTTTTGGATGAATTATTTTATCGAGTCCAATTTGACTCAGTGTATTGGTCTTCTAAAGTTTGAGTCTTTTAATTAGTCATGAAAGCACCTGTCATATATTATCCTAATATATCAATATATTTTATCTATTGAATGAGAGAATAGCCTCTTCTAAATTGTAATATTTTACATATCTTTGTTTGATGTCTCTATATCCAAATTTCATCTTTTCTATTCACACTCCATGCAAATCCTTTCAAAAAAGTGGAAACTATCATACCATAATTGGTCATAAAGCTCTCAAGTTCGTGTGGTAGTAGGTGAACATTACTATAGAGGATGTGCTTAATCTATTTTAAGTGGATTAATGGTTTACAATTGTAGACCCTGTAATTTTTATCTTTACTTAAGTTACTCAATTATCCCTCAGTAGATAAACCACCCTACTAGTAATCATGTCATCAATTTTCTTTTTAAACCAAGGGATAATGGCAGAGATAGGATTTGTACTCTGTGTAATGCATGGCAATAAATGAAGCATGATTTTTCCTTTCATTATAATTTCCATGATTTAGATCTCCATCCTTTGTGTGCAAATCTGCCCATGAAATTTAACCACCAAGATAATCCCCAGCATTTTTTATTCCTCTCCTTCACTCCTTATCTAGATAAATATTTTATCTATGATGTCAGCAAGAAAAGACGTAGAAAATCTTGGCATTTTCACTATTCTTAATGATTTTTTGATGCCCATGTGACTTTCACCCAAATATCTTCTCTGAGAGAATTCCTTCTTCAAAGTTACCTTGAAATAATGATGGGAATGGTAAGCCATACAGCCATAATAATTCCAATCCACAAAGTTCTTTAGAATCTTACCTAAAGAAAAAACTAGATACTTGAGAATTATACTCAAGGATACATGATCGGTGGCCATATGCCTGCAATGAATCCTCTTTTCATAAGGCATGTTTACTTGGGGAAATGTTATAGTCATCCTCCTCCAAGATATTATGTAATGCCCACCCTTATTCGGAAATTATTATACTATGATTTTTATTACTGTTGACTGAAGACATTAACATTATGATTATTACATTTTGGTTAGTAGGTGATAGACTATATCGACATTGGGATAATCGATATGTTGTGATTCATATTTTGGATTATGATATGCTAGCTAACACTAGTGCACAGTTCTATACATGTTGATTTGCATTGTTCTAATGTTATACTAGACACATTATATTTGTGATGCATTGCCTATGTTTAGATCTTCGGGTTAGTATTGTAATCTCATGGATATTGGTGAAAATTATACAATCTGGAATGTTTAGAAATTGTAAAAAATTGATATAATTTCTTAATCTTGAGGATGATTTAGCTACGTTACATGATGATGTTTAATTTTGATGATGGCTATTGATGTGTCTATTGTATTTCTTGATTTATTTCAAGGATCATATCATGGATGCTTTATATGCATTTTATTTCCATGACATATTGATATGGCCTTGAGGCCAGAGAGGTATTGTTGTTTGTGATTGTAGGAAAATGATATCACTATACACCGAAAGGGGATAGGGGACCAACCCTAGAAGAATGTTGGGTGTTTGCAACAAGGCCAATTTGACAACTTGTGTTCTATGTGTATGTTGTTTAATTGTTATGCTTGGTTAGGAGGTTTCCCATGGGGGGTGACCTCATGTGTGTGGCCATGGGTTGTGATGTTTTCCTCTCTTTAATTTTGTGTGATATTTATTTTGTGGTACATGTATCTAATTATTTGGAAAAATTTAGTCACTTTATTAGTACTTGTTAATATGTTTTAATTAGTAATTTAACTAAATTAGTAAACAAAAAGAATTATGTGACAATTGGGATTAATAAATAGGGTAGATGGTCCTTGATTTGTTGCTTGATGTTGAATGAATTAATTGCATTTTAGAGGTGTGTACTCTTCGTTCTTTCCCAAACTCAAATTTTTACTTATAGGCCACTTTTTGAGACTTGTGGGACAAGTTAACCTTGTCCCTTACATCTCAAAATCATATACCAACCATACTTATGAAGTATGGAGGATTAATTTTTTGCCTTTTTAATGCATTTTTTGAGTAAAAGAGTAAATAAAGTCACTTTTCTACTTACCACATTTAATGATGTCCTTGGAAGGTATGGAGTGCATGTTGGAGTGTATATTTGTGCATGTCATAGCCTTACTTGTTCATTTAATTAGCATTGGTATTTGTGTGTTGACGTTTTGAGTTTGAGTTAGGGATAGATGAAGTGGCATCATACATGGAGCCACCTCATCATCCTCACCTCCTTTTTCTATTTATTTATGTGAATTTAGAGGATTTGGGGTTACTTGTCTAATTTTCTACACTTGCATTTTTTTTAAATTTTGGCTTGGGATTGCATGTTTGGAGCTTTTTGGAGTTGCATTTTTGTATTTTTCTTGGTTTGAAGGTGCTTGAAGCTTGTTGTGTGAATTTTTTTGAAGCTAAATGGAGAGGTAGGATATTCACTTATTGTCTCTTTCTTTATATATGTATGTAGATGTGAAAATTGTGATTGTTTGAGTTTATGCTCATGTGTGTTGTGAATGTATTATGTTGGGAATTTGGGTAGATTTTGACCTTAAGAATAGGTGTGGGAGATGGAAAATGGAGACCATTGGTGGAGGGAGAAGGGAGTTAGTGAGGCATGCAATTTGGAGGGAGTGTGATTAGGGAGTTCCACCTATGGGAAGAGAAAAGGATAAAATTGCTATACTTTGTGTATTTTGCATTGGGAGGTAAAATAAGGATATATTGAGTTTTTGGATGTGCACTTGGAGGTATTTTGGGTGGAACCCCTATTTCATTTGGGAGGGAAAAGGAGGTGGTTCCATGTATTCCTTGCTCCTTTGGCTTATATTGTCAAGCCTATGTGTTGTTTTGGAAAAGAATGTAAATCTTGATGAACTTGTTTGTGTGTGTTGAAATATTTGAATGTGTTGCAAATATTGTATGGATTGTATGTTTTGTGGAAGCCATTATTATTGTGAAGTTTTCAAAGTTGCAAAACACACCTCTATTGTTCTTTAGTTGGGGCTCAAGGGCCAATAAGGAGGATGGATTATCCTCTTATAGGATTATAGGTTAGGCGGAGAGCATTACCTATTCCCCTTTCATTGTTGTTGTGATTCAAATTTGATAAGATGAAAGAGTGAAAATTTGAAGCTTGTATGTTGGAAGTTATATCTTGAAAAATACTGGAAATATAGTGCTATCTTGTAGCCTTTGTAATGTTATCACTTGAGTTGTAAAAGTGAAAGTTGTAATATTTTAAATTATCCTTTCAAATTATTGGAAAGAAGTTTCTATGTAATCTGTAAGCAAATTAATATTGAATATTGAGAAAAGAGTGTATTTCAAAGTTAAAGAATCCTTGTTGTAATTTTTATTATTGTAAAGGGTAGAGATTATTGAAGTGAAAGAGAGGCAACCTTATATCATTGTCATTGATAAAGAAATAAGTAACATTGAAATCTAAAATTTATTTAAAAGTTTGTATTGTAAATTTAGATTTAGAAAAGAGATGGTGCTCTTGTATGCAAAAGTATATATTGTGAAAATTTCTCCTTTCCTTGTATTATTTGTTGAACTTGAATTTAAAAGGGAAGAAAATGAATTAAGTTTATTATTTGATTTTCATTCTACTTTTCCTTGTAAAATTGATAATTGTAGTAAACTTTTATAAGTCACATTTAGAAGTATTGATTGCTTTACATTTATTGACAAACATATTGCTTAAGTCTGCATATTATATCTAGATGCATCTCCTTCAATATCTCATTTATTGAATTAAAGTAGAAAATGATTTCTCTCTAATTAGCGTTTTTATTACACATACATATATATACAATTTTAATATATATATATATATATAATTAGACAAACCATAATCATGAATTATAATTAAATATTTAAAAAACATTATACAATTTATTTATACATTATATAATATATAATATATATATTATAAATATATGTATAATATATATATAATTAAGTGTATATATACATATATACATACATACATATATATACTAAATATACACATTGGCCGCATATATATCGTGGCACCATTGTTTTGTAATATTGACCCACTTAGGGTTTTATGAGTATTAATACAAACCGACACACACACACACACACACACACACTATAGGTAATATCAAAAACTTAGGGTAAATTTTAACTAGCCCTTACAGTATCAATGTGAGTTGATTTTGAAGTAAGTTTCTAAAACAAAAAATATAAGGTGTGGGGTAAGGATCTTGAAGTATAAATTATATCTTGGAAATTATATCATGAATTAGTATATATTACATAGGCGGAGAGAGTTTCACAGTTATAAATCAAAATGTGTGTATATAGTCAATGTACCAATCGTACCCACATTGTTATGTATATAATGTAATAAAATGTAAATATTAAAAAAAAGGTCTGCGAGTATTTATTATTGGGGCCGCACTGTAATAGTTATTATAAGGCATATATAGAAAATATTGTTTCTACAAAAAACATAAGGGGGTGTGGGTGGCGCCCCCATGGCCTTTATAGATACGGTTGTGAAAAGGGGTGGGGACGCCACCCCCACAACATTATTATTAACATCGTATATATATATATATTGTATAAATATTTGTATAAACCCAGCTGAACTATTAAATGCAATATTATATGGTAATATGTGGGTACATTTATGTATACCCATACCCTATATTTATATATATATATCCCGCATACCTCTACACATATATATACATACATACATATATATATATATACACTCAAACCCATTTATATTATTATATATATATATACACACACATATATACACACACACATACAGAAAGTATATTAAACACACATATATATCACATGTATATATATATACACATATATATATATATGTATATATATATACATATATAATATATATGTGTATATATATATACATATATATGTAAACCCTAGATCTGTATATATACCTCATTTTTTACAAAAATAAATGGCATGAATATGCCCATAACCCAAATAGGGTAAGATCTTATCCAAAATGGGAAATATAAAATAAAATTCTAAAAACCCTAGGAGAGGGAGGTAACTGAAATAACCTCAAATCTGTGTGTATCCATCCAAGAGCATTGAGCAAACAAATAAACCCTCCATATAGCCTCCTTCCTTTATCCTCTCCCTAAACTCGCAAAGGTAAAAATGAGAAAATGGATTAGGGGTAAAATGAATAATAAGAAACTCCATAAAGATTTTTAGGGTTTTTTAGGAAAGCCTAAGATCCAAGGGTCCAAAATAGATTTAATCTAAGGGTTGATAATAAATCCTACAACTTTTAAGTGATGGGCATTTTCATGTGGGAATGGGATTTAATTAAAAGCGTATGGGTAATTGGTTGAATGAGGCCACTTAGTGGTAAGGAATAAGCTGTGACCTTATAGTATTAAGTAAATAAATGAAGATTATTAACTATATGAGATTAAATTAAGATATGTGCTTGGGATTTTAGATAATGAATTTTTTAAAGGGTAATTTAGGAATTAAATAATGCTTATCAAGTATCTTAGGAATTGTACCTCATATGGGGCATAGAATTTTATTAAATTAAAGGAGATTTTAAGTGAATTATTATAACGTAATTTGGAAAATAACTCTAATTAAGTAAATGAACTTAATGGAAGGGTTTTAAACTGAAAATGCATTTTGGGAATATAAATTAATAATATTTGATTATTAATTTGGTTACTATTATCTTACGAATCTATAAAAATGAGTAACGAGTTTTTAAATTTATTATCACGAAAATTAATTAAACGTAATTAATGTTTATTGGTTGCAACCTTTTTAAAAAAAAAAATATGTAATTTTTTTTCCATTAAATTATTGGGTTTTATCTTGGTTTTTTGCATTCGAAAATTGTGGGTGTTACACTTGGTATCAGAGTCATGGGTTCAATGCTTGGACCCTGGGTTGAACATGGGAACACACAGCCATTTAGCAGAAACTAAACCTAGGACACTTGAAACTCTAGAATTTAAAATAATAGTAATAATAATAAAATGTGTTTGGATTTTTGTATTCACCTTAGTGGGTGTCTTGTCGAACCCGGTTAATGGGAAATGCTAATTCAGTTTGATATTCTTGTGAACTTCTTAAGTGATAGGAATTTGGTTTCCTTGCGAATATGTTGGTTATGGGTTCCTAGCTCTTGGTGATGGTAGTGTAATGGTGTTGACCCCGTAGATATCCTCCCTTATTTTTGAGTGTTATTTTTTTTGTGCAACTCTTGTGGATTAGTGCTAGAGGTAGCATTTAGGGGTCATTTTGAGGAAAACTAGAGGTTGATTAGTTGTTAGAGTTCCCCTTTTTCTTCAGTGGTTAGATGAGTTGGTTATGGTTTTCACTTGGTGGACTTAATCCCCATATGGGAGAGTTGGTGTCACACTTGATCTAATTTTGTATGTGTGTTCTTAAATTTGAGCTCGATGTACAGTACCCCTACCGGTGGCCCATGAAGGGTCATAAAGTGAATGTGATGTGGACATTTCATGTGTTTATATTTGTAAACTTAAATTCTTTTATCAAGGACCAACATTTTATTTTCGTGATTTTTTGAGAAGCTTTGAGGCTCTTCTTATTATTTTTTATCTTATTGCGAGATTTTCAAGGATTGAAATGCGGCTACTTAGCCATTTCTTTTGATTTCCAAGATTTCTTGGATTTTATTTATGTTGGTAACTCAAAGCTTGTTTGCCTCGAAATAGCCATTTGGCTAAATGTCTTTAAGAATGTTACGTGATTTTCTTCTTTTTTGATGACAATTTGGTTCTATTTTTTATTTTATTGTGTTCTCTCAGTGTATGGGGGTACACCCTAGGTGTCCTTGATTGTCCTCTAGGTGCTTCAAGTCATGCCTTTGGTTTTTAAGTGATAGGAATTTGTGTGTCTAGGACCTTGGAGTAACCCTTTCGTATACTCATCTTTCCTAGGGAGAGAGGATTCTCTGTGTCGTGCATATAGTTGGTAATTTTTATGGTGATTATGTTCCTTCTTGCACCCTGGTAGTATCATCAGTAGATTTATTCGCTATGGACTTAGGGATTTTGTCAGGGATGGATTAACTCTTGGATAATTATAGGTTTAGTGGATAGTGTATCCCTACTCATGTTCCACTTGGGCATACTATTTAAGGTTATTGACATGTTGGATCATAATTAACATAAATACCTTAGGTAAATATGGTTATACTTAAGTTCCTTTGAACATTTTGCTTAAATAAGTAAGCTTTTTTTTATCTTGAGGACCCATAGATAGATATGTGCTTGTGTTAAACCTCTTGATTTTGTTTAGCATATACCACCCTATTATAATCCATTAGTATCGAGTTTATGATTAGATAGATATGGATTGCATTGGGTTCCTTTGGACCATTTTTTTAGATATTTTGGTTTTATAGGTCATAAGGTTTTGACCTTGGTTGTGTTTATGTCATGCTATTTTCATCCAAGGCTCTAACTCTTAGCCTTAGAGGCTATGTTTGAGAAAATCAATTGACTTCCCTCTTTCTTTTTGGATGTTCCTTTAGTGAGGAGGTGTGGTGTCTATGGGGTAATTTCTCCCTTGTCTTCCTTGATTACTTGGTTGATGGTATCTTGTGGAGGTATAAGTTTTGTTTGGAAACTCTCTCTCTTCTCTATATAGTGAACCTATTTTGAGTATAAACCGTAAACATTGTTTTCTCCCCCCTCACTGATCTAAACCTCTTAAAATCGTAAAAGAAAATTTATAACTTCTTAATGTACACCTTCATTGTATATCTTATTGATACTTGTGGAGACTCACCTGGAATGCATTGGTGATGCATGTAACTTTTGGGAAAACTCTTGTAAACTTGGTGTGTTCCATTTTGGTTAATGATCTCTTGTTTCTATGAACTTAATAATGTGATAAGCTTGGATCTTCCTACTCATTAAAATTCAATTGGTAATGTGATAAACCCGAGCATATTAGAACTCTAATTGGGAGGCTTGGATGTTGGAAACTTAATAAGTAAACTGGAACATTAGGAAGATGGTTCCTTACTCTAACCTTGGTAGTTTAATAGAAGAAATAAAACTATGTGAAAAATAAAAGAATCCTTTTATACTTCCCCCTTTATAAGTAGAATGAATAAATTTGTCACCTATATAGAATGGCAAGAAATCATGTCAACATTGGTGATGATCCTTAATGACACAAGGTATAGGATATCATAATATAATGAATGCATTAATTAGAAGCTTATAAGAAATGTGCTTGGCAAATGTAACTATAACTTGTGTTTTATAATTTGGAATATGGAAAGGATAAATTTATGGGATTGAATACAAGTAATTAAAGAGATAAATAAACAACCTTGCTTGTATAAATTGTTATTGCATGCCCTAAACTTTATAGAGGACATAATCTGGAAGGATAGAACTAATTGAAAATTTTCCTTGAAACTATCAGTATGAGTTCTAAACTCAATTGCGCCTTAAGATGTTAATATGTTACAAATAATATTGATATATTATATAAATGTATCAAATATATATCTAGCCTTAATTTAGCATATATTATGTTATCATTGTAAAAGTATCATGATCTTTTACAGAAATTAGTATGTGATATAATACCATAATTATAAATCATGAAAGAATAAGTCGTTTCAATGCTAGATAAGTATAAAAATTAGTGTGAATCTTGTAATGAACTCCAAAGTTGAAACCATGATAATAAAATGATTATACCTCCCTTGTTATATCAAACAATAAACATATGTATAATGGTTATAACATAAGTTACATGCTAGAGTATATTGGACCTCTCACTAATTATATGAAACATTTTAGAAGTATGCATAAGGATTTTATCCTCTTGTTAGAATGGATTAATTGTTATGTTCATATGGGTGGGTCCTACATCCATCATGTCAAAAGGTGATAACTATTTGAACCTTTAATATGTTACCTACCCTGATTAATGAAGTACCTTGTTGATAGTGTGTGTTCTAGTCATTGTTTTACTCCCTTGAACATAAATGTGATGTAATTTTCCTTGTTGGAACCTTTCAGGTTGTGGTACCCTTTTTCCTCTTATCTTGACAGGTGTATGAATTTGTGACCCTTAGGAAGTGAGTCTATATCTCCAGTTTTAAGAGGGAGGTGTCTTCTTGTGTTGGAATAGGTCATTGGTGACCTGGGCTTATTGGAAATCTTAGGAAACATATGTTAAGGATATGGACGAATTTATGAATCCCCCTTCCTTTTTGGGAACCATGTTTTTGCCCCATTGTCCTTGGGAAGAGAATGGTGCAGGTTGTTTTTGTAAGTTTCTTCAAGAATGTTTTGTGTGTTGCCCTATTGCAAATTGTTAGTTGGACCCCAATTGTTTCTCATTTTCTCCTACCTCTCTTGAGTGATCTTATGTGTTATAATATTAAGCTTGTGTTTTTTAAGATTCTTTTAAGCTAGGGTGGGCTTAAAATTATGAAATTTTGTTTGTTATATAGAGTGAATGGTATCTCTTGTGTCGATATGCTTAGTATGAGCAAAGATTGTCTATAAAAAAAATGGAAATGTTGTCTAATTGATTGGGTTTCTAAATTTAGGATTAGTGATTGTGTGTTGCAATTTTTGGGTACAAATTCAAGTTATGGAAACCTTATGGCAAAGTATGCTTAGAGTTACCATGGAAATTTAAGTGAGTTCTTTCAAATTATATAAAGTATTTACAATTATTAGTCTTCTTCCTTATAATTTCCTCATTAAATATAGGTGTTTTCCTTGTTGAGTAAGCCTTGTCTTGTGTGGCCTTCATTTTTTTGGTTTTTTAAGAAAGCGTGATTTCTCGTGCAAAATTGAAGGTCACGATTGA
The DNA here is from genome assembly GCA_019776745.2 of Taxus chinensis. Lineage (NCBI taxonomy): Eukaryota > Viridiplantae > Streptophyta > Pinopsida > Cupressales > Taxaceae > Taxus > Taxus chinensis. Next base: position 278,580,081 of record CM034157.1, on the reverse strand, counting down.
TAGTTGTTAATCTGGTCTAATATAACGAACATTGAAGTGTAATTCAACCTAAGTGGAAGTATTAGCCTTTCTTTTTATCACGTGCTGTATCCATGTGTGGCTACGTGGACACCTTGTGTGTAACATGAATATTTTCTTGGACCTTAGGTTGTTATTCAATTTGGGATTCCATCGAATTTCCTTTTAGATATTCTATTCATTGGTTAACCTCGTAGAGTATACTTCTGTAGAATTATTTTCAATCTTGGTGGAGGAGGTTTAATCTGTGCCTTATAGTATCCCTTCTCTTTGTTAGTTGGAAAACTTGGGTTTTGGGGGACCCCTTTTCTTAGTAAAGAAACCTTGTAGAAGGCGTGAGTTGCTATTTGTATGCTTGTTTCCCTACCTCTTTCCATGACTTTTAGGAGGAAGTCGAGTCTAAGGGGAGGGGATGTAATGCCCACTCCTCTTCGACACTTATCCACTATGATATTTATTACTGTTGATTAGAGACATTGACATTATGATTATTATATTTTGATTAGCAGGTGATAGAATATATATACATTTGGATTATAGATATGTTTTGATTCATATTTTGGATTATGATATGCTAGATGACAATGGTGTAAGTTTTATACATCTTGGTTTGGATTGTTCAGATTTTATAGTAACACATTATATTCATGGTGAATTTTCTATGTTTGGATTTTCAGAATAGTCTTATGATCTCATTGATGTTAGTAAAATGGTAGAATCAAATTACATTTGATATTGTTTGTGATCTCATACAATTGATAGAATTTCTTAATTTTCATGATGAATTTTGATTTCTATGTATGTGTTATTTCTCAAAGTTTTGATGTGGTTGAGGCCAAAGAGGTATTGTTGTTTGTGATTACAGGAAAATGATATCACTATACACCGAAAGGGGATAGGGGACCAACCCTAGAAGAATGTTGGGTGTTTACAACATGGCCAATTTGACAACTTGTGTTCTATGTATATGTTGTGTAATTGTTATGCTTGGTTAGGAGGTTTCCCATGGGGGGTGACCTCATGTGTGTGGCCATGGGTTGTGATGTTTTTCCTTCCTTTTAATTTTGTTTATTATTTCTTGGTGCATGTATTTAATTCTTTACAAAATATATTCACTTTTTTAGTACTTGTTAATATGTTTAATTAGTTAATTTAACTTAATTGTAAACTAAAAGGAAGATGTGACAATGAGTAATTAATAGGGTAGATGGTCCTTGATTTGTGCTTGATGTTGAATGAATTTAATTCCATTTTATAGTGTGTACTCTTCCTTCTTTCCCAATCTCGAATTTTTCCTTATAGGCCACTTTTTGAGACTTGTGGGACAAGTTAACCTTGTCCCTTACATCTCAAACTCATCTACCAACCATACTTATGAAGTATGGAGCTAATTTTAGCCTTTTTAATGCATTTATGTGTGTAAAAAAGTAAATTGTGTCACTTTCTACTTACCACATTTAATGTGTCCTTGGAAGGTATGGAGTGCATGTTGGAGTGTACATTTGTGCATGTCATAGCCTTACTTGTTCATTTTATTGCATTGGTCTTTGTGTGTTGACTTTTGAGTTGAAATTGGGAATGATGAAGTGGCATCCTACATGGAGCCACCTCATCATCCTCACCTCATTTTCTATTTATTGAGTGAATTTTGAAGATTTGAGGTCACTTGTCTCATTTCCTACACTTGCAATTTTGGAATTTGGACTTGGGTTGCATGGTTGGAGATTTTTGGGAGTTACATTTTGGGATTTTGTTTAGTTTGAAGGATTAGAAACTTGTTGAGGGAATATTTTTGGAAACTTAATGGAGAGGTAGGATATTTACTTATTATTCTTTTATTTATGAATATAGATGTTAAATTTGTGTTTGTTTGAGTATATGTATGTGTGTTGTGAGTGTAATATGTTGGGGATGGGTATATTTCCTTTAGAGTGGTGTGGGAGAAAGAAATGGAGTTATTTTTGTGGAGGAAAAATGGAGTTAGTGAGGAAATGTGGAGGGAGTGTGGGAGAGGTACTCCACCTATGTGGAGGTAAAAGGTTTTATATGTTATTTTGCATGGGAAAAAGGGAGAAATAAGGTGTTGTGTGTGTTATTGTTAGTGCACTTGGAGGCATTGGGTGGACCCTTTTCCCACATGGTATGCATAAGGAGAAGACTCCATGTTCTTTTCTTCATTTGGCTTGCTATTAAGCCTTTGTGAATTGTGATTGAAAATGTAAATTTTATTTGTATTGATTTTTAAAAAGGAATGGAAACTACTCTTGTTGATCTTGCTTGGAAAAGTATGTTTGATTGTTGATATATTGTATGAGTGTTGAAAATTTGTTTGAGTTTTGTTTTGTTGCAGTCGTTTTTTGTAAAGTTGTCAAAGTTGCAAAACACACCTCATTGTTCTATGGCTGGGGCTTGAGGGCCAGATGGATTATCCTCTTATTGTATTATAGGCTAGGAGGAGAGCGTCTCCTACTCCCCTTTCATTATATTGTGATTCAAATTTGATAAGATGAGAAGAGTGCAAAGTTGAAGATTGGAGGGGTTATACTATGTTGGAGCCAAACTGATCACCTTTTGTAATGTTATCCCATTGTTGTAATGTGAAAGTTCTAATATTGGTAAATTATTCTTTCATATTGTTGAAAAAAAGATCTATTTTATTGTAATAAAATGAAATATGATCATTGAGAAATGAGTGTGTTGTTACCTTGTTCTAAATTGTTTTATCGTAAAAGTATGAATTTATTGCAATATGGAAAGAAAAGAGACACTTTCTCATTTTTTATTATAAGAGTTATAACCCAAATTGAAATGTTGAAATTAAAAGTTGAATGGTGCTCTTGTATGTAAAGTATATGTGGATTTCATGTCATTTATAATTTGTTGTATGTATTGGAAACTTGTTTAATTGAAAAAAAAGGGGAAAAAAGATCTTACACTTAATTATTTATATAAATCAAGAAACTTATTCACTTCTTTACTTGTATTTAGTTGATTAAAGGAAGTATTAGTTCAACTTTGTAGGTATTTAAATAAATTTAGCAAACCCAAGAGATATGTTCTTTTCTTTACTTGTATTTAGTTTGAACAAAAAGGCCATTAGATTCAACTATCGCCACATATTTGAATTGATATAAATTAATAACTACTCATGCCCTTATAGTTTATATAGAAGCAAGTTTAATTTATATATATATATATATATATATATATATATATTGATTTTAATAAAATAAAATCAAAATATATATATACAAACTTAAGTATAAATAATTAGATAAATTTAAATATAAATTTATATACGTATATAAACAAATTTATATGTTTTAATAAAAACATATATAATATTAAATGATTTTAATATTGATTGGATATCTGTTAAAATTGGTTGTGTGTTATATAAAACAAAGTTTTATAATATATATATGGATATATATAATAATTTTAATATTGATTGGATATCTATTAAAATCATTTGTGTGTTATATAAGATAGTTTTATAATAGAAAACAATCAAGATTTATTATTGAATTGTGGTCGTATGGGTCGTGGCCCACTTGTGCCATGTCTTATAAACAAAGGGTTAGGGGGAGAGTGTCGCCCCCACCCCAACCCATATTATATAAACATTACAATTCCATATAGGCTGTGGCCGCTACATATACGGTGTTGTGTTTTAATATATTTGGTCAAACCACTTAATAAATTATATATATATAATATATATATATATATATATATATATATATATATATATATGGTCTCATATCTTCTCTTGGCCACATTATATAAATCCACCATTTTCCTAACATTGCATTGTAAAATAAATCTTTAAAAAATGTAAATGTACACACACACACACACACATTGAAATCCAAAACATGTCTATATACCTCCTTGTAATAAAAATAAATTAGGGCACAAACAATACCCATAATAGAAATAGGATAGATGCTTTGGTTAACACAAAAATATTACAAAATATATATTGGAATTGAGAAAACCCTCCATATCTCTCATGGCCTCCATGGGCTCCATGCTCCCAAACCTGGAAAAGTAAAAAAATGGAAATGGATTGCGGAAAAATGTGAATAAAAAGTAAACATAAGGATTTTTAGGGAATTTTTGAAAACCTAACATCCAAGGGCCCAAAATGATTTGATTTAATGGTTGAGATTATATCCTACCCATAACTTTAAGTGATGGCATTTTCATGGGAAAAGGATTTAAATAAAATGCATGGGTAATTGGTTGAATGAGGCCAATTAGTAGTTAGGTCAAGTTGTGACCTTTTTTATGGTGGAGATTAATTCATGTAATTGTGCATGGTATTTGACATTGATTAAAAGGGGATTTTTAAATAATTAATAGTAAGCTGTATTTAAATAAATTAAATGGATCATGGTTATTATGAGCATTTTTGGAAAATACTCTAATATAGTAAGGGAATTTAATGGAAGGGTTTGTGAATCTTTGAAAATATTTAAAATGAATTAAAGAAATACATATATAAATAATAATAGGTATGACATGCAGATATACATGTGTGAAGTGTGTGTGAAATCATGTCATGTGTCTATATATACATATATATGTAGATGTATGTAACCCTGTAGATATATATATATATATATATATATATATATATATATATATATATATATATATATATATATATATCTGTGTGTGTGTGTATGTATGTATATAGATACATACACACACACACACACACACACACACACATATCTGTATGTATACCTATTATTATTTATATATGTATTTCTTTTTTCATTTTACTTATTTTCAAAATTACTAAACAAGATGTCATCTTATAGAATGATTATTATAGATTTTTGAAGACATGGATTTACTTATGACAGATTAATATTATTTCACCAAACATGAGCAATAGGTTTCCATCCCAATCAGTTCACCATTTCCAACATACTACCAGTCAGTGCATTACATTTTTGCTGCGACAGTACTTTGTAGCATCGTTGCTCTTGTTTTTTGTGGAAACATATGGTTTGAACATAGCCGGTCCATTTAAATTTCATTTAACATCATAAAATATTTTTTCAATGTTTTTCCTCTCTCATTCTCGTGGTCAAGGATACTCTTCTCTTCTCTCTATTCTATTTTTCTTAGTTGGTATTTTTAAAATACTTTGAAATTCATGATGAATTTATGATATGGCTAATCTTTCCGAAGTGATACATAAGAATGGTAAAAATAGTATGGACATGGATAAAGAAGTAGCATAAGTTGCACATGTGTCTTAAATATTATATAAAAAAGAGAGAGCATAATGAACAAATCAATATGATGGTTGGGAAACAAAAATATATATTTAGGTTATCATGGGCATAAGCAGTTATGTTTTATAATGGATACAAGTACATGGTAAGGAACTTACATTTCTTAAACAAATATTTAAGCTTTCCTTTCATGGGAATTCCCTTTTCTATTTAGATTTGATTTGATTTAATTGTATCCAACCTCTTCATGGAAGATTTGGAGGAAAGGGATCTCAATTCTTTCCCATTCAAACCCAAATGGTGGAAAATATATGTTAATTATGTGAATTTGTCTTGAGAAAATGGGATAATTCCAAACTCACATTAATAATTTATCTCATGGTATAAAATTCACTAAAGAGGTAGAGATGGGAGGGATATTAATCTTCTTAGATGTCATCCTAATACATAAAGGGGACAACTCCCTAGCATGAAAATTGGTTAGAAAAGAAACCCACATAGATACATACCAACATGCCACTTTGCATCATCACTTGACATAAAAAAAGGAGTTTTAAAAACTCTTGTCACTAGAGATTTCAAAATGTCTAATGAAAACTACCCAATTTACAAGAAATTGAGCATCTAAAATAGGTATTAAAAAAGAACGAGTTTAATGATAAGCAAATCATGACGGTTTTATGGTAAACCAAAGAGAGTCTCAACTTGTATCATAAGTACCAATTAGTAAATTCCTTGACCATGAATCATTTTTATTTCTTACCTTATGTCAAAGGTGTTTCAAACAAAATCACTAATATCCTTAAGTGACACACCATCATAACAACTTTCTTACCCTTACAGAAAACAAAAAACTTTCTCAGTTCAAGAAAAGACCAAGTAGACCCCTAATCCAAAAGTGACATTTACAAAATTCAACGTTCTTGTGGGATCCCCTTCATAGGTGAGATTTGAAGGTCCATCTAAACTAGGATCAAAGAGTATGTGGCTAAAATTTTCTTGAAAAAGAAAGAAAAATCAACTTTGGTTGAACACTCATGCAACACTAAACATTCTATTTGCATTAATAAAATAAAATTTCAAATGTTGTTGTAAATCATTATAAAAAAACACAAGCTAAAATAAGTCATTGAACTTAAAAGACACACTTGCAACCTAAATTGAAATAAATGGGATGGGCCTTAACCTTTTCATATCAACCCTTAATAAATAAATTACAGAATATCATGTAATGTTTTAGGTCCATATGGGTTTTCCTTATATTAGTGAACTGTACCTTCATTTTGGTTTTTAATTGCATTCTTTCTTTCCTTTCATTAACTCTTCCTCGTCCTCTATATGTTTTAGGTCTTTATTGGGCGGTCATTTAATTTCTTTCAACCTCATCCTTAGCATTGCTTTCAACAACCACTCTAATGGCTATGCCAATCTCTTATCCTTTATCACCAGTTGTTTGGAGTATTTTATATACGAAGCCTTAATATCTTATTCTTTTAAATGAATTTTTCTTGAAGATGGATCATTTGGATGATATGAAAACTTCAATTGATCTGAAAAATAAAAAACTTCAACTTGTACGAGTTTTTTGAAATAGTTACACTCAAAATTGGAAGATGTTGTAGAAATATGAATCGTATAATTTTGAGTCTAGTTTCTAAGCTACTAAATTTTATTGAAAACAGATAAGTTTAAGTGGGTCAAATAACTAAAATACCAACAGGTGCTCCTGTTTTTGTTAAAAAAACATAATAGAGTGACTTTCATGCCCCCCACCATTTTTTGAGCACCATTTAGTATTTTTGAAAACCCTTTGGTAGAAAGATAGCTAGGAGCATCTAGTTTGTGTTAGAATTTTTTTTTAGATTTTTTTAGCGAGTATTTTTTTTAATGATTTTTCTAGTACATAAATTTTATGTTTTGAAAAATAATAGAGCTCCGACCGTGCCCCCCTAACTACCTCAAAAAATATCAAAAATTAGTTTTTTTAATATGTATAGAATTACACCTAGTTTGTGCCTAAAAAATTTTATTCAATTTCGATGAGTCAAAAAAAAGATACACGACAAAAGATAGACATGTTTAAACTTCAAAAAATAGCTATAAAAAGGCATAGTTAGAAAATAAATAATATGGAAACCTTATATTTGTTAGAAAAATTGGAAAATAATATTTATACAAAGAAAGAAACTCTGCTTTACGTCGTGGTATAATTTTTTTTAAACGAATCGATCATTTGATGTTGATTTATCATGGCGGAAGTTGGATTTTTGCATTTTTCTGCAAAAACACATGGTTTGTTGTGTTTGTGCAGGTCCATGCCTCAGGCTTGGGGATCCAAACCAGATCCCAAGCCTTGAGGCATGTGTGGAAAAGGGAAAAAAGCATAATGCGTACACGTTATAACACGTACGCGTTATGCTTTGTTTATATATTGTGGTCCCCCAACGTCCCTTTCATCTCTTTCACGGGATTTCTGCATACATTATGTTTGGTCTGCAATTTTTTGTACATTCTTACACAATTTTTTAGTAGTTCATTTTGTCCCCTACCCCACTAGTTGATTTTTTCTAATCATGGGTGATAAAATTCAAGCTAAGGACAAGAGGAAAGTCAAGAACAAGACACCAGAGCAATTGGAAGAGATGAGAATAAAGAAATTGAAGAGAATGCAAAAACTTCGTGCAGGGCAAGGTACATCTGCTATATCAAATGTAGCTAACGTATTAGAAAATGGGGATGAAATACATAATGAAAATGTAGAGAATAATGATTTTGCAATGAATAATGATATTGAATTGAATGATAATGTTGGTATGGATGAAGAAATTGATATGAATCCAATTGTTGAACCTTTACCTGAGAATCCAAATGTTAACCCCAAAATTTGTATGAAAACACTAAATGAAGAAAGTAACCTTGTAAACGAATCATCACCTCTAAGAACACCTCCTTCCATTTTGTAAAGAAAACCAAATCACTTAATTGAAATCGATGAAAACATTATAAAACCAATGCCTAACAAAATGTCTGAAAGAAATGCGAGAAGAAAAGCTAGTGGAATTTGGGATAATTACTTTGAGAATTTAAATGACACACAAATATGTCAATTATTTGTTACATTGATGAAATTAATTAAGATGAGACCTATAATGAAGACCCTGGGGTTAAGAACATCTAATGTTGCTGATCAAAATGTGTCAATTGTTGAAAACATACATAAAGCATACCAAACTGTAGGTGGAAAAAGATGCACCAAAGATAGTAATGTTACACGGCGTGCACTTACTAATTGTATAGTAAGTGATAAAATAGTTAATAAACACTTGATTAGAAAAACAAGCAGTGCTTTGAAGCTAAACAGAAAAACACTAATGAAAGCAATAGAGAGACGTAAACGTCTTGAGTCAGTCAATAACACTGACTATTGGGATTTCTCTAGCAGACTTCCATGGAAAGACAAGAATACATCTGATATTCTAAAATAATTAATTGTAAAATTTTGGAATGAGAACACAAGGGTGTCACCGAATAGAAGAGATACAGTAAAAAGAAGAATAGGTTCTCGTAATCATGAATCGTGTGCAAAAAATTTCTTAGATATGACTCAAACACAATTGTTCTCTAAGTTTAAGAATGAAAATCCACAAATTAACATTAGCCAAAGATTCTTTGAAATGAGCAAACCCTTTTATGTGAAAATCAATCACTCACGTACCACTTGTTGTTGCAGGCATCATGTTGAATTTTCAATGCATTGTGATGTTTTTGGTCAAATACATCGTGTTTTTCATACTGAGATCATGTTGTAGGATTGTGGATTAAATGTCCCACCAAAATCTTCAAGGGAATTTATCTCGACAATATTTTGTGAAAAATCAAGTAGACAATTTTTTTATAACAAAGCATGTTTGGATGGAACGTGCAATGTATGTGGTGGCTTGCCAAATCTGAAAAAGTTCTATCCATGAGGAGAGTACAGATTCAATAGGAAAATAATTGGTTGGTTTCAATAAATATAAATCGGTGGCATATCAATTAAAAGATGGAAAAGAATCTAAGAGGTGTGAGCTTGTTACAAAACAATTACCTGTATCAGAATATATGGTCAAATTCAGAGAGGAAATTGTTTATGAGTATGCAAGGCACACACATAGAGCTCGATGGTTGGATGAACAATTCAAGTTAAGAAAGGACACATTCCCACTTGGTACTATTGTTTCAGTAGTTGACTTCGTAGAGAATTACACATTGCAGCCACAAATGGAGGTTCAGTCTCAATATTATAACTCAGTGCAAGTTGTTATTTTCATGCATATAACATTCATGCACTCTCCAAAAAGCACCGAGCAAGATCAAAAATATTAAGAGAGAATCATTTCTACATCAGTGATGATCAGACACATTCTACAGAATATGTACAAGGGTGTTTCCAGGTGTTTTATGTGAACTTGAATGAGAGGAACATTAGTTTCAATCAACATTACATTTGGTCGATCAACTGCACATCACAATTCAAGAATGCACAGATGTTTTATTGGTTACGAAGGATGCACAAAGAAACAAATGTACAACATATCTGGAGTTTTACTGAGGCAAGGCATGGAAAAGGAGAACATGACGGTGCAGGAGCATGTGTGAAAAGAGCACTTGCAAGAGAAGAGTTAAAGTTCAAGGATGGTGCTAAATTTACAGATGCAAAAAACATTGTTGATTGGTGTGTCAAGAATATGGGCCATGAATCTCAAGAGAGATCAATGGTTCATAAATATTTTTGGTTGATAGAGGAAAAACATCTGGAAAACTTTGAAGATTGTATGACAGTTGCAGGATCAAGTGATATGCACTCATTCCGTAGTTCAGATGCAAATGCTTGGACTATTTATACTAGGTGCATGGCATGTTTTTGTATATCATGCATTGATTTTGCATGGAATGAATGTGAGTCACAACATAGGGTGGATGAATGGACTTGTAGATCTCTAATTCCACTCGACACACATCAAACTCCATGAGCATTACAACTTACAAGGTCTTCAGATCAAATGACAACATCACCTGACTTTGACCAAGTCTCTGATTTAGTGCAACAAGGTACATACATATATGTACATGCCATGTTTTAGATTTATAAATTATTAAATGGTCAACTCTTAATGTATTTTAAATTTGACTTCAGTTTTACTTTGTGATGTAGGGCACATTTTTGCAGTTATTGCGACATAATTTAACGAAGAGGGAACATACTACTTCTTGTCTCATTGTGTAGAGGGGAAAAAATTGACTTCCACAGTCATTGATGGTGAAGACCTTGAGTATCCCACTGGGTCAGTGGTAGTCACTGGAACTTGGCTTCGACGATATCCTATCAAAAAATCAAACATTTGGTTGTTTGAAGACTATGAAGTACATCGAAAGATACTTCACTATTCACATTTGGTTCTTGCAACAAATATTAAATTGATCAAATATCAAGGTCGGCCATTAAACAAGAATCTGTGGAAGGTTCGTGAATCAGATCATGAAGCAATTCTTGCTACTGTCAAGAGTAGAGTTGATCCTTGCGGTTCATTGGATTGAATTTGCAAAGGTATGTTCTTCATGAATTTAATTTGAATATTTACTTTAATGATTTTGTTTAAATTTTGTATGATTTAAAATTCTATTTAATTTCTTACTAACATGTTTATGTAGGTTAGTGGTGCCAAAAAAGCTTCCACCTTCACGTGGTTGGCACTGTCAGTAGAGAATTTATTATTCTCGAAGCCAAGTGAAGCTAAGAGAAATTAAATATTAGAAAGGAACAACAAACAAAAATTCTCATTTCACCACCTATATTGTAAAAATATCTTATTAAAATTCTCATTTCACCACCTATATTGTATGAACCACCTATATTATTCAGGTGATTGGCAATGGACAACCTTACACTGACTCAGACTACACTATTTCATGCATTTGCAAACAATAGGACAACGAGAACACCGAAAGGAGATGGACAAAAATAACATAGGATTTCATAGAGGTTCCCTAGGTGGAGGTTTTGGATCTGACTAGACATCTCTAGGTGCCACGGAGTCTGAGAAATCACCTGTCGAAGATATAGCATGTTTTGGTCTCAGGGCTCTTAAGGGACTACACCCAGACAAGGTAGCCCAGAAGCACATGGAGCATAGGGAACCAAAATGAGGCCTCCACTAGCATTCACCAGGCCATTCAGATGTGTTGGCATAGACGGTTTGTCCCACGAGCTACCATTTGCAAAATATAGCGTCTGACAGCCTTACACTGACTCAGACTACACTATTTCACGTGTTTGCAAACAATAGGACAACGAGAACACCAAAAGGAGATGGAAAAAACCTGCATAGGATTTCTTAGAGGGCCCTAACATGGAGGTTTTGGATCTGACGAGCCATCTCTAGGTGCCACAGAGTCTGAGAAATCACCCGTTGAAGATATAGCATTTTTTGGTCTCAGGGCTCTTAAGGGACTACACCCAGACGAGGTAGCCTGGAAGCACCTGGAGCTTTGGCCTCCAAAATGACACCTCCCCTAGCATTTACCTGGCCACCTTGATGTGTTGGTGCAGTCAGTTCAGTGCCAAGAGCTTCCGTTTGCAAAATATTGCATCAGACAACCTTACACTATTCTAGCATGCACTATTGTAGCATGCAAATGAGATGGGATAGAAAAATGTAGAACTATTATTTTCTATAAATTATGGGAGATGATAGAGGAAGGTGTCATGATGCTTCCTGCAAAATTTTAGGTCAAATTTAGGTCATTTGTTCAAGTTATATGAGTTTTTGTAAAATAGACTTTTGTTCAAGGTTGTCTGACCAAAAAATGCTATATCTTCGACGGGTGATTTCTCAGACTCCGTGGCACCTAGAGATGTCTCATTAGATCTAAAACCTCCATGTCAGGGCCCTCTACAAAATCCTATTCTAGTTTTTTCCATCTCCTTTCAGTGTTCTCGTTGTCCTATTGTTTGCAAACGCGTGAAATAGTGTAGTCTGAGTCAGTGTAAGGCTGTCAGATGCTATATTTTGCAAACGGTAGCTCATGGGACCAAACCGTCTATGCCAACACATCCAAATGCCTAATGAACACTAGTGGAGGATTTTTTTGGTTCCCTACACTCCCCGTGCTTTCAGGCTACCTCGTCCGGGCGTAGTCTCTTAAGAGCCTTGAGACCAAAACACGTTATATCTTCGACATGTGATTTATTGGACTCCATGGCACCTAGAGACATCTCATCAGATCTGAAACCTCCATGTCAGGGCCCTCTACAAAATCCTCTCATGGTTTTATCCATCTCCATTTGGTTCTCTCATTGTCCTATTGTTTGCAAACACATGAAATACTGCAGTTTGAGTCAGTGTAAGGCTGTCAGACGCAATACTTTGCAAATGGAAGCTCTTGGCACCAAACCAACTATGCAAAACATGTCTGGAGATGGCCTAGGTGAATGCTAGTGGAGGTTTTTTTTTGGTTTCATACGCTCCTCGTGCTTCCGGGCTACCTCGTCTGGGCGTAGTCCCTTAAGAGCCCTGAGACCAAAACACACTATATCTTCGACAAGTGATTTCTCAGACTCCATGGCACCTAGAGATGTCTCGTCAGATCTGAAACCTCCATGTCAGGACCCTCTATGAAATTGTTTCACGGTTTTATTCATCTCCATTCGGTTCTCTCGTTGTCCTATTGTTTGCAAATGCTCGAAATACTGTAGTTTGAGTCAGTGTAAGGCTATCAGACACAATACTTTGCAAACAGAAAGCTCTTGGTGCCAAACCGACTATGCAACACATGTCTAGATGGCCTAGGTAAATGCTAGGGGAGGTGTTATTTTGGTTTCCAAACTCCAGGTGCTTCTCAGGCTACCTCGTCTGGGCATAGTCCCTTAAGAGCCCTGAGACCAAAACAAATGCTATATCTTTGACAGGTGATTTCTCAGACTCCGTGGCACCTAGAGACATCTCATCAGATCCAAAACCTCCATGTTGGGGCCCTCTACAAAATCCTCTCATGGTTTTATCCATCTCCATTTGGTTCTCTCACTGTCCTATTGTTTGCAAACACGAAATATTGTAGTTTGAGTCAGTGTAAGGCTGACAGACGATATATTTTGCAAACAAAGCTCTTGGCACCAAACCAAAATTACGCCAACATGTTAATGGCTAGTGAAATGCTAGGGGAGGTTTTTTTAGAGTTTCCAAAGCTCCCTGTGCTTTCGGGCTACCTCGTTCAGGTGTAGTCCCTTAAGAGCCCTGAGGCCAAAACATGGTATATCTTTGACAGGTGATTTCTCAGACTCCATGGCACCTAGAGACATGTCTCATCAGAGCCGATACCTCCATGTTGGGCCCTCTATGAAATCCTCTCATGGTTTTATCCATCTCCATTTGGTTCTCTCATTGTCCTATTGTTTGCAAACACACGAAATACTGCAGTTTGAGTCAGTGTAAGGCTGTCAGATGCAATACTTTTGCAAACGGAAGCTCTTGGCACCAAACCAACTATGCCAAAACATCTGGATGGCTTGGTAAATGCTATTGGAGGTTTCATTTTGGTTCCCTAAGCTCCCGTGCTTTCGGGCTACCTCGTCTAGGCGTAGTCCCTTAAGATCCCTGAGACCAAAAATGTTATATCTTCGATAGGTGATTTCTCAGACTCCATGGCACCTAGAGATGTCTCATCAGATCCTAAAACCTCCATGTTGGGACCCTCTACAAAATCCTCTCATGGTTTTATCCATCTCCATTTGGTTCTCTCATTGTCCTATTGTTTGCAAATGTGTGAAATACTGTAGTTTGAGTCAGTGTAAGGTTGTTAGACGCAATACTTTGCAAACGGAAGCTCTTGGCACCAATCGACTATGCCAACCACATCTGGATGGCCTAGGTAAACTGCTAGGGGAGGTTTCATTTTGGTTTCCTACGCTCCCTCGTGCTTCCGGGTTACCTCGTTTGGGCATAGTCCCTTAAGCACCCTAAGACCAAAACATGCCATATCTTTGACAGGTGATTTCTCAGACTCCATGGCACCTAGAGACATCTCGTTAGATCCAAAACCTCTATGTCAGGGCAGTCTATGAAATTATCTCATGGTTTTATCCATCTCCATTCGGTTCTCTCATTGTCCTATTGTTTGCAAACACACCAAATACTGTAGTTTGAGTCAGTGTAAGGCTGTCAGATGCAATATTTTGCAAACAAAGCTCTTGGCACCAAACCGACTATGCCAACATGTTGGGGTGGCTAGGTAAATGCTAGGGGAGGTTTTTTTTGAGTTTCCTACACTCCCAGTGCTTTCAGGCTACCTCGTCTGGGCGTAGTCCCTTAAGAGCCCTGAGACCAAAACATGTTATATCTTCGACAGGTGATTTCTCAGACTCCGTGGCACCTAGAGACATCTCATCAGATCCAAAACCTCCATGTCAGGGCCCTCTACAAAATCCTCTCATGGTTTTATCCATATCCATTTGGTTCTCTCATTGTCCTATTGTTTGCAAATGCGTGAAATACTGTAGTTTGAGTCAGTGTAAGGCTGTCAGATGCAATACTTTACAAACAGAAGCTCTTGGCACCAAACCGACTACGCCAACATATCAGGGTGGCCAGGTAAATGCTAGGGGAGGTGTCATTTCAGTTTCCTAAAGCTCCCTATGCTTCCGGGATACCTCGTCTGGGCGTAGTCCCTTAAGAGCCCTGAGACCAAAACATGTTATATCTTCGACAGGTGATTTCTCAGACTCTGTGGCACCTAGAGATGTCTCGTTAGATCTAACACCTCCATGTCAAGGCCCTCTATGAAATCCTCTCATGGTTTTATCCATATCCATTTGGTTCTCTCGTTGTCTATTGTTTGCAAACGCGTGAAATACTGCAGTTTGAGTCAGTGTAAGGTTGTCAGACACAATACTTTGCAAACAGAAGCTCTTGGCACCAAACCGAACTATGCCAACACATCTAGATGGCCTAGTGAATGCTAGTGGAGGCCTCATTTTGGATGCCAAAGCTCCCCAGGTGCTTCCGGGCTACCTCATCCGGGCGTAGTCCCTTAAGAGCCCTGAGACCAAAACATGTTATATCTTCGACAGGTGATTTCTCAGACTCCGTGGCACCTAGAGACGTCTCATCAGATCTGAAACCTCCTCGTTAGGACCCTCTACAAAATCCTCTCATGGTTTTATCCATCTCCATTCGGTTCTCTCGTTGTCCTATTGTTTGCAAACACATGAAATACTGCAGTTTGAGTCAGTGTAAGGCTGTCAGACGCAATACTTTGCAAATGGAAGCTCTTGGCGCTAAACCGACTACGCCAACACATCAGGGTGGCTAGGTAAATGCTAGGGGAGGTGTCATTTTGGTTTCCTACACTCCCTGTGCTTCCGAGCTACCTCATCTAGGCGTAGTCCCTTAAGATCCCTGAGACCAAAACATGTTATATCTTCGACAGGTGATTTCTCAGACTCCATGGCACCTAGAGATGTCTCGTCAGATCCGACACCTCATCTAGGAGTTCTTGTTCAATGACTAGATTGGCTTAAGAATGAATTTGATAGGGGAATGTCTAAGAACACATGGGAGTTATCAATCACCTAGTAAATCTTTCTTGTTTAGTTCTGAATGGGAGTCAGCTGGCCTACGGCTTAGTGACCTTCCATTCATTGATAATTTATGCTATGATAAACCCATGGATGCTTTCAAAAGTGCCTTCAAAAAGATAGGGGTAGTCATCAAGCCTAGTGAAGGGTGTGATGTGATTTCCAAATAACTTGAAATGCCTACAAATTTAAAGGTAATAACATGAATTGGACAGGATTAGACAATCAAGAATCATTGAGTGTCTGAATCAGAATGTCATTGCATCTAGAGACATTCTCAAGCATTGGAGTAATGCATATGGAGATACATTCTCAAAATATCAATAGATGAAAGGCATCAAATTGTGACGACTCTCAGGTGTTTTAACAGGGGAGAAGACTAAGAAGCATTGAAGAATGTAGTAGGTGCATGATAAGATAGGAACCAGTACAAAGAGACCATGAGCAAGAAGAAGCACAAGTAAGGTAAATACACATATACACATTGATAAATTGAATGAATAATTACTCAGATTAGGTAACTCTTTATATACATACATTATATAAATATTGATTTCCAAAGTTTGATGCATATTATACATTGAAAACGCTAGTACATGTACATCACCAATAAATGAAAAAATAATCCATAATGTCTTAAATATTGTCAAGTGCACATCATATTAGTTTCATGCAAAAATAATCTCAGAAATGTAAGGTCTCATACAAAAATATCAAGTTCCAAATAGTATTTTAATGTGCATAATAAATATAAAAATGCCCAAATAGGTCATATACCATCAAGTTCAAATGCCATATAGGCGTACATACAATGCCATGCACATAGGCATACAAAAAAATGTCATGTAAGACATATATATTTCCTAATCATCAAAATCTATCCCTCTCTTGGCCTTGCTCGAAGAAGGCCCTCCCTTAGACGAAGATGGAGATCTATGAGATGACTTTGGATCATCTGAGCCCATGCTACGAGTCCTCTTCCACTGAATACTCACCTGTAGATGAACCTGTAAATGCAAACAATGTTTTTTTGTCAAAACTTAATTTATATATGTTTTCAACATGTATTTAAGACCATGCTAGAATGAAAGTATTTACATAAATACACAAACTTACCGCAAGTTGTCGATCACGCCGAATCTACATCTCACGCTCAGATGAGTCATCGGGAGCTCCTGGAGTACGAACGGGGGTACGAAGATGATGAGATGGAGGAGTCCATGCCCTCAAAGTCAAAATGGAGGGGGTTGAAGTTCCCTACATACACATAAGATCACAAAATCTAACATCAGAATTAGTGAAAATAGAACTAAGTACATGTATGTGTAATGACAATATTTTAACTAATTTTATCAATATAGAACTATTGTTTTTACCCCGCCACGCCTGTGAATCAAATGAATAGGGTTGCTACCTGTCACAGGTAACTCCTGCATATACACAATGAAGGACATTATTAACATAATTTAATAATTCTACAATGAAAGACATTACTAACATGTAATTTAACATAATATGAATTACACGAGCAATTTAACAAAATTTACATGTTGTTTGAATACTTCAGTGAGTTGTTGTGCAGATGAAATCAAAAGTGGCAACACCTTTCTCTACTTGTCGCAGAGATGGTGGGGTGTCTAGTGAAGTCAACATCTTTATCAAACATGTATCACGTGAGTTAGATGAACATACAAGAACATACATATATTTGACTTCAAAAGTAATATATATATATATATATATATATATATATATATATATATATATATATATATATATATATATATATATATATATATTTGCATGTATGTGAAAATTTTACACAATTAACATTCTAAATTACCTCTGTGAATGTATGTGTACGCATGGTGCTCACCACCTATGGTTGGGATGAAGATGCACCTCCCGCGCACTGTAATATCAATGCATGTACATGTACAAATACAATTATTTCAAAAATTTAACATATATAAGTAAATCAAGTACTCTGAACTTTTTGTAACACACATAATAAAACATAACAAATACCTGCGAAGGTGACGCCGATGACTGTAATCCAAATGTCTCACTCAAAAAGGCATCTGACATAGTGACATTATCATGTGCACCCCTAGCACCAACTCCACCAAAATCAGTACGCATGAAAGTATCATCCTCCTCGGGCCCCAAACATATGCTACCACATGACAAGAAAAGATGTGGCCTCATGCTAGTACTCCCTGAGGGAATACTCTGTGTACCTCCATGAGCATCTGGCTCAGAAATCTCCCTCGTATGTCGAACAAGGGTCACAGATAGCCCCTGAAGCACATGGAGTGTATCAATCTCTATTGTCTCCTTCACTGCTGGAGGGACAGTCTCAGGGTGAGGGGGCTTCTGTGTGGGGACTCTACCCTGTTGAATAGGTGCACATTGTGCACCTGGTCGATCATGTGTAGATCCTTTTCCTCGGCCCTGGAAATCTTGAAATCAAAATAATTTGGGATCTCGTTGAGGATAAACTCGTAATAGAGTTTCCTCAGAAAGTATAGTGGCACCTCATTGTTATTGCAAGGTGGAAAATCAAACACCATCCACCATCGGTCCCAAAAATTATTTTTAATCAAATTATTATTGCACCAATGGATGGGAAACCATTTGCATGACAACGAAACAGGAAAATTAGTGCGGGGGTCCGTGAATAAGGCGCATATGAGGTCTTTTGTAATTTATTTTTTCTTTACATCCACATATGACAATTTTTCAGAATAATAAACCCTACAACCCTCTCTGTAAGTTGTCCAATGATCAATTTTCCTTGTTTCCGCATCAACTTGAGCAAGTAATGCCTCCAATGTGTTTGCAAGAGAGGCGCAGTGGGGGTTTGTAGATTGTGAATCCCTCATTCTTTTGATTAAATCCTCAATTTCAATTTTGTTTTCAACTATGTGGGCTGCTAAATCTTCTTGACTACCCAGGGGATGTTGAGCAACTATGGGAGGGTTGGGAGGGATGACAGGAATAACAGGGTTTGGTTGTGGTTGATTCCCTTGACCTCAAACTGTAGCAATAAAAAAATGTATTCAATTCAAATTCTACTCTATAATTATCATATTTCAATGCAATTTTGAGAAAATAATTGTGCCTACCTCTTCTCTGTGGTGCCATCATTGATTCAGATCTTCCTGGTGATCCAGAGATGATCATTTGAGCTTGAGATCCAGCTGAATGACAAAACGTGAGGGCACGGTTAAGCTCTGAAACTCACGTTTGAGGGAGATAAAATGATAGAGGCTCGGGCCTCTTTTTTTATTTATAGCAGACATAACGCGTACACATTATGGTTTGGTAAATTCCAAACCTAGGAAATTAAAACGTGATCATGTTATAATAGAACGCGTATGCATTTTTGATTTTTTTTCAGGTTTTTGTCCACTTTTTGGCCCCCTAAAATAACATTTCCAAGGATTTCACGAAAGGGAATAAAATCTTAAAACATATAGAGATGGTAGGAAAATAGCTTCTAGAACTCTGAAATAAAGAACTTTGAATTTGTTATAGAACTAAAAATTAAATACATATTTCAAAATACAAAGAGGGCACAAATGTAAACATAAAAAAGGAGAGAAAATACACAATATTGATAGAAATAATTTCCCACTTTTCAATCTTTGAACAATGTAATAACAAAAAAGGAAAAAAAATACCAATAAGAAGACTTTAAAAAATCATGTGGATAGGTTTAACAGAGATGTAAAATTAATGTTTGAGAAAAAAATAGATTCCAATTCATTTGTGTTACACCATTTTTTGTTGGAAAGTGGTAAGTTGATTTCAAACAATTACCCTCAAGAATTTCAAACCTCGAGAAACTCATCTATATTGGTGTAGTTCACATCTAAGTAAAGTTAACTAACCTCCACTTCATCAAGTCTAATTTTAAAATTGGTTTGGTCTCCTTTTTTAAAAAAATGAATAACCAATAGTTATGCTAATATTTAATGGGAATGGTGTATCTACATACCATTTTACAAGAAAGAAAGTTACCAAACTGGTGTATAAAATCATCAAATGTAAAAAAAAATTCTTCATTTATTATAGACACCTAAATCTAGCTACATAGTTTTAACTCTAAAATTACACTTCTTTTCATATTTTCTGTAATTTTGTTACAATTAACATCTTTCTCACTAATTAGCTAACACTCCCTTCCATCTCATTCAATTAACGACACTTTGTTAATTAACTAGTCTCTCCCTTCATTCTAGATGCAAATTAACATTACTTTGCTGGTTATAATCCTATTCTAATTAATTAATTAATTGACCAATATTTATTAATTAATCTTCTAAATGATAATTTACCCTCTTATTGGGGCATTCCCCCTCTCTAATCAATTAGAATCCATCAAATTTTCTCCAATTTTCTTTTACAATCCTATTCTAATTGATTAATAGAAATCACACCCAACTCACTTAATTTGGAAAATATTAACCTTCCCTAATCATACTTAACCATTTCTAATGATATTTAGCACTTTCTTATCCATAAAGTTCTTTTATCCCACATTAATTAGGATAATAGTTTCTCCAAACTGAAAAACTATATATGGAACCCTACCCCCTCCTTTCTAAGGTTACACCTTTACACATATGCATACGATAAGAGCATTTTATTAACTGAAAGGATTATTGATCTAGAAAAACCCTTTTACCATCTTCTACTTGGTAAGAGTAGTAAAAGGGTAACCAAAAATGGAAATTAAGCCATATTGGTGAGATTTCTTCCTCTTTTTTGGAGAAGTCCTTTTTGACCTCTTCTACTTTTCTTCCTCACATGATTGGAACAAAGACTAGAAATACTCCTCCATCTCCTAAGATGGATGAGTAAATTTCAAAAAAGTGAATATGCATCCACATCCACTCATATAGGAGGTCATGATGAAGACGTAAATGTGTCTCTACCTAGAGCTCATCATCATATACCCTTTGTTAGGATGAATCCCTTTGATAAAGTGGAGGATAAAGTCCCCCTACATAAAGAAGTAGAATGCAAGCGTTGGGATGCAGACACCACTATGAAATAACAACTGGAAACCCTTAGTCATAAAATATCAAAGTTATCTTCTCATGTCAATAAAGACATAGGTAGATATCCTAGGAATGAAAAACCTAGAGTCACATATGCTAAAAGCTATATTGAAAACCAGGATGGAAAAACCTCTAAATATAACCACACGTATATACCTACCATGCCATCACATGACCAAATTTTTGACCAAGAAAGATACTCTATGAAATATTCCCTCATAAACCTTCAGGAAAAAAACCAAGGGCCTAATACAAAATATTAGTTTGAAGAAGTATACCCTTACGCTTTTAATCGAGAAATTTTGTGTACGTAATTCCCACTAAGATTTCATCATCATAAATTCAAAAATATAGGGGAAAAGGTGACCCTTGTGATCACATCAAATACTTCTTCACGGCTTACCAAGAAGTGGCATATAGTGATAAGTATCTTATTCGCTTATTTCATAGGAGTCTTGGAGGCCAAGAACTTGAATGGTTTCTTCATCTCCCTAAGGGTTCCATTACTACCTTTTCATACTTAGCTAATAATTTTGTTCACCACTTTTCATTCAACATGGAAAGTGATGTCACTATGATTGACCTTTGTAGCATAAAACAAAGAAACAATGAAAACTTCACTGGTTTTTTCTAATGATGGCGAGGGTTAGCTAGTCATTTCCCTTGCTCTATCCCAAAGAAACAACTTTTCATTATTTTTGTACTCATCCTATACCTTGAAATATCCTTCCAATTACAAATGCATTTTGTTGGCACATTTTAAGAGGTCATCGAAAAATTTAGTCAAATCGAAAAAGTTATCTCAAAATATAACTTTTCCTATAAAATTTGGTCATATCACGCAGGACACAATATTCCACATCATTGACTTGGATCTTCCATATAATATCTTCCTTGTTAGCCCATGGATCCATCCCATGTAATCCATTCCATAAAGTTTTCATTAGTGTGTAAAGCTCCATTTCCAAGGACAAGAACTTACCACTCATGGTGACTCACAACCATTTTCTCATTGTATAGCATTAGCATGTTATTGTCAGGCTACATATGAATGTTCTTCCATCGAGTTATTTGTTGACTTGAAATTAGAAGCACTTACTTCTCTCTTAGATCCAGATACACTTCAACCACATGAGGGTGGTAATTCCACCTCTATATCCCCATTTCCTTCACGGGTAATAAAAATCCGTCATACCATTTGTGGAGAATATGAAATTCAATAAGCTATGTTTGTGTCGGATCTTCCGTTGATCTCCTAAAATACATGGTAGGCATAACTTTACAAGATCATTCCCCAGAGATAAAAATATAGATTATTTAATTGAGGTCAATCCTCTCAAGGACATATTTACCATTATTGGTCTCTTGGCTGAACTTGAAATATTGGGCACTACTTATTGGCATGTCCATCAATATCCATACCATCAATGAAAGGATGGCAGTGTGTTGTTATCAATCCCCTGAATATGTCATCTTAATAACTCAGATGATGTATTACTCATGGGATATCATTAGGATATCGATGCAACATCAATTAACCACAAGGCCTATATCTTGGAACCTCTTCTTGCACATGAGAAGATGGAATGATATGACATTGGGAATTTGGCCCTATGAGTCCCATCCTAGATAAGTCGACATCATCTATTTTGAAATGTGAGGATAGTTCTTCTAAGCCTATGAGTTGTAAAATAGAATCCCTTTATAGTTTTTATGAAGACATTTCCACTCATAATGGACTTCTTTCTTGATATGACTATTTTAACCATATCCCCCTCTAACCCCAAAAGGGTAGACCTTGTGGACATTGATCCCTCATTAATATGGGACCAACAACAACACATACCAATCGATTGTTTTGAGAATGAGGAAGGTTGATGTGAGAATTATATGGGGATATGAGAATGATATTCTTGAGCAGGAGTCATCGTAAGAAAGGATTACTTTATTGACCTTGATACTTATGGGCCTACTTTGGAGAGGAAGATGAGTTTTTTGTCACTAAAGAGAGAAGGAGTTCCAAAAATACCTTTAATAAAATCAAATACTAATAAATCCAAGTCCTATAGTTAAAACATCTTTGAGGCACTTATGGATAAAAAATATCTAGAATTTCAAAGTAGATAATAACTGATAGCCATCACACTGGAGACCTGCAATTATAGAGATACATCTTGAGGAAGAGATCAATCTCCCTCCTGATCCTATATGTATGGAATGATGGTTCCAAGCTACTTGGTTGAGGGGACAATTTATGTCAACCTTGGTATAGAGGAGGATCATAAAATCCTCAAGCTTGGAGCTTCACTATCAGCACAGGAAGCAGAAAAACTTTACTCTTCTCCTTATATAATTTGTGGAAATGTAAATCCTTCATTTGGTCTGGAGAATATGACCATACATGCCAGGATCTAGATCCTTCCATTATCTACTGAAACAATTTGGTTATGCATAAGTCTGCAAAGCCTATAAAAGAAAAATTAAGAAACTCTTGATACATCCACACATTTCTCTCTCTGGTAAAAGAAGAGATGGAGAAATTTTTCGATGTTGGTTTTATCATGACCCAATTTACTATTTTTAGTGGATCTACATCATAGTCCCCTATATCATCCCTAACAAGATGATGTAGGGATTAAAATTTGCAAAAAATTTATATGGACATCAACAAACACAGGTCCTAAAGATGAATTTCCTCTTCCAAACATCAACATGATTTTCAATTATACCACTACGACATGAAATTGTATCCCTCATGGATGGATCCTCTGGCTATAAAATTAATGATAACCTGTTATGGAAGAGGACCAACAATAAACTACTTTCACTACCCGTTGGGGTACATTTTGCTATCAATTCATACCTTTCGCCCTCAAGAATGAAGGCACGACATACCATGAGCCAGGGCTATCATCTTCTGTAACATATTAACCTTGATCCCCCTTTATGGAGGACTATACATCCTTATATATCCATCCCTTATTAATTGGGACCAAAATGACACATACCAATCGATCTTTTTTAGAATGAGGAATTTATTGAGAGAATTTATGGGGATCCGAGATGATATTCCTGTAGACTATCATAAGAAAGGATTTTATATCAACCTTGATACTTAGGCCTACTTTGGAGAGGATGCTGATTTTTGTGGTCATTAAAGAGAAAAGGATGTCCAAATACCTTCAAAAAAATAAAAGACTAAGAAATCCAGGTCCTATAGTGAAAACATCTTTGAGGCACTTGTAGATAAACAATATGCATAATCCAAAATAGACAATCTTGATAGCCATCACACTGGTGAAAATATTATAGAGACACCTCTTTAGGAAGATATCACTCTACCTCCTTATACTATGTGTGTATGGAAGATGGTTATAAACTACCGGTCAAGGAAACTAATTGATGTCAACCTTGGTACAGAGGAGGAGCCTAAAATCGTCTAGCTTGGGGCTTCACTATCAGCATGGGAGCAAAAAAATTTACTCTTCTCCTTAGATAATTTTTAGATGTATTTTTTTGGTCTTATGCAGACATGTTAAGCTTAGATCCTTCTTTAGTAGTAAATAATCTAGTTGCGATTAACTCTACAAATCCTATATAACAAAAAAAAAAGATGTGTCCACATATTTCTCTTTTGGTAAAATAAGAGGCCAGATAAAATGTTAGATGTTGGTTTTATCCAACCCATTGATTATTCAGAGTGGATCTCCAACATAGTCCATGTTCATAAGAAGCCAGTACGGATCACAATTTTTACAGATTTCATGGACATCAACAAAACATGTCCTAAAGATGACTTTCCTCTTTCAAACACAGACATGATCTGTAAATTATACCGTTGGCCATAAAATTATATCCCTCTTGGATGGATTCTTTGGCTATAATCAAATAAATATTGTGGAAGAGGACCAACACGAAACTTCTTTCACTATACCTTGGGGTACATTTTTCTATCAATTCATGCCTTTCATTCTAAAGAATGCAAGCACCACATATCAACAATACATTATTGTCATCTTCTATGACATGTTACATGATATTGTGGAGGACTATGTTGATGATATCCTTGGGAAAATCTAAGACCAGAGTAGAACATCTAAAAAACCTATGTCGTATCTTTTAACGACTAAGATATTATAAGGTCAAACTCAATCCTAAATAAGTGTGTCTTTGGTGTTATTTCAGGTAATATGTTAGGATTCATCATTTTTAGAAGAGAAATTGAATTGGACGCAATAAAGGTCACTGTTATTACAGAAATATATCCTCCCAAGAACCTCAAGCAGTTGCGCATCTTACAAGGTAATATACAAGCCATTTTAAGATTCATCCCCTAACTTGTAGATAAATTCCATTCAATCACCCATTTTCTTAAGAAAGATGTTTATTTTCACTGAGGTTTTGATTTCCAGTAAGCATTTTCTTTACTCAAGGAGTATTTGGCTAACTTGCATGTTCTTGTACCACCTACCCTAGGTGAACCCCTTATGTTATATGTATTTTCTACTTGATTTTCTATCAACGCACTCTTAGCTCAATATGACTTAAATGACAAAGAGAGATCCATCTATTATCTTAGCCACACATTGATCTCATATGATCTCAATTATCTAAAAATTGAAAAATATTTCTTGCCTGTTATTTTTTACCTTTCAAAAAAATTTCCACTACCTTCTAAATAATAAAACCAATCTAATATCCAAATTTGACCCACTCAAATACCTTCTATCTAAAATTGTGCTTACTGGGAGGATGGCCAATTAGATCATATTTCTTAGCAAATTTGATATTGAGTATGTCAAACAAAAAGAAGACAAAGGATAGGTGTTCGCTAAAAACTAGTTGAAGCTCCTCTACATGAAATAGATCCACTAAGTCTCGATCTTCCACATGATTTTGTTTTATATATTAAATAATATTCCACCTAGAAGATATAATTTTATGGTTCATTCACATTTAATGGATTAGGGGAAGGCATTATTCTTATTACCCCCAAAAGTTAATTTTATTCCTTAATATTTCATACCTGGCTTCCCATGTACCAATAATATTGTCTGATTATGAAGTTTTCATTGTACGGGATTAAAATTTGTCTATACGATGGAATATTAGACAAGTTAAGGTTATAGGAGGCTCCCAGTATGATCATCAAACAGGTTAATGATGAGTATAAGGTTAAGGATGATAATCTCATCCTCATATAAACGAATGGTGGACACTCTAAAGGAATACGTTGTTCAAATCACCTTTCAATAGGTCTCAAGAGCATAGAACCATGTTAAGTGGATGTTATGGCTACCATTGGATCATTAGCTACAACTATCTCTAGATACTAAGGAATTTCAGTTCATTATTGATCATCTGATGGTATTGTCATTTAACATGCCTTAATCATGTTTGGTATATGAAGTTGTTGGTCCTTTCTCCCCCTAGTACATTGACATCTTTAATTACATGAATATCGCATTATAACCTACTTGGTGGAACTCGATATCATTGAGGCTATGATGGGAATCTATTACATTTTCTAAATTAAGAAGATTCTATCCAATCAATCAAAGACGTGCATGAAGTCATCTGCAGTGCTAACACTAGTGGTGCAGTCAGAACATCACACACTTACTACTACTATTATAATGCCAAGTATGTTGTTTTATTTATGGATCTTGCATAAGAAAAGTATTCACTAAAGACCCATCCCCTAGTCTTGTCATCATTTTAGTTGGTCATTGTCATTATGTTTCTTGCATAGTCATCACTTAGTTGCACAATTTTGGTCATCTCTCAAGGAGTCTTAATTATCGTTATTTACTTAGTTTTCGTCTCTAATATTTGACTAGGATGCCTAGGGAGGGATTAGGGTGCCCCGATCCTCATTTCTAGGCACCCTGGTCCTGGTCACACTTGGTTCTTATTTAGATGTTTTAGGTTGGTTTTTATAATTTTCCCTCCCAATCCCTTAGGTATTAGTTGGCATGTCATGTCATTAGTGTCGAAATTTGAGAAAGAGATCCCTATATAAACACAACATACATGTTACCTTATGGGAGGACTATCTTCTACTAAGGGCTAGCTATTTATACAAGGCAAGGGACTGGGCACTATTTTGCATCACACACTACATAAGAAAGGGAAATATATTTTGTTTCATCTACCATTTTGCATTATATATAGCTATTTCCCATTATCTCTACATCATTGGCATTATGGAACCCTAGGCACATCATTGCACACACAATCACATAGAACTACATTAGGTCTAAGATGTAGTGCAGTTTTTAGTTGTAAGACCACCATTGTGGCTGCCAAGGAAATTCCTTCACCTTCATAAGAATATTTCTTTCTAAGGAATTTTATGCTTTGTGTGGGGTTTTGCAGGTGATTCTTCATTACAAGTTCACAGCATCATCAACAAAGCTAGTGAGACATCCATGCGACAAAAGGTGAATTATTGTGAAGACCTAACGACCCTCCTAATATTAGGTTTTGGGCTATTCCACAGACCAAGGAACCCATATTTTAGACCACGGTGCCCCAGGCACCCTCATTCTTCCCCAAGTGCCCCAATCTAGCCAGATCTACCTCTCCTACAATTTTTTGAAGTTAGTAACAACACTCTGTTCCTCATGTTCATCATTCTCACTAGTCCCAGATCACTGCGATCTTTTCAAGTTAGTACCTTGCACCTCTTATTCCATTTCATTTAGAATATAAAATAAATTATTTAGCATTTATTTTTCAATATATTTCAGCTATTACATTGTTGTTCTTCTTAGATTAATTCTAAAATCCATATTTTAGTTAATCATTTTGGTGAATCTGTACTTTAGAACATTTTCACTCTAGGATCCATTACAAACCCTAATGTATAATAAAAACTCCTCTATTTCTCATCCAATCATGTCTCATGTTAGCGTTAATCCAATTTATGATGAGGCCGCTATTGCTGAGCTCGCAACTCTCTATAGTAATGTTATTATGCTAGATCATATTAAAAAAATATTAGACAGTCAATGATATGTAGCTACTATTTTTGAAAATTACCCCATTGAAATTAGTATTGTTTCAGATCCAATAGCTTCAACTCATTGTATACCTTTCTATACGGCTATTAGTAATCCTCCTTCTGATCTTTCTAAGGAAATTCTAGTTGATTCTCTTATCGATTACATGCTTGGTCTTGACACTAGTTCGTATATATACCTACAAATTCTCCTAGTCAAGCCACTACTATAGTTTCATCTCATGATTCTCCTAATTCTGATATTATTTCTCATACTCAATCACATACTAGTTCTCATACTCATTCATATTATGTTGATGATCCTATTGATAGTACGCTTAATGACATTCTCATATCTTAGTTTCTATCTTATGTCGATACAACAATTGATAGCCATGATTCTCCTACTTTTCATACTGCCAAGTGTGAATCTCCATCTCCACTTTCTTATGAGGTTTTGTTTAGTTTATTACACAAGTCATCTCCATCTATTGGTTATTTTTCTCCTACCATTTCATCTCCTCTTATCACTTCTTATACATCTGTTAGTTCACCTTCTCTTATCACTATATCTTCATCAGTTACTTTCCATCCTAAGTATGTTTCTGATGCTATTCCTACCACTGCTATGGATGCTCCATCTCTTTTTCCTACTATAGCTTATTCGGAACCTACCCCTGGTGTGCCTTTAGCATCAAAATCTCCTTTAGCTTCTCTTGATATTCCCATGATCACTCACAATGACAAGTTACAACCACTTAATACATTACTTTCATCTTCTACTATTTCTTCAAAGGACATCATGTCTCTCATGCATGGCATAGGTTAATTACAATCTCAGGTTCAGTCACCCACTTTATAAAGTAAGGGCTTACTATGCTTCTATTGATAACAACTCATTAAATGGTAACATTATTCCTAGGAAGATTAGTAACTTTGCATTTCCTAAGGACTTTGTCATGCCTACATTCACATGTTTTGATGGTACCGGTGACCCTCGTGCACATATTCAACATTACGACATGGCTATGACCTCCTATTCTAATGATATATTATTGTTTAATACCTTTTCACATAGTTTTATTGATGAGGCTTTACAATGGTATACATATCTTCCTTTTGGGTCTATTAGTACTTACTATGTCATGGAGGATGATTTTCTGTGTCACTTTATCATCAATAATGGGCCTAGAGTTACTTATAACTGTCTACCTACTTTACATCAGGGCATATCAAAAGTCTATCAAGGATTATATCTTATGGTTCAACACTTGTATGCATAAACTAGTATTCTAATCTATTGATCTAGATAAGCAAATCATTTTATGTCATTTTTTGATTCCCTCTGTGCTTAAGCAAAGATTGCAATATGATACATGTGAGTTATTCATTATTGTGTGTTATAAATGCATTCAACCTATAATGAGATCTTCTCATGACACATGTCATCGATTCTCCACTTATCTCTATTACTAGTGTATCATATATTTCTCCTCCATTTCCATCGGTTGATCCTCCTACACAATCTACATCTCAACCTACCAAGCAAGATCTCAACCTACTACATCATAGAAGCCTACTTCTTCTCTTCCTCCATGAGAAGCTACTTCTCCTTCTATTCCATCTGTGTCGTATGAGCCATTAAACTTCTCTCCTCATGCTTGATCACATGATGTTTTATGCACTTTACTTGATATGCATCTAATTCGCTTACACTCCAACCAACATCATCCACAACATCTTCTACATCCTCAGCGTGATCAACCTTATTGTAATTATCATCATATCAATGACCATAGGGAAAATGATTGCTTTGCCCGTCACAATAGATTACAATAATTAGAGGATAAGTGAATCATTTCCTTTGGATCTCGCTCACGTGAGCCGACCATCTCTCCTCTACCTCGTTAGCAGTGACTTTCTACTAGGCTTGAGTTGTCTCCTCCATCTGGTGCTCTGGTCATTATTAATCCATCTCTGTGGTGTATCACTCATGCATGCTCTCCACCTCATCCATACATTGCTGCACCATCACATCCATCACATCCACTTCATCTATATCATCCACCACATCACGCTACTATGTCACATTGGATTCAAAAACCCTCAACATTCACCCATCCCACCGACACTCCACATGATATTTTTTTTGGTTCATATGGTCACACTTATTCCATGCCACATGTTTCCACCGCTTCAAACCTCCTCCATCTCTAGTAGGTGATTGTTATCACCTTACCCCCTGATGACGCACTTGTGTTCTTACAGTTCCTACATGATTGTTGAGGTATTTACTATAACAACCTTTCACCACGTGCTTCGTCAATTCATCTAGTCCACTCAATCATTTCCCGATGACGCACTTTTTATTTACGCAGTTAATTCTTGACTGCTAAGGGGTCTTAACTAAAGGAACCTCACCATCCATACACTGGGGGCATCGTTAATCTCCCCCCCCCCACATCTATCATACTAACATATTACGACCACATCAGATTGTCATGTCAACACGTGCATTCAATCATGACTCAGGTAATTTGTTACAAATCATGCATTATCTATTTTTGCATACATTCCACTCTCATTATTACAATAACTACACATCGTAAATTCCATTCAACAAATATGCACATCACTTACCTCGTCAAGCAACATATCTAGCAAGTTAAATTACATATGTTATATATGATCATTCACATTATGCATTCTATCTATCATTATCAACGTTATAGTAAATCACAATACATCATTTCAACTATGAATGATATCCATACACATGAACGCTATCCATTACAACATTAATCACTGAATCATATATTATCAACCACAATATAATATTAATATACAATCAGAAGAAATCATCATATACCAGTAACATTTGTTTATATATATCGAGTACAATAATCATTACAAAACATATTTCATCATCGAGGGGCAACTCCCCTACATCATATACAACAATACAAATAAAATCTCATCATCATTTAACACTCTCTAGTACTATGAGATCTCTCGAACTTGATGCCTCACCACTAACTCTACATTTTTGGTCGTGACTTCAATATCTCTCAACCTACCTCCGTAGTAGTGTAACCTCGGTATATTACTCCACAAACTGATGCTGCAACTTGAAATTACGTGTAAAAAAATTTGCAATAACGGACCGCCACATGTCATCTCTTTGGCTTGTTGAGTCTCTTTGTGTTCCTCGTCTCTCTCACTCAGCATCACAGTACACGTCACCGTTGCTATCATCACTAGCTCAATCAAATGGGAATGCTTTCTTGCAATGTTATCCACATGCTCTAGCATCCCCCCACCCAAAATAACGTGGGCGGGCACATTTTGTGTTAATGTGTGCAAATAGATGCGTCCACTATCAAATACCAATACATGTCACCTGCAACACAATAGAACAACGCATTAGCTAGCCTTTACTATCGCATAGGTAAGTAAAAAAACTCACTACAATGCAACTATATATAGCTACTCACGCTTCACTACCACTGCTGGCATGTTGTCTGGGGCATGTGTTTCCCCCTCTTCCTCTCCTCCCCGTGGTAATCCTACTACTTTTACGAACAATGGAAACAATAATACCCATCAATGTGATACCCACCACACAGGGTACTCCTTCGTACTCCCCACATCACATGAGTCTAATAGCTTTATCGCCGCATTTGCCTCATCTAGCCCAGGAGGTACTAACTACTTTCATGTAGGCCTTGGTCTAGCTCTTGTCCCTCCTCGGTTCTTTAATAGCTCTCAACCACACATATGGCTCTAGGGCACATCCTGAGCCATACAAAACTATTGTGATACCTTCTCTACTCGTAATAACTTGGCCACACCTAGGAATCAATCTTCTAACCACATAGTCCTTTGTATGCACCATAACTCTAAAACATCATCTAGCCATCCTCCATAATATTGGAATGGCCTCCCTATCACTGCCTCACACCTCATCTAACCTATCACTGCTTTATAGGTATCAGTGTCCATATTACACCCATGCACACCAACCCACCTCATAGAAAATATATTTGGCCTATCCCACTCTACTCATGGACCTCCAACTGGTCTCAACACTGCTACATGCTCATAGGCCCATACATGTAATAGTGTAGTAGTACCTATCCCGCCTCCATGCTCCTCCTATTTGAATCTATATAGGTCTCTATATAAATGGACCAACAGACATCATGCCCACGTATATATGGTACTATCCTCCTCTATACAACATTAAATATCATACATCTTATACAAGATTCCCACACCTCCTCCCTCTATTGTGATCGATGAAGTAATAACCACGGCTATGAATTTCCACAAGCATAGAACCCCTGACCTCCAAATATTATCCAAATTAATATGGGCCTCAGCAGGTACCCGAGTCCCCATAAAATATTGTCTCATGGCTCACATCTATCTATCCATATTCTCCAATGACATGAATTATACTCTCTACCCAAAAATTGGCAATCGCAACATGTGATACATATCCTCTAATGTGATTTTCATCTCACTCATAGGAAACCAAAAAGTACAAGTGTCTGCATACCACCTCTCACATAAGGTTTTCAACATAGGAATATTATGGGGCACATCTCCCATTCGTGTTATGTTCCATAGGCCAACATGGTCCATAACCTCCCAATCATCATCTAACAAATCTAGCCCAAACAAAGTACTCAAATGATGACCCCTATGGAACTCCCTTGAGTGAATATCCCTATGAACAACACAAAATGACAACAAACCCAACATTATATCACTTTACCAATCTATACCCATACACACTTCACTTATCGACATTATTCCACAATCCAAAATTATATATACACTATTCTAGACTAAATTCACACCCTCTAGATTAGGGCACCTAGAAGTAGTACTGGGGTGCCAGAAGTAGGACACTAGCTCCCAAAAATGGGCACTCCTATGCTGAAGGCTACTAGTGCCTTCACCTGCTATTGTCTATGTCTGAAAAATCAGAGAAAAGTACAAATGAACAATTATACAAAAATTCAACCACAAACGACTACCATACACACATTTTTTGAAAAAACAACGCACTTACCAAGTATGTAATCGTACGCAATGCCACGGTAGTCGCTAACCATCCCAAATTGGCTAGGTCATGTTGCTCTCACTTGTAACATCCTTACTTACTCATAGCTCACTATCACCCCCGTGCAAAAGAAAAATGAAGTGACTGATCCCCTTTTCATCCTACTATTTATACTTACTTTTTCATTACTTATACTAATATAGTCATTATCTTGCGATCATAACCTCAAATAATACACACCACACAATTTTCGTCATATCTTGAGCATTTTTACTCTGATTTACACCCCGTTTGGGACATTATTTTCAAAATTCCACCTATAATCATCGTATCATACACATTCCACGAGTAAATTACACATGCATCTATTGATGTTGTATTTCATCTAATATATACACATTTTGGTTGTTTCTATCACATTTTATCCATTTCGTGCTTACTCTCGGCTCAGTTTTCGTCCTTATCATTACTCCCCCTTTCGCCAAAAGGGGGGCATACAATTGGGGTTATCCTATGATTCCCCTTACAACACCACTTGATCAATCAAATACTATTAATTTGACAATTCTATACATTTACTAATACACTATGCGATGTCTCACCATTGATTCCCCCTAATGACCTAACCTGGGGGCAACAAGTGTTAAAGTCTTTCCATGTGATCATTCATCAATTTCTATCAATTCCCCCCTAATGACCTAACCTGGGGGAAATTAGCAGTAAAATATTTCCATGCGATAATTCATTAATTTCTATCGATTCTTCCTAATGACCTAACATGGGGGAAACTAGTGTAAAACCTCTCTACGAGTAACCAATCAAAACAATTCATTAATGCGTTTAAGTCTCTAACAATCAAAATCACACTATTCAATCAATATAATACAGACACATGCGGCCTCCCAGATGACCTAAGTTAGGAGTTACATTCATTACTTTCCCAAATGACCTAACTTGGGAAGTTATTCTATATTTTGTGTTTACTTCTAGATGATCTAACTTGGAATCCATCGTTTGCTTCCAAATGACCTAACTTAGAAGCCATCACATTATGGAGAAACCCGTGTAGTGGGGGAAAGTGTTCCTTTCCTATATCACTCCTACATGGGTCAAATATTTGATTAAATTGTTTAGATCTAAAAACCACAAAATATTTGGTTTGATTCCATTTGTAGAGGCTAGATCTTGAGGATGCAGTTAGAGGTTGGATAATAACACGCATTTCTCCCTACACTCTTCCTTTGGTGGAAGGATGCACAAATCCTCTGGTTGATTTTTCGTATACATGCAATCGGGTTGGGAATTGATCACTCCCTACCCCATCTCGTTGTCATCATACAACATAAGAAATCATCAATCATAAAATATCATAGTCAGCAGTCTTGTTTGAGTTCACTTTCATCGTGATATTACGTCTTTCACTATGCTGCATAAATCAAGACGCTGATCCATGGTTCGACACACTTTATTTTTCTTTCAGCATGCTTTGCTACCACATCTGTCCATTCTACTACAACATGGTATTTTCTGGCTTTCTCTTAAGTACGCATATCTAACTGCTTTATGTTACAGAGATTTTCTCTCACCAACATAAAGTAGGGAAAAATGTAGTCACAAAATCACGCACCCACTACTATAATTATACCACCAAGTATGTTATTTTGTATATGGATCTGGTGCATAAGAAAGGTATTTACTAATGACCCATCCCCTAGTCTTGTCATCAGTTTACTTGGTCATTGTCATTATGTGTCTTGCACAGTCGTGACTTGCTGGTACAGTTTCAGTCATCTCTCAGGGAGTCGTAGTTGTCGCTATTCACTCATGTATCATCTCTAGTCTTTTACTAGGGCACCTATGAAGGGATTAGGGCACCCCAGTCCTCATTTTTATGCACCCTGGTCCCTGTCACACTTGATTCTCATTTAGATGTTTAAGGTCGGTCTTTATGTTTTTCCCTCCCATTCCCCTAAGTACTAGTCAACATGTCGGGTCATTATTATTGAAATTTGAGTAAGATATCCCTATATAAACATAACATACATACTACCTTATGGGTGGACTATTTTCTAATAAGGGCTAGCTATCTACACAAGGAAAGGGATTGTATTTGGGCACTATTCTACATCACACATTGCATAGGAAAGGGAAATATATTTTTCCCATCCACCATTTTACATTCTATCTAGCTATTTCCAACTATCTCTGCATCATTGGTGTTAGGGCACCCTAGGCACATCATTGCACACATAAACACACAAAACTATATTGGGTCTGAGATGGAGTGTAGTGTTTATGTTATCCAAAATGTGCCCCCTGCTCATTTTGTGGCTAACTCCTCCCATTCTTCCCTCTCTTGTGCCTCAGTCACAAAATTTTGCTTTCAAGCACTCAAAACCTTCTGGAAGTGGCACCATTGGATAGAGCTCTTTCTCAACTTTCCATAAATGTAAATTTTTCCTCCTAACTCCATGTATTTTTGAAGTTATGGCTCGGCGGAGTTTTTTAGAAAAAATTTCCCACCGACCCGATTTGGCCCTGTTTTGCCTAAAATTTCAAATCGCCATATCTTTCCATCCAGAGCTCAGTTTTTCCCGTTATTTATATTAATGGAAAGATGGTAAAATTATCTACAAGATTCCAGGGTAATTTTTGCATTTTGGTGGAGTTTGGAGAGATAAAATCAAGAAATGCCTCTGGCACATGGTCATGGACAGAAATGACATTTCAACCACCATTTTTAATGAAGAATGGCTCGCATTCTCTCCCAGCATGGTTAAACATGTCAGGGAATGGGTATGTCAGGGCAACCATGCTGTTTTGATGGCATTTTGGTCAATGGTTGAACCCCTTGCATGTTTTCCCGTGTTTCTCTCTCTTGGGGTCGTGGTTTGCACTGTAATAGCCAGGATGAGTTCATTTTGTAAAGGAGAGACACTTTTTCAGCTCTGCAACTTCCTTTTTCTTCCTCCTTGGTAGAATTTGTGAAGAAATTTTACCTTTCCATGTAATGCAACACCTTTTCTTGCCTCTAGATCACTGTAATGTACTGTATTGGATCTTAGATGTTGATATATGTTCTATGATTAAAATCCTTCAATCCTTTCATATATCTATAATTGCTTTCTTGATATTTCATTACATTTTGAGCATTTTTGCATGTTTTGTGCTCTATTTCCTTGTGGATTGTGTATTTCATGTAGCATCAAGTGTCTACAACTCATTTGGTGCATCACCTATTAGCATTAGTTCTTTCTTTTTTGCATTCTCTATCTCTGTCTCCTTGGAATTTAGAGTAGATTTAGGAGTTTAAACCTCTGCAATTGTGCAAGTAAATTAGCTTATCAGAGGAGTTGAGGAACCAGCCTCTAATCTGGAGATTCCTCTTCCATTTTTGCAAGTCCCACACTTGGGGAAAGGATTCAATGTTGTGCAATCACACTAGATGCTAGTATGATCAAACTAGAAATCTGATCAGCATCCAGGGGGTGCTGCTGATTTGCAACAATAGTTTATTTATAAGAGAACCATTATGGCTTCTAAGGATAGTCTGACCCCTTCATATTTATCTTTATTTTTTAGGAATTTTATTCTTTGTGTGGGGTTTTACAAGTGATTATTCATTTCAAGTTTACAATAGCATCATTAAATCTAGTGTGACATCCACGTGATAAAAGGAAAACTATTATAAAGACCTAGTTACCCTTCAAAACTCATGTTTCAAGTTATTTCATAGACTAGGGCACCCTAATTTCAGATCAGGGTGCCCCAGGCACCCTAACCCTCCCCTAGGTACCACAGTTTGGTCAGATCTACCACTTCTAAAAATTTCTAAAGTGTGCCACAACACTTTGTTTTGTTCATTCATCATCCCACCCAGTCTCAGATTACTGTAAGGTAAGTGTTTTTCAGGCTACTACCTTTTCCCTCCTATTTTTGTTATTTCATTTCATTTAAAATATCAAATAAATTAGTTAGCATTTACATTTCAGTATAGTTCAGCTATTGCATTGTTGTACTCCTTAGATTAACTTCTGAATTTCATATTTTAGTTAATCAAGTGGCATGGTCCTCATAAATAAGATTTTACGTGTCAGATACTATTAGCCTACTATGGAGACAGATTGTTGTTAGTATGTAAATAAATTCCTGATGTGTCAAAAATATGGTAACTTCATACATGCTCCATCTCAATATTTGTAACTAATCACTACACCTTAGATTTTTCAAAGTGGGAACTCAATCTCAAAGGGAATCTCAAACCAACTTCCTCTTATGGCCATAAACACATGATCACTTCTACTGAATAATTTACTAAATGGGTGGAGTTTCTTCCTCTCACTTATGTTACTAGTGTTCAGATATCCAATTTCATCATGAACCATATCATTTGTCATTATGGCATCCCTTCTGTCATTGTATTTGACAATGGAAAATCATTCAAGAATAAAAAAGTGAAGGTGTTGTGCCAATGCTTTAAATTTTTCCAGAAGTGGTCTACCCCTTATTACCCTCAAGGTAATGGATAAGTTGAGGCTTCCAATAAAAATCATGTTCGGATCATGGAGAAAATGGTTGGTAAAACCGACCATAATTGTCATCTTCAAATCCATCCGTCCCTTTGGGCATATATAACCTCTATTCACACACCTACAAGTACAACCCCATATTATCTTATATTTGGTACTGAATCCATTATCCCCCTTGAGATCAATATTGCCTCTTTGTGGATATCCTTGAGATATTATCCGGATAATGATGAGGACTATGGAGTAGCTAGGCTAGTAAAGCTAGAACTACTTGATGAAAAATAACTTTGTGGCTTGGATTATCTCTAATTGTATCAAAATCAAGTTTGCAAGGGCTAAAATAAGCACATAATACCTCATGAATAAGGTAGGATACCTTTTTCTTAAGGAAAATCATTTCAATACCACTAAGGAGTGTGAAAAGAAAGGCAAGTTTGAGCCTAACTGGTTAGGGTCATACATTGTGGTGGCTAAATTTGGTTCTGGTGCTTATAAGCTTGCCTATCCTGAGGGTGATGAGCTTTAGTAACCCATGAATTCCATGCATCTCAAATTATTCTATGCCTGAGCATGTAGACCTATCAAAAAATTATTAAAAAATAAAAAAAGTAAAGAGAAATCAATTCATCCAAGTGTGAAAACAACAAAATTGTGGCACTTTGGACGAGTCCTTTGGTGAAAACCGATTTCTAGTGCCATAAGAGGATTTTTTTATTCACATGTACCTCTTCTTTGGGGCATGGTCACTTCTTCCTATCTTTCTTGTTCATCATTTATGTGTTCTACTATTGAACATATCCCTCTTGGCCTTCATCTGGCTAATCCGCTTCTTGTATATATGTGTGGAATTCACCCTTGTACATTTTCACCTCTTGTTAGGGGAATCTTGGCACTTGGTTATTCCTATACATAGTTTTAGATAACCTTTAAAAATACAAAACATTCACAAAAACCTTTGAAAATCCTAAACATACAAAATCAAAAAATCCAAAAACTATGGAAAAACTCAAAAACACTAAACATTGGAAACTATACTACAAAACATCTTACTTCAGTGTTTTCTTGTTCAAGCGCATGATATGTGGATCATCTTGTGATATTCCTTCATAAAAAATTATTTTTTCTTTCTATGTATGTCTTCCCTTGCATATATCATTGCTTGGGGTAGTTTCATTGTGCACATTTTTTATTCATAGGACTTCTATGTCCTTCGTCTATTCTCTTGCATATTTTCTTAGGGCATCATTTTAACCCATGTTGTATAACTCAAAAATTTGGGAACTGAATATGGAGAGAAAAAACAATGGTATAAATTTCTTGTGCATTGTTTGTTTAACTTAATATGTATCTACTTGTTTATTTACTTTCCTTCCTATTTACTTTCTTGTATTGTATTGCTTATGTATATTGCTTTGAGTTGGTTCTTTAGCATGGGACAAAAATCAATATTATGGATTTTCATGTCATTTTACCCCTTTTTATATTCTTATATTAAATAAAAAGCTACTTCCGAGCCAGATGGTATGTCAACTACGTTGCAATCTTTCCATTCCTTGTATGTCTTATTTTAACTTTTATTCCCTAAAGTCTAGGGTAATAGGGATCATTTTCTTCCCCTACCCTTCCCTGTTTATTTCACATGATGAATCTTGATATTTATTTCTAATCTATCAAATTGAACAATGGTTAACCCAAACCAATTCAACTCTCTATCGTTATAGTATCATATTCTTTTTTGTTGTAATTATCTTCTTCTTTTCGAGCATCCATCGACCTCTTCTATCACCCCATTGACACTCGATGGGGCATCCTTCATCCTACTAATTTTCTTCTACAAAAATTAAATGTCTGTAATTGTCTACTATCTTTGAAGTCAAGTTGATTGTGCTACACCACATCAAATAGGGGAAAATGTAGACACCTAAATTTATCTATGCATTTTTAACTCTAAAATTACACTTCTTGTCATATTTTCTATAATTTTGTTATAATTAGCATTTTTCTTGATAATTACCTAACAATCCCTTCCATCTCAGTCAATTCACGACTCTTCATTAATTAACTAGTCTCTCCCTTATTCTAGATGTAAATTAACATTACTTTGTTAGTTATAATCATATTCTAGTTAATCAATTAATGGACCAATATTTATTAATTAATGTTCTAAACGGGAATTTACCCTCCTATTTAGTCATTCCCCCTCTCTAATCATTTAGAATCCATCAACTCTCTCCAATTGGCTTTTACAAGCCTAACTTGGTCTATTAATCAATATAATTAGTTAATTTAAATCACACCTAACTCACTTAAGTTGGAAAATATAATTAACCTCCCCTGATCATACTTAACCCTTTCTAATTCTATTTAGCACTTAGTAATCCACAAATTTCTTTTATCCCACATTCATGAGGATAATAATTTCTCCAAACTTGAAAACTATATATAAAATACTATCCCCTCCTTTCTAAGGTTACATCTTTACACATATACATAAGATAAGAGTGTTTTCTTAATTAAAAGGCTTATTGATCTAGAAAAACCCCTTTCCCACCTTCTACTTGGTAAGAGTAGTAAGATGATAACCAAGAATGGAAATTAAGACATATTGGTGAGACTTCTTCCTCTTCCTTGGAGAAATCCTTTTTGATTGCACGTGGCTACATACGGCTCACCAAAGGAGGTGTCTACTTTCCAAATCCTATCAAAAACATCAAAGGATGGCTTGTTATTTCATGTTTTTAATGTTATATGAATTATATTAGCTCCCCTTTTAATGGTTTTATCTTGATGTTAATGATGAATTAGGTTAGTTATTAGATGTACTTAGTGTTATATCTTGTTAATTAATTTAGATTCTTTATAATGCATACATTTATTTCTAGCACTTTTATAAACACATGCTCAAACACCCATAGACTACCCAATCACTAAAATAAAATCGATACTAACCTTAAATTGTTTTCAACACAACTTCTAATACATAGACCTTCTCCAGAGTCTTTCTATTATTCTTTTCCCATAAGGCTACCATCTAATTGAAATAATGTGTATTTCCAAGGAGCCTAAAAAATAAGGTCTTTTTTAGAAACCCACTGTCTTGATGGTTTAACTAATGTCCTCCTCCTTCACAAACACAATGGAACATTCATTCTAGCATGCATTAGGGAATATCATAAGTGAGATAGTATCTAACAAAAAATGTTCTACTTAAATCATTAATCCCTATCTAGGATTTTTACACAACTTTGACATTCTCTTTTTGGATTGTATTAATATGTCCAACACAATCCTCATACCTTGAAGTTTAAATAGGTATGCTAGTTACAATTGTCAGGATCATTATATATGTCATCATTTACATACTATATGGTCCTTGGTGTTTAGGGTGCTCACATTATAAATTCACAAAAATTAATGTACAAGAAAATAAGAGTGAAATTTTCTACCCATTCAAAGAAATAATCTATAAGAATACCCACCAAGAAAAATATACAATATTTTTTAAGATTATAATGGGAATAAACTTCCATTAGTCATATTTTATGACATGGCAGTAATTCAAATTCCATTCTAGTACTTAAATAGACTAATGGGTTACAAAATAAATTCTGCTAAGTTGATCTAGACTTCTATTCAATAATGGTCAACAATACTAGTCTAGCAAAATACCATACACTTAAACAATGTTTGTTAAGAAATCCTTAAAAAAACCATTACAAAAATGGCCAAATTGGCACACACCCAATGAAAGAGTAAAGCATTTGCCATATATTGATTACTACCCAAAATCCATTACAAGAAAATGATCAAGCTGATACCAACTAACATTCAAGAAACATAGAGAAGATATATTTTATATCACTTCTCAAGTATAAAAAATATCACACTAGCCACACCCATAGCAAAAAATCAATATCTACATTAAAAAGAGAGAGTGGAAGATCACTTACATGAACAATATTAGTACTTGAGGCCACAAATTATTTAAGAAGTTCAGTCTTCTCTGGATGTTTGAAGCTAGTATTGTTACAAGTATCTAATTTCCCATCTATTCTTCAATCACATGTATCTCAAAAGAATTGAAGAGAAATTTTTAATGGTAAATATCCTAACATGTTCAACACTCATTTGGATAGGTATAAAATAAAATCTCAAATTTATACTACACAACATAAATTATACTACCTAAATATATGAAATCCATACTACAATGTTTTCTTACAAAATTCTTTTCAAAAATAAGACACATTTCTTCATTGTATGTTTCATAGGAATTGTTAACAAGAGTGACATGTTTGTGTTTACAAATAATTTCTTGCATTTTCATAGGAATGTTGGGAATGGATTCACAATATAGTATGCCATGTATTTTTGTTTCACATGATGCAGACATGATTTTAGAAGTTAAGAAAAAGTAGAAAAATATATAACAACCATAATGGACATGAAAAAAAAGTGGGGGAAAGAACATTTGTTTCTAATATCCCTAATGAATGAGATGAAAACTTGGAAAAATCATTACATCCATACCTTCTTTATTTGTTTATTTGTAAAAAATTTCCACTGTGTGAATAATATTTCTTGTAACTAGACCATAATTCACGCTTTAAACAGGGAAAACAATACAAGACATTTTCATTTTTTCATAATGCACTTGGCCAATAGTATTTTTTGAGGAAGAATGCCATCCCCTACATATAGAAGCTCATGCATTAAAAATATGTGATGTATTGAAGAGTAAACAAAACACCTATTAATGATAGTTGTCTTCTAGGTACTTTTGTTGCAAGCATAAAGCAAACAATCATCATTCCATATTTATTGATTTGCGACCACATTTAATTATAGAGATGCGTGTATTATCCATCTACTGAACAATTCTTGGTGCGTGACATAATTAATAATATTGCATGGATCGATTGAAGATACTCATTTCCTTGATGGTCTTGTAAGCATCCAGAGAGAAAAATGACTATATATTAGCTAGTGGAAATCTCACTGTGAATTATTCCTATCAACACAGATATACTTGAAGGGATAATAAAATAATTATAAGTAAAAATCATGAGTAGTGTAATGGATGTTCATGAAGGTCTCTTGAGATGATTTTAAGACATAAAAGTAAAATCCCACAAAAAAATGATAATATAAAAATTATAATCCAAGTATTTATTATTTTGCTAGAGTTGATCACACTAGACAATTCTATATTGAAAATTCACATCAAATTCCAAAAAAATCAATTGGTTAACCATTTTAAAGAATTTGCATGAACATTCATGAAATGATGTCCTGCTCATGTATAGATTATTCTTAGCAATGCTACCTAGAGTAGCAACTCAAATGAAGAATGTTTACATTATCCCATAGATTCTTGATGACTTTGCATTTTATCTATTGATCTTTGCATCATGGTCATTAGAGTGTGAAATTTTGGGATTCTATACTAGTCACCATCTATTGTTTCCCTAAAATATGCTCTCATGTTGAAACTATTCATGATTTTTGGGTATTCATAGTGCAATTCTTCATAATGAATATTCCAATTCAATGCTCTACTTGCATAGGTGATTTAAAACTGACATCTTATTACCATGGTTCATAGCTCCCAAATGTATTTTAAAATAGAAACCCCGAGGGAACTTGCATGAGATGTTTTGGAGGTTCATTGGAGTGCTTTTCATAGTGTTACAGGTTGTAGATCAAAGGGTTTAGTGTTCCCTATTCACAAAGTTTCCAAACCTAGCATGGAAAGGAACATGGCCCATTAGGATGCCCATGAAGTACCCTAATCTCCATCTCTAAGAACACATTTCCCCCTAAAAAAAAATCTGCCCGCCTATCATGTTAACTCTGTAACTCCTAATCTTACGAAGGATATGGTATTTTTCTCAGTTTTACTATCGACCTTTTGATTGTGCACACTAGTGAATTGACCAAAAGAACATTCCATGTAGGTATTCAACTGAGGTTATAAGCTCTTGACTAAGCTTTGATGCATCATCCAAACTAATCAGTACCCTTGCAAAAATAGTTGGCTTTGAGGTGCTAGTTAGGAAATGAACAAAGTAAACTAATGGTCTTATAACATTCACTCATGCCTGAGTCACTACCTTCTATTCAATAAATCAACTGAACTAGAATTCTTGGTGCTTGTTGCATGAAAACCTTATGTTGCTCGGTCCCTTGTAAGGATTTAATGCAATGTAGACTATCCCCACTTCTATCAAAAGAGTTTGGCTCTGTGTTGGATCTAGTTGGGATCATGCCTCAACCTACCTAATAGTCTCATGCAATA
Source organism: Taxus chinensis (assembly GCA_019776745.2). Taxonomy (NCBI): domain Eukaryota; kingdom Viridiplantae; phylum Streptophyta; class Pinopsida; order Cupressales; family Taxaceae; genus Taxus; species Taxus chinensis. The sequence goes on along the minus strand of CM034157.1, from coordinate 278,536,226 downwards.
ATAGGTCCCGTGAGCTGATAGTTTCCAAATGAAATGACTGAACTAAAAGTTCTATAAAAAATAAGAAGATCTGAGTTGTTTTTTGTGGCCATGACCCTAATAAACTGACAATCCTATCTCAACCCTTGATGTGTTGTTACCTCCCTAGTCGACAATCATCTAGCCCCTTAGATTTCTCTAATAGTACCTTGTGTAAATAATTTGACATTGGGTAAATCCCCCAAGCACCTGGTTTTTCATCTGCCAGTATAAGAAGGATCTTCCTGGTTTACCTCGGTTCAAGTCTCCCATGCACATTGTCCATTCCATGGACCACCCCAGTCATAGGAAACACCTAGATCTCTCAACTATTATGCCATTTGAACATGTCTCCTCGCAATTTAAAGGTGAGACTATAAAATTATGCTAACCCACATATGCATTTAAGCACACATTCACTCATGAGTTACCATAACCAAAATCATCTCGAATAACTATAGTTAGTTTCTTTGCAATGAGATTTACAAACATGCTTCGGTCATCTCACTAGTATCAAGAACTTGAGTGCTTGTAGGTTCCTTACAGATACCTAAATGTTCATCTCTGATTTCATTAACTCAGAGTACAGTTCTTGTACCTAAGATCACATGTGGACCTCAATGCATTAGCCTCACACTCCTTGTGCCTGTCAAATGGTTAACTCATCTTTATGCTTGACATGATACCCCGTGTTACCCCCTTAGTTCTTCAATCCCAACATTTCCTATAGTGATTCCAATTTTGTAATGTGAGCCTTATAGAGAAGATTGTATAGGAAAACATCTGAATCTATTCATCTAAAAAATCCCTGTATGACTCCTAAAGTACGGCATCCACCTAAACCCATTCCTCATCATGAATTAGTGATGATCCTCCATCCTTGAAGATTCAATGCTTAAGAAAGGGTTTCCCTTGATGTAGTGTGAACAACATTACTCAGTGCATCATTAGATCTGTAGACTAGAGAGAAGATAGTTACAATAGTTGCTAGTAACCTATCAATACTATGATCGATATAACATAATGTACACCAGCCCAACTCATCCATCTGAAGTCATCCTCTAGCTCACCCAAGCTCCTCCTTGTATAGCTCGCCATATGACCAACCAAGCTCCTCATTAGAATTTTATCCGAGCTAGATTTTACTTTGGCTTTTACCCTAACTTTGGACTCCTCCCTAGAAATCCCTTTTGAAATTTTCTTTCCAATTCATATTTCCCTTTTTAAATTCCCATTGTTTAGGAAATTAAGGATGAAATTAATTAAAAATACAAAGCAAAATCATATAGGGGAGTATCTGATGGTTTGTGGAACTCCAATGTATACAAATAATATTAGGCTGTTCGGAGCCACTTTTCTAGCTCTTTGTAATTGTAGTGCTCTTCTTTGCATATTAGGCTTGAGAGTATATCCACTGCAGCCTCAAGGGCCAGAGATCCTTCTTTTTGTGACTTGTATGACATTCCTTCTCTCACACTATAGTAGTAGTGTAATCCCCACATGGTGATAGGCCAATGAAATTCTTGTGCTTGATTGCATCTCATTCAATGGGGAGATTCCAACTAGGATCCTTATGGAATTGCCTGAAGGTTTACGCATTTCTTAGCCTACTACAAGGTGAGTGGTAAACTTTACTCATAGTCTAGGCCAATGAATAGCACTATATTGTAATCAGGATGTTTTTGGGCTTATAACATTGTCTACTAAACATGGGCCTATTACTAAATTCCCTGGGTATTTTCTTGATCAAGAAGAGGAGGAACCTAGTCGTCCATTAATTCAACGGATGAGGGTACCTTTGAAAATGGTATTGGTAGATACCCACCCTTATTTTTAAGCACCTTGAACTTGAAGGATTTGTCACGTATTCTACTTTTCATCTTGGAGGAGTTGATGTCGGTAGGATAAATCTAGTATCCAAGTACATCAAATGATCGTTTTATAGCATGGGATTTTCCTTTTTCTTGATGGCTTCAGACGATGATTGACAAATCAATGGTGTGATTCTATAGAATGATAATATTCCTATGAGGATCTTTCATACTATTCTAGCTTGGGGCTTGGTTACCCTACACCCACTGTATTCCGATGGGGTTGAGGAGGGATATCAAAATTTGTGACCATGATATAAAACCACTTAATGTTGGAGTTATGATCTCTAGACCTGATCGACTTTTATGTGGCATACTCAGATATAAACTCCCCACAACCAACTTTGTAGCTATCTTTTAGTCCTGGGATTTAGAGAACCTTCTCATATACTACATTGTTGCTACTCCATATGTGTTAAATATAAGTTTTGAACTATTCTTCAATCATGTTATGATATGTGATACTAGACAGTACACTTGCTTACTTCTATGTATCCATGATAAGGATTGTCCTTATATTTGCTGAATATGTTGAGTCACTACTGAGATAATCCTATATTGAAAATTCACATCGCCTTCCCAAAATATATTGATATTCTTTAACCATTCTAAAATAAAAAATCAAGAGCAGGATATCAATGCTCTAGCCTCATATAGTGATTATTTTTAATAATGATAAATAATATAAAATTCTAGTGAAGGATGCAGGATCTTTACCAAATCCTATTCCTTCATTCATGTTTGGGGTTTCATACCTGATCTCTGCATCGCTCAATGCATTAGCAAAGATTCATTAGGATCATTATGCAAACACAAGACCTTAGTCATCATCTTCACATTGAATCCTCCTAAGAAACATGAAATGTGAATGATGAAAGGTATCATCCTTGTAGTATCTGATAGGTGTTTCTTACAGGATTTCAAATTCATCTCATTACATAGGGAATAAAACCAAAATGGGAATACCAGAGAAACAAGCCCCATATTTTTTTAGGATATCATCAGAAACCCAAAGGAAACTTACGTGAGATGTTCTTTTTGTTGTAGGGGTTATTGCGTTATTCTTCAATGTTGAGGTGGAAGACAATCCTATTTCCAGGATATGTTCCTAATTTTTCACATATCTTATAGTTGGATCACTCGTACCATAACCTTTACAAAAATAATATATTAACTCATTTTCTAGATATATGTTACACTTCACATGGAAAAAATTATGATTTTATTCATACTACTACCTAACGTCTTCCTCCTAATAAAGTAGGGGAGGAATTTCAATACTCTAGTTTTTATCCTTCTTAAGGTTAGGCAGATAATTTCATGTGGTATAAAGAAATATACTTAAATCTTATCTAGTCCATTAGGTAAAGTAATAACCACATCATTGTAAACTCATATTGGATACTAAACATTAAATATTAAAAAATCCATGTAAATACTATAGTTCCCGAACCCTTTACTGAGGCCAAGGATCCTTGTTTGTGCTCTCGTCTTGGGTGAGGTCTACTACAGCTTATCATCTTCTCTTTTCTCTTGTCTCCTTCCTCTATTCTCTCCTCCTTCCAAAAATATTAGAGTTTTTACATGATTACTTTATAATTCCTTTAGTTATCATGACATATTTGATGCATCTTTATTTGGTTGTTTAGGAGAGTCTTTTATCTCTTATAAGTGGAATTTTTCCCCTCAGGGTTTTCCTCCATTACTTGATATTCTTATTATACATGGGTACCTCATCAGGCCTAGTTTTTTAGACCCATTTCCCATCTCCTCTTCATATTTTCCAAAATGAGTGTTGTTTTTACATGGGTATCTTATTAGGCTTAGTTTCCATGCCCCATTTACCTCTACCTTAGCTTTGATGAAGGGGGGTGTTGGTGTATTTGACTTTTTTCTTCATAATTTATTTATGTTGTTCACCATATATGGTAAGTCATCTCACTTAATGATCTCATAGGTCATTAGGGTTAGTTAGGGTTGTGTCCACGTGTCATGCACAGGAGTTACACAACACTCATATATGTACCTCTTATTTTTGATACATGAGAATGAGAAGACTTGTTCTTCCAAACTATATTCTCATTTTGTTATTTGATCTCTTGCTTAATACATGGAGGATTCATGACACCATTGAAAGTGTAACCTTTTTCTATGTGTATGGGTTCTGTATTTATCCTCATAGAACAATTTGATAGGTTCTGTAGAGATAAGAAGGAAACATAAAGTTAATAATAAGAAGATCAAATGGAGATTATAATAGGAAACATAAGATATTAATACCCCATTAGGACATAAAATCAGAATCTAAAGATAATACTATAAAATTATGTTAAACATATTCAACTAACCACAACAAATGAAAGTAAAATTTATGTACAAGAGATTTAGAAAAGGAATATTAAACATATTGTATATTTAATAACTAAGTGTTTGTAGGTTCCTTATAGATACTACCTTCATTGATTTGTAATCAATAAGTGCTTGGAATTAATATATCTTTAGCTAAATATGAACCCCACAATTTCACACATATTTTCCCTCCTTATTATGGGTATGATATAATTTAATAACTATTTCTTAAATCTCAAATTTCCTATATTTTACAATTTCACAATGTTGTAGTTGAATAATCAAAAGGAATTTTGAAGAATGGTGAGATTGTAAAAGAGATGGAGTACTCTCTTAGAAGCTGGCTGGTTGCTTGTGCAAACACAATAGTTCCTAAGTGCATGGATATTTCAACACTTGTGACTAAGTTCATATCACAAGTGCTTAAAATCAAGGTTCCAACCAGGGAAAATTTTAAGGAACCCCCTCAAAAAAATTTATAGAAATTGTGCCAAATGTCCTTATAACCAGTTTCATATTTTTGGTGAATTTCTGTGTAGCCAGTTTTTTTGTTTCAATGAAAATTGTAAAAATATTAAAATTAGATGTAGATCAAATGGTGATTCTCCTAAAACTAGGGTTTGGTTAATCTCCAAATTGAAGTATACCACATGTTCCATACTATTCACTCTTCCTCACCTAACTGCGGACCTAAAAATTTATTGAAATGGTTTATTCTGTGGGTTTGGAGTCGACAGAATGTATTTTCCTTGAGGATTCCCATAATATTGCCACATGTCTTCCTGATATTAAATTCTAGGAATTGGGGATCCTTTTTCATATCTTTATGCTCAGGTTCTTGGAATGGGTGACACTTGGTTGATCCTTATGAGACGAGGCTTATCAAAAGTTTTAGGGGTTTCTTAGGTAGTTAGCTAGGTATTTTAAATTTGACAGGTTTGGTAAAGGTTTAACAACTTCCAATATAGATCTATGTGTGTGTGTGTGTGTATATATATATATATATATATATGGTGAATTTAATAAAATTTCAAAAAAAATCCTAAACATGTAGGCAAATGATACCAAATGAATAGGAAGGTTCTATAGATTACTTGGCGATCTAAGAATGTTTTAAAACCCTGAACCATCTATCACTTGGTGATTCAATAAAAAAAATATACATTAGGATTGTAGATCCATTGGCTATTTATATGGGACAATTTTTTGTTTGTGGATTTTATTGGTGAAATGTGGTAACTACCATGGTCATAAAAAATAGCCAAATTCACATTCCATAATTCCTACTTTTATCCAAATTATGAATATTTGCCTCTAAATTTTTCCTTGATTTCCAACTCCAGATGTTCCTACTACCCGTTCTTCTTCAAGATCATAATGTTTCATAATTGTCTTATTTTTTTATTTGGATTTATTATTCTAAAAAGTAAACTTATAAAGTAAATCCAACTCTAAAATTAATTGAATAGGTTTTTAACACTTAATTATAAAACAATTAGTTAACAAGGTATTTATATCCTTTTATCTACCTATATAAGGTCTCCTTTTTTACTTGTAAAATGGGTTGGATATTGGTGGACTTGGATGTAATATGTAAAGTTTTGATCAATATAGAAGAATACATTACTCTCTCATTAGATCTTTCTATTTCTATTTCTTACAATCTGTTTAATGTGATAGTTTGATATATGTGAAATTTGAAGCTTTGTGTTTAATCCATGAAATGAGCATTGTTGAAATTTGTGTCAATCTACATTTTATGTAATATGGGTTTTTAACTATACCAACACACATGGTATTGGATTCCTCTTACATGCATAAGTAAAATAAATGTTTGTAAAGCATCTTGAAGTAATTCTAAAGTGCCACTTCTTCCATTCTCTAATTTTGTAGTTAGTTGGTAATCTTGCAGAACCAAGGAAGATTTTTGTATATTTGATTAGTAAGTTCAAGTTGTAGTTGTGTTTCCCTAAATAACTTGTCTTTCTATAATGATACTAATGTAACTCCTCTATTTCCTTTTGTAGTTTCTCCTATGTATTGAAAATAATGTTTCAAATACTGTGGTCATGCTTCAATATCCTCATCCAAAATTTATTATCTTGTATAATTATAAATACTTAGGTTTTTGGATTCTGAATAAGGGAACCTCACTATAGCCTTTGAGAGGAGGGATTGTTGTCCTTTATAATTGTTGACTCTTTTGAGAAACCAATTTTCCAACCAATATTGTGTGATTTGGTGCCCACTGTGGGGAACATATTTTGATACGCATAGGATATATTTCTAAACAATTCCAAAATTTTGATAACACTAGATCAACCAGTGAAGATATACACAAGGACAAAGGGCTCAAGTTTTTTGAAGATCCTAATTTTCTGTTCCAATAGCAGCAACAACATGGTGGAAAATTCCCTTCCTCATCAAATTCAGGTGAAAGAAATACCTATAAAGGAAGGACTTGTTTATCTAATTCAAATGTGCTATTAATCAAGCCTTGATTTTAGATGCATTTTGTTCTAAGAACTTGCTAATTTTTAGAAAAGGATGGGAAGTATGATGAGCCTTTGTGGTCAATAACATTGAGACCTTATCTTTACGTAAGACCTTAATTACTTTCCCAAGGATTTGGATAGAAATTTCCAAAGTTTGAAGCAGAGGCACGTATCAAGGGAAACTATCTAGATGGACCATCTTACAGATTTATTTGTGGCATCTAAAATCTCTGGATACATTAATACATGTGAGGATGTATCTGTATGAAATTATCATTGTGTAAATCCCATCATGCAAGATTGGATTTCTAACTAAAAAAAGAAAAGGGAAAACAAGAATGTTCTTACAGGTCTTAAAAACCATAGATGGGAAAATGTACTATGAAAATTTTTAGTGTGCTTTGAATTTTTAACTGCTAGGCCCCAACAGTGTGTCTAACTATTTAAGAAGTTTGTTCTTCTTGAGCCAATACAAATTTTAACCATTTTTTTAAATAAACTATAGCCCATAAGATTCCAGATGCTTTTATTCTACTCCAAAGAATATAAAATCTTTCAATAACTCAATGTCTCAACTACAATAATTAATCTAAAATATGATGAGCCCAATTGAAACAAACTTGTTAATTTCTAGACATGTAAAGTTTTCCTATAAGTGCAATAGAAATGACTTGATCATGGTAAACTAAGGAATTTGAATGTATCCAACCTAAGGCTGTATTATTATAGTGTATTCATGGGCAGTGCATCATGAGTTCGCTAATCATATTGGTCACAATAATTTGCTGTCTTAGCTAATGATATTAAACTTACTTAATATAAATTTAACAAAAATTTCTTCATAATGTTTGCAATAAGGATATGCCTAAGAACATACTTCTAACCAAGGATTCTATTTACCTTACCCATACCAAATATTTAACTTATTGAGGCTCCTCCTTGCTGAAATCTTTAATAAATCCCCTACCTTTTATATGTTGTATAAGAATCCTTGTTGATGATTTCACAATAAAATGTCATTGCCAATGAAGAGGTCAAGGATCATCAAATTTAAGGAATTCGATGAGAGAGATGGGTGTGAAGGGGGATAAATCAGTTATCTTGTCTATGTTGTAGACGATGATATTATGATGATACACCAATGAAATGAATAGTTAGGGATCCTATATTCCATGACCAAAGGGAATCTCCAAACGCTGATCCTTGGAAGATTAGATTATGTAACGTAGAATGGTCTAGAGGATTTAAATCCACTTGATAAGTTTTGAATGTTATTAACAATTATTAGGTTTTCTTTGATAATTCTATTCCTTTCACTTGAAGTGAAAGTATCACTTGAAGGACACCTTATGCATAGTGTATAACTCTCTTCTAAGGGTCTATGGAATGGAGATAATTTTTACACCTATATCCAAATTAACCTCAAAATTTTAAATTAATGTAAATCCTTTAAATCTCTATTACATATTCGTAGTAACAATGCTACCTCTCCATATTCAGGAAAATTTGATATCATAGATCCATATTAAGAAAATGAAAAATTTAGATCTTAAAGCTAAGTCTATTAGATCCCAAGGCCTCTTCCCAACTTGACATTTTGTGAATGCCAAAATAAAACTTATTCAATAATGTATTGCACTATTGTACTCCCAAATCACCCTCTCCATAAAACTTAATACACACCCTGTTTATTATCTATAAATTTGAGCAGGTTTTTTGTAACATGCTAATAACATGCAAAATTAAGAAACTACATTATTGATTCTATGATTAGAAATATAATGCCTACACAAGTTATCATGCACTAGGTTCAATTTGACCCAAACCTTTGGTTCTTCTTACTAAATGGATAGAAGGATGTTCCCTATAACAAACTAAGATTATCAGGATTCAAGGTAAGAACACAAAATTCTTCCTTTCCTTAGAAAATAACTGAAACTAGTTCCTAAATAGTGTGAACAAAAAATCTATTCTTTAATTTGATACTTTCCTCAAGAGTATATTCTATGGTAACTTTTATGCATTCATAATATTTAATCTACTTAAAGAAATGTTTATCCTCCATTTCTTGAAATTCAATGTTGGAATATTTCTCACCATCCCACAACCACCCTGTAGATTTGGTTAAATGGGACATATGAAGAAAATTTCATTTTAGAGATTAAAATCAGTTTTATGGGTTTCCAACACCCCTCTTGATGCATCAATGAAGAATTCACAAATGGTTATATGACGTAATGGGCCAAAGTAAATACAAGGGTTTCAATTTTTGTATGAATATGAATGCAATACTCAATTTTATATAATAAGGCCAAAATTATTTATGGACTCTTGAGTTTGATGGAATTTGTTCCACAATGGGTTCTGGATGCAGGGGTAGTGCTATATTTGAAACCTATTGTTAAACTCCATATGATTTTCATACAAGTTAGCTAGTTTTCAACTTCACTAACTTTCACCACTAAAAGTATAAGGCCCTCATTCTTGGCCTAAAGTGGAAAAGGAGGTAGGGATAAAAAACCTTTGTGCAAAGGGTGATGTTGAGCTCATTGTCAAACAATTTTTATCTATTCCATAGGTGAAAATATGAAAGGCTAAAGAATCCTCGTAAATGATGGTTTCTACTTTGATTTTAATTGACATTTTTGAATGAAATTTCAGCTCAACTGACATGTTTTTATAAGAGATAATACTTTTAGATATACAAAATTTGTCTAACCGTCCATACATTTATCTATTCCTCATTGATTAAGACAAATATTGAAAATAAATAAATGCTAAATCTAAATATGTAACAATGTAATAGATATAAATATGCATTAAGTACATAATTTGACGCAAGCAATAAGCTATTAAATTTGAAACCCTAGTTGCAAGATGAAGGGATAAAAAGATACTTATCTAATTTACAATAATCCCAAAGGTATGTCAGAGTATGGAAACTAATGGAACAGAGAAGGAAGATTGTCACAATCAAACCCAAAAAATTGTAGAGAATGTCAAAATGTTAGGACCAGGGCACCTATGACAGGGTCAGGGGTGCCTTGAGACCTATAGACCTATGGGTGCCTCTGACTGTTCAGAATCCTCAAAAACCTAGTTTTTTAGGGTCATAAGATGTTAATTGGTTGTTCACCTTTAATCACCTATATGTCGTTACACTTTGTCGCTAAATTCACCTGAAACCTACAATAGAGAAGCACTTGTAAAACCCCAAAACACATCAAATCCTAAAAATAAAAAGATGCAAATGGGGAGTCAGATTGACCCCGTGGTCACAAAACTGAGTGAACTTATGATCCAGGCAACTACACTACATTTCAAAATCCATGTAGTTTCTATGTGTGTGTGTGAATAATTGTGCCCTAGGTGGCTCTTGTGTGTGTGTGAAGATCACACTTGATAGGAAGCAATAGCTAGATGTAGAAAATGTAGATAGATGTGTGCATGGAAAAATGAACTTCCCCTCCTATGAAGTGTATGTAGAAAAATGCAATCCCTTATCCCTTGAATGGATGTTAGATGGATGCTTGAATGTTCTTGTAATGCCTTTGGATGCAACTTTAGGTGATGATAGTAGATGCTTAGTTCTTGGTCCTTTATCATGATCACATAGCTTTGTATTCATACAATTCCCTTTCTTGAATTTTGTAATTAACCACTAAAAGGCCAAGTACTAAGAAAATAATATGCCCAACAGCTGGAAAGGACCCAAAATATGTGAGCAAGATACAAAGAGGTCAGGGGTGCCTAGAGGGGACAGGGACACCTAGGCACTAGTGGCCTGGTTGGGTGTTGGTGTCCAGAGTTAGAAATACCAAAGTATAAAAAGATCAGACTGGGAAATAAGGAGTGTAAGACCAAGAAGGAAAATAGAAAGAAAGCAAAGAGGCCAAAGACAATGGTCAATTAGTACTTTTCTTGCTTAGGAATCATATGAATAGTGGTATGTGATTAGGACTAGAAATATACCCAAAGTGCATGATTTAGTGTCTACATTTTCCCCCACTTTATGTTGTTGAGTGAATGATTGATAACATAAAGTAGATAAGAGATGTGTACTTGATAACCATGTAGATCGATGGTGAAAAGCATGTTGAGAGACAAGGAAAAACATGGAATGATAAAAAAATATGAAGCGTGGAAGCTAGAGAAGAGGAAGTGAAAAATGATGATGATGACCCTAGGGTTGAGAGTGTATGTAGTATGATGTCAAATTGTACCTATTGTTGATGTTTCTTGATGTGTGATGATGTGACTACCACTTCCCATAAGGATGGACCTGCAAAAGAGAAGAATGAAAAAGAGTAGTCAAATATGTGTATATGAAAAATTTGATCAAAACAGTAAAAAAGTGTGTAAAAAAATTGTGAAAAGGAACATGTGCACCCGATCCATAATGAGGAAAAGAGATAGAAAGGATCATGAAGATGCTGTAGGAGAAAGATTTTTATGGGTGATCTCATGCAGTTGCGCTTGAGTACAAGATTTTTTGGTTTATCTCATGCCAGTTGCAAAGAAGTGTAGGGAGAAAGGTCTACATTTCATTCTACAACCTTTGAACTACTTCCCAAAGTATAAATTCACCACTAATATGGTGTGTAAAAATTTGATCCATTTCGAATCCAATTCTGATCCAACATGAAAGTAGAAAAGAAGGTGTAATGCATGCATGCGAGTGCTGAAGGACTGTGTGTCCTATAAAATATGTTGTGTAAACTGCTATAAAATGTAAACTGAACTGAGAAAAATTATGTAATTAACCCCTAGTCACAGGTGTCCAAGAAGGGTCAGGGGCACCCAGGCACTATTGTCTGTGTCTGGGCATTGGTTTCTGTGTTGTGTTAAATAACCCAAGTCAGGTTCTGGGCCATTTTGAGACTGAATGATTGTGTTATACCGATACTGAACTGTGTTGAAACTATGACTGTAAACTGGTGTATGGGGTGACTAATTCACCCAATGATGCCCCCCTCATTTGGGGTGCATGCGCCATTGCAAGATGAATATGCAACCCAAAGGAGGATCATAATTGCTGAAATGAAATTGATGCCCTATAAGGGGAGGGAATTTTCTTGGTAGAAACCAAGGCACACATAAAAAAGTGGTTGGAAACAAGTGTTAGTACAAACATATAAAGATACATGTAGAAAATAATGTGTAAGTTAACAAGAAGAAGAAGTGTAAAAAAGTAATAATGTAAAACAAAAAATAGACAAAGCAAAAGTGGGTTTCAAACATGGGACATCACTCATGATGTCATAAGAAAATCAGGGCCGAAGTGGCCAAAAGCATATAATGTGCACATAAGAAAAAGGGGAAAATCCCACAAATAATGAAAATAATGACAAAATAATGGCACTAGTAACAAGCAATGTAACAGACAACCATGGTAGCAAAGAGTTCCTGCAAGACAAATGTTGCACATGAAGCACCCGTTAGCATGTTAGAAAGATATAAAGTATGTCAAAACGTGTATGATCCAATATAATATAGTGTGCTAGTATGAATATAAATAATATAAATGAAACAATAACACCTGTGAAGTGTGTACGAAAGTGGATGCCCCCAGGAGCCTACTGTGGGACTGGTAATAGGTACAGTGCCAAACATCCATGCTATGTGTAATCGATCTATGTAAATTATACGATCACAACTGGAAGGCAAGTGAATGTGCATGTGTATATAAGAAAATATAATGACATACAATGTTTATGCATTAGCATAATAAGTAAATATGTATCATGCGAGTATAAGTAAACAAGAACAATGTGCAACCAAGATATGTAGTATGTTGTGGATGAGTGAGATGGAATGGAATGCAAAGTGAATGTGATAGGAGCCATGGCAGCCCCTAGAGTGAATGTGAATGAATATGCATGAAATGAGGTTCATTTATAAATGCCCCCTTAGCAGTTGAGAATGAACCATAGAACAAGAGTGCGTCATCAGGAAATGGTTTGAATTTTGCTAGAAAGATATGATTGTGAAAGGGTAGATAGAAAGTAGTATGAGTGGGTGTTGTGAGATTCATTATAAATTTATACCCTCAAGAGTCAAGTATGAACCATGGAAATAGAGTTTAGCATAAGGTAATAATCGTAATGTGTAGAATTAGATGTGAACGTGGTGTAGTGAATAACATGCATAATGTGTGATAGATTTTGCGGTAAGAGGATGTCGAGTGTGTGTAAAGTGTGTAGTGTGCAGTGTGTAGTGCGCAATGCACAGTGTGCAGTGTGTAGTGTGCAGTGTGCAATGTGTAGTGTGCAGTGTGTAGTGTGCAGTGTGTAGTGTGTAGTGCATAGTATGCAGTGTGCACTGTGTGAGGTTCATGTGTATAGTATTCCCTCAACAATCAATTATTATCTGAATCATGAGAGGGCATCATCGGGTAATGATACAATGTATCAAGATGTGTATGATGTAGTGTGAAAAACTATATTTGTTTTTAGAATACCATGTGGGTGAATGAAAATAGTGATTAGATGAATCTTTCCACCACCTATGATGGAGATTACAATGCTTTCCTGGAGAGGGTATATTTGATGTCACAGATTGATGATGTTGAGGAAAGTTTAATGAAACCAGTAGGCATATCGCAGGGTGTGGATTAAGAATTTTGACTATCATTCCACTACATTTGCAGATTTAATTTTTTAGCTTGAAGAACTTGTTATTCACCAAGAGTAGGGATTTCTAATTATTGAGCCATTGAAATTCATAGATATTTTGATTAATGATCTCTTCATCAATTCACAATCACAAATTTTAAAATATCCTTTCACCACATTGAGATAAATATGGAATACACTACCAAATCCAAGTTAAGGATAGACTTGGCTAAGTAGATTCGATGTAGAGATCAATGGATCAAATTTGTTAAATCTGAGCATAGAATGAACTCAATTTAACCAATCTTAGACATCGTCTTGATTTGAAATATGCAATGTGCAGTGTGCAGTGTGCTGTGTACAGTGTGCAGTGTGCAGTGTGCAGTGTACAGTGTGTAGTGTATAGTGTGTAATGTGTAGTGTGCAAATAATCTGATAATACATAACAAAATATAGTTGTAGTAGTAGAGGATGATCAACAAGAAAGTGAAGAAATCAAGTTCTATAATGAAGAATATGAAAATGAGACTAACTTATCTATATTTTAACAATAAAATGTTCCTTTTAGATATGTTTGTGTAGGTGTAAAAAAATAATTGAATCTATAAAACGTATAGAAGTAATAAAATAAAGGTAAGATTCAACTTAAAAGTGAAGAAAGAGAAAAGGAGGAAGATGAAGAAAGAATGAAGCAAGATGAAGACATGATAAGTAAGTTAGAAGATAAGAAAACAAATAGAAGACAAAATAAATACATGAATAATTAATATTATCTCAAATACATCAAAATAAAAGAAAATTCAAAGAATAAAAGGAAATAGAGGAAAATAATTAATAACTACATTTGAACATGAGTGAAAATCTTCCCACTTGGGGAGTATGATGTAATAGAATCATCATATACACAGAATTTTTTTTCTTTTAATCAATTATAACTTGAATTATTTTATCATATGTCCTTTTGGGTGTCTAGGCATATATTTGTGTCCTTTTGGATCATTCTAGCATGTAATAATGAAGTTTTGGATTTTCCCTCTAAAACCCCCTTTTCAAATATTTGAATATTCCTAGTGGTGTTGAATAAAGTGATTTAAAGGTCACTAATGACCTCTTCTCTTGTAAATAACATATATACATCCATTGCATAGGTTTTCATGTGTTATACTCAACATTTTACTCTAGTTGAGTTAGTAACCTTGTGAAACTAGCTCTATTTTGATAACAAAGGGATGAATTTGAATAGAGGGATTAGTTAGGTTTTATAAGGAATATTAGATGTGGAGAACATGTGAGGAGGAGCTAAGGAGTTTCATGAGGTCTATAAACTATAATAAGGTTTTGTAAATTAGATCTTTGTTGTAAATAAAGTTATGAGATGTTCATAAATTTGAATGTTTTATATGAACAAGGCATTTTTGTATCTCTTGATGTTTGATTTTTTTTAAATGAGGAATTAATTTAATGATAAAAATTTATTTCTATAATTTAGATCATGAGGTGATGAAGACTAGCAAGGTAATTGTACTTGCACATGAGTTTTAAAAGAATCGGGGTTTAAGGTAAAACTTGCATCATCTATGTTGTTGAATGATTATTTGTGTGAACTAACAAATGAATGAATAATTGAATCATTTTATTGTATGTTTGAGTGATATGGAAATAATTGGTGTGTTCAAAGTTTATGTAATTATTATTGGTACTAGAAAGGTTTAAGAAAAACACTACGGTCCTAAAAAACAGTTTCCTTGGTGTTTGAGTATTTTTTTGGTGTTGACAAAGATATAAGAAAGCCTAAAGATAATTGAAAGATTTTGGAGAATGTTTCTATAGGTATGTAGGAGTTTTTGGAAGATTAAAAAAATATTGAGAGATCCAAAGAAACAATAAATAATATAAACTCCCCCCCCCATTTACTTGTCTTGTACAACCCAGTCTATGGTTTGAAAGAGAAAAACAAGTAAAACTTCATTTTTATTCATAGAAACCATCTAAAAATTTGTGGGAAGGAGGATATATATGGGGAAAATGTGTCCAAAAATATACAAGGAAATGTTTTAGGCTAACTATGTCAAAAATGGAATATATAGTCTGACTGGCATAGAAAGTACAATTTTGAGGGTTTACACAAAATAAAAACACTATATGTTTTCCTTAAGAAAACATTAAGGGCTGAAATTTGGAAGAAAGCATCTAGAAGTAGTATTCATTAGGATAAAAATGATTTATGAAGTTTTATGGTCACACACACACACACACAAACTATATATATATATATATCAGTTTGGAAGGGATAGTCTAAAATCTGCCATAAGCTTAATTGTTTAAAAAATATGAATGTGAACTAGGAAAAAAACTATAATCCGAGTTGGGTGTTGAAACGTGGTGAGATAATAAAAAAATTATAAAGGGTATCTGAAAATGTTTTTAATTTTATGTGACACTTTTTATTTTACATTCTATATCTAAAACTCAGTCATTTTCTGATTTTGGCCTAATTTGAGGCCTAGAAGGAAACAATATTATTTGAATTAAACGAAATAGAAGAAAGTTCTTCATTTGAAACTTATTGAGATGATATAAGGGAATAATGGGTGTTTTAAAATGTGCTTAATATTTTTTGGGACCAAGTGAAACATTCTGAGATATAAGATTTCTATTTTAGGATGGCTAGAAGAGTTAGTTCAAGGCTTATAAGGTGAAAGAGGTGAAATGACATTTTGATTCTTTTTGAATGATTTGATAAATTTTGATGGGTGATTATAAACAAGTTAAAGGTGAGCATTGAACTTCTTATAGGTTTGATGAGAAATGTGATGTTTGGTTACATTTTAAACTTCTTAAATTTTGAGCATATTGTCTTGTTTTGAAGAAGTTGCTCTTATAACTAACATAGTTGTAGCATTTTGAAGGTGTCATAAATTCTCTTGTCATCACTTTAGTGAATACAACCAAATAATGGTATCAAAAAATACCATGACAAAACCACATTCACTTTCCCATGGGGGAATTTTCTTATAGATTTTTTCCATTTAGTCTATGTAATGCTCTGACCACCTTCTAGAGAGCAATGTTAACAATATATTTTGATCTTACTCATGAATATGTGGAAATTTATATAGATGAATTTACATTATATGGAACTAAATTCTAGGAGTCAATTATAACTTGGATAAAGTGCCCTCTAGATGTTAAGAACATCAATTATCTCTCAATCATTAGAAGTGTCTTTTTATGATCGAACAAGGGATAGTTTTGGGACACCATATTTCAATAGAAGGAATCAATGTGGATCCAGACAAAATTTAGATAATTGTACAACTCCCATCACTTAATAGTCATACTAAGGTATGAAATTTATTAGGACATGTAAGTAACTATATGATATTTATCTCTAAATTTAACAAAATATCCTCTCCGTGGACAAAATCTTGTCAAAAATATTTTGACATCATAAAAAGAAATTAAATAATACTCCAGTTTTTAGGGGGACCAAACTAGAATCATCCCTTACATATTCAACCTAATGCTTCCAATGAGGTAGTTGGGGATGTTTTTGGGTCAAAAACAAGAGGAAAAAGTAATGCATGCAATTTATTACATTAGTAAAAAATATCTCCCCAACTGAAAGGAACTATACTACCATAGAAAAAGAATAGCTTATAGTTGTTTATAAAATCAATAAATTTCACCACTACATCACATAGTAAGAAGTGATTAGTCATACAGACCATTGTGTTATTAGATATTTAATGAACAAACCCTTGGTTCAAGGTAGAATTATTAAATGGTTGTTATTATTGCAAGAATTTGATGTTAAAATTTTTTATAAACCTGGTAAAGAAAATGTGGTAGTTGATTTTCTTTCAATAATAATTGTTTCATGTACATATAATCAAGTAAATGGTGATCTACCATATGATCACTTATTTTTTGTTTCTACCAATGCTCCTTGGTTTTTTTATATGGATATTTTATTTTGCCACGAGGAAGTTTTCATCTTTTCTTACACCAAAACAAATAAAATAGTTAATCAAATATAGTGTAATGTATAAGTGGTTTGATGGAATTCTGTTTAAATTTGGATTTGATTATGTCTTATGTACATGTGTCAATGAAGATGAGATCTTTAACATACTTAGAGCCCACCATGATGAATTATCTAGAGGGAATTATTCGTTTAAAAGAGAAATTCATAAAGTTCTAGGAGCTGGGTATAATTGGCCTTCAATGCATAAGGATATCAAGAAATATGTGTGACAATGTGATAAGTGCCTATATATGTGGAAACCAACATTTTCAAATGAAATCTATCTTCAACACCAGATAATTATAAATACCATTTGATAAGTGGGGATAATATTTGAAAGGACCAATCGATCCACCTTCTCAAGGTAAATAATATATCTTGGTATGCATATATTATGTAACAACATAGGTAGAAATAAAAGAGCTCCAGTATGTTAGAGATGAAAAGGTGGAATATTTCTTATATGATAATATTTTTAGAGATTTGGAGCACCAAGGTCAATTATTTCAGATCAATGACCTCGAATCATGTCAAACATGACTAGTTAGTTTTTGAAAACATATCAAGTAAGACAGAGGATTTTTTCCCCCTTACCACTCTCAGTTTAATGTTCAAGTTAAGGTGATAAATAGGGAAATAGAAAAAATCTTGACCAAAATAATGGATGTTTCAAGAAGGAATTGGGTGTGAAAATTACTTGAAGCAGTATGGGCTTATAATACAACTTGGAAAATAACTACAGGATTTACTCCCTATGTGTTGGTCTATGGGAGGAACCTATATTTCTCATAGAATATGAGATACATACATTAATGAAATGAAAATGGTTGAAGGTGGGTAAAAACCAAAGATGGTGGTCACCTCATTCGAAAATCATGCCATGTAGAATTGTACCAGAACACTTGCTGAGCATCTGACATTGAGGGAATGTGTGACAAGTAAAAGGTGATAAGGTATGTGTTAATACTCCTTTTTAAGTTACCAAAAAATTTAATCATGATAATACTAATTTTTATTTGATTCAGGTATTTGTTGGTGTTATATCACAGCACCCCTGGACACACATCAGGCTTCTAGGTTGATCACTCTAGCATCCAGTGTGATTGCACAACATGGAAACCTCTCTCCAAGTGTGGGACTTGTTAAACTGAGAGAGGAATCTCCAGATTAGAGGCTGGTTCCTCAAAATCCTCTGATTTAGATCTATATCTTGCACAACTACAGAGGTTCAGATCCTAATCCTACTCTAAGTTGCAAGGAGACAGGGATAAGAAATGCAAAAATTGAAACTAACTAAAGATGGTGATGCACCAAAAGGAGTGGTGAAACATTTTTTCCATGCAAATAGACACAAATCCATGAAATTGCAACATAAAAACATACACAAGATGATAAGATGCAATAAGAGATCTGAAAT
The DNA here is from genome assembly GCA_019776745.2 of Taxus chinensis. NCBI lineage: Eukaryota > Viridiplantae > Streptophyta > Pinopsida > Cupressales > Taxaceae > Taxus > Taxus chinensis. The sequence goes on along the minus strand of CM034157.1, from coordinate 278,517,435 downwards.
GAAGTAAAAAAATACAAACAGAGGACTGAAAACATTCACAAAATTTGCACTGTCATTTCCATGTAAAATCCCTTGCATTACACCATCAAAGAGGTATAAACCTGTTACAATCCTTGAAAAATGCCTGATACTTACAACAATCACTTGCTGGAGGTGAAAGAAGAAGTTTGCTATGTTCAAAAAAGTGTTCCCCCTGAAGAAATGAGCCAAATCTGGATTTTATATTACATGGGTCGAGCCCAGGAGAGAGAAATGTACAAAAGCATGGGAGCCCATTCCTCCTTGACTATAAATGCATTAAATTAGCATGGAGGACATTACAAACCCATACCCTATCATTTTTAACCAAATTGGAGGAGAATGCGACCCATTCTGCATTAAATTTGGTCACTTGAAATGTCACTTCTGGCCATGGACACGTACCAGAGCCGTTTCTGAATTTTCTCTCTCCAAACTGAACCAAAATTCAAAGATTGACCATGAAATCATGTAGATAATTTCATAATATTTCCAATGATATAAAGAACATGCCAATCTGAGTTCTGGATCAGAAAGATATGAAGATCTGAAGATTTAGGGCAAAACGGCCCAAAAAAGGATATCGGGCAAAAAATTTCTAATTTTGACCAGATTTTGCATTTTGGAAATTTTTTGAAACACTCTGCCACCTGGACGCCACGTGTTAGGCACTGATTGGATGAGAAATTCTCTCTCCTCCACCTTTCCTACGAGTTTTCCCTTGAAATTTGACCTTTTTTAACTCTTTGGAGAAATTTTCCATTTTTCCCCTATGCCTTGCCATTTGGGACACGTGGCACGCTTTGGTTGGTTGACAGGGGTGATCGGGGGAAACTTTTACCTTTTAGTTTTTTGGCCAAAACTTCTGCCAAATTCTCCAAGTCCTCCCCGAGCTCCGCATTCCCCTTCTCCTTAGGACACGAGTCCTCTTTTTACTGGCTCGGGCCAATGCTCCAACTCGCTCCCTTTAAAAAACTTGGCCAAAAACACTTAGTCAAAATTTTTTATTTTCCCCTTGTGACATGTGGTCACACTCTGATTTTCTGGCAGCTCTGCTCGGCTCCCCACGTCTCATGTGCGTACTTTTGGCTCTAGATGTCCCAAACTGTCTGGGACAAAAATCTATGATTCCGCCCAATTCGGGCTTCCTTGTCCCTCTTTTCGGCCGATGACACGAGGCAAGATTTCATTCGCTCTTCGGATCGGCCGCCGCCTTTCCCAGACTTTTGGGACAGATGTCCCAAACCGCCCGAAAGTGCGTCCCAACTGGATTCACTTTTTTCCCACTTGTCCCAGACTGTCTGGGACAAAATTCTTCCAATTTTCTTGACCTTCGGCCGAATCTGTGTCCACCGCGTACTCTTGGCCCAACTGTCCCAGACAAAACTTGGCGATTTTTTACACCTTCGGCCGGTTCGCCCTTTCGCATCCCATGCGTCTCGATGTCCCAATTGCTCCCGAACTTCCTAGCGGATTTTCAGGCCGATTCGTGCCCCGATGTCCCAACTATCCCAGCTGCTGCGAGGACTAGAACTTAGCCGATTTTTTGCAATTGAATCAATCTATTTTCGGCCCAAGCTTGATTTGCATGTTATCAAAATTACCCTGGGGGGTGAATTTTGGATAACAATTTGGCAACTCAGTGGGGTCATCCACCTGCTGGATGAAAAGACCAGTAGCCTGAAGCAGTCCATTGGGCATGGAGTCATCAAATATTCTGTTTAGATCCTTAACTGACTTAGAATGTGCAAGGCAGAAGATGGAATATCACCTGATGGAAGTAAGGACTGCAAAACATCTCCATGGACACCAAGTTGTGCCAAAGCACTTAGGGAAAACAAAACTAACCTACAGCAAAACAATGTGCACAAGCACTTGGAGGAATGAAAATCTAATCTAATATTTATAAGGTGATAAATTTCCCTCTAGAAGCAATGCTTGAGATAGATTCCATTTACTGGAATCTGTAGTTCTTCACCATCCAATGAGGCCAATTGGAAAGCATTGATGTTCTTGCACTTTGTGACCATGTATGGGCCACTCCAAATGGCATCAAATTTTGAATGCCTTCCCGGTTTTGCTCTATCCACATCCCATTTCAACACTAGATCTCCAACATGAAAAGATCTATCCTTGGCCTTCCTATCAAAGGTCTTCTTGATCAAAGCTTGATCCTTTTCCATTGCTTGGGATGCCTGATTTCTGATCTCTTGTAGCTCCATCAACTCTGCATACCTCACCTCCATGGGCTCAAAACTCTAGCAACTCCAGCTACTTCATGAGTTCCAATGTTAGCAACTCAAGTGACATGGGCAAGATTGCCTCTCTTCCATAGACAAGTTTGAATGGAGAGTTACCTGTGGATCTTTTGGGAGTTATCCTATCAGCCCATAAGGCTGATTTCAGTTTGGTATGCCATGACCTCTGATTTTCATCAAGAGTTCTCCTGATGATTCTTAACAAATTCTTGTTTGTAGACTCTTGCCTGTTCATTACCTTGAGGGTAATAATTTGATGAAGTGCTTAGGTAGATTCCATTCTTGACAGCCCATTCTGTAACCTTGGATCCTATGAATGCCAATGCATTATCAGAGATTATTGTAGCAGGTATACCAAATCTGGTTGTTATCCCCTCATAAAAGTCTAAGATGCTAGACTCATTTGCCTCTTTGAGTGCTACTGCTTCTGTCCATTTGGTGAAGTAGTCTGTGGTTGTCAAAATCCATTTGTGCCCTTGGCTTGAATTGGGATTAATGACTCCAATGAAGTCCAAACCCCATTGCATGAATGGCTGGTCAACTGAGATTGGATGTAATGGAAGGGCAGCAAGTCTCTCTTTTCCTGTGAAGAATGCACAATTCTTACACCTCTTGATCCATGCATAGCAATCACTAAAGATTTTAGGCCAATAATAACCAGCCTTCATGATTTTTAGAGCTGTCACTCTTAGTGCAAAATGGCCACCAGCTGGTCCACCATGGAACTCTTCCAACACCCTTTGAATCTGATTTGTGCTAATGCATCTCAGTAGCTCTCCATTCACATCCTTCTTGAACAAAACTCCATCAACAATGGCATACGGGACAGCCTGCAATCTGAAGTGTCTCCTTTGGGTCTTGTTCATCTCCGAGGGCATAGGCCTATGCCTAGGAAGTGTATAATGCCTTGGGTCCAGCAAGGAGTGGGGGCAGCATTGTCTTCTTCTTGATTTCCACTTGGCTCATGGTTGTCCTGGACTGTCAAAACAGCCTCTTCTTCATTGCATACTTCTCTTTGCTTCCCCAAAACCAGCTGCTCACACAATCCTTTCCCTCTTACCAGCTTGGTGATCTTGATCTCAATGTCATACTCCATGACACGGGTGATCCAACCTGCCCTTTTCTCATTCAAATCCTTGTTGAGGAGGAAGTCCTTAACCCCAGCATGTGAGACCAGCAACTGGATCTTGTTGTTTGAGACTAAATGCTTGAATTTCTTCAAGCTTCTAATTACTGCAAGTACATGCTTCTCAATAAAAGAGTATCTCACCTCATAGTCATCTAGGCTCTGACTAAAGAAGAAAATTGGCTGCTCATCATTATCCTTGTTCTGCTGTACCAAAATGGCAGAAATAGTGTCATTACCTCCAAATGCATAGAGGATGAAGTCCTTGGAGAAGTCTAGGTTGATGAGAGTTGGTGCTTGAGAGATGGCTTCTTTGATTGCTTCAAAACTCTCCTTTCCTTCTGCTGTCCACTTGAAAGCCATGCTCTTCTTTAACATTTTGGTGATAGGCTTGACAAGGGCCGCAAAATCTGGGACAAACCTCTGAACAAAGTTTATCCTTCCCAAGAAACTCTGAAGGGCCTTCTTGTGGCTTGGCAATGGTAGTGCTCTTATGGTTTCAACCCTCTCTGGATCAATTGCTAATCCTTCTTTCGAGACAATATGGCCAAGGAGCTTTCCTTCATGTGCAAGAAAGATACACTTCTTAGGATTCAAAGACACTCCAAATCTCTTGCACCTCATGAAGACTTGTCTCAAATGAGAGAGGTGGTCTGCTGCATTTTTGGAAAACAAAGTGATATCATCAAGGTAAATCAACACCATGTTGTTAATCAAACCTTTGAATGCCATGTCCATTGCCCTTTGGAAGGTAGCACCAGCGTTGGACAGCCCAAATGGCATTTTCCTGTATGCAAAAGTTCCCCATTTGGCTGTGAAGGCTGTCTTGAACTGGTCTTCTTCCTTCACCATAATCTGATTGTAGCCTGAGTAGCCATCAAGTAGTGAAAACCTCTCGGAGCCAGCCACAACTTGCAAGATTTTCTCCATGGAAGGGAGTGGGTAATGGTCCTTGAGAGAGGCTCTATTCAAGTCTCTGAAGTCAACACACAATCTAACCTCTCCACTCTTCTTTCTGACTGGAACTAAGTTGGGAAACCCAAATAGAATGCTTGATTGGGAATATGATCCTTGACTCAATTAGCTTGTCCAATTCTTTCCTCATGAGAGGCTCCATGTGTGGATTGACTGGTCTTTGTTTCTGCCTGACAGGATTAGTATTTGGATCCAATTCAATGGTATGCTGAGCTAAGTTGGGATTGAAACCTTTCAAGTCTTCATAGCTCCAAGAAAACATGTCAGGGAACTCTTGACATAGCTGTATGAACTCATACCTTTCTTGTTCAGTTGTCATCCTTCCAATTTGCAATGTTTTGTTCTCTTCTACCAAGATGGATACTGAATCCTCTCTCTTGACCTGAATGTTTGCTTTCTCCTTTCTAAACTGATCATTGGGGTTAAAAATGGACTCCAAAGTGATAAGTCCCTTGCGCAGCTTGTTAGTTCTCAGTTGTACCACTTGGTCACCATACTGCTGTTCCAATATTTCTTGATTCTTAGCTGAGAACTCAGCTTCTTCTTGCAAGAAATGGATGATTTGCTGGTCATTTTCAAACACTTGCCAACTAACATTGTTATCCGGCACTGAAGGCCTCACAATCACGTGGATGTTTGGCTGTACCTTGTCTTGTTGAATGCTTTCCACAATGTCAAAGGCTGCCCCTACTACTGCAAGCCTGTCAGTAGCTTGATTATCTTTCCTAGGAATGGATTTGATGCCAAAACCCTCAAAATCTTCCATGAGGTTCCACACCCTGTTCTTGTAGGACCTGAGTAGATCATTCTTGGCAGCATGCTATACCTTGACCTGATTTACAATCAATTCACTGTCCCCAAAGACTTTCAAGTTCTTTATTTTCTTCTTGGCTTCCCAATGCATCCCTTGCACCAAGGCTTCATATTCAGCAGCGTTATTGGAGCATGCAAACTAAAATCTAAAAGCTGAATAATACTTTATTCCTTGAGGTGAAACAAGCATAGCTCCACCTCCTGCACCTTGTCTACTCCTTGATCCATCAAAAAATAGCTGCCATACCTCATTGTCATCTTTGTGGTTTGGCTTGGTGATGCTAGGAATAGGTTGATTTTCTTCATGTATGCAATAGACCCCTAGCTCAGATTCTTCCACTTCTTCATAAGGATCAAATGCATGTATCTTGTTTGCCCATTCATCAAGAGTTAGATCCGGGATGCTTCCAACCTTGGTGTTAGCCTCATCATTGCTTGGGTGGTCTTCTTGATCAAATGCTGAACAATTGGCGTTGATCTGACTTGGAGTGTAAGGCTCAATATGGAAGTTTGCAATAGGTTCTGACCTGATTGTAGCCTTAGTTCCATACCTCATTCTGAACAGCATGTGTGACCAATCAGCAGACAAATATCCCCCAATCTTGGCTGTGAAGTCCCTTGACGAGCATAGGGAAAAGAATGGTGGAAGGTCTATGACTGATACATCTTGTAAAACAACAACATTTGGACATGCATGCAAGGTAAGACTCAAGTTTCTAATCACCCCAACTGTTGTTACTGCTGTCCCATCCAGCTGCACTACCCCTTTGGATATGGTTTCATACTGGAGGCCTAGCTGATTAGCTATTTGTTTAGGCATTACTGAGCTACTTGCCCCGGATTCTATCATGCAATTGTGCACTAGCTGATTTCCAATGATCAATGAAACATAGAAAGGAGGGGGTTTCAACATTTTACCTTGCTGTCCTCCATGATTTCCCTCAGGCTGGGCAGCATTTGTAAGCACTTTTTCTTGCATCTGATCCTGCTGATTCGAAGTTGGCCAGTCCTTCATGGCAGCTTGCAGTAGATCTCTTTGGCCTGGGATAGATAGGGATTCCCACATTGATATATTAACATTTGTCTTCTTCATCTGATCAATGATACTAAATGGTGATGAAGGATCTCTTTGTTGTCCCTTGGTTTGCACATTCACTCCTTGCATGTGGGAAGCAACAACTGGTATTTGAGTTGGCCTAGGGGCTGTTCTTGGCTGCCCTTGTGCATTTACAATTGGATTTTGCTTGCCAACCATTTGTGGAGCCATGGAAGGTTGTGGATTGGTTGGGGTTAATGGTTGTTCTTCACCCAAATTCCTCCTTTTTGACCTTGTGTTGGCTGCAACACCTTGAGAAACTACCTAATTCATGCCACAGAAATCCTCTGCTTGCCAATTTACCAATGTAGTGTCATTTGGGGCTGATTGTTGTTGGAATGTTTCTTGTGGTTGGTTGTTTCCTTGACTACCCTCGCCCTCCACACCAGTAGTTGTCACCATTAATGCTTGATTCAAAGCACCATTGAAGCACATGGATTGGTTATGAGGCTCATTACATGGAAAACACCAATCATACTCTTGAGCAATGTTGTTTTGTGTTGGCACCAATGCCTTAGAGGCAGATATGGCATTTGGATTGTAGGGCTGAAATGGTCTATTGGCAGGAGGCCTTGTTTGATTCATATTTTCAGCTGGATTAGGTGGCCTTTGTGGTTGGTATGGCTGCCTATTAGACAGAGCTTGGGGTTGATAAGAAGGTCTAAAACCTTGGGCCTGCTGCCTTTTGAGAGTAACCAGCTCATTTCCTAGGTTTTGCAATTGCTTCATGACTTCTTGAAGCTCATTTGGGGCACTTGGAGATGAAGTGGAAGCTTCATTTGAACTCTGATTTCTAGGAGTGGGATAAGGAGCCAAATTAGGTGCTTGATTGGTGTTTGGACTCTCTAAACTTGGAAACAGTGGCATGGGAGGTCTAGGGGCAAGTTTTCCAGCTTTGATCAAACAAATTTCAGCCCTAATGGCAATGTTATAAGCCATAGGGATAGTTATGCCTCCCATGGACTGAATCAACATAGAAATATCAGAATTTAGAGCTTTGAGATAGTAGAGAAAAGCACCTTCTGCTGTTGGCCTGACTGCCACTGGAATTCTCTCCCAAGTCTTTTGAAATCTGAAGTTGAAATCAGTCAGCTGCTCATTGGGAGCTCTCTTGATGGTTGTCAGCTGCTCCAAAAGAGACAAGTTGTCTCCCTTCTCTCCAAATTGCTCATGAAGTGCTATACACAGCTGATTCCAATTTGTGATAGAACCAGCTCCAAGGCTCCTAAACCATTGCAATGCTTTACCCTTGAATGAAGATGCCAGTAACTTGACAGCCACTTGCATCTCATTGATTTCATGGATTGCACAAAGGTTGGCAATGTCTTTAACATGATCACCTGGAGTAGTCTGATTTTCTCCAGTGAAGTATGGAATGTTCTTCAAGGCTGCAATAGGAATTGGATGTTGTGCATTGAGGGCAAGTGGGCTGCTTCCTGTGAAGTTGACATAGGGGTTGTTTTGTGCCATTCTGATTGGTCTTAAAACCCTTGTTGACTGAATGAAAGGCCTACCAGGTGGAGGAGTTGAGAGAGTTCTGTTTGGTGGAGATGGAGACCTTTGAATCCTTCTTCCTCTTTGCCTTCTTCTTGGAGATAATTGCAGGTATTCAAACAACACTTCTTCTTCTCCAACTCTTGACCTTGTGGTGACTCTTCTCATGAGTTTTCAGGCCTGAAACCACTGCTGAAACTCTTTTCAGCAAGAAAATTGCAGCAGATTCTTCCCAATAAAATGAGACTTGGATCGAGCGTCCAAAACTGTTAGATATGCAAATAATAGCTCTTTTCTAAGCACCGAGAAAATTTAGGTGCAGCAGATGCACATCTGGAAGATGAAATAATTGCCCACCGGGCGTGCCAATAAAAAATGAGACCTCTGAGTGTCCCACCGGGCGTGCCAAAACTGTTAGGTGCAAAATCACAGCACCCCTGGATGTTGATCAGATTTCTAGGTTGATCACTCTAGCATCCAGTGTGATTGCACAACATGGAAACCTCTCTCCAAGTGTGGGACTTGTGAAACTGAGAGAGGAATCTCTAGATTAGAGGCTGGTTCCTCAAACTCCTCTGATTTAGATCTATATTTTGCACAACTACAGAGGTTCAAATCCTAATCCTACTCTAAATTGCAAGGAAACAGGGATAGAAATGCAAAAATTGAAACTAACTAAAGATGGTGATGCACCAAAAGGAGTGGTGAAACATTTTTTCCATGTAAATAGACACAAATTCATGAAATGCAACAAGGGAAAACATACACAAGCTGATAAGATGCAATAAGAGATCTGAAAATGAAGTAAAAATAATACAAACAGAGGACTGAAAACATTCACAGAATTTGCACTGTCAATTCCATGTAAAATCCCTTGCATTACACCATCAAAGAGGTATAAACCTATTACAATCCTTGAAAAAAGCCTGATACTTACAAAATATCACTTGCTGGAGGTGAAAGAAGAAGTTTAATGTTCAAAAAAGTGTTCCCCCTGAAGAAATGAGCCAAATCTGGCTTTTACATTGCATGGGTCGAGCCCAGGAGAGAGAAAATGTACAAAACGTGGGAGCCCATTCCTCATTGACTGCAAATGCATTAAATAAGCATGGAGGACCTTACAAACCCATACCTTGTCATTTTTGACCAAATTGGAGGAGAGTGCGACCCATTCTGTATTAAATTTAGTTGCTGAAATGTCATTTCCACCCATGGACACGTACCAGATCCGTTTCTGAATTTTCTCTCTTGAAATTGAACCAAAATTCAAAGATTGACCATGAAATCCTATAGAGAATTTCATAAGATTTCCAATGATATAAATAACGTGCCAATCCGAGTTCTTGATCAAAAGATATGAAGGTCTAAAGTTTTAGGACAAAACGGCCCAAAAAACGGATGTCGGGCAAAAAAATTTAAATTTTGACCTTTTTTGCATTTTGGAAAAATTTTGAAAAATTTCCGCACTCTATTGGTTGGATACCATGTGTCAGGTGCTGGTTTGCTAAGCAATTCTCTCTCCTCCACCTTTCCGCGGGCTTTCCCTTGAAATTTTGACCTTTTTAACTCTTTGGAAAATTTTCCATTTTTCCCCCGTGCCCCGCCACTTGGGACACGTGGCACGCTTTGGTTGGTTGACAGGGGTGCGGGGGCATCTTTTACCTTTTAGTTTTTTGGCCAAAACTTCTGCCAAATTCTCGAAGTCCTCCCCGAGCTCCGCACTCCCCTTCTCCTTAGGACACGCGTCCTCTTTTTACTGGCTCGGGCCAATTGCTCCAACTTGCTCCCTTTAAAAAAATCGGCCAAAAACACTTAGTCAAAAAATTTTATCGCGCCTCCCCTTGTGACAGGTGTCACATTCTGATTTGCTGGCAGCTCTTTTAGCTCCCCACATCCCACACGTACTTTTGGCCCGGATGTCCCAAACTATCTGGGACAAATTTCTCCGAACCGCCCGATTCAAGCTTCCTTGTCCCTCTTTCGGCCGATGGACACGTGGTGAGATTTCATTTTCTCTCGGCTCTTTTGGATCCCCGCATCCCACAGGATGTACTTTTGTGCCACTTGTCCCGAACTGTCTGGGACAAATTCTTCTGATTCGCCCGATTCGGCCGGTTCGCGTCCACCGCGTACTCTTGGCCCAACTGTCCCGGACAAAACTTGGTGATTTTTTGCACCTTCAGCCGGTTCTCCCTTTCACGTCCCGTGCGTCCCAACGTCCCAATTTCTCCCGGACTACCTGGCGGCTTTTTGGCCGATTAGCGCCCAGATGTCCCAACTGTCCCAGCTACTGCAAGGACTAGGACTTAGCCGATTTTTTGCTTGGTTTCTTCGGCCCAAGCTTGTTTTGCATGTTATCAAAATTACCCTAGAAGGAAAATTTTGGACAACAATGGTATGATGCTCATTAAACATAGATGAATCAGATTTAGGAACCCAATGAGACTTAGCAATTTGAGATGAACATGAAGTTTCATTTTATAAAGCAAATGGAATGAGACAATAATGCTTAAGGTGGAAAATTTTGCACTTGAGAGCATAACAACCATTGTCATTATGTTCATTGATTCGATGATAATTGTAATATGAATGACCATGATATTTTGCAAGCTGATAGGGAGGATATAAATGAGTAGATGGAAAGATGATCAATTGATTCTTAAGAAGTTCCAGAAGAATGTCATGTTGCTTAGCATTGAGATAACTTGAGAGGTGTGGGGAGCATTAAGTCTTGAGGCCCACTGATATGAGCGCATGTGGAAGATAGAGAACTAACATGACCTTGAGAAGCATCCTGTGAGATGTTAAATTTCAGGATGTAAAGAGATAGAAATTGTTAGATTCCATATCTTGAATTTTATCTGTGAAACAAATAATTACAAGGTGTGAATTGAATCTAAGATGGGATGATTGGATGGAGGATCGCGAAGATTAGGGTCGTAAGAAGAGATAATCGAAAATGGCACTTACTTGAGAGGGTGACATATCTTGTAGGGAATCAAACACGGTGTTTAGGTATTTTTGAAGAACCACTTTGTAAGGTGAATACATTAGTTGGAGTGAATTACAGGATAAAGAGATATGACGAACCATGAGGAGCTCAATGATAGACAATATACATACTGCCAAAGGAAGGATCCAAATGACTGATAACAAGTGGGGTTCACTAAAATTATTTAAGTAAATATTGAAATAAATTATTGTTAAACCCTAATTACAGAGTCATAGCAGCAATGATATAAACAATAAAGTATACATCTGACCCAAGAAAATAAGATAGAATTTAAATATGAAACCCTAGGTGCAAAGATAAGGGATAACAAGATTTAGCTGATTTTCCAATTAATTATCCCAAAGGTATGCCAAACTAGAAAACTAATGATAAACAGGAGGATTTAAACTATATTGCAACCGTGCCCATAAAATTGTGTCAAAGTTGTCATTTACTTGGAATGGGGTTCCTGAGCTAGGTCATGGGCACCTAGGTGCACCAGAGACCTTCTCTGGGTGCTTATGACTATGAAAACTGTTAGAAAGCTATGAAATTCATTATGTGTCACAAGATATTCATACAAATTTTGCTATTAGTTATCACTATATGATCACCTATATTGATCACTACACTTTGTTGTTATTCACCTAAAACATGTAACAAGAAAGAATCACCTACAAAAACCTAAAACACATCAAATCCTAAAAAGAAAAAGATGCAAATGGGGAGTCAGACTAACCTCGAAGGTCATCTGATTGACTAAGCTTCCTGATCCAAAAGCATTGCACTACATTTTAGAGTCCATGTATTTTTGCGTGTGTGTGTAGACTCATGCCATAGGTGGCTCTTGTGTGAGTCGTAGTTGATATTGAGAAATAGTTAGATGTACTGAAAGATGTAAATAGATGTGTGCATGGAAAAATGAACTTCCCCTCCTATGAAGTGTATGCCAGAAATAATGCAGTCCCTTGTCCCTTGAGTGGATAGCTAGATGGATGCTTTGAATGCTCTTATAAATGCCTTTGGATGCAACCTTAGGTGGTAGTAGTAGATACTTAGTTCTTGGTCCCTTATTATGATCACATATCTTTGTATTTATATGATTCCCTTGTTTGAATTTCGTAATTAACCACTAAAAGGCTGACCCAGTAAGAAAATAAGATGCCTAAACAACTAGAAAGGACCTAAAAAGATGTGAGCAAAGATACAAAGAGGTTGGGGGCACCCAGAGGGGATGGGGCACCTGGCGTGCTAGTGCATCCTAGATGGGCGTTGGTGTCCTAGAGTAAGAAATACTATGAAATATCAAAAGACAAATTTGGGCAAGGATCTGTAAGACCAAGAAGGAAAACAAAAAGCAAGCAAAAGAGGCCAAAGACAATGGGTCAATTAGTACTTTTCTCACTTAGGAATCATATGAGTAGTAGTATGTGATCAGGACTAGTATAACTATACGCCAAAGTGCATGATTTAATGTCTACATTAAGCCATCAACATAAGATTTAAAATATAGTAGCATCTTTTTGTATCTAATTGAGTTTGAAGTATTAGTGTCCTTATATGCATTCTTTGGTTGTGATGCCTCAGGCTCCTAAATGACCTAAGAGAGAGAGGTGGATGTTGCTAAAAAAAATTATAATTCAACCATTTGATACTCAAATTTCATAGCATATCCTCCTTTTTTTGCCCCAAGAAGATTTATTAGTAGGTCTGCCATGAGGGTATTTCTCAAGTTTGGATAGCACGTGTGGAAGGAAGATTGATCTCTGAGTAGGAAATCTTGTAGGCCTGTAAGAGGACACAATTGTATTACATAGTAAGTAACAAATTGATGTTATATCCATGTTGGATCAGATGAATGTATCATCGATTTGAGTTGGAAGATATTGACGCTCATAGTGAAGTTATTAAAGCAAATATAAGGTGTGGAGAAGGTACACTAGACAAAGCTAAGTGCAGTAGTAACTTTGACTCATACCTTATTATGATAGATGGAATAAGCAAGTCCCATGGGTTAGGATAAGCCTCATGACTGTTATAATTTGTATTCCCTCCAAATGGATCAATTAAAGGAATTTTACCATGGATGAGTGAAACCATATCTCATGTCTTTCATCCATGGCTAACCTAAATGAGGTTATAGGAAATAAGAGGCATATAAGAGTACAAATTTAGTACACATGAGCATTGCCGTATATACAGTGCTGAGAGTCAAAAGATGCATAAGACTAAGGTGTTATTAGACCAAGGTTTTAGTAACAACATATGAACCAACAGAGGCCTCAATTTATTAAGATCATTGAGTGAGTTGAATACCTATGAACTCTTAGTAAAGTGAAAGGATAGTGGGGATTCAGTGAGGACTTTAGCCTTACATTCTATAAGGTATGAGCATCCTTGAGTTAGGTCACATGGTCTAGTGAGTGATAGATGAGGAAGTAATTGAGGATCATCATCGTTAAAAAGAGGGATTTCATCATTTACCATTGCCAATTTTATGGAAAAATATTGATATTAGATTGATCATATACCAAAGAACAGGCAGGGTTGGTAATAACGTGAGTCTTGGAACTAGGAGGAGGTTTATTAGAAGGGTCATCCTTGGTAGTTCTCCAAAGCATTCTAGTAAGGCTTGAAATTTTCAAATAAGGATTTTATGATTATGAAGAGATGGATGCAGAAATTACATAAGGAGAATCATACAAGGCACATAGTTAATTTTCTTCAAGCTAGTTTCATTGAGGTTTTAGATAAGATACATAATGATACATATGTTAAGAATTGTTATGAGTGATTGAACTCCTACATGATTGAGGGGGTTTCTTCTTACGATGTCAGGAATCCCATTTAATTAGGTTGAGAATTGTGGTCCTTAGGTTGAGACCTCATTTGTGGAGTGATATGATAATTATATTTATAATTAGATGATGAAATATAAGTTTCATTAAGCAACAAATCATCTTGAGAGGATTTCTTAGGATTTTGAATGGGATCCTTGTGTGTTGCCTTCTATAAATATAATAGACTTTGGGCCCATCCACATATTGAGAATTGATATAATTATGGTCATAGCTACCTTTCTCTCTGATTCCCATTAAGTAATTCATGGGTTCCTTCTTAAGGGTTCTGGATAAGTCTAGAAAGTTTTTTTAATGATTTTGGTAAATTTAAAAAAGTGATTTATACTTCTCATAACACTCTTTGGAGATAACATCAATATTAAAAATCAGCACCTAGTAGAAAATAAAAGGTGATATTTTTGAGATCTCAAAACGTTTCATAAAAGTGTGTCATTATTTAGTCAAGCCACCAACAAAATATATCAAGTTCATAGCATGCAGGAATAGATTTTGAAGGATGTATGTGACTTAATCTAGGAATAGACATGGTTTTCTTGAGATCATGGTAACTCAAGGGTGGTTGGTGAGATTTTGAACACATTGGATTTTAATTTGAGGAATAAGGAAGCATGATGTATTTAAATTTAGAAAGGGCTTGATTTCTTCTTTAATTCATAGTATTAATGTTTGATGTGAAGGTTTCTTTAGTTAGTTTAAAAGGTTACTCTATTTTACTTCAAATATAATCTTGCCTCTTAGTTTGTTCAATAGGCATCCTCCAATTTGTATTGGGGAGAAAATCCGAACATTTTATTTTAAATCATGATTCAAGGGATTTGTAAGTGGCGAATATTCCATTTTAGAATCCTATTGAAAAGGTGAATTTTTTGGTGCGGGTAGGTGACTTGTTTGCCAAATTACGGTTTATTATCGGCTTATGCCTAGAAAATATCCCCTTGGTAATCCTAGTTATTCGTGTAGTGTAGAACACTTCTCACTCATACTACCTGGGGGCATATCTATTGTATAGTAAAGCTTGCAAAGCAACAAAGACCAATACACAAAGTGTATTTTTATAGATATCATCAGATGGTGACAAGTATTGTTCGCAGACACTAGATTTTTGCTGATACATGACAAGGAGAGTCTTTGACACCATGACAAGGGAATTCATCGATGTAATTTCAGGGTATTATGGACTCTTGACAGGTTAATGGCAAGAATGTTGCTTGATGCATACAGGAGGTTATTGAAACACAACAATCACTTTACTTTACCAAACGACAGGACGACAGAGGCTGCATGACATGAATGTGTGACATGAACGTGCAAAAATTACCATTGTATGCACATTAGGAGGGAGGAGGCTAAATGTGCGATCAAGAATATTTTTTTGTCATATCACACTGTTGTTATCACGTGACTAAAACCTCCTGCTAGCAACAAAAAACTTAGTGTGCTCACACGACAACAAGTTTGCATACAAGAGGTATTTCGTGTTTAGGTCACACATCCAACCTTTCGTGTTCGACATGAGTTGAAAATGTTCTTTCATAGTGAAAAATTTGCACACAAACCCCAAAAAAAAATTATTTCCAGATGAAGCAATTCTGGGGATATTTTCCGAGTATTCTCCACTTTTCCTATCTCTTAAACATAACCTTGATCACATTCACAAGGAATATATAAAAGATATTTTGATTATCTAGATAATTATATTTATTTTCCTCCATCAATGACATAGTAACTCCCATTAATTATTTCATATTGATTCTCTTTAAAGTATTCTAACCAATTTCATTATACAAGTAATTTAGTCATTAAATTATAAGGAAGTTGATTGTACCAGCTCTCTATCACTCATTAGTTGCTTAAATTAGTAGGTCCCTCGAGGAGGTATATATACCAATCTTTGGGTTTCAAAGGCCTTAAGATGTGGGATGGATTGAACAAGAATTACATGGAATTCCCAGTAGCCCCGGAATAGTATATAAAGTTCTAAACGTTTATGTCAACTAATTTTTCCAACACCTTGTTATGACATTGGGGGTTGAGGTATTGGATTCCCTAGGTTGATATTCCATTTGAAATATTTGGTTTTATATTTAGTTCATGTTCTTATTAATATTTTTTTACATATGATCCATTTCATCCAATAAATTTTCAACCACAAGATCATTGTCAAAAAGTGGATTTTGGCTAGCAGAAGGAGGAGGATTGTTTTTATTTTTATAAGGATCATTAGGATAATTTAAAGAAGGTTTTGAATATGATTTTAATTGTTTTATTCCCATGGGAATCTATTTTGAGTAAATTATACATATGACCTCTTAGTGGGAGTGTATCACATATTGTGGTCTAAGTCCTTAAGACGAAGCTCAAGTTCTATTGGGTTAATTTGCACCATATTTCATTGAATGGTAACCATATGTTGAGATGTGAATGTAGAAGACAATAATACACACTCTATCAAATGTCATGGGTTCCAAAGGCTAATTCTAGGATAGGGGTGGGGTATTATTAAGATTCTAGGTTGCAACAAAGAATAAGTAAGAGCATATAAGATATATAGTCTGAAGTTGTAAGAATAAACAAGGAGGAAATTTCATGCCAAATATCTAAATTAGGGTTTTCGAATAAAGTGGCAGATAAAGAAAAAGGTTGATAAGAATAATAATGGAATAGATAAATAATATGCTACTTTATCCTAGTCTATAACATAGGTCACCAACAAAATCAATCATACCAAGTAATAAGAGGGAAAGGAAAGGTTGGATGATGAAACTGTCATCTTATATCAACCTTGGTCGCTAAAAAATATGTCACAATAGGAGATAGGTTCAAATATGATTAGTTTGGTTGGATATCCAATCATTTTTGTATATTTTTGATCATGCATATATCATGTTTTCCTTTTTGTGAATGTTTTTAGTGTGCTTATACATATGTGAAGTTTTTATAATTGTGTATATGTGTGTGTGGCATTTTTAAAATACTCCATATAAGACTACAATACTTTAATATAATTAGATAGAAATTTTCAAAAGCTAATTCAAGCCTATATATTATGGTGTAAAAGAGAAAATTTAGTTTCATGTTTGAAGTGTATTGCATAGGAAAAAGATGTTTATAATGCATTCATGTGCCTCCGAATTATACATATACACTTCCTTATATGACACAAATATTGTCATAATTTTTGTAAAAAAAATGATTGTGCAACCATCTATAATTATGGTACAAAAATGGGAACCTTAAAACATGTGTGATATTACGAAAATAATTTTCTGAAATTCATGTTATGAGAGAAGTCTCTTCTTCATACCATACATTTTATACAACTAATACTAGTCTAATAGAAAATCCTCACTCTCTCCTTGGTAATATATATTATGATAAGTAGGGTGCATTATAGGGCCACACATAAGGAAATTTGTAAGGTGCTCGTGTCAGATATCTAGAAGTGAATATTCCACACTCTATCAAATACGTAGGGTCCGAAATCCTAATTATAGGATAGGGGTGAAATATTACTAGGTAATGATTGTAGATATATTGTACAAGGATTGTGACAAGATAGAGATACTTATGTGAGGGTTGTAAACATGGATTGTAAGGATCAATAGATTGTAAGATATTATTAAAGGAAGGGATTGCAAGGTAAGGATGATAAATAATAATGCAATAGATTAAGAATGTGATAGTATATTATCACATATACATGACTAATCATAACAATCAGCTAGATTTGAAATAACATAAAGGGATACAGAGGTTAGGGATGTTTACCTTTGTGTTAATACCATCGACACATTAACTTCTCTTAGGGTTGGTAACACCTTTATGAGATATTTTTTAGAAAAACACAAGTTAATAGAACAAGACCTGATAAAACCTCTTGTTTAATACTACAAGTAATCCAAAGGATGGGTATACCATAGTGAAATTTTTATGCTTAAGAATCCTAAATATCCAATGCTTTAAGAGTAGACTCCAAAACTTAAGCAAGACTAAGTTCAATACTTTTAAACACTTATGAGAATTTTTTTGAGTGTAGAAACTGTGAATGACTGATGATGACATGATATGAAATGATCTCAAATATCCCAAATAAATAGGGATCCTAGTAAGTTATTACATTTGATCATATCTAGCAAAATCGACCATGGTCAATGTCATCAACTATAAGAAATGAAATAAAAATGGTATAGACCATTTTTTATGTCATTGGATTTAGTAATATTCTTTCATGAGGTCTTATAATCTATCTTGGAATATGGAGAAGGAATATGGAGTTGATATAATGGAGGTAGAAAACATGTTGTAAGTGGATATTGAGGTGACTATAAGAGGATAACAATATGATTTCATGGGAGGGATACGAAAGGATTATTATAAGGATATAAAATATAAGGTAACTAAGGTACCATATATTATACATAAAATATATCTCATAAGTACCACTACTAAAAAACCTAACATAATCATTTTCCTTGAGGACATTTCAATGAGTAAGTCAATAGGCTAGTTCTTACAAAGATAAAAAAAATAGTAAGGGTAAAAAAATATGTGTATACATATGCCCAATCAAATATCACCACATGTCACAAAAAAATCACATGAGATGGTGTTTAGAAGAATAAAATGCAACACCAAATTTAAAATGATTAAATTGAATGAGTAGAAAAAGTGATAAAAAAAAATGAACTCAAAACATACTTACCTCATGTTTATCTTCCCATGAGTGTGTCTACATAGTGAGTCACCATAATGTATATAGAGTTGTTATGTGAACCCAAGTAATACATAACTAAAAATAAACACTAGAAGGTAGATTATATAAATAAGTAATGAACCCTGGGCTAATAGGATCTCATGAAAAGATGATATCAGATAAGTAGGTAGATGAATAAGATAGTTCATAGGTAAGTAGTAGTAAGATAAATAGATTATGATATAAGGGTGATATTAGGAACTTAGATAGGAAAAATATGAGAGGAAAATAGGGAAATTAATTATATAAGGTGTGAACATGAACTGGATAGGTAATGATCGCCAAAAAATAGATGATTTTGGAAACTTCAAAAAAATGTGTAATATATCATTGGATTTGTTATGAGAATATGATCCTAATGCTTTTTATGGAGTAGAAATTGAAGTTAAAGTTGTAAATTTATTGTTTTTTAATGAAATTTGGGTGTCATGAATGGAGGTTTGTAACTTTTGGTTATAGACCTATAAATTGTATGTTAACCTATTCATTTTTAACTTTTCACTTAGTGAATTTGAAATTGTGAATCTATGTTTTATCTGATGTAGACGAAATGAAAAAAAAATGGTGAGATTTTGAGGAAGCAATGCAAGTGGATGAGGCATAGGTTGAAGAGGGTTCATTGATGTGAATACATAGGTAGTTTTTTTATTTTGAATTGTGAAAAGGTAGCTAGGAGAATAATGTAAAATTAGGTCCTATTGAAAAGCTAGATATTGGAACTTTCCCCAAGATATATATCAAACGTATGTGTTGAAAAAAGGAAAGGTTTGGAAACATTTTGCATCATGAGGTCATATAATTATTTTATTAAATTTTAAATATTAAAAATCACATGTCTTATTCCACCTAATTTTATTGCAATGATGGGAAAAAAATTGTAGGAGGATCGATGTTGCTAGGATGCTCTATTATAGACGATGTCATCTAGAAATATGACCAATGTCATTTTTCATGTAGGAAAGAATTACATGACTAATGTCATTAGAAAAATATATTCCATAGTATATGAATGATTTTAATCTCTAAGGATGATGCAATTATGTTGTAGGTTCAATGGTATATGAATGAGGGTTTTGATTTATGTTTGATGTTCTGATTATTTTATCATATTTTTATTTAACTAAGACTTATGGGTGAATGTTGTTTGATTATTTTGTAGGTAGATATATAAAACACTAAAAAGCTAAGAGTAAATAGTAGATATAGGCCAAAGCTCATGTTCCCACATTTGAGACCATAGATGTATTGTTTTCGGCCAAAGGGACAAGACCATAAGTATCATAGGATATTGAATGCATGAAAAAAAGAAGGGCCAAAAATACATGAGATAAATAAAAATCCTAAGTGAAAGTCCCTAGCTTAGGTATATCCAATGAGACGAAGACTTTTACATAAGGATTGGATATTTTGGAAACTAGGTCATGGATATAACTTCCATACAAGGGTCAAGATTTGAGGCATTTTGATAGTGTTGGTGAAATAATTCGTTACAGTTCAGATTATTGGTTTTCACCAATGGTCACGGGGCTAAGCCCCTCCTTCTTGGGTATGGGGAGGCTCCCATTATTGAATGTAAATTAACTAAAAAAATTGGGGTGTTCATTAGGTGAGGGATCACACATGAATACTCTACTAAACATGTGGAAAAGTTATTGTACATTGTACAAGGGAGGAATTTGATGTGAAGGGAGCTAAAGGGGAGTTGGAGAAATAAGGAGATAGGGTTAATGTTGTGAGTAGACTTACATAATTCACATACATTAACCAGAATAGGTCAGCATTTAATTATAAGAACAAACAATGTAAGCAATCAGCAAGACTAATAAACTAGAGACACAAAGTTATGCAAATCCATTAATAAAACACACAAATTTCCTTCTTGGTTATACATGATCACTATGCTTGAAAATTTGGGAAGTATAGAGATAGAAGAGAGGAACATAAGCAAGGAAATAGAATAAATGTAGTTTTTATTGCTTGATGTAGTAGTGATATAAATCTCAACAGCATATAATAATTAACAATTTCCTACCCTTTGGAATGGATTATCCACTCCAATTTATAGTATTACAAATTAATATTCCTCTTCCCCCCTCATAGGACTTTTCATCTCACCACCATGTGAATTTTCATCTCACCACCATGTGACTTTTAAAATTCACTAGGAATAAAACTAAGTCTTTTTCTTATTTTTGAAAAGGGAATTTTGACAATGCAACATTAATTCACTTAAGTGAATAATACAAAAAAAGTGAAAAAGTACATTCCCAATGAAGAAATAAAATGTTTGAGAGAGAGGGAAATAGGAGAGAGAATAAGAGAGAGAGAGAAGTGGAAATGTGGAGACAGTAAATCTCTTGATGATGAAGAACCTACTTCTAATGGACCATGCATGAAGTTCCTCTCTATTGAATTAGATCATTGAGATTGTAAAATATTTCTTCTGTGAGACATAAACACCTTCCAGGGTATTGATTAAGTGTTCAAAAACACTCTTATGAAAAATTCAATGAGATGGGAACATGATGATCCATTTTGATCACAAAGGTAGGAGTTAGGACATGGATATCACCACATCTATCCTTTCGACCTAAAAATTCATCTCCATGACAAAAAATATCTCCTTGAACACAATCAACTTTAATATGCTCAAAAATGTTCTTTCTTGTTTGTTACTCAATGAAAAATTCCTTCTCCTATAGATGGAATTATTGTTCCTT
Source organism: Taxus chinensis (assembly GCA_019776745.2). Classification (NCBI taxonomy): domain Eukaryota; kingdom Viridiplantae; phylum Streptophyta; class Pinopsida; order Cupressales; family Taxaceae; genus Taxus; species Taxus chinensis. Next base: position 278,496,329 of record CM034157.1, on the reverse strand, counting down.
AAATGAATTTTTTTTCCTCTGAACACCCATTGAACCAAAATGTAGTGATTGCAAATAATTCCTCCTTTGAGTTGAGGATATACTCTAAGGCACTAAATGAGTGCTCAGAAACACTACTAGACTGATGTTTTGAGAGCAGGCATGGGATTTATCTCCTATTCAAACCACGAGACAACTTCCCAACTTTGCAACTATGGAAAAAAGTAACGAGATAGGTGGAATATGAGTTGATACAATTGATCCAATACCGATTGTGTGAATACTTTCTATTTTTAGCTAGGTCATGACTAGGATGGATATTTTAGTAAGTTTTCACCATATGATAAATTTTGCTTGTTTGGAGTATCACGAGAGATGATAATTTTTTGTTTTCAGAAACTTACCATATTTATACATGTGCATACCTTGCACATTTAATTTTTTTGGAATGATGTATTATGGATGTCAAGTTTGCAATCAAAATGGTCTTAAAAGTTTAGGTTTTACTTCAGGACCTTGTGCTCCAGGTTTTCGAGATTTACCTTATGCTAAAAATCTGTAGATCTAAAAAAAAGCAAACTTCTTGGGATGGAAATTTCATTCTTTCTACCTGTAAATTATACAAATAATCAATGGAAATTCTCTTATGAGTCACCTTGAATGAGTTTTTTGAGAGGAATGCATTGACAAAGTTTGATGGAGGTCGGGTGTATGGTTTTGGAGATATGAGATATTATTCAGTTTTGAGGCATAGATGTGTCTAGGAAAAATACAACAGAAAACATGTGCAACCATGGAGGTTATGGATGAGAAAAAACATCAATTTAAATGATCAAAATTGTGCTAAGTGTTGTGAGAGGAGGATTCAGCCATAAATTTTCTTGCGAGTTTTAACTCATTCCATTGACTATGGAGCTTAACCGGGGCTGGTGGATGATTAAAGTGGAGTTTTACTAGTGAAAAGGGGACAAAGGGAAAAAAAGGGACACCCAAGTGTGACTTCTGCACTATGTGGTGAAAAGTGGCAAGATATTGTTGAGTGTGAATGAGATGTATTGTAACCCACCTTTGACCCAACATCTTAACTAGAGTCATGTGGATGATTAAGGATGGATTTGCACCGGTGTAAATGGGAAAAAATGTTAAAAGAGGATACAAGAGACACCTAAGAGTGACTTTTCACCAGGTGGTGACATGTGGAAAACTCAAAAAATGGTTAAGTATGGATTTTAAGCCTCTCACTCACCCATTTGCACTTTAACTCACATCTAACCCATCCTGGCTTAACTTAAGTCAAGTGGAGGTTAAAGATTGGGTTGAACCATACAAAATAGGGGAAAAAGGGACAAATGGACACATAAGTGATGCCCATGTGCACTTTTCACCAGATCAGGACAAATGACAACCTTTGGTTCCATGTGAGTGAGATGTGGGGGCCCAAACTTAACACCCAGAGAGGTGAAACTGGGTTCTTCATGTGTCTTGGACTTAGATGAGAGGGGAGAGCACACTTTTTTGTCCCTCATTATTCCCTTTTACACCTCAAATGACAATCCAAGGGGACAAAACATGCTCAAAACCTACCCACTTTCCATTTTAGGAAGTTGATGTTACTCGTACAGTCCAAATTGGGACACAAAGAATGATTTTTAAGCCTCTCGGGAGCATGGGAAGAGTGATTTGGAGAAAAAAATTATAGGATTTTGACTCAAAATAACCTGGTTGAGATCATGAATAACCACTATAAGGATCCAATTATACTTATCAATTATGGTATTTTAGGGCCTATTTCATTCTTGACCAGAAGGGGTAACTTGCAGTGTCCTGGATTATCATAGAAAATATTTGAGTCTTGGAACAAACACGATGTGCCCATCGTGTAGAGGGTTTCAATACCTTTCCATTGATATTTTTTTGATTTAAAATCCTTCTATAACTCTCGGAATCATCCAAAAAAATTATCTTTCAGCATTGGAGTCTTCATTCCATGGGCCCAAAATTACTCGATGTTGCATAAGTTGTTCTTATCATCAATTGTCTTCACAAAATTTCCATAAAAATTCCTTATACATATTCAATGTTCACCAAAACCACCCTTATATGGTTTGATTCTTCCCTATAGTTTTTCAAAAGGTGTTTACTAGCTAAAAACTGGCCAAAATGACCCTTTTTAGGCCTCTAGAGGAAGTCGTTTTCCATTAAGTCTTAATGAGTTTATCAATAATATAAGGTACTCTTCCCTATTCAAACACACTTAAAAATATTTTTAGAACCTTTCTTTGAGCAAGAGTTAGGATAAAACTGAGGATAGATTGGCTAGAGGAAGGGTTCACACACACATCGACATCTACACATGCATTTCTACCCTATGTTCATTTTCATCACCTTTTACACTTTTTCATCTTTAGTCTCCACACTCCATATTTTTATCACTCCACGCTTTATCTAGTACCTCGACACACTTTCTACATCAATCTACATAGATATCAAGTAGGCATCTCTATCTACTTTATGTTACCAATAATTCTACTCACCAACATAAAGTGGGGGAAAATGTAGACATCAAATCACGCACTTTGGGTAATTATCTAGTCTCGATTACATACTACTATTTTCATGATTTCTAAATAAGAAAAGTATTGATTAACCCATGTATTTGGCCACTTTTCTTTGATTTATCCTTCTTCTTTCAGTCTTGCACTCTTACTTAGTCTATCTTTTCACCTTTTGAAATTTGTCATTATAGACACCAGTGCCTAGCCAGGATGTCAGGCCACATGTCCCCATTCCCTCTAGGTGCCCTTGTCCTCTTTGCACTTAAATCACAATTTTGGGTCCTTTCCATCCATTTGACCATATTATCTTTTTGGTATTCAGAATTTTCGAGGTGAGTTACAAAATTCAAGTGAAGGAATCATATAAATAAAGTTATGTGAACATAATAAGATACCAAGCACTACGCATCTACTATCTTCACCTAAGGTTGCATCTATCAAAGGCATCTATAGCTACATTTGCATCCATCTAGCTCCATCACAAGGCACATAAGGTTGGTTAATTTGCATCACACTTCATAGTAAGGGATTCTATTGTTTCCATCCACACATTAACTAAATTTTACATTTATTTACTTTTTCGTTACTTCATAAAGTGTGACTGGCCAAAGAGCACCTAGGTCACAATTCCGCACACACACACACACACACACACACACACACACACACACACACACACACACACACACACACACACACACACACACACACACACACACAATGGTTCTGAGATGTAGTGTAGCACTCAATGATAATTCCATCCATTTAGTAGTTGAAGACAGTTTGACCTCTTCATATGCATTTTTCGTTTTTAGAGTTTTGATTATTTGTCTAAGGTTTTACAGGTGATTATTCATTACAGGTTTTTACAGTGAAATTCGTGATCATGCAATGATATTCGTACAACAAGAAATTAAAAGTGGAAAACACTCAGAAATACTTCAAAGGAGGTTTTATGTTCATTTCTTCATTCTAGGGTGCCCAAATCTCAGACCACAGTGCCCACGGGCTCCCCTATCCCTCTCCAGGCACCCCAATCTAACCAGACAGTCCAGATCTACACTTTTTCAGGTTCTTGTGTGAATTTTTCCTCCTAATTTTCATTTTCTCTCCACTATGACACAGTCTTGCGACATCATCTAATCAGCTAAGGCCTTCTTAACCCTCTTTGCACATTATGGTTTCATATTTCATTGCTCAAATTGCTTGGGTATTATTTTAGTATTTTATTACTTCATTTATTCACTTATTTTACTACTCTTATAGCATTAGATTACACTATAATATTCATATTTTAGTTAATCATACCATAGTCATAAAATCTTCCACAAGGCCATTTTCCAATTACTATCTTAGAAATGAGAATCTTCGTTACCCAATCATCCTATTTCACCAAGTTTACAAACCCTTATCTAGTTTTTTCCAATTTTTACAATTAAATATCCATATCTTATTTTTTATTTGGGTTATCATTCTATTTTTTATTGTTATTGTAATGAATAGTGTGTTTTCCTGAAAAATAAAAACATGGTCAAGTCTATGAACTAGTTAAATTAGAATAACCTCCAGTGGAAAATTTTTATATCCTATATTTTTATTGCACATCACATTTACATTGCATATATTTTTAGGGTGTACAAATTTGGTCAACCTAAATTTTGAATCAAATTTATCACCTAAACCCTATTGACCCTAGGATTTTTCATTCTTTTCTAGGTCATTTTAACTCAAGGATTTTTCATTTGTTACATCATCATGAATTTTGATCTCTTCCACCATATTTTTCTAAAACCTAAGGGTTCCCAACCTTTCTCTAGTATGTGATACTATCCCTCACATTATGCCCTTTATTTTCCTTTATGTGATAAAAAAGACCCATATGTTGATTCTACTTGTATTGCAATACGCTATTAAACAAATTTCTCTAACTCTTGGGGTCATGCATATTCTACTTCCGATATTTTTTCTCATTTTGTATTTACTATAATTAATGGTAATATTCGAAGTAAAATGAATATATAAAGAAATGTTGAATTATACCCAAACAACTAAGAAATAAATAATGAAACCCTGATGTGAAAAGAGAGGATAGAGAGCCTTACCTAATTCATAGAGTTGGAAAACTGGAAAATGCAACGCACTGAACGTCATACTAGATCCAAGAAAAATGCATATCTGAGGAGATATGCTAGACAAGGGCACCAGGACAGGGACCAAGGCACCCGTGGGCACCCTAAACCTAATTTAGGGAACCTGGGTCTACAAAAATTCTCAGAAAACCTCCTCTGAGGTGTCGCAAGGTGTTCACCTTTATTATCCCTTGGTCACTTTGAGATCACACCAAGATCGATGAGGTCGCTGGAAACCTAGAATGAAGAATGAACCTATAAAACCCTCAAATAGACATCAAATCCCAAAAAATAAAAATGTAGAATGAGGATTTAGACTGCCTTCAGCTATAATAATGGTGAACTTATGATTGAGCATTGCACTACATCTCATACCCAATGCAATTATTTTTTGTGTGTGTGTGTGGAATTGTGCCCTGGGTTGTTCTTCTGCCAACCACATGTGGATAGCAGGAAATCAACCAGATGTAGAATATAATAAATGTGTGCATGGAATAGAATTATCTTCCCTCCTATGAAGTGTGATGCATAAAACCAACCCTTTTGTCCCTTGTGATGGAGCTAGATGGATGCAATGGAGCTCTTAGATGCCTTAATGGATGCAACCTTAGGTGGTGATAAATAGTGCTTGCTACTTGGTCCTTTATTATAATCACATAACTTTATAATTATATGATTCCCTTTCTTGAATTTCATAATTAACCCCGAAAAGGCCTACTACCAAAGATATAAGATGCTCAAATGACTAGAAAGTACCAAAAAAATGTGAGTAAAGTATAAAGAGGACAGGGGTGCCCAAAGGGGATGAGGATGCCTGACGCTAGCATCCTGGCTGGGCACTGGTGTCAAGGATGAAAATTTTCAAAGAGGGAAAATGTGGACTGAGTAGGTAAGAGTGCAAAACTGAAAGTAGTAGTAGAAATTAAAGAAAGGTGGCCAAAGACATGGGTTAGTTAGTACTTTTCTTACTTAGGAATCACATGAATAATAGTATGTAATCAGGACTAGATAATTACCCAAAATGCATGATTTTGTGTCTAAAACTATACATAGAGAAGGTCATCATAACATGTTTGACAAACAAGCCCTACCTGAAGATGATACATAACATTTTATGTGATTCTCGCAAGAAAATAGTGATGATATTGATTTTTTTCCAATACCAGTTGAAAAATATTTTCATCTCTTCAACAACTAATCTCAATCCTCCATCTAATGAGCATACATATAATATTCATACATCTTTGGTGACTATTTTATTGGGAGAACCTAATATTTCACTTCACAATCTTGTTCTGTCTATTCTTATGACCACTACTATTCCTACATCTTCTATCTATATTCATAATGGTTTGTATTATTCTTCTTCTACCATGTAAAATATTGAAACATGTGTTCAAAATTTTTAAGATGAAATATTACAATTACAATAAGGTGCATCTACTTATTCTTTGGATGTGGATTCTATTCAATTTCTTTGTAACCCACTTACATGAAAAGTTGCATCCTATCCCTTTCCTATAAATTTTATTTCTCCTAATATTCCTATCTAATATGGAAAAGGTGATCCTAAAGTGTACCTTCGTACATTCCATGTTTCTTTCTTAGATTATGCTTATAATGATACATTACTGGAAAAAATCTCTCCTCAAAGTCTAACTTATTTTTCTATGCAATGGTTTTATGATCTCCATATGCATTGTTTCCAAAATTTCACTTCCTTGGCTAATCAATTTCTTACACGCATATCCATCAATATTCATGTTAAAGATTATTATGCTTGAGTGGATAAAATACAACAAGGTTATAATGATAACATTAGTGATTATATTCTATGTTACAAGACTAAGCTTACAAAGATGGACAATATTTTTTCCAATAGGTCTTCTTTTTTCATAGTTTTCAAAATCCTTTACAAGAACTAGTTGAGGGTTAAGTAGTTTTCATTCCCATATAGAGATAATTATCACAAAGAAGTAGATATTAATATTTATCCTTTAATAAACATGATAAGCTCAACATAAATTGTTAAACCTACTATCACATATATATTGAATTCATCAAAGAAAATCTAATTCAAAAATAATGTTTAATGATGATATTCACATCTCTCAAATTCACATTAATTTGTATCTCTTTATTCTTCATGTTTATATGTAATCTCTTCTCACTCATTTTCACATGTTATCCATTTGCCCCTCATTTTACATCCTTATATAGCCTTTAAAAGTTAAACCTTTATGTCTTTTCACTCATAATGACCATGGTAACCATTGGTTAACACTTATTTACATTTATTAATTTCAATTAGTGGATATTTACATATATATCATAAATGTGTTTATGCATTTCCTTGTGTAATATTTTACATATTCTTCATTATTATCATTTTATTATGTTTTTGGCTTCCATGGTATATTATAATGGTCATATAAATCCCGCAAACATCAATAAAAAACTTCATAATATGAATAAATTATGTCAACATCATCTGCCTTATTACTTTAAACAGTTTCTCGTTGCTCAATGCAACGTTAGTGATGAAGAATTGTGCTTACACAAGATTCTTATGAATAATATCTCACATCTTCTTGAAATCTAGATTCAACACACCTTTGATTTTCTTAGTAATATATCTTCAACTGATTTACATCGTGGATTCCCCTCTTTACTCATTACTCTATAAAGTTCTTTTACCTTTTAGCATTCCTTTTACCTTCCTCAAGGATTTTGTCTTGATCCCTCTATTCTAACTGTACTTTTGCATATCCTTTTCAAAAACTAGATGAACCATCGCTCTTCATCATCATCCAGTGGTATCCAAAGTATCTGACGCATTTCACTTGAGTAATTCACCATCATAATCCTCATCCTTTTTCCTTCCATCTAGTTCATTTTGTATTGTACCATTTTCCAACCTTATATAATTTACTTCTTTTCATTCTTGGTCATTTCCAACATCTTTTCTTGTTTTATTTATATTTCCTCTTAAAATTTTCTTATTTTTCCCTCTTTCTAGTTACTTTCTTTCAAAATTTTCCTTTCTTTTTTCTACAACATCCTCACACAATTTCACAGTTTCATTTTCTCCCTTGAAATATTAACTTCCTCATGTCTTCTTTCCTCACCCTCCATTTTTGGGTTTTCTAGTCTTCCATATGATTCTTATTTTCTTTCCATGATTTTATCTTATCATGTGTTCTGAATAAAATTTATGGATGTGATATTTCTAAGATGTTTATATTATTTTACAAGGTTTTCACTTTCATGTATGCATCCCTGCCTCTTTGTAATATCTATGTTCAACATTTATCATCTTCTTACAGTTGCATGAAGTATATGTCCATTTTTTCCAGTGCAGCAAGTAACACAAAAAGGGGTCATTGAACGTCATATTGCAAATAACAACATTTTCTCTAAGCTTCTTAAGGATTACTTAGCAATGCATACCATCAATTTATTAGAAGTTATTTACTCCATAAATAGGGGCATCCAGAATCATAATTTCGAAGCTACTATTTTAGTTAAAATTGGACAAGTTCGATGCCTCCCATGGTGGAACACGACTTTGCAGCAGGGATTTTTTTATAATGTTGCAGTATAAGATTGTAGTAATTTGCCCATGACAATTTTTATGATATTTAGGAAAATTGACCTATGGAAAATTATATAATAGGTCAAGATTCTTATCTGGGTTGCTATATATATTCTAGTATAATCAATTTTTGGTCATTCAAATCATGCTAAGAAAATTCTGAACCAGATTTGAAAATATAATCCTATATATATACCTACGGTATATATACACACTTTGGTGAGAAATAATAGAAAACGCTATCTTCTATCTTGGGACTAAACGTAGGCTTATTATTGCAAGTTGTGTATGAATTTTTACGTGAAAGTTGTCTGATGCATGACAGGAGCACTTGTTTGCCATAAGTGATCATCGATCATTATTGATCACGAAAAGACATTTTTGAACATGAACATGAATTTCACCAGATTGGTTGATGGTATACGGTTTCTATGAATCTTAAGTGAAACAAAATTTACAGTTTACGCATGAGCATCTCACGGGGAAAAAGTGTCTTAGTAGACACTAATGATTAGGAGAAATATTATAAAATCATTTTATCTCCTATTGTATTCGACAGTAATAGATCTATATGTTCATACAAAGCTAACAGTAACCCCTATGTCAAAGAAAAGTACCAGTATTTAGTGACATGATTTTCTGACTTTATGGCATGGTTCAACTACGGACCTAAAGTTTTGCTAAGATGTAAAATTCAAGGATTTCTAAGTCGCATCATATAGCCCCCAACGATTTTGCATTACCCTATATTTGAAACCAATAACATGTTATCGACCTTCTCCATTGGAATTTTCTTTGTATGTTTGCATCATTTCCATCCCAGAGCCATTATTGAAAGCTATCATATCCATGCAAAGTGATTCTGCAATTTTCCTCATGGATTATGCCACCCCTCCCCATTTCCTCCTAGGCACTCTACCTAGTGATATCCTAGGGTATGCAATATCCCCTTTCATTATCTCTATGGTATCCCCTTGTGATATCCATCATCTCTCTTATATCTAACCAGTAGTATCCTCATTCTATTATCTATCTTGATATATTTTGTATGATATCCATTATCTCTTTCATATCTCCAAAGGTATCCTCTTCCATTATTTTGGTGAAGTCATTTGTTTCAGTTTCATTATTTCATTTTGCATCTTCTCTAGTTTTCATGTCATTTCAACATCACTCTCCTCACAATGGTTCCGCTTTTAGTTTAAATGTCATTTCCAATGCTTCCATGAATCTTTATGAACTCTTTTCAATTTTCAATTAATAATCTTCCATATGATAAGTGGTAACAATCCCAAAAATAAACATGGATTCAATTACTCTTTTTCTCATTTGGTGGTTCATCTAGTTTTTGCACTATATTATTGAATCTTTGATCAATTCGTTTAATTTTCTCTCCATCCTTCTAAACTAAATCCCTCATTATTATAACACTTTACAATGGCATGGGGGATGAAATTTTTTCCATAAAGGGTTCATATTTTCCTCCCATAATTATCTTATGGTTGGGGGAGAATATGATCACTTCCTAATTCACTAGTTATTCCCATAACTAAGTAATAACTAACTTCCTTTTCTTTTCCTTCTCATGAATCCTAATTTTCCATAATTCCTTCCCTCTATCTTTTCTCTAATCTATATTTTAATTCATTATGCATTTCCTCCATTTACTCCCCATTTCAACCACTCCTACCCTATTTATTTTTTTGAATCATTTTGTTCCTTTGGATCCCCCCAATTATTAATCGTATATAAGGTAACAATCCCACAATAAACAACTATATTCTCGTTTTCTCATTTGGTAGTTTATCATTTCAAAACTATATTCTTAAATCTTTGATCAAATTCCTTAACCATATCTCCTTCCTTTTAAAATAAATACAACATTTTTCTCACACCTTACTCCCTCTAGTACCCCTCCTAAAGATATTATTTATCTAGACCTAGGCTCATACACAAACAAATGTTGGCCTTAAGCCTCAATGACAATGTGAGGGTTAAGGAGTTCATTTTACCCAGCTAGAGGAAACATTAGACAGAAGGGTAGTTATATCTTATAAAATAAATATTTATCAGTTATTAAACTTAAATAAACATAACACTCCACATAGTAATGCTTTAAACGACACACGTCACTTATATATTTTTCATCATTTCATATAATTCAGAAATACATGTGTTTATATCAATTATATTCACATCTCTCACTTCTTACATTGATTCCTCTTTTTATTCTTCATGTTTATATCATCTCTTCTCACTCATTTTCGTGATATTCTCTTTCCGACTCATTTACATCATTATATAGCTTTTAAAATAAAAAAATTCTATCTTTTCACTCATAATGACCCGTGACAAGGATTGGTTAACACTTATTTACATTATTAACTAGAAATTAGTGGATATTTACACCTATACCATGGTATTTATGCATTTTCCTTATGTAAAATATTATATATTCTTCATTATTATCATCCTAATATGTTTCTGGCTTCCATGGTATATTATAATGCTTCCATTGTATATGAATATCTTGAAACATCATAAAACAACTACGTAATATGAATAAATTGTCTTTTAAAGGATATTTAATGATGTAAAATGAGGGGAGATGAGGATATCATGAAAATGAGTGAGAAGAGATGATAAAAAAATTAAGAATTAAGAGAGGAATCGATGTAAGAAATGGGGGATGAATATAATTGATTTAAACATGTATTTCTGAATTATATGAAATTGTGATCAATATATATGTGATGTGTGTGGTTTAAAGCATTAATGTGTGGAGTGTCATGTGTCTTCATGTTTAATAAATTAAAAATACTTATTTTATAAGATGTATCTACCCTTATGTCTGATGTTATCTCTAGTTGGTAACATGAACTACTTAACCCTCACATTGTTGTTGAGGTTTAAGGTCAACATTGATCTAACAAACTGATGGCCCTGGCTAGGACACTCCATGGTGTACATTGTACCCCTAGTTTGATATACCCTGTATACCCCCTTCCCAACAAGTACACCACTAACTCCCAAGTCTTCCATAATTTTCTATGTTGGATCTCTAAACACATAAAAATATCTCCCTTTTCAAAAGTTTTCCCTATTATTTATAATTTTCAAGAGGTGGTTACAAATCATCACACCTCTTCATTGTATATAATATTACTTCATTATAGTTAATAAACAATGCATACCCATTTATCTGGTACTCAATAATCACTCTTTTAGATTTTATTAACTCTTTATTTACTCATGTTATTTTACTTTTACACCCATACACACATAACTTGGGGTGTTTCTTTTACTTATTACATATTACCTCATGGGTCTCAATATCAACCCATGGTTTTTAAACTATTTCTTCTACTTTAGAATTCAAACCTAGGGAAAATAACTTTTAAAAACTTATAATAATTATTTTATTTTTATTAAATACATAATGTTGGATGTTTTCCTTTTGGGGAATTTGTCACATAACACATGCTAGAGGCATTAGATCCAAATTGTTATTTAAGATGGGTTTTGATGGAAGAGGTCTTGGCAAAGATATATAAGGCATTGCTAACCCAATATAGGTCGAGGATCACCTTTGTTTTGCAGAATTAGTTTTTACTAGTACATGAATGGATATTGGAGAATGTTCCAAGCACGTTGGAGGAAGACAAGCTTCCAAAGGCCAAGTGAAAACCCCACTAGTCCTATAGATAGAATCAGTGCACGAATCGGTGCTTCTTTGTCAGAGGATGGAGTTGGTAAGAAAATTCAGCAATGAGGTATTAATATTCCACCTCCACTTTCTTACCATAATCAAAAGCATGATGAATTCTATAAAACTTCTTATCCATTCTTTCAGTTTAAGAAGTTTGGATTTGATATTCAAAAAATGTTACATGTGTTTCCTTGTACGTTTTTTTGGGACGCATAACCATTTTTTTACCAAATGTTGCAAGAGAAGGACTTTGTTGAATATTTTTTTGTCGCTTGTCAAGAATAAGGAAAATTAGAAACCTCCATCTCATCATTCTGAGGTGAGAAAGGAAAAAAGGGGATTTCCTCATCTCAGAAGAAGGTAACGAGGAAGTTTTGGGCTCATTTTCATGTGAATGGGCATTGAGTGGACACTTGTTAGAAACTTCATCCATCTCTCCATCATTCTACTGGAAAGCCAAAGATGGAATATAGACCTATAGAAAAGGTAAATGAAGTTGTGTTTCCACTACTAGTTGATAATTCAACCCCGTATTAGGTAATACCTTTGAATGAAAATATGTTAGCATGGGTTAGTAAACAATTTTTCAAATTTATATTACATAGATCTTGATTGACAGCATGCCTTTTAAGACCCATTTTTGGGCATTTTTTGTACATATGAAACTTGTAATTGTAAGACATCATCAGAGGGAAAATTAAGTACTAACACATAATGTTGTGAGCATAAAATTTTCTTTTATAATAAATTACGCAGACACCTTTCCAAGGGCTCATATCCTTAGTACATTGGACAAGGATCGTGATCATTATTGAGATCTTAACATCATCTTATATATTAATTCTATGAAGAGGCTTGATTCTATGTAGCATAATGGTAGTTGATCATTGATTGACACCTAACATTGGGTTGAAATTTCACTTTGTGTAGGGGCTACTTATAGCCGTGTATCATAGGGGTACCTAATTTTCATCATAAGTCAGAGACTTGTACCATGTAGAGGCCTGTTGGTCCAAAAATCTATCAGGTGGGTAGATCTATGGATAAATAGGCCAACAGTGTGCAGGGCATAGCCCCTCTTTGAGACAACAAAGCAAAACTAGTTTATTGCTATTCTCCTAGTAGGAATCTACGTAAGTCTTACATTATTCTACCTTCAAGGGGGTTTGGGATCTCATCCCAGTTTGGGGTATTTCTGACTGCGAATAGAAAGGAATGAAGGGAGGAGACGGAGATAGGATATATCTAAAGGGAGAAAAGAAATGAATTCCAAAGCAGAAAGGTCAGAGGTTCTATGTTTTGCGTTGGTAGTAAACAGAGCCAAACCTACTTGGATAAATGAACAAAGCAATACTGATGAGCAAATGACAAAAAAGTACAGATAGATCTAACAGAAAAGTAACACTATGAAAGATCTAATGCACATAACACATCCATTAAGCACAAAGTCTTAATTTTGGTATTAATATTTTCTGTTACAAAAAGTACAAAGCCTTTTTTCTCTCACTTCTATTTTTCGTCTAAAAAAAGTTCACTACTTAAATACAACAAGTATCCAAGTATTTATAGAAGGAGAAGGAGAAAGAAGGAAAAAAGGAGCCAACAACTATTTACAAAACATTTACAAAATATCTAAAAGTCAACTGTTGACTTTCGGGTAATTTGGTGGATGACAACATCCCATGGTGCAACATGCAACATGGATGATGTCATCATTTGTGCCAACATTACTTTTAAATATGATGAAAAAAATGAGAAGAGAATCCCAGAAGAGGAAGGAGCCTATTCGTCGTCGTCCCTTGGCTGGAAAGGAGTATCTTATTTCTGCTCAGGGGAGGAAATGTGAAATTGAGCTTAGTACTCCATGAACTTGCTGACCATCATTTGAAGTTGATCCTGAGTAGGACCCTTGGTATGATCCCCGATGACTTCACAAACCTCACCCTTCATCTTTGATTCTTTTCCAGGAGTTTTGAAGTATTCATTACCTGCCTCCATCAGGTATCCAACATGAAGTCGCGACAGGTTAGAAGGTTGTTGATAGATTCTAGCATCAAAAGTAGACTTCTAATCTCTAAACCCTGTGCACGCATGATCTCCCTTGAAGAGCCGAATAGTGTCATTTTCCTTCCTCAAGGTGTATGATAGGAGTGAGAAAACCTGGAGACATCCTTAGGACAATGACCTACTCCATTTGATGCATTGCATCCAAGGCTTCCTCCTTGATTTTGTCTATTTTCTCCAAGACAAATTCCATTTGGTCAACCCGATAGTCCAAAGAAGAAAGAAAATTTTTGGGTGCTCTCGGGTGACTGAAGATGCCAAATTTCATTAAGTCATCGACTGGGTAGTCGAGCATCTTCTAGAATGTCTCATGTTGTAACCTGGCATGGTCCAACTCTTCGAAGATAGGTCCAGCAATTGCCTGGAGTTCCTTATTAGCCTGATCTATATTTTGATATAGCTCTGTGAATTTTATAATCACTTGCTCACTATCTTTGAGGATCTAGTTTCTCCAGGTGGAAACTTCCATACCTTTCTCGCCAATCTTGGCATACTCATTTATCTTTTCTTGACTAAGGGCTTCAGGAGTTTCGGTGTTAGCTGTGGGAGGTGCACTGCCCATTTTCTGTAGGGCTTGGAGAAGATGCTTGTTTTGTCTCTTTCAATATCCTCTTCTCTTCCTTTGCTTCCTGAAGATTTTTGCAAAGGGAATCCACTGCGGATAAGGCCTCTCCTTGCAGCATTTCTGAGGATGTTCCCATTGTGACCTGAGTCACTGTAAAATCTATAGGAGACAGATCTTTTTTATACTTTGTGGGATTAGGGTATGTGATCTTCATAACTCTTTCACCTGAAGTTCTTTGAGAGAAGTGGGTTACAACATTTTTCTTGTTATCTCCTTTAGCCGGAATCACGGAGAAATCCATAGGTGCAATGGGGACTTTCCTCTTGTGCTGGCTCAGGTGTTTGGAGATCCATTCTAGACTTAAGGGAGTGAGACCAGGGGAAGAGGAGGGAAGAGGGGTGGAAGGAGGAGCAACTGCAGTAGGCATAGGGAAATGTGTCGAGACACTCAGTGGTAGCATTGAGAGATAAGCCAACATAGTGCTCACGGGGGTAGGAGTCACTACAGGAGAGGAAATAGTGGGGGTGGAAGGGATCTGAGAGATGAGAGAAGAAATACTGGGGGACAGCTCCGCAAGGGAAGAGAAGATGGAAGAAGAGAAAGGGGGAACAATAGAAGATGGGGGAGAAGATACAACCAAAGGAATGGTTTCTTGAGTGACATGAGGAGGGGAAGGAGGAGTGGGAGAAGGGATGATGGGAACTTTGGTGGTTGTAGTAGTGGAAACATCCTGAGTAGATGTGCCCATTGGAACACTTACCGCCTGCTCTTTCTCTGGAGATACCAGGGTTACAACTTGTTCCTAGGTGATGGAAGGGGGACTCTCGGGAGCTTGCTCTTGAGTAGCACTTGATTCCCCTTCCTTGTCTTTTCATTTACCCTTTGGTAAATGCTTCGGCCTGGCAGGCGCATTACCTAAGGGAGACGTAGTGAAGTCTACCCCAAGGTAGATCAGACCATTAAATCTGTACCAATGTTTTGTGCACTGTAAAGTGTCTTTTACCCTCCCCTCAATAGTTTGAGGTGCCCTTGTTCTATCTATTTTGTGGATCAAAGGTCGGCCTTGCTGGGAAATTATGCTTTAAGTTAAGCAGCTCTAGTTCTGTAAACATTTCTCGGGCTTTGGTGTGAGAAGTGCATGTGTACCTGCCCACTGTGAGGGGGAAAGGAGTTCCAACCTTCTTTCTCTTCAGGAACTTCTCATGATATGTGATGAGTTGTCTGGATTGCTCTAATAGGATCAACTTTGGCCCCGCATATCTTGGCACCTTGGTGGGCTCCCATAAGAAGTTGGCGGCTCTCAGATAAGTAAAAGTGGGGAATTATGTAAATAACTCCCCCCACTTATCTGTTGCGGTCACAATGCTCTTGTTCATTCGACCGTGAGTCATATTGGGCCTCAAAAGGTAGATGATGTCGTAGAAGAAGGCATCATGAATATTGGTGAACTCTGGCATGTTGTTTTCCAGTCTCAACTCTAGGTAATATTCATATATTTTCACTTGGAGCCATACCCCGCATCATCTCAATGCCGGGTAATCTCTCTCAGAGGTAGCAGCATAGACAACATAGGGGTTCATGTAGAACCTCCTCGTTGTTGAGAGTTTTTGGAGTTGTTCGGAGATGGTGCTGTTAATAATCTCTACCCACTCAAAACACTGATTAGGCACGTTTTTGTTCATTATCTCCAGATATTTGAGCATCCATTTGTGGAAGTAATGGGCATCAGGAATCCCAAACACTCTGCTTAGGAAGGTAATGGTGTTGCTCAGCTCCTCTAAAAAATCACTGCGGTGAATAACCTATGGCCACCTAGTTATTACATTCTTATTTTTCAAGTATACTTCATTCATCAACTGCATGCATTTGTCCTCGTTTTCGTCCTATTCCTTTATGAAGTCTTCCTGACTCATGGCCACAAAGTACTGGTGGTGGGGGATACCCAGTATGATTTCAAAATGCTAGGCAGTGAGGTTGATTATAACCTCACCTTTCTCATTCTCGACGCACCTCATATCTTTATTATAGCAGTAGGCCACCACCATCATGAATTCATTATTTACTACACTTACAGGAATTCCCCCAGCGAAGTGTAGACCACTACCAACCAATTTGTCCATCCAAGGACTGTCTGTGACCCTCCTAGTTCTAGCCCAAAAATCTTCCATGTTAATGTGGCCAAGTTCAGCATCCCTAATGTCTAAGTCACATTCTACATGGGACTCAGGCATCCTGACCCTTTGATACTTATACTTCATTTCTTCTTTTGTGAGTTTTGCCTTACCCTTTGATTTGGTTGGCCTCTTGCTTGATGAAGACATGTGTGAATTCGAATTTAGTTTCTAATCTACAAGAAGGAGGAGTGAATTCCATCATAGAAGAGCCATGTTAGTTGTTAGATCATCCATCAAAGCTTTACAAAAAGAAGAGTTAGCAATTTAGAAGCCTCTGAGCGCAGGGCGCAGGTATACTGCAAGCTGAAGGGTCAGAAAAAGCAAGGCGCACTAATGTAGAGTGTTAGAAGGAATAAAATAGTGCCAAATGGCATAGGGTGTAAAAGACTACACACAACATTCAAATGTTTGTGTCAATGGATGTGCGCCTGCGCCATATGGAGGGTTTCAACTGGGTGTGGATTCATTTGGTGTAACAAGGTCTCAGGGTGCACCTTTAGCACAGATGTGGTACATGTTACAAAGCATTATGATGTGCCAAGGGGTGCAAATTCAAAGGGTGCATCATTAAGGTAAGGTGTGCCAAGAATTTAACTTTGGCACGGCGCGGGAAGGGCCTTACACAACATTCAAATGTGTGGTTGTAGGCTGTAGATTGCACTTGCGCCAATGTTTTAAGCATTTTTGGAATTTTGATAAGGCACAGGGTAGATGCCAATGCTTGCATGCGGGGACAATAGTGTACCCTTTGGGCGTGAATGTGTTTGATGTTACATCAGATGAAACTTGTTCATGCAAATGGAGAAAGCATAGTGGATGTTTTGATCATAACAGCTTTATAGATTTCTTACTCTTTTGGCAGGCTTTGTGCGATTTTTTTGGGCTCTTTTAACTTATATTTAGTCAACAGTGAGGGGAACAGAGGAAAAAGGGATCTTGGACTCACTTCTGAGACAAAAATCCTTCCAGGTTAGAAGATCTGGAAGGAGAGTAAAAATGTTGAAGTTGGATTTGATTTGCAAAATGGGCTGGAGTTGCATTACCTTCATAGGTTCATTTGTTTGTTATTTTGAAACAACCACTAACCTCATAGAATAACAACAAAGATACCAACAAACAAAAACCACAAGAAGATGCAAGGGCCACTTACCTAGGAACATATAGACTGGTAGAGAAAATGATGTGGAGTCCATGAATGTGACGTAAAGTGACAACACTCGGGGGATGACAAGGGCATGCTGACAAGTGCAGAGGAATAAACTTTTTTCACGTGTTTTTCAATCGTGAAAATGACAAGTTGGATGCGCCTTTATATAACAAAAGGTGCAATAAATGCATCACCAACTTTTTCTAAGGGTGCACAAAAATGAATGCCAACACGAGATTATTTGCACCTTTGGCATGGTTATGCGTCTGTCAGCATGAAATTATTTGCACCCTAGGCATGGATTTGGGACTGTTAACATGGGGTTTTCAGCGCTTTGGTGCACCGCTTAAGCGGTGCAACATTTTTAGTGTCGACAGGTTGGTGCATGCATCTCGACGCAAGTTAAAAGGGCGTAACATGGGGAGGTGAAACAATTTTAATGTTGACCAAATGGATGATGCACCAAAGGAAAGGAAGGGGGCCCAGATATATTGGTAGATGTAACGTGAATAAAAACTGTGGCCCAACCTAAAAAGGGACCAAACAACTAAGTTTGAAAAACTAGATTTTCCAGAAAAGGGATTTTACAGACCATTCTGAACGCTAAGGAATCATCAACGGGAAAGCATATTGGAAATTTTGGTATGGTTACCTACAAAATTTCCTTTGTCAATTTTACAGGATAACATGCCCAAAGCCCTTTAGATGGTTACACAACTGATGTGGCGGCTGCAGCAACCACCTCTCCATATTGTATAGAAACAGAGGTCGTATTGTTTCACCTTTTTCTTAGATTGTTTCTTTGAATGGTTGACGAAACAGATAGGGTAACGGGCATAGGAGGAATACCTATTCAAATGTCAGTTGATGGGTTGTTGCATGTGTATGACTTCTGAATCCACAGCTAACCGTGAGAGCTTCCTTTTGGCTAGGAGGAACTACCTGTAATGAAAACAAGACCACTAGAAAGCATTAAACAATATGGGCAGTGAACTGCCTAGCATGAGCTAGATCTGGGAAGTATGGCACTTCCTAGATGGCTGTCAGTCCACTATTTTAAACAAATTAATGTTGAAAAAAAAGTAAATCCTATTGTTATTTTAAAATGATTTAGGTATCTCACTTAAAACACAATAAGAAATAGATCTAATCTAACAGGCTAGGCTAGAATAGAATCCACAGGTCAAAGGGTTGGTTATGAGTTCTGCAGGTCTGATGAAGGTGTTGGGTAGGTCACAGGTGAGTGAGGGTGAGGTAAAATGGGGTGGATAGGTCTCTTTTTAAGGCTGTGTGGGCAAACATAGAGACCGGCATGTCAGTCAGGGGTGACTGACCGCGGTTAGGTACAACCAGCACCGGTTACTGTGAGATCTGGGAATGTCACAAAATGGGGTTTTTGGTCCCCTTTGTGATTGCACAAAGGATTTAGTTGGTTGGGAGGAGGTATTAGGTGACAAGGGTAGGTTTTTACGAGGTTTTGATGGGTCTATGAAGGTACAACATGTTAGAGATGGTCAATAAGGAGCAAGATGGACAATAGGTGGTAAAACAATGATGAAATGAATTAACCAGGGAAGTATGATATTATACTTACTTGGATGTCATTTCTGAAAGTCTATGTGTGAAGGATGGAGGTGTTGATGATGAGTTTTGGAGGCTGCAAGTGATCACCAACTGGAGAAAATCTTCTGCATGGGCTGCATGCACACTCCTCTTTTTCTTGGGTAGATCCAAATGTGGCTGGGATGGCTATGCAGGAGAAGATGTTCAATCTCCTTCTTTGGATGTGAGTTCTTGCTGGAATTGGCTCTCTGAAGATGTGTTATCTTTTTGAGATCTCATTCTTGCTCGTCAACTTTCTTGCTCCCAATGTTTTTTCCAACCTTGAGAATAAGGTAGTTTAGGAGTTAAAATGGGGAAATCGATGGCGGTCTGGCTTAACCGGTGGCGGTTAGGGGTAACCGACATTGGTCGAGGTGGGATTTTCTAGGTTTTCCAAACTTAGGCGAGATCCTCCTGATTTCCTTGGATTCTCATGTTGTTATCCCATGGATTAGACTGGGAGCTTCTGTGAGCATGCAGGAATGTGGTTAGAGGGAAGTGTAGGCATTGATTTTTAGGGTTTGGGTAAGTCTTAGTTAGTTATGGTAACTTGCTAAGAATAGGTCTTAAGGTGAGTTAACTTGATGAGGTGTCTAAGTGAACTATATGTGTGGATATTATTTAAATAAGATATTTAAATAATAAATATAGTGAGGGTAAAGCAAAATTAATTTAATTTAAATTAACACTAGTGTGGTGAAGGGGCCATGACTAGGTGAAAGTGATGAAGGGTACTTATATGGTCAAGGTACGAAGGGGGAGTGTGACCTAATTTTAGTGTCTACATTTTGCCCCTTTTTGTTGCATAGCTTGTATTGGTAAGCGATGCTAACAAAAATAAGGTGTGGTTGCCCCATGTGAGGGTGAAGGTGATCCCCCTCAAACTAGGAACTGACGAAGCAGCCGGCTGAAGCGGTGAGTGGTTTGATAAAAGGTAAATGTGAAGGAAAGGTAAACGGGTGTAGGGGAAGAGGGTGAAAGGTCTACTCGGGAAATCTAGGTAATGGGTCAGGGTCAAAGGTAGCAGTAGTCAAATGCACACACACATATAAACTACAGCATGCTACCAGGTTGAAGAGCAGGAAAACTCTACATTGTCTAAGGTCGATAGGTTTATCCAAACAAGGGTGAAGTGAATCTGGTATCCAAGGTATAGGATAAGGTCAGGAAACACAATGTAGGTTAGGTGCAGGAATGTTTAGGTATGTTCCAGTACACCAAAGGTAGGGTCAGGATAAATGGTCACAGCAATAGGCTAGGTAAGGTCATTAGGTCAACAACACAGGTAACAGTGTCACAAGGTATAGTGAACACATGAGGTCAAAGGTCACTAGTGATGGTCCAGGTCCAAATATCAAGATCACGGCATGGGAAGGCCAAGGTAGGGGTAAAATAATAAGGCATCAACAGTAGATGTGAGGAGGTTGAAGAGGGTGGAGGGCCAAAGGTGAAGGTAAAGTGGTCCAGGTAGGTGTATGGGGGGTAAAAGAGAAGGGAGGTAAGGAAAATGAGGTAAAATGGGGGTAAAGATGTATGTAGGGTAACCGACATTGGTCTTAATGAACCGATGACAGTGTAGGGTAACCGATGGTGGTAGCCTAGGGCAATAGACCAGTAGCAGTGAAGGGTAACCGACGTCAGTCGGGTCGGGTAGGGTATAAAAAGTGGATAACCCACATTTGAAAATTCATTTGTGCATGTGGAAAAGTAGAAAAGGACAAGAAGAGAGAAAAGAAGAAAAGGACAAGAGAGTGCAGCAGAGGAGCTTGGTTGGTGAGCCACATAGGAGAGAGTGGGTGATTAGGAGGTGGGGCCGCGAGATCAGGTGGCACGATTCATGTGGCTGAGGATTAGTTATGTATTGGAGGATGGTAGAGGCTGGAGAGGGCTCGAGAGGAGTGGCATGGAGGCTAGAGGTTCCACCATGATGGTGGTAGCAAGATCAGGTAGGATGTGAACTTTTGATTTTGATGTGTGAATGAATTTGATGTAAGATGAAGAAAAATATATAAGAAAATAATGGGGGTTTGTGAGGGGGGAGAATTGTGAAAAAAAGGAAAAAGAGGGGGAAAAGGGAATAGTGATGGTAAGGGGTAGAGTAAAAGGGGAAGATAGGAACAATGAAGGGTGTAGAGAGGGATCTGGGTGGGTAGAATGTCAAAATTTCCAAAAAATAGGGTTGGAAAGTTGGGTCGGGCGGGGTGACAGTGACTGACGTTGGTCGACTGGTGGCTGACGGTCAGTGGGTAGTGACCGATGCTGATCACAAGAACAGTGACCAGTGTCAATTATAGGGAGACCATGGTTGGTCAGGGGAAACCGGGGTCGGTCATTCGTAAGTGGATATTGGGATAAAAAAGGGTAGAGAGTAAGGGTAGGGTGGGAAAATAGGGTAGGTGGGTAAAGGGTGAGGGTGGGTTGCAATAGGGTGAGGGTGGGTAAAGGGTGAGTGTTGGGTGAATTGGGGGTTTGGGTAGGTAGGTAGTTGGGTGAGGGTTTGGGTAGATAGGTTAAGGTATATGGGTTTGGGTAGATAGGTTTGGTAGATAGGTTTAGGTATGGGTTAAAAAATAAGGTAGGATGGGAAGGTGGACTAAATACATTGCTTTTGTGGGATGCAGGTGAGAGACGAGATGCGGATGAGAACCCGGGTGCCACCCTTGTTATTGAGAGTATGGGTGAGCATGATGCAGGTGGAGTGGCAGCATGTGGCAGAGGTGGGATTGATAGGGGTGAGGCACTATTGGCATGTAGTCTGGGAGGTGAGTCTTATGGTTTCCCTCATCAATAGATGGG
This sequence comes from Taxus chinensis, assembly GCA_019776745.2. Lineage (NCBI taxonomy): Eukaryota > Viridiplantae > Streptophyta > Pinopsida > Cupressales > Taxaceae > Taxus > Taxus chinensis. The sequence continues at coordinate 278,474,014 of CM034157.1, read as the reverse complement.
ACTCGGTGACCAATACCTTCCATTTGCTGATGGGTGAGATGATGATCACCCTGGAGGAGGTATACAGGATCCTGTGGTTGCCCATATTGGGGGCCTAGGTTTATTCTATCTCATCAGAGGCATCTGAGGAGTTACTAGCACCCATTTTTGGTGAGGGTGTAGCAAACCTAATGTTCCATAGTGCTAGCATGAGCTATGGAGTGATGTATAGAGCTCATCGAGAGGAGATGAGGTTAGTGGTACTTGTGATGGAGGTAGTGTGCTACTTTGCACTACCAGATGCAGAGGGGGGAGATTCCCGAGGTCACTGATGGGGGTCCTCCATGATATGATGGTACATAGGACATGATTCACATGGGCACCTGCATTGCTGACACAGGTGTATAGAGAGCTATGGGCCTACGGGTGACTATGGAGGTTCAACATCTGTTGCGTTGTACTATTACATTGCTGGGCATACGAGCACATTGTTTGTGTTCGACCGGTGGGGATGCCCCGGGTAGATGCATTCCCATGGAGGGTTCTGAGAGTGGGGTATAGGTGATGGGTACCGGCCATGGGGGAGGCCCGAGGTGCCAGAGCTACGCATGATGTAGCTCATTACAGGAGGTTATTGGAGGGGTTGTCAGGGGTGGACGTCATTTGGAGGCCGTATGTGAGCTTCCCTTCATACTGACATATGGCCATGGAGCTAGCTGGGCTACAGATACATCTGTGGATAGAGGGGAGGAGAGTAGGAGAGCATGAGTAGATACCCGTAGAGTGGGTTAGATGTCAATTTGGATTGGTCCAGGGTGTACCACCTCCATTCCCTCAGTACAGGAGAGATGATGTGGAGAGACCTATGTCTCCACCACGACCCACAATGTCGACTGGACAGGAGGAGGAGCCTATAGATACTAAGATTGATGATGCTAGGGTTGTAGATGGGTACAGGTAGTGGTGGGTGGCATAGCTAAGAGTTGTGCCACCGAGGCCAGGGCAGCCAGACTTAGCCACCATTACAGTTTAGAGAGATGCCCTACAGGGGTAGGTGGCTACATTGGTGATGTAGCTTGGGATCATGCAGGGGCAGCTGACAGGTACAGAGGCACAGGTTGCCACATTACAGGCCCAGATAGTGATGTTACAGGCTCAGGTCGGGCAAGGATAGGTACACACATAGGTAGAGGAAGGGGGAGATGGTGATGGAGAGGAGGTATGTAGAGATGGAGGGCAAATACCCACCCTATAGGCGTAGGTTCAGGATTTACAAGGCCAGTTGGCCATGGCACAAGGATAGGTTATGGGTCTGCAGGGGTAGCTGACAGTAGCACAGGCACAGATTACTACCCTGCAGGCCCAGCTACAGGCACAGGCATAGATTCTAGGGCCGACTCAGGCTCTAGCACCCAGTATAGGGTTCAGTGCAGGTTCAGGGACAGGGTCCCATTGTACAGGTACCTACATAGGTAGTAGGACCCATGGCACCTCCACAGATAGTGCCCATGGCCAGATTCAGAGATGCCCTAGGAGAGGCATGGTATTACCATGATCATTTGTTAGCTACGGGCTAGATGTGCCCTCCTATGCCGAGTACAGAGCACAACAGGCCTCTAGTGAGAGGACTAGATCCCACACTCATAGTGTGGAGAGTACAGGGGGACCGGCGAGCCCAGGGATAGGGTCGTGGTGAGGTCACTAGTGTACAGATGCCAGCCACTAGGTAAGGGGCCATCATTAAGGAGGTGAGGTAGGTGCCAGGCCCCAGATAGGTGCAGCAGAGGGGTTGGGAGAGACACAGGCACAGAGAGCATTCCCCGACATTAGATGGGGAGATGATTGACCTGGTTGTGGACCAGCCTGCGTGTCAAGTCATTTTTGTATGTATGATATATGAGATCGGCTTGCGTGTCGAAGAGGTATTGTATGTATATTTTGTTCATGATACCGGCCTGCGAGCCAAAGACATTTTTGTATTGATTATAGTGGTGTACATGATACTGGCTTATGAGCCGATGATGATTATTTATAGCATATCGGCCTACGTGCCAACATTTTTGAGATGATAGCCATGATGAGACAGGCATGTTTATTGAGATACACATTTATGTGATATAGTGTGTACATTGTATGGAGACACACATGTATATATGAGGAGATAGATGATATTCAAGTGATGTTGTTATGATGTGTATGAGTTTTACTTTACTTATGATATGGATGGAAAATAGATGAGCTAGGCATGATAGAGTCAGGTCATAGGCATGGATCGAGTCAAGTCAGTGTAGGCATGGATCGAGTCAGGTCAGTGTAGGCATGGATCGAGTCAGGTCGGTTTAGGCATGGATTGAGTTAGGTTTGTTAGGCATGGATTGAGTCAGGTCGGTTTAGGCATGGATCGAGTCAGGTCAGTTCATGCATGGATCGCGTCATGTCAGTTTAGGCATAGATTGAGTCAGGTAGGTTTTAGGTATGGATTGAGTCAAGTTGGTTGAGGCATGGATGTTTATTTTGGTGTTTATTTTGGTATTGGTAACAAATGGTAATGTAAATACATGAGATAGTGTAAAATGTGAAAAATGTTATGAATTATGTATGAAAATGTGAAATAAGATAAGTGGTAAAGGTTATGTGGTATATGGGTTTTGTTAGGTGTTTGATAGGAACAGGAAATCAGGTAAATGTGGGGAAAATGGTTAGGGTAAAGAGTGGTCGAGCTAACCTTCCAAGGCCCCATGCCCTAAAAGTGCTGCCTACATAGTCCTAGTGAAAAGGGACCTCAGACCAATGTAGTTCTCCCATAAGCTAGGGAAGAAAGATGAAAATGAGTTAGTAGGTTTTTAAGGCATGTAGTGGGTTTTAGGTTTAATGAGTGTGGGTAGATTATAGGTAAAATGATGCAGGTGAAGGTGATTATGGTGAAAGGGGAGTGCTACCCCCAAAGGTAAGTGATGAGGACCAAGTCCTGTATAAGGTAATCAGAATGTAAACAAAGATAGTTTAAAAGATAAGAGGGGGCCATAGAGCCACTTGATTGGGTAGGAACCTACCGAGTAGATCATACCTTGGAGGAGGTGATAAACACAAGACCCAAAAGACACCACATGATTAACGGTTCTATGATGAAGGTAGTCACAGGATCACCAAATGTCTAAATTCCAAGATGTCCCTTGAGGCAACTGAGGAAATGAGGGTAGAAATGGTAAGTGGGAAAAGGTAGTTAATTTGATATGTTTGAGTGATAGGGATTTTGGGCAAGAGGTCCTAGGGCACAATGGGCAAGTCCATGACTAAAAAGTTTTGTTTCTTGTGATAGACTGATCGATGTGGGAAGTCTATATGGGATAAATAATATGGTACTCCTTGAGGTCTTCGTGAAGCTGATCGATGCGGGAAGCTTCATTTTCTCTCCTTTTTTTTTATAAAGCTTCGCATAGCTGTCCTTCGAGGGAGCAGTCTATTTATAGTAGCAATTTGGTCGAGAGGAAGATGTCCTTTTGAGGGAGTCATCTTTTATTAGAAGTTTGACTCAAGGAGTTTGGTCCCATTGGAGGTCTTTGAAATCATGGACAAGACCAAGGTGAAGGATAGGACTCTTGTTCAAAAGGCAAGGTGGAATGACCATGGGATCTCATCTAAAGATAGATGAAAATTATCCATGAGAATCATGCTATGTGCAGTGCCATGGTGCACGTATTCAAGAGTAGATAACAAGTGACGGGTACTCACATGATTCTTGTTTAATTGTTAGGGAGGTGTATGAAGTGGATAGCGCTCAAGGGGCGAGCCTGTAAAGAGACAAAGGGTGAGGTAGGACAATGAGTCAACAATAGAATGGTTGAAGATGTAATGCGTTAAGGGGCTCAGGTTCAGGTTTACCCTCAAGTGAGGACAAACAATAGGCACCTGATCCATAGGTATGAGTTACGATGTAGGGTCCAAGCCAATTAGGAGAAAATTTTCCCCGTTTTCTTTTCTCCACTTTGGTTACGTGTTGATTTTATTTCAAAACAAGGTCACCCAATTGAAAGGTTTGTTCATGAACACGTTTTTCATAGGCACATTTGATGCGTTTTTGATAAACTTGAAGGTGATCTAGAGCATTAAGACAATGTTCATCTAATAACTCTAGTTGTGCCAAGTGGTCCTGATGAAATTCATCATCAGTAAGCATGTCATGGAGAGAAATGTGGAGTGAGGGGATCTAGACTTTGAGAGGAAAAATAGCCTCTGTACCATAGACTAGTGAAAAGGGTGTAGCCACAGTGGCAGTGTGAATACTAGTACGGTATGCCCATAGAGCAAAAGGAATGTGCATATGCCAATCCTTCCTAGTATCGTCAACCACTTTCATGAGAATTTTATTGAGGGTTTTGTTAGTGGATTCAGCTTGGCCATTGGTTTGTGGGTAATAAGGTGAGGAGAAACTAAGCTGAATGCCGAAGGCATCGCAAAGTTTTTGCAATGTTTTGTTTTTGAATTGTTTTCCATTGTCAGTGATGAGGTGATGAGGGACACCAAAGCGACAAATGATGTGATGGTTAATGAACTCACATATTTTCTCAGCTTTCATGGAGATAAGTGGTATGGCTTCCACCCATTTGGTGTAGTATTCGGTAGCAGTTATAATCCATTGATGGCGTTGGGAAGAATGAGGATTGATTTCTCTGACAAGATCCAAACCCCATTGAGAGAAGGGCCAAAGGTCATGAGCGACCTATAAGGTGTGACTAGGTGTATGATGAAGGTTTTAATGTTGTTGAAATTTCACGTAGCGTTTGACATAGTCGCAACAATCATGGTTAAGGGTCAGCTAGTAATAGCCGAGGTGAAGAATACGCTTAGCAACAGCAAGACCACTAAAGTGGCCTCCACATATGCCATCATGAACTTCTTTAATGGTGTAAGGGATTTCAGAGCTGGTGAGGCATCGTAAGAGAATACCATCAAAGCCACATTTATAGAGAAGGCCACCCATGATGACATAATGAGAGGCCTTTTTGAGAAAGGTGCATTGTCCATTACGTGTGAGATCAGGAGGCAAAATATAAAGGAAAAGGTAGTCCGAAAGCTATTTATACCAAAGATATGGTGTGTTCAGTGAGGTAGTGTGGATGAGGTTAATATAATAAGATTTATAAGAAGGTCGCAATATGCATTTTATGGTAACAAAGATGTCTGAATCATCAGGTGAAGTGGGTATTTGAGAAGTGAGGCAGGCCATGGTATCCGTGAATTTATTGGTGGATCATGGAATGGTTTGAATTTTATAGCGGTCAAAGGTAGTCAACATGATGCCGACGTAACACTTGTATTCTTGAAGTATTTCATTATGACACTGATAAACACCATTGACTTGGTTTACTACCAGTTGAGAATCACCAAAGATATTAATGGACTTAACATTTAAGGCATAGGCAGTCATGAGACCTAATACGAGTGCTTCGTATTCGGTGATATTGTTGGTGCATTCAAAGTCAAGTTTAAATGATAAGGGCATGGGTTCACCATCAAGAGGAATGAGGATAATTCCTGCACCACCCCCACACTGACATTTGGAATCATCGATAAATAAGGTCATTTGGTAAGGGTTGTCATCCAAAGAGAGGTGAGCAATGGATTCATCGGGGAAATCAAAATTAGAGGGTTGGTCCCTAGAAATAGGTGCATCAACCAGTTGGTCAGTGATAGCCTGGCCTTTAATGGACTTTTGGTGGATGAATTCAAGGTCAAGATCAGCTAAAAGCATAAGCCATTGTGTGGTACACTGATTTTGATAAGGTTTAGCGTACATGATGTGTAAAGGGTCGGTGTTGGTCACGACATAGGTTTTGTGGTTGAGTAGGTAATGGCAGAGTTTGGTGGCAATGAAAACTAAGGCTAAGCAAAGTTTTTTAGGGTGAGTGTATCAGGTTTCATAGTCCAGAAGGGTATGGCTTATATAATAAACTGCCTGCTCCCTATGTTGTTCATCACGATGAGTGAGCATGGCTCCCAAGGGAATGATCGGTAGCTGATATGTATAGGTAAAAAGGTTGGTCGTCTTTAGGTGGGATAAGGACAGGTGGTTGGAGAAGGTATTGTTTTAAGGCCTCAAAAGCTTTGTGACAGTCATCATCCCATTTAAAGGAGACATCCTTCCTAAGCAGATGATGAAATGGTTGACACCGATCCGATAATTGTGAAATAAATCAGTGAATGGACTGCAATTTACCTTGTAGGCTACGAAGTTGTTTAAGGTTAGTGGGTGGAGGCATTTCCAGGATGGCCTTGTCTTTAGCTGGGTCAACTTCTATACCACGTAAGGAAACGATAAATCCCAAGAGCTTTCCTGAGAGAACCGCGAAGACACACTTTTTAGGCTGCAAGCGGATGCAATATTTAATAAGGTGATCAAATATAGTTTTGAGGACATTGAGGTGCTCGGCGTGACGTTTAGATTTAGCCAAGAGATCATCCACGTAATCTTCCAATATGCGATGCATGATATCATGGAAGATGTAAGTCATAGCACGCTGATATGTAGCACCAGCATTTTTAAGGCCAAAAGGCATGACTCTATAGCAGAAGGTCCCCCAAGGGGTAATGAATGCGGTCTTGTGCTGATCTTCTGGGGCAAGCAAAATTTGGTTATAACCCGAAAAACCATCCATGAGCGAGAGCATTTCATGACCCGCAGTAAGGTCTACCAGTTGATCAATACCAGGCAAGGGAAAGTCATCTTTTGGGTAGGTGAGGTTGAGGTCACGGAAGTCCATGCAAATGCGGAGTCCCCCTGTCACCTTAGTGACAGGGACGATGTTAGAAATCCATTGGGGGTAATCAATGGGTAAGATGAAGGAAATGAAAAGAAGACACTGAAGTTCTTCTTTGACGAGAAGGGCAATGCAAGGGTGCATCTTCCTTAGCTTTTGTTTGATAGGTTTGGCATCAGGAATGGTTACGATATTGTGGACCACTATGGTGGGGTCAATACCGGGCATGTCTACGTAAGACCAAGTGAAAGCGTGTTTATGCTCTCAGAGAAAAGAAGTGATGGCTTCCTGTTCAGCAGCATCTAAAGATTGTCTGATCTTTAGGATGTGCGGGTCATCCTGAGTATGAATGTTGATTTCAATAGTCAATTCATTCAACATGGTTTGCATCTCAGATGGTAATGACCGATGAATATATGAGTCTTCTACACCAAGGTAGGTGAGTATGGATTCATCATCCTGACATTGAATGACGTTAATGGTTGGTGTGTCATCATCGATCATCTCAGGATACAGGAATGGGAGAGTGGAAGGGGCCTCACCTTCGCATTGATAAGTCAGAGGCCCCAAGGAAATGGTGTTTATGAAAAAAAAAAGTTAGGAGGGATAGATTCAGGATCTATCGACTCCGTTGGTGAGGGTGGTGATGAAGGTGGAGAAGGGCTAGGGTCTGCAATGAGTTCGATGCGGGCTTGTTTGGTAGGAGGTTCAGGGAAGCCGATACCACTACGATCATTGTGTTTGCGGGTGGTACATGGAATAATGGTATGGTGGCCTTGCTCATAGAATCCAAAACCAAAACCCTTCCATGCACAGTGGTGTAGGAAGGTGTGGGTGAAATGGCGATTGGTAAGTGATTGGAAGTCAGCAGAAAATGGGCGGGGTTGTGATGGTGGTTCAGGTGTGTAGGTAGTAGTATCAAGTCCCCCATAGGTGAGACTAGTACAAAGATGAGGAGGACCATAAAGGAGGCTTTCTCTGATACGGTGATCATAATGAGGGTGTTGGTGAAGGCTTCCATACTCATGCAGAGTAAGGAATGTGTTGACACTATATAGGCAGTACTCCCCCTTAGAGTGAGGCATTGAAAAACACCTTCCAAGGGATCAGTGGTTGGTATGTGGGTAGCTGGTATGGATGATGTGTTGGAGGTCGATGCGGAGGTGGTGTTAATAGATTGGGGAGCTAATGGGGCTGTAAGAATAGAGGAGGTAGGATGTGGTTGAGGTAGTGACTGTACTGGTAGGTGGAGGTGTAGGTGAAGCACAAAACCCAACTAGTGGGTGTAAAGGTAGATGGCTTGATAGGTATGAGCACATCATTGGGTTCAGTAAAGCATATTGCATGTTTTGAAAGGTGATGGGTCAGCTGGAATGGTACTAAGTGTGTCCTTCATGTTCAAACTTTACACAACGATGCAAATAAGGAAGGAACAAAACCCATGACATGGATCAAACAGGGTCTACCGAGAAACAAGTTATATTGGAATTCCCCCTCCAAAACATAAAACAATTATGGAATAGTGTGAGGGCCCACATGAATCATGAAGGATGACAGTGCCTAGTGTGGAGGTGATAGCATCATTGAATGAACCCAACATGACTGGATGTTTGTGCATGCAATTGTAAGGTATGGACATTTGAGAAAATGCATGGGATGAAATGATGTTAATACTAGTGCCACCATCAATCATCACATAGTGTACCCGTATGTCATCAATGTGCATAGAGATGAAGAGGGCTAGGTCTGGGTCCTTGTTTTGGTATGTTGTAATCTCCTCCTCTGAGAAGCTAAGGGAGGCCACTTGGTGAACAAGGTGAGGTGAAGATGAAGGTGGTAATTTGGTGAGGGAAGCGACATGATGGGGTGTGATAATGGAGGCTACGGGTGTATGGTCATTGGGTAAAACCTCGATAGATTGAAGAATCTCCATGAGGGCTTGCCGATGGGATTTTGAGGTTTGGATGAGGTCATATAGGGACATTTTGAGTGGATATTGGTGTAATTGTTTGAGCATGGTGTGATGTGTGACACCATTAGAAATGGGGTATGTGGGGCCGCAATAGTTATCTTAGGTATGGGTGTAGATGGTATGTTGGGTATAGGATTGGGTGATGGGTCAGCTGCCTTTTTCTTTACCCTTCTGCGCACGTGTACATGACATGTACCATGTTGATTTGAGGGAATTTTTCCCAATGGAGAGGGTGTATGGTAAGTGGTATAACCTGACATAAAGGGAAAAAACCTACGGGAGGAGAAAATCCCTATGAGGTCAGTTGGGCACAGCAACATTTGGGTGGTGGTGTGAGAAAGTTCTCTGATGCAAACCATGTTAATTTCAAATTTTGTGTGTAGATTCTAGGAGTTGTGAGGGTGGAGGCTGTGGTTGTTGAGTGGGTAATATGAGAGGGGGTTCCTAGGTGAAGTAGGGTCCTCACCAAAAAGGTCATCGTCATCAAAGTTGGTTTCAGAAGGACACAATTGGATAAGGACAAGAGGGAGAAGCCTTATACTTCCTTCAATGGATGAATGGCTCAAGATCAAAATGTCTATAGTTTATCCTAGGGATCAAATAATGTGTATGAAGAAAGGTGGGGGGGGGGGGGTTTATTATATAGCTTTCCTGAAGAGGCAAGGCTAGAAAATTGATGCATTTGGGATAAACCCCAAAGAGGAAATACAAAGGTCATGTGCATGTATACTTTGCACTTAATGCTAAATCAAATGAAGCAAGAACTACCACCTAAAATAGTTCTACAATTTAGCTAAAACAAAGCATAAACACCATCATGATAAGAATTAAACAAGGGTTAGATGCTAGCATTCATAAATACAAACTTTGAAACTAACAATGCTAAATATCTAAACTCCTCTATTCTCTAACAACAAATAAATGAATGGACCTAAGTAAGCTCCATGGCTATCAAAATAGTTGTCCTTAATGTTCCAAGAACCTAGGAATGGGGGCTAATCAAAGTTGGGCTACAAGACCCTTTTGACACCTCCCATATGACCCAAGCACTTTAAGAAAGAGGCTTAACTCTTCAAGATGATGAACTCTCAAAAGGGCAAGGTGCAAGCTCTTAGTCTCTTTGCTATATGCTTTACTTTTTCTCTCTTAGGAGTTCAAGTGTAAGTAAAAAGGTAGGTGGAGGGCTCTTTATATAGCCCAAAGGATAAAGGATTCAATACATTCTCATGATTGTGGGATAAAGGTAAAACATGATTAGGAATGGATAAGGTTGCTTTATTAAAGGTAACCTTACTTTAGAAGGGTTTAATACATGTTTAGCAAGTCATGGGAGTTGGGTGGTATTTTAATTAATCAAAGGTGATTAACTAATAGGTATATGTAAGCTTATAGAAGATAATTAGAGGAATATTAGTATGATTTAGGCTATTAGAAGGGGATTAAATCAATTAAATATTGATTTATTGGTTAAATGGAAGGGAAAGCTAATTAATTAATAATAATTAATTAGTCTAGGTAGAAGGGGTGATTTATTAACGGAAGGTCATTAATTAGGGTATTTGTTGGATAGGAAACTTAATTAATTAGCTTAGTGTAATTAATTAATGATGATATGAGGGAAAATGAGTGCTTTTGACGATATGTCGTTGATTTGCGAGAAAGGGGATAATTAGCGCAATTTAAGTATTTAAATTGCTTGGGCGTAATTATAGGTGTCTACATTTGCCCCTCTTTGGGGTGGCGTAAGTGATGCCACTTCAAAGATAGTAGACAGAAGAAATTTTTGAAGGGATAGAAGAAAAATTAGTAGGAGGGAGAGATGCCCCCTCGAGTGTCTATGGGGTGATGAAAGAAGCTGATCGACGATCGAAAAAGATGAAAAGTAGGCAGAAGAGCGGGGACGAGGTAGGATGCCCCAAGGAGAGGGAGAATTAGGGGTGAAAGGGAAGTGGTGTAGAAGAAATATGGATGAAGGGGAGAGAAGAGCTTAACCTCTAGCTTATTTGTTTGGAACAAATTTTATGTCATCATATTGCCATAGGAACTACATCATCGGTCCTTATGAAAAATATAAGCATACGACAAAGGTAGAATGACATGAAAATCCATACTACGAACAATTGTCCATTGCTGAAAGTACCAACTCCATGCAACATACAATAATGTAATGCAATACGAGAAGGAAACAAGCTCATATAACAGGGAAAACAAGTATGAACACACATATCCAACCCAACAACGGTCAAGACAGTTGTACAAATGTTTTGTTATCAGTGCTGAAGAGATCCACAAGTTCGTGATTGATGACAAGGGTTAAAAATGATGCCCCAAGCAAGGATACATGCAAGGGGAAATGAAAATGGACATGGGGTCCATGAAAAGTATTTGTGCGCAACGAAACAACACCAGGCAACCAAAAGTGCCCCAGAGTACAGACGAAGCAAGCAGCTAGCTGTTGTGAATGGTTGTGAATCTGGTGATCCATGAGTCATATTAATCGGGGAAGATGTGAGACAAACCAACAGGATATGGAGAAAATACCATGCGCAAGACACAAGTTTCAACCGTAAGAAGCAAGTTACCATTTTGTAGGGTGTTTTACTTTTTAGGAATTTTTTGAAAAATGTTTGCCTTGTTTTTTTTTTAGATTTTATATATATATATATATATTGTTTTTGTTGTTTTCTCGAAACAATGTTCTATTGTTTTTGTGTTTTTCTCGAAACAATTTTCTATTGTTTTTGTGTTTTCTCAAAACAATGTTCTATTGTTTTTGTGTTTTCTCAAAAACAATTTTCTATTGTTTTTGTGTTTTCAAAACAATGTTCTATTGAAACAATTTTCTATTGTTTTTGTGTTTTTAACAGTTTTCCAAAGCTATGTGTAGGTAACCAAGAAAGCATGGATGCCCCCAGCATTAGGTGGGGAATATACAAGGGCAGAAGAAGAAGGCCACGTGCTGTGCATAAACTCAAGAAGGTGAAGATGCAAAAATTCCCCAACAATTAGGTGGGAGTATTCAAAGGTAAAAAGTTTTCACAGTATAGGAAAGATGAGAAATGGGACCCAAGGCCATTATGGATAGGTTCAACATGATGGTGAACGTAAACCCATGAAGTGCCCTAGGAAGAGGCAAGGATGCCCCCAGCATAATTTGGCCTAAAAGCACATGATAGAAAGGAAGGAGAAGATTGTTTTTGTTTTTGGAAGGGGACAAAGGTTTCCACAAACATGGAAAATAAGTAATCTTATACACATGGATGTTCTGAATGAAGTAGAAGAATGATGTGAATGATATGAATGTAGCTTAGAAGCCTCACGATGAAGAAGTGATTAGCCAAAGGCATAAATCGTGAGACGAGATATGGACTAGAGTAAGAGTCTGAACAAGGTCCAAAAAAGACACTTGGTAACATACTAATCCTGTTTACTCATAGAGATCCAGTGTGTGCATGTGGATTTTATTACCTCTTGAAGTGAAGATTTAATAGACAACAAGTGAAGAGACCCTAGCCAATGTGTAGGAATGATTTATTTTGATAAGTGATTTTGTGAATGGAGGGTGAAAGGATAGCCGTACATTGCTCCGCTGCCAGCCAAACGTCCATAGCCCCGACAGAGATGTATTTGATTCTAATCACAACATTTCTCTACTACCAGTCAGGCGTCCATAGCCCCGATAGAGATTATTGGAAATACCCCAAGAGAGAGTTATATATTAATTTTCTTTTGATTTGTAGCTTTTAGCTTTTGAGTTTTGATTGATTTTGATTCTTTTGCTTTCTGAAAACTTATTTCAGCTCTCTTGTTTGACAAGGGGTTAAGAACCACTGATGGCTTGATGGAAGGAGGTGGAAGTGATTGTGATGACGACATTGGCTAGTGTCAACAAATATGTCCAAAATTTCTTCGCAACAAGTTTATTAGATGTTTGAATGTGATAGGATCTCCATGAGGTCAGTCGTTCTTTAATTTACCAAGGTGATAAAAGACCAGGGGAAAACAGATACCATAGAGATAAATGTCACAAAATGCATGCAAATAAGCTAACCAAAATATCACCGAAGGGATGAAAATGGTAGGAAGACTTGCAGAAGAATAGCAAGGAAGGGAAGAAAGAAATATCCATGTGTACGCAACACCTGATTGCAATGTTTGATCTTTGTACCTTTGATTTTTGTTGTTTTTTTTTTTTAATTTTTTTATTTTGATTTTTGCATTATTTTTTATTTTTAGATTTTTGATATATATATTTTTTTGAACCATTGTTACTAACAAAGTCACTCTATGTGATAGGATCCAACAACGATGTTTGCGAATTCCTTGATAAGGGAGACTAAGCGTGTTTGTTTATCAAGAGTCATGTTTTCCCCAATCTCGATGATCGTGGTGAGTTCACACTCAACAAAGGACTGTGATTTATCCTGAAACATGGATTTTGTATGTGGGAGCTTGAGTTCCCTATCCAGAGGTTTATGCACTTTCTGCCATACTTGATGGTTATGTTGATGTGCGTTCTTGAATCGTGCTTGATTTACAACTTTGATATTGTTCCAGTTGTTGGGGGATTTTGAGCTCTTGGAAGTTTTGACCTGAGCTTGATAATGAACCTGTTTGGGTTTCTTATAAGCTGACGCTTGAATTTTCTGACCTCGAGAAGGAGAAGAATGTGAAACATTTATGATTGATGATAGGAACGATAGGAATGGTAGTGGGCTTGCCACAACCATTGATAGAAGAAATATGTGATAGATGAAAAGGATACGGTCCAAGAATTGAAGAGGATGGGCTACCAGGAGGTGAGCCACGGATAGAAGGTGAAAGGCTACTAGGATGTGGCCCAAGAATAGAAGAAGAAGGGCTACTAGGACGTGACCCATAAATAGAAGATGAAGGGCTACTAGGATGTGGCCCAAGAATAGAAGAAGAAGGGCTACTAGGACGTGACCCATAGATGTAAGATGATGGACTACCAGGATGTAGCCCAAGAATAGAAAATGATGGACTACCCGGGGGTGATCCATACATAGAAGATAAGGGGCTAGTTAGACATGCCCCAATAATCGAAGATAGTGGGCTACTCGAAAATGTCCCACAAATAGAAGAGGGAGGGCTACTAGAAGGTGACCCACACCTAGATGAAGATGAAGGGCTACTTGGCACTGACCCCACAAGAGATTGTGATTGAGGAATTATGATAGACGAAGAGTTATTGGGTGATGAGAAGATAGGCCATGGATCTATGCAAGACCAAGGAGTTTCATCACATAATGAAGAATGTGAAGATGGAAGAATAAGAGGAGGATCAAGTTGCATGATCTGAGGCTCTTCCTCCATTTCTTGATTAAAGGAATCAACCTTTTCCTCACAATATGCAGATGCATCAAAGTCTAAAGAGAATCCTTTTTTGTAATCTACTAAAGGAATATCTTCATATGCCCCTATAAATGCCCTGATTGTTTCTTCATTCTGAAAGAGATCAATCGGTATGAGTTGTTGATCGATCCCTAGGGGTTTATTGGAAGAAATAGGTTCACTTGGTGTGGAAGAATTAGAAGATGTTTGATGATTATTGATAGAAGAAGATGAGTGGGAGGATGAAGAATATGTGTAGCTAGATGTCTCAGGAGTAGAAGAAGGTGGTGTGGACCTACCTATACAATGGTATGTCATATGTAAAATAGTAGGATTAAGTCCAAAGTCTGTAGATTGTGACGCATGGGTCGATTCAGACATTTGTCTCAAAGGACTTTGAGTCACACGAATCTTCAAAGAAGGAAGATTCCATGGGGGTGATTGATGAAGAAGGTCCTGCAAAGAAGGGGAGGACTGTGATTCAAGCATCACATTAGATGAATGATGACAAGGGTCCTGTGAAGAAAGAGAGGACCGCGATTCAAGAATTGTATTATACTTCTGATTGGAGGGATTTGGAGTCGCGTGTATCTTCAAAGGAAGAAGATGTCGTTGGGGTGACTGATAAAAGGGGTCCTGCAAAGAAAGGGAGGACCGCGACATAAGAGTCGCATTAGATGACTTGATGAAGAGGATCCTGCAATTAGAAAGGGAGGACCATGACTAGTAGTTTGGATTGAATCCTTAGGAGTCAGAGGACCATAGTAGTTTGGATTGGAATCCTCAGAAGAGTCAGAGGAAATATTTGGATTGGAATCCTCAGAAGAAGAGGAAATGTTTGGATTAGAATTAGAAGAAGAGTGGGGGGAACTCGAATAATAATTTGGATCAGACGTGTCCAAATCATACCACCGACTATGAGATGAAGGTGGGGAACGAGTTACCCGTATGGGCTCTCTAGCACGAAGAACCAAATGAGGTTTAGTTGTGATGGGAATCCTATGATTTGAATTGCTGAACCTAGGTTCTGTATTTTTGTAAGTATGGGGAACCACACGATAGTTAGTCATTTTTGGCACTGTTTTAAGCACAAATGTCTAGATCTAGATAGTGTGATGGAACTCCTTCAAAGGGAAGGAAGTGACATGTCAATTTGGGTAGCATAAGGACAACCAACTAGACATTGTGTAAGTATGGGGATGCGTGCGTGATTTTTTGAAGAAGGTCTAAGGAAAATAGACATCGTGACGACGTAATATCGATGAGATAAAAAGGGATTGTCCTAGAAAATAAGTTTTCTGAATGAATAATCACAAGGAACAATCATGCGAGTGTGAAACCCAAAGCCAATCAACAAGGAAATACACCATATGAAAATGTGATGCAAAGATGATCAACAAGATGTTTTCACTTATGCCAAGTTCAAGGAAATGAACAAAACGTAAGTAAAAACAAGAAGTCAATGTGATCTCCCAATCAAGATATACGATGAGCGAGCTCAAACTTGATTAAGACCTATATCTCAAAAAGTGCCAATTACAATTCGTGAATGACACAACAATATCACCAAGATATGTTAACCCACTTTGCGAGAAAGTGAAGTATTGATATCGAGGTGTTATTGATATAACACGCACAAATAGTAACACCTAGCACTCTTTGAAATCGAGGTAATAATAGAACCGAACTAAAAAGCTCAAAGTATAGCTAGGAATAGTTAAAAATGTGTGCAACATAACCATACAATATAGGTATTTATGTCGAGTTTACAAGAAACAAGACGTAAATATCAAAATTGTAGTGATACGATACAAACAAGCTAACTCTTCTAAGGAAGTCTGCGGTGATGAACCACGCCTAACTACAATGATGATCTTGACATGGGTATCAAGATCACAATGGCTACCAATGACGTGAAAATTCCTCCACACACTTTAGACATTTAACTAACCCAGCCGCAAACATGGATGGGCGTAAACGGACATAAAAGTGAGAGAAACAGTCGATTGGTAACACAAAGGTAGTCACCCTTCTTTTGATCAACAAAGTGTCAAAAGAATGTGAAGGAAGTAAATCAAAAAAAGATGAAAAATGCTAGCCTCACTTCGGCAGAGTTTCACCTCGCCCTAAGGCAAGTAAAAACTAGGCGAAAGTAATACGTCACATGTTTCTCAAAAAGAAGGTTCACAACTCAACACTGTTTTAAAATGGTCAAAGTGGGCTCCTGGCCAAAGTATATTCTCCTAGGTGGTTCTCTCACCCTAGGTGTTACAAAGTTGCCACGAGCGAGTGCGATTTACCCAAAAAGTCACACTGACTAGTTTGGGAGTATCTCGGCTTTACTTTACCCCCTTCAAGAACAGTAGGCAACTAGTGCGTCTACGTGTACTATCACTGGGGTCACCACAATGGACAACTTGTAACTCTATCTCACAAAGGAATCACTAGTCAAGTAGGTAGTGCGGAGCACTTCCCGTTTCGTCCACAAGGTTCCCTCTTGCGTGGACTACTTTGGGGTTCCTGGAACCACCCCCATTGTTGTAGCTTAAGGCGTTATGCCAAAGGGGTTATGTTCCAGTTGAGCGGAGAGGGACGTACCCTTTTCCGAAACCTGCAATACAGTGTTTTGAATATGTTGTTCTTTTTATCTTGTTTAATTAGGTGTGGTTTGCTTGAACACCTTTTGGCAACCTGTATAACAACTGTATTAGTAGTTTTTGATTTTGTTTTGATTCCTCCTTTCTTTGACAAGCATTTTTAGGTCCTGCACTCAAGCGTTAGTAGTTCTCCAAGAAAATCACATTATTTAAAAGAGGATTAAGAGTTGCTTTTGATTCTCAAGATCATCCAAGGATGCAAGAGAAGAGCATACACAACAAATAATCCAACTAAAAAGTAAAGAAAATCTTTTCAATCAATGAACCATACAAAATTCTTGATAAATGTTCATTCCCTTAAACCAAAAGTGAAAGATGAAGTTTCCAATTTACCAAATGTTATAAAATGAAGACTAAAGTTGCTTTTGATTCTCAAGATCACCCTAAGGTGCAAGAGAAGAGAATACAACAAAGAAATGGAAAACTTTATCCCAACTATATAGAAATGAAAAACTTTAAATCAAAGGACCATTGAAAAATACTTTATATAATGTCAACTATATAAAATGGAAAACTTCAAATCAAAGGACCATTGAAAAATGCTTTGTAAAAGGTTCATTCCCTTAAGCAAAATGAATAATCAAGTTTCCAAGTTTAATCCCAATGTTAACAAGATAGAGATCAAAGTTGTTTTTGATTCTCAAGATCACCAAAATGTGCAAGAGAAGATCATACACATGCTTTGGTCTAAATCGAGTAAGCATGGAAATACAACATTCATCAAAACATTAGACATGTTAGAAAATGACCAGTTTTAAAATAACAGAAAAACTTGTAATTTTTGTAAGTATAAATCCCAAATTTATGTTTTCATTGCATATTTAACTTCAATACCTTTCCAACGCAAAAAAAATGGAGTCATTTCGAGTTCGGGAGAAAAAGTTATGGCCTTCAAAAGATGGGTTACGCATATGCTCTTATGCTCATGGGTATGCACTTGACATGCACTCAAAAAATGTCAAAAAAAATGTCCCTTAATCTGCAAAATGGGAAAATTTTTCCAACCAAGATTCAATTTTGACAACAACCCATCACATTAATATATGAATAGAAGACTCAACGCTATCAAACATTAACATACATGCTCAATAATTTAAGATTTTCAAGAAATTGACAAAACTAGCATGTAGAATGATGAAAAAGTAAGCTCTAAAAATGAAAACATGATGAAATCTTGAAATTTTCTCACCAAGATTAAATTTTGATAGCAACCCACCACATTAATATGTAAATAGAAGACTCAGCACTATCAAACACTAACCTACATGCTCAAGAATTGAAAATTTTCAAGAAATTGACAAAACTAGCATGTAGAATGTTGAAAAAGTAAGCTCTAAAAATGAAAACATGATGAAATCTTGAAATTTTCTCACCAAGATTAAATTTTGACAGCAACCCACCACATTAATATCTAAATAGAAGACTCAGCACTATCAAACACTAACCTACATGCTCAAGAATTTAAAATTTTCAAGAAATTGACAAAACTAGCATGTAGTTAAAAAAGTAAGCTCTAAAAATGAAAACATGACTTGAAATTTTCCCATCAATTCCAATTTTGATAGCACTTCACCTCCTTCATACCTACAAGGAATACCCAACACATGCAAACTCAACAAAACAAGTTAAAAAAAATAAGTTAGATCAACATGTGTAAAAGAGGGTTAGTAACCAAAAATGAAACTTAACTACAAAAACTTGAAATTAAGTGCAAAGGACAATGGAGTAAGTCCCACCGGGCGTGCCAAATGTGTGCATGTATACTTTGCTTAATGCTAAATCAAATGAAGCAAGAACTACCACCTAAAATAGTTCTACAATTTAGCTAAAACAAAGCATAAACACCATCATGATAAGAATTAAACAAGGGTTAGATGCTAGCATTCATAAATACAAACTTTGAAACTAACAATGCTAAATATCTAAACTCCTCTATTCTCTAACAACAAATAAATGAATGGACCTAAGTAAGCTCCATGGCTATCAAAATAGTTGTCCTTAATGTTCCAAGAAGCTAGGAATGAGGGCTAATCAAAGTTGGGCTACAAGACCACCTCCCATATGACCCAAGCACTTTAAGAAAGAGGCTTAACTCTTAAAGATGATGAACTCTCAAAAGGGCAAGGTGCAAGCTCTTAGTCTCTTTGCTATATGCTTTGCATTTGCTCTCTTAAGGAGTTTAGGTGTAAGTAAAAAGGTAGGTGGAGGGCTCTTTATATAGCCCAAAGGATAAAGGATTCAACACATTCTCATGAATGTGGGATAAAGGTAAAACATGATTAGGAATGGATAAGGTTGCTTTATTAAAGGTAACCTTACTTTAGAAGGGTTTAATACATGTTTAGCAAGCCATGGGAGTTGGGGGTGTTTTAATTAATCAAAGGTGATTAATTAATAGGTAGGTGTAAGCTTATAGAAGCCAATTAGAAGAATATTAGTGCGATTTAGGCTATTAAAAGGGGATTAAATCAATTAAATATTGATTTATTGGTTAAATGGAAGGGAAAGCTAATTAATTAATAATAATTAATTAGTCTAGGTAGAAGGGGTGATTTATTAACGGAAGGTCGTTAATTAGGGTATTTGTTGGATAGGAAACTTAATTAATTAGCTTAGTGTAATTAATTAATGATGATATGAGGGAAAATGAGTGCTTTTGACGATATGTCGTTGATTTGCGAGAAAAGGGATAATTAGCGCAATTTAAGTATTTAAATTGCTTGGTCGTAATTATAGGTGTCTACAATGGGTTTGGGTGTAGGTGTGGTTAGTTGTCGGGAAATTGTTTTTGGAATTGTAGGAAGGGGTCGAGCCATGGGTTTAGGTGTCAGTATGGTTTTAGGTATCTTCCATGTTCATTTGGGTAGGGGTATAGTAGATAGAGAGGCGGGTGTCGTTTTGTTTTTACTACCTTGTTGTGTGGTAGTGGGGTTTTATTTTTGGGGTGCACCTTCTTGGGTAAAGGTCATTTGGGCAACTTGTTAGGCCTAGAAGGAAAAGCAGTATAGGAAGAGGGTGATTGTAATGATTTGGATAACAGGGGTGCTATGAAGGTATTGATGATGTATTGTCGTGCTTGGGTGTGTTATTCCTCTGGGACAATGACTGAATTGTAGTATGGTGAAACAAAATGAAGGTATCAGAGGTATTGGTAGGTAAAGAGACTGCATTGCGGGTATGAGTCATGTTGTGTGTTCTAAGGTAGGTTAGATTTTTGTGAGGTAGGAATGGGTGGTTGTGATTAATGGGTTGATGAATAGGTGAGGGGTGCTTGAACGAATGTTAGGCAGCTGAGGTTTTCAAGGTTTGCAAGACATGTGCGGGTAAATTGATGCAAAGGGTATGGGGTTGATGAGTTTGTTTCTTTAGTTTGGGTGTCAGAGGTAGGTGTGATATTAACGTTGGAGGATGTAGCTAAATCTATTTTAATAGGTAGATGGGTAAGGCTGGTGGTTGGGGTGACCCTTCCAAGAGGTAATTTTAGTGGAGGTAAATGTTGTGGGTATGGGTTTAGGTTCATTTAGGCATAGGTCAGGTTATGGGCAATAAGATTTGAATGTGAGTGCTAACGGGTACATAGAAGGGGTTGCAACAGTAGTGGTTGTATTTGGTTTGATGGGGAGAATGTGCTTGGGTTAGAAAGCCATGGAGTTTTCATTGAGTTAGGGATTTTTGCATTTTTGTTGAGACAGGGAATAAGAGGCACCCCCATAAAAAATGGCTCTATCCACATACTCTAAGTGATCAGCCAAATGTGAGAATGGCATGTTTGTGGGTGGATTTGGTGAGTACCTAAGGGGATCCTTGTAAAATGTAGTCTTAGAGATCAATGGGCCAGCTTCAGCTTTTCATGGGTAAGAGAGCTGAAAGTAGGTCTATTGGATGTATGGGTAGATATGGAGAATGTTCGCTACGAGGTAAAGGTATCTCCACTAGGTCTATATGGGTTGAGGAGATGATGGGAGCTCCTAATAAGTGGAGGAACTTAGGTGCTCCTCTATGGGTGATTAAAATGGGTGCTCCTCTATGAGTGGAGGAGTTACTCTCTCTATAGGTAGGGAATATAGGTTCTTGAGTGGACAAGATCCAGTAGGGGTGAGAAGGTCTCAATGTCAGCAGAAGACTCATCCACTATGTGTAAGAGATGAAAGAGTGTTCCTCAATTTGAAGGAATAGAATGATGGTTGGTTGCAAACATTAAAGGAAGATTTCGATGCTAAATTTCCTCCTATGGAAGGGATGTGAGGTAATTGAGATGCAACAGGTACCTCGTTAAAGATTATGAACCTCACTCGAGTATGGGTATCATGAACGGATTCTCACCTTTTGATTGGATGTAAGGGGCATGATTGGGAAATGATTTTTTGAAGATTTTTAGATTTTGATTAGGGTGGCATTGGGATTATCCATAGTTAACTCACCTTTCTTGATCATTTCTTAGACAATATTCTTAAAAGTGATGCAGTTGTCACACTATGACCCTTTACAAAATGGTGATAGTTATAGAAATCTTGTTCCTTATACCAACATGGGGTGAGCAAGGTCAAAACCAGTGTTGGTTTTATGGGTGGAAGGGTGATGGCTCCAGCTTTGATAATCTTTTTATAAGACAAAAGAGTAAGGTTCCCCAATTGGGGTATATGATGCTCTTTTCTGAATTGAGTAAATCCTGGTACATGTGATAAATTAGATGAGGGTGTGAGCTTGATTGGATGGATGGGCTGGGCAACCTTGAGTACCATTGCGTTAGCGGTACCTTTAGCCTTTGAATAATTGGTTGGTGGTTTAGAAGAAGAAGAGGTTTCTGTTGTCTTGAATGCCAAATTGATTATTTTGTAAGTGGATTTTCTTCTCTTCAATAGCCCGAATTTCTAAATTTCATGCCATAGTAAATGCCTCATCGAATGTTTGGAAAGTTTGGACCTGTAAGGTCAGGGAGATATGTCTAGCACAAGCTCATGTGAAGAGCTTGATCAGTTCAGGTTGTGGCAGTTGAAAGAAGTTGATTGATCATGCCTACGCCAGTGAGCGAAAAAATTTATGATAGATTCATCCTCGTATTGAATGTGGAATATTAGATCGGTCATGGAGGAATATACCATACTTGGCAATTATTGATAGAAAAATGATCCATGTCACGTGAACTTGGGCTATATGTTAAATGAAAATATAAAGTGTTTGGGTAACCCACTATACTAAAATGCTGGTCTAGTGAGGGACATGGGAAAAGTTCTCAAAAGTAAGGCATCATCATGAGCAATCAGATAACATTTGTGTTTAAACAAGCGCAAATGTTGTTGTGGGTCTTCATACTATTGAAGCGGTTGAATTTAGGCATTTTCAATGCATAGGGTATGAACCCAGATGGGAATGGATGGGTGAATAGGATCATTGCAAATAATCATAAGTGAAGTGTTATTGAGCAGGAAATGATGCCTCCAGTGTTTGCATCTTTTCCATCATCAATCTAATTAGGTCATTGGTGGGTTGTGATGATTAATACCTCTGTATAGATTCAGGAGGTTGATTTTAGGGCTATAATTGGGTGATGATCCCAGTGTATGGGGCTGCCATGTATTGGTGAAGAAGAAGGCAATGAAATAGGGGGTATGTACCCGGAATGAATAATAGATGAAACAAGAGGTTGTTGGTAGTATGTATATGTAGATAAGGGAGGAAAATAAATAAGTGGTAACCCTAAATAAGGCAATAGCAGATAGTGATTGTCGAATGGAAAGAACTACATTCTGAAATGGGGTAGGGGTCACCAATACTCAGAGATGGGAACGTAGCTATGGGTATGTATGAGACATGAGAGGTAGATGAATTTTAAGTCATTATGGGTAGTCGCCGAGGGTATGGTAGATGTAATGGATGCACATGGGACAACATATGCATGGCAGTCATTAGCGGGTATAGAGACCTAACTATTGAAACAACTATGGGTAACGTGGAAGTGGGTAGCACGGAGCCAGATGGGGTTGAGGCAGAAGTGGGTGTGAGTGTTGAGGGGATAGATATAGGCATGCTATATATCAACTGACCCGAGGCATCTCAAGTGGATGAATGGGAGAGGTAAAACTACAAGGACCAGGGTTCTGGTCAAGGAGTCATGTGAACTCCTCATCTCTTGTAGTGATATTGGTAGGCTAGATGGGATCCATGAATGGTGATAGAATAGATGGTGGTGAAGGACTAGGTGGGAGTGGCTTTGAATGGTGTGGAACACAAGGGAATACAAGTTCTTGTCTTTCCATAATATTTTACACCATGGTCAGTACCATGTGAACAAGTATGATCAAGTAGATGTTGCCTCTATGTAAATGAATACAATGAATAGAAGTAACAGGTGAATCTGGTGATTAAAAAATGGATGAAGTAGCAAAAGGTGAGTGGAATGTAAACCATAGTCTAACATGTCATTAGGGACAACCGATGGTAGGTCACGATTAACCGCTACCAGTACTGTCAAAAATAGGCATGTTTAGTAAACAGTGAATTGCATAAGGTAAAATCTAACAGGTATGTCAATTTGGGGATGTGTAAAACATCAATGGAAATGGTGACAGTAACAGAGACTATGGAAAGATGGAAGAAAGTGAAGTGAAATTGTTACCTTTTTAATAGGTTAGCAAAACGACCTATGAACTGATTCGGTTGAGGCCATAACTAATGTTGGTCAAAGGTAACTGTACGTACCAAAATTGTAGGGTACTACACTACCGGAAAATGATGTTACACATGCCCCAATGATGATACAGGTCTCCTTGCAAGGTGTTTAGGAATCCAGAAAATCTCTAAGTGCATGCTTGTATCCCGCATGCCCTGCTTCCGCATGCCTTGATATGTGCCTTTTCCCACTTTTTTCTTGCTTTTCCAGTAACGAAACCACTTTTCCTATGGCGGTCCCATGATCACTGCCCAAGATAGGGGGCAGGTCCCAAAACCGCTGCCCTGACACAGGGTGGTGGTCCTTCACACGTTTTTCCAGAACATTCCAGATCACGAACTCGTATAAAATTTCAACGTTTACCAGCTTTCTTCAACTCCTTTGGCTTGCGTATTATGTTTGGTTCCCTGGAATAGTGTTTCTCCATTGTTTATTGTAAAAGAGTTCAAATTTGGGATTTCCCTTTGGGTAAATGGGAATTCTATAAATAGCTGGCTTGTTTTCAAGAAATGGCCCCTCAAAAGCAGCCTCTCAATTCTCATTTTCAATAGTTTCAGCCTTTCATTTCTTAGGAATTCATAGTTTTCATGTGTTGCATGCATAGTTAGTGTTGTTTTGCTGTTTAGAAGCCATTCATGATCTTCTTGTGCTTCAGTGCTTGTTCCATTGCTGCTCAATACATCAATTGAGTTAGGATAGTTTTATAGAATAGCTTCAGTTCTAGAAATCCATTAAAGTTGTAGGTTTTGTTTTCAAAAAGGATAGATTCTCGAAACTCTTGGACGTTTTGTGTTGTATGACTCGCAATAAATCCCACTAGGAATTGCATAAGCCAAGCTCTGTTCTCTTGCGCTATCCCTCTCCTACTCGCATTGTATTCAGTCTATATCTAAAGCTGCCATTGTTTCCAATACCTACTTCTGTTGATGCTAGCATATACACACTTTTTTGGATTCATGAGGAGCATGAAGGAACGAGGAGATCACACTGAGGGGACAAATCCACACACAATCAGGATTCGCCACTGTTCTGTAAATTCCAGGTTTGAGCTTCAAAGTTCTAGTTAAAATATATCAAATAGAGTAGTGAATCATTTTATTTCAGTTAATCTCGCTTCTCGATATTACCAGGGAAGCTGTGGGGATTGATAGTTTCTGAGAAACTATGATTCATTCCTCACTTCGAGGTGGGATCAAGAGTCTTTCAAATAGATTAGATCAGTTATTTTGTTATTTAGAATAGATTTACAACTGCACAGGTAAGTAGCTATACTCGGCTGCCTTGTTTGTTTTAATTTTGTTATTAGTTTAGTTGTCAATTTCTAGATATATTAAATAATTTCTCTTTCAATTCCGTTAAATAGTTTATTGAAAATACAAAAATAGGGAATTTAACATATATGTTGTAGATATACTTTGCATAATTAGTTTTCTTTGTTTTAGTTAGACTTACATTATTTCCTTTTTCTATGACAATCACGGGACCTAGGGAGCCCAGAGAATACGTATTCGAGCCAATCATGCCTCAACCCAATCTTGTTACAGGCTAATAACTGATATAGCAGAATCTCAGAATTCAGGTCTTCCGAACAACAACAGACCTACAAGAAATCAGTTCATAGTTAAGAGGGTTAAACATAGAAGATGACAAAGCACATACATTTTGGTCAAACTAGCCAAACTACAGATTACCCTAGATAAATATCCGCATGACTGTAGAAGGGCTTGAAAGAGAGCAAACATTCAGTTGTGATCCTTTGGTCCCACAGCTAGACGTAGGAGACATTCTCATTGACATAGACACTAACTTAAGAATTCAAGTTGTCATAACACCTGTAAGGTACTCTGAGAAGATTGCATAACTTTTAGATCTAAACATAGAGGCCGAAAGGGCATACGATATCGGATATCAAGGATTAGAGATTGATTCTTCACATGACCATAGGAGGTCCACAACAACCAAAAATCTACGGTTGTGATCCACAAGTCCCACAACCCAATGGGCCCACAGGCCAATCAAACGTTGATGTGGTTTACGCACATTAGTATTTAGATCCTCTCCACTTCCACCAACCATTATCACATAATTATCCTCACTAGACATAACAAGCTAATCTAGCTAAAGATTTCTAGACTAGACCAGAGAACTCCACCATAGAATCCACCATATATCCACCTTCCATTTTTATGACCTTGTCGGGAGACATATACGAAGCACCCACAGGTTATCTTCTGCGTATCCCACAACCTATAGATCGAATCATGCCAGAGCTCGATATTGATTGGAGCCTTCGAGAAGTCATCCTCACCGACCAATCTATCACGTAAGTTCAGGTTAGAAGGGCCTTCTTTGCCTTAGATTTGTAGATTCCACTAGTGCGTGTTGAAGACATAAGATTACCTAACTAGTTTGTCTATACCCCACGTATATTCCATCCCCACCGGCTATCTCGGTATGACCTCGAGAGGTCGGGTGCGAGGAAGAGTTACTTGTAGATTCCCACACTCGCTTGTCACTTTTCCATCGTACAAAATTGGTGTAACATCCTCATTTTAGACAATAGAACAAGTCAATTTTTTTTTTTTTTGATAATTGCATACTGGTTCTAAATACATAATTTAGAACTCACAATTCAAATAACCATTTATATAACAGACAACCATATGCAGCTGTAATGACTCGGAATACCTCCGATCTATTCATTCCATGACTTGGTAATCTACCGATCTATTCATGAGTAAAAAGAGTTAGTGTTTTTATTTAACACAAAACTCTGGCGGTTCTCTTCCCTAATCTGGGATTCAGAATGCTCTGTCCAAGGAATCTAACTGAATAACTGTTACCATTATTCATCGGCATCTCATCCCTTAGACTAGGTGAATTAGGACAACGCAATCAGCAACTTGCGATACTTTGGCCAAAGATTTGAAACATACTGTTCATGTCTCGTATTCCTTAACGGCATACTCGTCAATCTGGAATACGTCCTTCACCCCATTCATATGTTATATAGAATGTCTTATACTGACTACTGTCAGTCCTTCCTTTCACAGCTGAATCACTCGGAGGCAGATTAACAAGGTGATAATGTTATATGGATGCCCACGAGGATTAGGGATATGATGACATACTGGTTCAACCTTGCAGTTCAACCAGTGTGTCATGATACCCCAAATCTCCGAGGCAGTCTTATAACATGACCACGTTCTTAATCGGTCCCAGGGTAACTTGTGCGAAATCAAGTGTAAATCTTAGCGATCAATGCAAAGGGTGTCGCCATAAGTCACCTGCATTGTTGTAACTTCGAGAAGATCCTAATCTTCTCGGAGGTACAGCCCTGCAGTCGACTTTATGTCGTCAACCTTTAAATCCGCCTCGAGAAGATCTACCCAATAACAAGCATTACGCACTTGAGATTAAATTACTTTTAAAGACTTTTCCCTAAGGTTAGCCTTTTTAAATCCCTGGATTCTTTGTCTTAAGACGACCCTCCTCTAAAAGACTCATTACAGGTAGAGGTATTACGGTCACGCTCTCATCAAGGAGTCATTAGAATACACCTGATTCTAAAGCAACAGAATGGGACAATATCTCATAACCTTTACTTGAGATTGCCATCTGAACTCCATTTGATTGCCTATCAGTTCTCTTAACTGAATTTATATCATACTTTTTAGTTTAGAGATATAAATGATTAAGAATCCAATTTACTATTGTCCTGTTATACTTAGGACTAGGGATTAGTAATTCAATCCAACTTGTTTAGCGTTCTCTTTTAGGCTCAATTTTAACCTATCTTCTAGAGAGACAATAATTAAATTACAATATTGCTTTTGCTAGAACAAATTAGAACTACTAAATACTCATAAGAATTTAGTCTAATTACTTACAAGCTTTCATTGTCAATCACAAAAGCATCCATATTATACAAAGATAACTATGCCCCTTCATTACATAAACCGAAGAAGTTCATCTTTCAGAATAGAATACAACACATAAGTATCAAACACTTATTTTCATTCCTTTCGAAACTCATACAATTACATTTTATGCAACAGCATGCTTAATATAATGCTAACGGAAAAGAAACATCTTTTCACATATAGTACATCTATAAAATCAAGCTGTAATTCTTTATAAATCAAATAAACTATCTGATCAGCCTGCCAGATCTGCATTGTTTTTACCTCTTACGGCAACCATCTGCAAAAATAGTCAACATGAGTCAGTTCAATGAACTGAGCATGATAAGCACTAACTTTTAAAACAATTGCAATCCATCAATTGTTTTCATTAAACACCCTGTTTAAATGAGATCTGATATTCACATAAGTAAACATAATCAGACTATGCCCTTGTAACACAAAATGATTACAAATATGTAACTCTATCATTGTTACAAATAGTCTTAATCACTTTCTAATATTTCATCAAATATTAAGAAACAAGGAACGAATGTACACAACAATCATTAAATCCAAAATCACAACATTGGTCAGATTGTTTCATTCTCCAAAAAGGAAATAACATAACAATTCGGGATTCCACCAATATGTTACAAAACAATTTCCCACTGCTAGTCAATTATCAATAATTTTAAATAAAGGAAGAGAAAGAACCAAACCATTCATACTTCCTTTCTCATAAGTTCATCACTGTACTGCCTTCACATATGAAAACATTCAACCAGTATAAAAATGAACAAGTTAGACAAGCCGCAACCAAGATCACTGTTTAATCAAGAAACAGAAACACAGCAAACTCTTGTACAGCAACTAACACATCAACAAAACATGTATCAACCCTAAGCCTAATGCTAGTTCCTTTTACACTGTAAGGCATTGACACAAGTTGAAAACAAGAAATACAAGCGTATCGATGAAAACAACAACCTCATTGTACCAAGCAATCGAAGGTTTCCAATGGACTATGCTATGTTGCCCACACGGTATTTCCAAATCATGCACAGTCAAATCGGACAGATTAATTAGAAAAGAACATAGCATACATATTCTTGCTCAGTCAAAATCGGACTGAAGTAAAAGAAAGGAATTCAGCCAACGATCCTTACCTTGCTGCATACAAGTCTTGGAGTGATATTCGCGACTTACCCAACAAGGTCAGAACACGAAACGGTCATCCATACTCAAGGACCTCAAAAAGTAACAAAGACAGTCCAAGGTCAAGCTCAAAAGGAGACAGAAGTACTAGTTACCTTTCCAGAATTCCAATGATTCAAATGGAGGTATCAATTCAAGCAAATGCATAAGAATTCATACTGACATTCATCAACAAAGCATAACAATAATCAGACAACAAATTACTCTCTGCCAATCATTTTACACTAATTTGCACAGGTCGAAGACATACATGTCCACCTAAGAATCTGTACCTCAAAATCCCAAAAACACGAAGGGTAATTCCAATCGCAATAACAAAATCGAAATACATGTTATTCCATTAAGTCGCCGGCACTTAAAATACCAACACTTAACTTTATTTGGCTCAAAAATAAAATGAATCATTCAATCGACTCCTCAGAGTCGTCCAAGCCACAATAGTTTAAATCTATATAATCACAATGTAACTGTTAAAGGTTTTGCACTTATAACCTCTGTACCCACAGCAACGTACTATGAAATTGGTTGATAAATCCATATATACCACTCATGGCTAACATTCAGAATGAACAAGTGAAACAAATCGAATACCCATTTCAAGCAAGGACAGCAACTGAGCCGCTTCGAAACTTTCGAACAGCTTTCTCATAGAAAAGAAAATGCATACACAGGAAGTCTTTATCCTTTAATTATTTCAAATATACAGTAGCCAAAAGCCCTGTTTCATCTTATCAGGCTTTCACAAAAATCCATTCACAAAACTTATGGATGAATCTACATTTCCAGCAATAGATAGCAATACGATTCAATCATCGACTCCACTGAGTCGATACAACAAAGTACAGGTGTATTTATATTATACACAGTGCGCAAGTAATCCCGCTAACCTAATAACAAGGAAAAACAACTTCCGCTAGGTCGAAAAGACTATGGTAACACTACAGTTACCTGTTCCAAGCTAAAAAATTGAAAACAAATGAAACCCAAAAGTATCATTAGTCGCTGTCAACAAATCCCACGACAGAGTTTTCAAAGAAACGATAATACAATCAATCTTACAGTAATCACCCAAATCATTTTATACAGTTTCAATAACAAGACAGCGACCACGAATCAAAGACATACAGTGGTCTCATACTACACATAGGTATATTCTAAGGGCTCACGCCAAACAGGCCGAACACTCGAACCTTATAAATAAATACCTCACATGCATAAGCCAGAATGAATACTCAAACAAATAGAGTTGAAGTTCGATTTCAACAAACACCCATCAAGAGGAAATTGAAAAATCGAACCAGAAGAGATACAGTGCCAGAAAATCAAACTAGATCTCATAGAAAATTCATCCAATCTTCACAAAACATTTGAACAGAGTTGTTTTAATGAAAGCACTTGAAAAACAGCAAGATATTTAAAGGTTAGGGCCTAGCATGCCTGTATGTTGATCAAATTTCCGAAGCAGACCACAGGAAGAGCTCAAACTTCCTTTTCTTTTTCCACGATAAAGCAACCAACAAAATTTCGCTGTCTTCATCGCATATATATCTTCCATGACAGAGAAAAGAGCTAGGCAGTTCATACATGCCATGCAACTCAAAGAGAACTGGTGCGAAGAACCAGTAAACAAGCAGAGAGAGAGAGAACCGAAAATCGCGACAAGCCAAATAAACCCCCAAATTTCCGCTTGCATGCCTTCTCGCGAGTTCCAAGCTCGACTTCCGAGAGTATTGAATGCCATTAACCAATTTTCCCGCTTAAACTCTACTCTCACCGACCGCCAGAATTGGTGACAGTCCAACTAAAAATTTAAGTCCATTTCCAAACTTAGCAATTGCCAAGTCTGCACAAATTAGCCGCCACTTAAGCCTCCGCCATGACCTGTCCCTCATCCTTATCCCTTACATTTATTGCCATAGAAAACACCGCCATGGTTCGCCACCCTTCATCGGCCCCTTCATAATCTCCTCCAAAGTTAGGTTAGTATCTTAGGTTAGAGTTTAGGGTAATGCCCACACTAACAAATTTATACAAAGATACTAACTTAGGATATTAACAAATAGCCTAGGTCTAGGTTAGACTAACAATAATCTAACCCCTAGGTTAGGTTTTAGTTTTAGGTTACTAACCCTTAATAACTTCTTTTGGTCCTCGTCCTGAAAACTCAGAAAGACCTGTAACATACCTTCTAGAGTGGAGTTAGCTCCTGTTCTTAATACAGAATTGTATGTCAACGAATTATTACCTGGTCTACAATCGAGACCTTCCAGATATACTTTGATATCGGGAACCATTTCATTTCCCAAGATCAGCCTGAGTTACTCCTGACCTATTGCATACCTTGAACCTGTTCACATTCTAAATGAAATAAATAAAATTCCACTGAGTCTAGATTTATAGATGAATATCTCTATAATTCATTCCGATCAGATTAATATTCAGTGAAATAAATAAAAGAGTCTATTCATATTTTTACTCAGTCAAGATCTGCAATCTGCCAGAAATTCAGTACATTGCAAGCATGATTTCTGAATCGAGGAACACATCCTTTTACAAGAAATCACATATCAACACTTGAATGCTTAGGAGAAAGTAACAACAGTTCAGGGTGTTACAATTGGTGAACCTGACGTGAATCAAACAGTTCTTCCTCTTTTATTTTTCATTTCTTTCATTCACCTTCGCTCTTTCCCATTATTCTACGGGTATTCATATACCCCCCGATTATGTCGGGATTCGATGCATATGGCAAACCTCTCCTAGGTCTTGAAGCATACTAGGATTAGCTGAATAGACAGCCATCACCCTCGCTCTCAGCATGGGGTGACAACTATTCAATCAACCGGTTTTCAACACAAACTCTACCTCAAAGGACTAGATATAGTTC
Organism: Taxus chinensis; assembly: GCA_019776745.2. NCBI lineage: Eukaryota > Viridiplantae > Streptophyta > Pinopsida > Cupressales > Taxaceae > Taxus > Taxus chinensis. The sequence continues at coordinate 278,442,616 of CM034157.1, read as the reverse complement.
TTCTTTCGAAATAGAGGAGTTGGATCAACTCACACAAACACAACAACTAGAGCCTTTAGGCTCAAACAACATGACGCTCATTGGAGAATCTATTTCATTTCCTCAAGTATTGTTCAGACCACAGATCAGTAGACAGTCAGACCCACTTCCTTTTATGGATGAGGAATACTTGGCACGCTTCTCTAAAAGTTACCAACACTTCCAAAGAATGTATCCACCAATAGGGAGCTTGCAAGTACAATATGATACTCTATTCTAGGAAAACACCCCCATCCCTCCACTAATGGGAAATTCCCTCGGTGAAGTTTGGCAGGATAATGACCAATTCATAGTGGGGTATCATACCCCTTTGCAACCTCAAACGCCACAACAAATGCCCGTAAGGAAAAATATTGTGTCTTCACCAATAGAGGTCATTTCAGCCTTGGCTGAAAAGGTTAGAGGGCTGGAACTTGCTCAAGCAAATCAACATTCACATTTTGGACAAGTAGGAATCCCCAACCCTTCACATCATCCTAGTCAAGTAGACCTCCTCATGGGAACAGGCACATTGGGCATGCCTCCTTAGTATTTGTAACAAGTGCCAACTAGAACCACGTTTTCTAATGCCACTCCGGTGGAAAATATAATACCTCCCGGTCTAATACAAAATAATCCATTCCTGGGAAATACTCCTCCATACTTAAACATGTATTCTAAGTCACCACAAGGAGATATGTTCTCTTATCCCAGCATGTTCACTCAACCACAAAGATTTCCTTATGCCCCTGCAAATGCATATGCTACACCATATCAACAAACCATCCCACCTCCACCCCCTCAGCAAGCGCCATCGATGGTTGAAACCTATGCGATAGGAACTTATTCAGAATATTTGAAATAACCCTTATACTTCACCATACAAAGCGTCATGCTTCCAAGACCTCTTCCCGATTTGCCCAAATACAAAGGGGAGGGAGACCCGAATGCACATATCAAGGCCTATGCCACAACCATTCGATAACTGCTCCCTTGGGATGGGGTTATTGCTAAAATATTCCCCAAAAATTTAGAGGGCATTTCCCTCAATTGGTATTACAGAATACCTGACGCTTCCATCCATTCGTTTAAACAACTCGTTTCAAATTTCATCAAGGCGTTCAACATGAACAAACTATTGAGAATAGGAATCAAGGAATTCTTGCATATTAAGCAAGAACACAATGAATATGTTGCTCATTTCATCCAAAGATGGTGTATAGTCCTTTATTCTTCAGCAAGTGCTCCAAACATGGATCAGATGGAACTATGTGATTTATTCCTTCATTCTCTCAGCAAAGAGATTAAGGAAGAAGTCCAGAAGTTCCCACTAAGAACTTATGATGAAGTACTCAAGAGTGCTCTCCGAATAGATCAAGCTACAATAAATAGCGGTCACAAGACGTATGGAACAAATGGGAGGTCAATCATCCCCAACCAAAATACTATGACTTATCCTACTACCACAAATGTCAATCAAGGACCTAAAATCTTTAACAAAAATCGTGGCGTAACAACAGATGGAGTAACTAACCAAGCAAAAAAGGAAAATGTTGTAAATGCTCCACCACTGGTTAACATTCAACGAAACAACAATTTTACCCCAATAATCAACATAGTGGATTTTAATCGTCCACAACAAAAACAACAACAACGGCAGATCCAGACACAGGGTCCAAGTCAAAACTCAGCTGGATATCAAAACCAAAGGCAACAAATGCAGAACTTTAATAGTCAACAGTTTAATCAGAGTTTTGGACCACAACACATGCCAACCCAACAACCTAGGAATTATAATCCCAACTCGTATTGTGGTTTCCACAAAGTTCAAGGCCATGACACCAGGACTTACCGTGATTACAATAAGTTCATGCAATGTCTGCCAGAAGAACAAAGACAAGTTTTCATAGATATGTTCTTATCAGATCCTGCATCACCTGTGCCAAATACTTTCATGGGATTATTCTCCCCTCAAAATTCTCCCCTCAAGATCTTCAATTATCCGCTCCCAAATCACAATAAATTAAATCCAAATGGGATGAACAAGGGTGTAATGACAGGAAACAATGATCATGAAGCCTCGACTTCATTAAATCCACCTATCACACCACAATTAGGAAATCAGCTACGACCTAAGATAGTCAGTTTAGTAGAGTTAGACACTGAGCTACACATGGAAGCCATAACAAGGAGACGAGAGTATTCCTCTCAGCCAAATCCAAGTTACCCGCTAGAGACAGATAACATTCAACAACCATTAGTAAAACCTGTAGGTGCCTATGATTTAATTAATGACCTAACAAAGACCTTCTCTCACATCTCCTTTTTGGACTTATTGAAGAACTCTCCTACCCATAGGGCTGCTCTTTTAGAAGCATTAGGTTTAGGTCATTTAATTAACATCACTCCTCCTCCCGAAACACAGGTAAACCATATAGACTTTGATATCCACCCTTCGGGGCAGCCGGATAGGGATACTGAATTTATATTTTACGTAAACAAAATGCCAACAAACGCTGACATTACATGTAGAGGTGATCCAGCCTTACATTTACAAGTGTGGGTTTATAATAATTATGTTAAGCATGCAATGGTTGACAATGGGGCAGCAGTTAACATAGTCCCCTTCTCTTTCCTTCAAAATCTAGGGTATGGAGAGATAAATTGTTCCACGACTCAGAATACGCTAAGAGGATATGATAGCCTTAAAGCCACTTCGATTGGGACTATAATACTACCAGTCACCTTAGGACCCAAAACAATCCTAACTGATTTTTATATTATAGATCAGGAAACCAATTATAATATGATCCTCAGCCGACCATGGATACACCATATGAAAGCAATCCCTTCTACGTTATTTCAAGAAATAAGGTTCTGGCACTTAGGAAAGATATTCGTAGTAAAAGGAAATCTAAAACCATTCGATATACACGTAGCAGATCTGAAGAAAAGGCCAGGCATTCACTCCAAGTTTGAACTCCCAACAAACCAATCAACTCAAAACCAAATGAAAAATTAATACCTATAACAGAACTAGAGATTACGAACCTAGTCAAGAGCATCCCAGCCCTCAAGGATGAAGCTAACATTGTAGAAATAGTGTCATTAGGAACTACTACAAAAAAATTTGAGTTGCTAGAACAAGATCTACCAATTTTCCTACCATTTGATTCCACAGGTATGGGATGTACCCTAGGAGTTGGTTCTATTCCAGCAAAGGAACTTTGCATGGTAGAAGTAACTAAAGCAGAAGAAATAGACGTAACGAGTGTCCCAACATCCATCTTCCTAAATAAACATTGGACTCTCCACTTTGATGGAGCTAGATGTCGTTATGGGGCTGGGGCAGGTGTGATCTTTACTTCGCCCAAGGGAAGGATCCTACCATTCACCTTTAAATTAAATTTTGAATGTACAAACAATGGCACTGAGTACGAAGCCCTCCTCCTTGGTCTCATCATAGCTAAAAGGATTGGTGTTAATGACATCAGAGTGTTAGGAGACTCACAATTAGTAGCTAACCAAGTTTTTGAGGTGTATGAGACTAGAGTTAAACACTTACAGCTCTACAAAACAGCAGTATTAGATTTGAGAAAAATATTTAACTTCATATCCATTGAGGCAATCCCACGAGAACAAAACCTTCTCGCAGATTCGATAGTGACCTCAGCTTCATGTTTACTCCAAATAGTAATTTGGAAGACACCCGTTTCATGGTATCCCTTTGTACTGAACCGTTAGTAAAGGAAATGTCAAACCCTCTTTTAACAAACATAGCTGAGAATACATCTACTATCTTAGATCATGTTGACAGTGATAGAGCCACTCTTGATTACCTAAACATCTATGCAGAGTTACATCTCACCCATCACATGCTAGATTTGTCCTTAATCCCACATTCGTCTTCTTGCTTTGGAAATCCCATGATAGAGCTTCCCCCACAAAAGGATCTCGACATATACATGGTAGATAATGGAGAAGATCTGGAACTACCTCCAACCCTGCCTGATTTTGAAGAAGGTAACGCTTCTTTAATTGAAGAAATAATTGATATTAACATCATAACGGAGGAAGATCTGAAGATCTTAAAACTGGGATCTTCGCTAACTCCAAAAGAGATAGAAATACACACTCGAATCCTCAGAGAACATCAAAAGGCTTTTGCATTTAATTATAAAGAAATGATGGGAATCACACCACACATCGCGGTACATAACCTCATCACCAAATCAGATGCAAAGCCAATTAAACAAAAATCGAGACCAATGAAACCCAAGGTAGCTCTCATGGTGAAGGAAGAAGTAATGAAACTTCTCCAAATAGGGTTCATCAAACCGGTCAATTACTCTTAGTGGATATCTAATATCGTCCCCGTTCTCAAAAAGAATGGGAAGATATGCATCTGCATAGACTTCTAAGACATTAACAAAGCATTCCCCAAGGACGACTTCCCATTACCATCCATTGACGTCATCGTAGACGCAATAGCTGGATTTGAGCTTTTGTCTCTCATGGATGGATTCTCGGGATACAATCAAATCAGAATATCTGAATAAGACCAAGCCAAAACCACGTTTATAACTCCTTGGGGAACTTATTGCTACGTTGTTATGCCGTTCGGTCTCAAGAACGTTGGTGCTACATACAAGTGGGCAATGACATATAAATTTCACGATCTTATTCATAAAATCATGGAATCCTATGTAGATGACTTGTTGGCCAAGGCCAAGAAGCACTATGATCACCCAGAAGTTCTCCGCATCATTCTTTCACGTTTGATCGAATACAAAGTCACGCTAAACTCAAAAAAATGTGTATTTGGTGTGACAGGAGGGAAACTCCTAGGTTACATTATATCATCACGAGGGATTGATGTAGAGCCAGCCAAAATCTGGGTTGTTCTTGAGATGATCCCACCATTAGATGACTTTGGCATTAGATCGTTCCTTGGAAAGCTTAGTGCAATCCAAAGATTCATCCCAGACTTGAGTTTTGCTATTCATCCAATCAACAATTTGTTGAAAAAGGATTGCTGCATTATTTGGACAAAGGAATGCCGTGAGGCCTTTGAAGTAGTTAAATGCTTCTTACTGTCTCCTCCCACATTAATGCCACCTAGACCAGATCATCCTTTGATATTATATTCATGAGCTACAGATGTCTCGCTAGCCTGCATGTTGGCTCAAGAAGACGATAATAAATGAGAACGTGCGATCTATTTTATCAGCCAAACGTTGCTTGATTATGAAATGCATTATACGCAGGTAGAACGAGAATGCCTTACCATAGTATTTGCAACAAAATGCTTAAGACATTACATGCTAAATCAGGAAACAAGGGTCATTGTAAAAATAGACCATTTACGAACTTTCCCCATGCAAGGGTCTTTGTCTAAAAAGGTTGGACGCTTTATATTAATGGGTGAATTCAAATTAACTTTTGTAAACCAGAAGTCTGTTAAGGGACAAATCATTACAGATTGGTTAGCCAACAACTCGTTAGACGGAGGTGATCTAGTAGATCTAGATTTTCCCAATAAATGCATATATTACATCAAAACTAGATCTCCCATCTCTAAATGTCCTTGGTATACTGATATTATCAATTTTATCATGGACCATACATATCTAGAGGGTGCTACACTACAAAAAAGAAGGTGGTTATGCATTATCGTAGCTAAATACATTATTATAGAACAAGTGCTCTATCATAAGGCTTTTGATGGAATGCTCCTAAGGTGTGTTGACACAGAAGAAGCCAAGAAGATTCTCTATGAATCTCACAATGGAATATGTGGAGGCCACTTTGGTGGTCATGCCACTACTCACAAAATACATCAAATGGGCTATTTTTGGCCAACTCTCGAACACGACGTAGTATATTTTGTACGCATATGCCATAAATGCCAAGAATTTTCCCACGAGATTCACATGTCGGCACAAGCTCTACAACCAATCGCGACTCCATGGCCCTTTTCTACATGGGGCCTAGATTTGATAGGGAAATTCTCTCCCTCGTCAACAGATGACCATAACTTCATAATCACGGCCACCGAGTATTTTACCAAATAGATATAGGCTATGCCTCTTACCACTGTACCAGGTGTCGTGATCGCCAAGTTCATTTTGAACCAGATCATTTGTAGGTACGGTGTCCCACAAATCATTGTCTCAGATAATGGCACTTCCTTTAAGAATGATGAGGTCCGTGAGCTATGTAGTAAATTTAAATAAACCATCATATAGCCTCCCTATATTACCCTCAAGCTAATGGGCAGGCTGAAGCAACAAACAAGACGTTGAAAGCTATTCTCCTCAAAACGGTAAAAGAAAATAATGAGATTGGAATTTAAAGTTATATCCAGCCGTGTGGGCCCACCGAACCTCACTAAGAACACCAACAAGAGTAACTCCTTTCTCATTGGTATTCGGAGCAGAAGCAATTCTCCCACTTGAGGTTGAAATACCCAGTCTCCGCATCTCACTAAAAGGGATTCTGGATGAAGAAGCTTATAGAGAAGCACGTCTCTCCCAACTAGAAAGCCTATATGAGGCAAGATTAGATGTTGAACAGTGGCATAGAGTCTATGTTGACCGGATGTGCTGGAAGTATAACAAAAAGGTCTATGAACGAGAAATATATGAAGGAGATCTAGTTCTAAGACTAGACAGCCAGATTGATAAGAAGACCGGTGAAGGAAGGAAATTCCGGCCCAAATGGTCGGGCCCATACCGAGTCATGAAATACTATGGAAATGGTGCATATCTCTTATGTACACTAGAAGGCGAGGAATTCAATGAAATAGTCAATTCCTTGCACCTTAAACGATTCTATGCATAAGTGACCAGCATTATTTGTATAATTATATCTACATTGCATCTTCAGGTAGTTAGGTTCATTCTGTCCACTCGTTTCATAAAATTTTGTGATCAAGGAACTTATTCGCAAGCAATTCATTACAAACTTATGTTGGTATTAGCAGAAGCATTCGAATCATACTTCTTCATTTTCATAACATCATCAACCATTTCAAAATCATTTCATCAAATAAAGCTAGACATGACAAAGTCTTAACGGTAGCCATGCCAAGGCCTGCATGCTTGTTCTCACTTTTGGTTTCTTTCTAGGGTAGGTGTCTTGCCTATGGTCTGTTCTAGAAGCTTCATGGTGTCACATCTATCCCGTATATAGATCTCTTTAGAAATATGAACATACTGACATTTTTCTCAAATAAGTAAGTCAAATGTAGATCAAACAAAAAAAATTGTTTTTACACATTTCCTTGCCCTACCAACCTTCGGTGATAAACTTACGTCTCTTACTAGTGAAAAAGGTTTGTGATGTGGATAGAGACATGCCCTTACTTGCATATACCTTGCATCGCATCACAATCACTAAGCCCATGGTTATTACTAGTAGCATGTGGCAAGGTGTAGGGGGTCCTCTTGACAGTAACGTTTAAGTTTGATTTATATCCAACAGTTCACATTAAAAATTTGAACATCTATGAGTCAATAACATATGAATTAGATGTCCAAAATATACAAGAGAGTATCAATACTATTCAATTTCAACCAGATGTTATAGTCAAGTTATAGTTACCATCTACGAGTCAAATTCTAGAGTAAGACTATCGTCAAGAAAGTCAAATTCTATGCTAAATTCGGGTCACTAACAGTAGGGTTAGGTAGTCAGCATCCTAATTTGGTTCCACTAAACATATAGTTGTCTATCTCTAATCAGTATCACTTGTCATATTCACAGCATAACTTGTCGAGACTTTCTAGATCTCAGTGTTATAGCCCTCGCATCTTACTAGTTGCGTGGACCTTACAACTGAGGAAAATCCATTTTTAAAAAAATGTCATAGCCAATTTATCAGTACAAAACAATGTTGTCATTACAAATATGACACATTATAGACAACCTAAATTGCATGTATAACAGCCAACCTCAACATCACCCTATAGTAAATGATATTAGTCATGTAGTTAGCATGGCGATTACAATTCCTGACGTTATCACGATATTAGGTAGCAATTTATCTCATTTGTTCTTAAAACTAAGCATACATTAGTGAAAATCATATAAAAACAACGTTATAATTGTGACCCTCGAATGACAACTATCTTCCATATATTATCCCTAGACATCAAAAAAATTGACTAAAAAAATCGAAAAGTAAAATGACATATGGTTTATTTAGTATATGGGAATCAAAGTTATTCATGTACAAATGCCTTATATCATGGCTAGGCGAGTTGGTCATAAAGCACTGCAATGAGCCCAAGTCAATTCAATTAAAGTGTGAATGCAATATGTAAAAGTGTCAAAATAAAGTCATACAAAAAGAGCCAATATTCCTGCATCGTTCAGCTATGATCATTTATAGATCTAATTGGTGCACGACCATTGACCTCTTAGGACTCCTGGTCAGTTACGCTTGGATCTATTCAATACCACTGAGGGAAACCCACACTATGGAGAAGGCAGTTTTTTACAGCCTCAAAATATGACAGCGACTCCCTTATCTTGTGCTCAAACTATTAGGTCTTATAAACTTCAACTTGCGGTACTTTATCTTAGTCACCATCTTAGGATCAATAACGTAGCGATGGTTAAACTGTTAACTACATTGTTATTGGCTTTGTTCCAGTGCATTGCCTTTCTAGTGGTTGGTCTACAACATGAGTATAAACCTCAACATATTATGATCTATATGCCCATATGGGTGACACCACAATAGAAGTGACACTTCTCCTTCATTAGTGATATAGATGTTGTAATGACTATTGAACAAGGGACGTTTTGAGATACCTTTTATCAAAGCCTCAAGTCGATTAATCTAAATCAGTGCCATGAATGTAATCTATAATGTTAACTTATAAATGTATAAAATCCATCACTTGGCAAGTACATTCACTAAGACACAAATTTAGTGTCCACTGATATATTCATTTGTCTTAACCCATGTGTGTGTAAGCGAGTGCACATCATGTATTCAAAACCATCTTTCCACGCATAAAAAATGTAGTCCAATTCAAGTTACCTCCATCATCATCACGCATCATAATCAAAAGTGCATCACATATTCACTTCTCATAACTCCAAATTGCATAGTTTTCTTTTGACTAATAGAATCCAATCCAGTACGTGGATAAAAATACATGTCGGTTAGTTGATTTCTAAGCCATATCACAACAGTGTACTTCTAAGTATCCAAAAACAAGTCAAGCATTTAATCATACATCATAACCAAAAAACTATTTAGTCATTGAAACACATGTATACTTATGGAATCACTATGCAACCAGTAGCGAATTTTTTAAATATCTCATACCGGTGCGATTTGTGACCTATCACAATCCAATCCAAATCATTGAAGCCGTTAATCAGCCCACATATCAACATCATCAAAACCATAAATAAAACCATAACACACTAAAACACATCATGAAAGATAACCAACATTATATATGGATGTATATATATATATCCCATATATCGATGTGTGTTTCTTGATCCAGCACACTCGTCTCTTCATTCCTCTATCACAGTGGGCGCGGAGTTTTAGGGTCATTTGACTACTAGTGAAGATGGTACTCAGCAAAATCTAATCCCCTATACTTCAGAAAATGGGCAACGTGTATTTCCCTCTGATTAGGGGAAAGTGTCCGGCTTAGCTTGCGATCAACCCCTGAGCCTTGGCAGCCTACATCGTGGCATTGAATATCTTGTGGTGGTTACGCCACACTCGCAATACTCCCTGAACGAGTTGAATGCCTTATTATTCTGAACTCTTTCGTGCCACTAGGTACTTGACACATCTAAATTGTCCATCGTAGTTTGTGATGTAGGCAATCTTATCGTAAAGCATCTCACCTCTGGTCACTTTAGTGCCATAATATTAATCTTAGGGGCATAGTACCTAGTTTGAAATGCCATCTATCATGCACTAACTATTGCATGATGTTACTTTAATCACTGCTACTTAGACTCAACTACATCCCTTCATGCAAGATTATCCAAATCTTGACTAATCTATAAATCTACTTACAATGTGTTAATTTTGTACTTATTCTTTATGCACCTATCAATCTGATCTCTCTCTTAACGTAAGGCCAGGGGCTCGCTATATTGATTGATATCTCTCTCTAATGCGAGCATAGAATCTCACTCCACCTATAACTTTTCTATCATAACTCTACACCCCCTCTATCAACCTATATTTTTTCACCACCTTTAATTCTACCAAATGATACCTATATGGCCACATCCTCCTCCTCCTCATCACCCTCAAATCCGAACAATGACTGTCATCCAAGCTATTTTATAAATCATGTGCATCTGAACAATGATTTAAAACCGACATCAACGTCCCACATTATCATCCTCGTCTCATGAAACCCCTGCCTCCTAGATAGTATATCAACCATAGTTAGGACTAGGCCAGATCTTTCTTGCAAGTTGCACCATATCCTATATGTGCAATGGGCCTTCATGGCACTCTCCAAAATCTGCAATACTCGAAATATGTAAGAAAAGAAACTATCAAAACTCAAGTATAGGCCTTAATCATATCACAAAGAGTCGAGGATGCCCCTAGACCCATCTAGTCCTCTTCATGGGGTGCTATGCTCTATTTTATAGTTAGTGAGTCCATAGAAGCACATGTGACACATATGGGTCGCAATGTGCACTAGGTGGGTGAGATGATAAGGGTCTGCATAGTGCATTGGGCATGTCAAATGGGTACATCTGGGATGGAAAAAAATAAATGTGAGTGGGTGAGGGTGATGGTCTCATGAGCGACCTGAGGTGTATTTTATACAAACAACTCGATATGGTTTTATAATGTTTAGTTTTTATTGTGGGATTAACCCTGGTGGCCTTTTCTAAATTATGCTATGTGCTATAATAGGCCTTTGGTAGTTTTTGAAGTATGAGAATCTTATGCACAAGGTGAATTTTTTAGTGTCTACATCCTCCCTTCCATATTTTTAGGTAGACAAGTTACATGATAGTAGGATGCAACCATATAAACTTAAGAGATGATAAGGGGGTCATCTAACCCTATTGATAATGGTTGATCCACTAGTTGTCAGGTCTTAGATGGTCCTACTAGTGTCCAATGGAACATGATCACCCCCTGAGTTAGGTAGTGCATGGGCCTATGATATCACCATCGGAGTCTGTGACAGGGATCGATAGGTCTGATTTTGTAAGGCAAAGACATATTGATCAATTGACTCATCTCATGATTCAGAATGATTGGATGCATTCACATGTAATATTGATGAGAAGGCATTCAACTCCATTGTGATGTCAACACACCTCAAGGTGGCTGATCAGACTTAATATGGACCACGCTGCTTCCTCCAACTTAACATTACCATTGAAAAGTAATTCTCAAAATGAGTAGAACGATCTCTCGTATCTTAGTGAGCAGGCAAGTGATTAGTCTAACCAGCATTTTAAGCCAAAATGTAGCATGTTACCCTACTCCACCTGTAGGTCAACCATGTGCAATCATCAATATGTACATCAATGGATGAATCTTCTGAGTCAATATGAGAATCCAGTGTAAACCAAACGCCTCATAAATGGGGAGTCAGTGTGGGTCTCAAAATCTGTTAATCCTTCAATGTTCTGATGACCAAGATGTAACATCCCCATTTTAAGATACCAGAACAAGGGAATTTTTTTTTTTTTATAACGTTCTCTATTATGAATTATAAAATCAAACACACGTTCAAGTTTTAATAATTGTTCTTTGCCCAAACAACATCCAGTTTGGATCACACAATTTCCTTTTAAAAACTAATGTTCCCTGTTCACATATTTACAATATGGAACACACATTCAATGCCATTCAATCATATAACAGATTCTATATGCTGCTGTAAATGACTCGAAGAACTGCCGATCTTCCATTTTCATGGCTCGGAGTTTCAACGATCTCTTCATTTCATGACTCGGCAACAACCGATCCTTACGTACATGATCCTTCATGTCGTTTCATGCATAGTATAATGTATATACAAGGTTCTCTTAACCGTTTCCCGGTTATCGAAGTGATCCATTTAAGAAGCCTATCTGAATATCTGTTACTGATATTCATCTGACATCCTGCATCTTAAATTAAGTGATAAGGACAACGCAACCAGCAATTGCGATACTTTGGCCAAAGATTTTCACATGCTTTGCATGATCATATTCCTGGATGTGATACACATCAACGGAATACGTCCTTCACTTCACTTCACCTGTTATCTAGAATGGTCTTTCCTGGTCTCCTACCAGTCCTTCCATTTTTAAGGTCAAACTCTCCAACCCCAACTAGTAATATGAACGAGTATAGGAAGGCACTCCTGGTAACTAAAGATACGCAGACATACGGTGTCCGCTTTCCCCAGACGACTCCGTGTGTCTAGTTACCTTTAGTATTCCGGAGTCACTCCGTATACGTGATCACATTCCTATCCCCAGCCAAGAACTTACACATCCAGCTTATGTAATCTTGATGATTTAATTCGGGAGGGCATTGTAATATGTCAGCTATAACATTGTGTCGTCATGAAGGCCCCACCTTCATGAAGACACCATGTTGTAGCTGGCGTATGTCAATGTCCTACAGAATCCTCCCATCGAGAGTACACATCCAGCTCAAGTGTGATTTGGTTATGATCTTACTATTTAAGATCAACTTTCAGCAGCCATGCTGATCCTTTATCCTCGTTCTTGTTACAGTTGTATGTAGCTAAGAGAGGACTTAATCTGTCTCCTAGCTTACTACGCATTTCCTCCTTCGTACCGAAGGGTTGCATTTTCTCTACTTGGTTCTTTTCTTAATCCTTGGACTAAGCAGTCCATTACCGATAAACTTAATAAGTTTAACCTATTAAACTTAACCAATTTTTTCCACAACTGTAAACAAATTCAGAATTCCATCTTATTAGACGTCATTTAAACGAGGTCTAATTCCTTGAAATGAATTTATTCATTTATCCTCCTTAACCTTACATAGTTAAGGTCTGTTATGACCATAGATATGGTTTTTCCCATATCCTTATTTTCTGAATTTAACATTCGAGGCTATTAACGGAGTTTGAATACGAGGTTCGGTTGCTCCTAAGTTATTTGATATTCCTTAGCTTTCAAGCTAATCCTGAATACCTTTCAATTAAGAGATCATGTTTTTCCTAAATCCTTTTTAATGTCAATTAAAAATTCATCTTAACCCAAGTATGAACTAATTGCACATTTCAACGTAAAAGTTGCATTTAGGTAAGAATAGATGTCATTTCCTTTTAAATCCATCCATGAACATTTGAATAATTCCAAATCAAGGAATAATTTATATTCCCCAACTTATTCAACAATATCAAACTGATACAATCATTAAAATATCACACTTGTATTTGTATTCATCCATCCATGTTTTATAATCTATACATTTGCCAATCCAAATGGGACTTTGTTTATATTAAACAACATTACAACACATAAGATAGAAGAATATAATTTCTTCTTTTCTCAATTCCTCGTAGAGGAATAATAGCTATCAATTACAATCCATCTTCAGTCAATCAAAAGAAGTATCAGAAAACAACCATGTCTTCATTTATACTCAAGTTCCATCTGCAAAATTACTTGCACGGGTCAGTTCATTGAACTGAGCATATTAAGCACTTGTCATTAAAATGAGGTGCTTTTAATTAACTGTCTCAATAAAAGAACCCTGATTTTATGAAACATTAATATGAACATCAATCAAGAATTAAGTATTGAAAAGGATGAACAACATAACAACTTAATCATCTAATTACCATCCCAATCAGTCAAAGGATTACTGCCCTCTTTCCCAAATAATCATTACAAGAAGTAATTTCCTTCAAACAGTTCCAGATTACAACATCTGTAAGAACTAGGAACATCAAGTATGCATACTGTTGTTCTAACATAATTGCTATCAATTTCATTCCCTTACATTAGTTATAATTTCAAGGATAAAATTTGACTGAAAATATAAACCAAATTACTTTCCTTTCAGTTCATGCAACTCATTTGATTTCAAGCAATCAAATACTGATGAGAAGAGTAAACAACAATAAAATGTAGATGCTTAACCAAAGCAATACAAAATTCGTTCCATAACGATTACAGATTTCCAACTGTATGAGAGAAGAAATGATCATTATTTCAAATTATCCATCCACACTCCTTTTCCTTTCCTTATGACTGTACTGAAAATAATCTAGACGTGATACCAATCAATGGTAAAAAATCAAAGGGAAATAAATAAAATCGTTAATCGAATCCAAGGGAGAAGAATCATATTACCTCTTTGCACTGTTTAACCAAATATCCACTTATTTAGCACAGACCATGACCCAACAACATGATTCATTCCTCATAATATAATTCCCTTTTTAAATAATTCATTCTACAGACATTTACGTCTTTACAACATATAGAATGTACAGCAACCACAACAAGTCACATTTCATCCTAATAATGAGAGAATTCACTTTCCAACAGCAAGGAATAAATCCATTCATATTCTGCTTTTAATGAAAACAATGAAGAATTTATCATCAGTCTATTATATATATAATTATATATAGAGAGTTCAGCAAGACGTAGCATATAACTTGCATGTTCTATCCAGTCCATTTTATAGACTAACTATTCTATTCTCATCCATATCCAAAACTTCCTTTCAATCAAGCACATACGAATACCGAAAACAAGTAGGTAAAACATCGTATCCATCATAGAGCAAACAATGTAGAGATACTACTATGCTCTTACTGTACTAGAAGGATTCATACTTCTTACACTGTATTATAACCAGAGGAACAGTTATACAGCCGCTTTGTCAAATATTTACACGACTTTCTATACCCTTTAACACACACAATTCATAAATAACAATTTGCACTTTGCTGTTACCTACAGCAAGTCCAACCTGTAATGCACGGTGAAGCTCTATTGCTAATATTTCCAGAGTTCAACCAATCAGGAAGAGAAAAAATTTGTTCCTTTAATTATTTCAATAAGTAAACACCCATTTTCTTCAAAACACAATAAAAATTACTCAAGTCGAGTTCATTTTAGAATTACAGCGCACAACCAGAGATCATACGAATCATTTCATCCTTCCATTTTTACAAAAAAAAAAGCACAGCACTCAGAAATATTACACGCATAGCTAATACATTCCACCACTCAAACCCATATTGGCAATAGAACGATTGTTCAACAATGTCAAAACAACCTCACACAACATGTACAATTTCATTCAATATATCCATTTGCAAATAAATACCCAATTTGAGTTCTTTCTCAACAAACATTTCAACCCGAAAATCTCATTCTCCTATTTCACA
Source organism: Taxus chinensis (assembly GCA_019776745.2). NCBI lineage: Eukaryota > Viridiplantae > Streptophyta > Pinopsida > Cupressales > Taxaceae > Taxus > Taxus chinensis. The sequence continues at coordinate 278,427,203 of CM034157.1, read as the reverse complement.
ATGATGCGCAAAACTCAGAATTTATTCATGCACAGCTAAAGTATTCATAAGAAAAATTTCATAATAAAAAGAACGAATCCCCAATATTGTCAAACAAATCAACACAGCATGGGCCGTATATTCAACTCAATAATTATGCAAAGAATGTTTAAGTCGCAACAGCAAAGAAAAACAACTCTACCCAAAATCATGTCAATCATGACAGCCAAATCAAATAACCAAAACCCTCATCAGAAGAGCAGGGTTGTTTTAATGAGACGCTTAAGCAAAAGCAAGCAGTTTAAGGAGAAGGGCTTAACATGCCTGTTAATTTTCCTTGAAGCTTGAAGAAAACCGCGCCCACCGGAGCTATTCTTCTCCACGGCGACAGTAGTAAAGCTTCCCAAATAGTCACCTACCTCTACAGGCTCAAAAATAGCCTTTGATTTGCCAAAGAACAGAGACAATGATCAAACACAGCTGGTTCGACAGAACCGTGAAGAAACAAAATGCAGAGCAACAAAATCCGAATGCGCACAGCAACAATAATTTTCCTTTTTCCTTGATCCTCTTTCCAAGGCGAGCTGGTCGCTAAGACCAATGTCATTGAATGCATTCTTTTGCCTTTTTCCTCACGCCACCACCGACTCAAGTTGGTGAATTTCTAAATTTCAAATTTTGCATGAAATCAAAGTTTAGTCTCATAGCTAACTGGATGCCTCTATCTTTTCCATGTTCCCCGCCAAACTTGGCGCTGTCCAAGCAAGGACCTCATTTACTGTCCCATTAAACTCCTACCTTCCCTCCTTATCTTTTCCATCCACATGGGTCTGTGTGTCCCCTTCCTTAGGTTAGGATTTTAATAGTGTCCATATCTAGGTCATTCGCCTAGTTCATAGGTTAATAGGATCTAGATATATTTTCACCCTTATAAAATTTAAAAATTCATATAGGATAGTAGTTAGGGTATAAGGTAGAACTTAGGGGTAGGTTAGGGTCTTAGTCCTCTAATACTTAATTAATTAGTTTCCCATCAAGTCCTTCCGGCTGACATTCATATTCAACACTATGCAAGACGTTTCGTCCCATGTTCCATGTACCTGAGCCACCCGCATCTAGGCCTTTATCGCCTTACGTGGTCTAGCATTACAACAATGTATGGTTCGAGAATCGAACCTTTTCCATTGGCATCTACGTGCCAGATATTCATACCTGAAATCAGGGGCTACAACATTTATATCAACCTTCAGTCTGGTTTAAAAGTGAATTGACAAAGCGATCACAAGAAGGCCACAACATACCTTGGATCAATGGAATTGATTCAAGGTGTGTTGTCAATCAGCGAATAGAGTTCATCAAGCATACGACAAATCTATTGTTACATCAGAAAACATACAAGCAATAATAACTGCTATCCCAAGTAAACAAATTATAGTATACAAGGGTCCAGATTAGCAACACACTCCTTTAAGATCAAAGATATATCTTAACATGTTTGTCTTCATTTCAACAGTTACAACATTATGAAAAGTAATCACCATGATAACTTACAAAAAATCAAGGCGTTACAGGTTGGGAGGAGGTATTAGGTGACCAAGGTAGGTTTTTACGAGGTTTTAATGGGTCTATGAAGGTACGACACGTTAGAGATGGTCAATAAGAAGCAAGATGGACAATATGTGGTAAAACAATGATAAAATGAATTAACCAGGAAAGTATGATATTATACTTACTCGGATGTCATTTCTGAAAGTCTTTGTGTGAAGGATGGAGGTGTTGATGATGAGTTTGGAGGCTACAAGTGATCACCAATTGGAGAAAAGCTTCTGCATGGGTTGCATGCACACTCCTCTTTTTCTTAAGTAAATCTGAATGTGGCTGGGATGGCTGTGCAGGAGAATATGTTGAATCTCCTTCTTTGGATGTGAGTTCTTGCTGGAATCGGTTCTCTGAAGATGTGTTATCTTTATGAGACCTTGTTCTTGCTCGTCAACTTTCTTGCTCCCGATGTTTTTCAACCTTGAGGATAAGGTAGTTTAGGAGTTAAAAAGGGGTAACTGACGGCGGTCCGGATTAACCGGCGGCGGTTAGGGGTAACTGACGTCAGTCAAGGCGGGATTTTCTAGGTTTGCCAAACTTAGGGGAGATCCACCTGATTTCCTTGGATTTCATGTCATTATCCCGCGGATTAGACTGGGAGCTTTTGTGAGCATGCGGGAATGTGATTAGAGGGGGTGTAGGAATTGATTTTTAGGGTTTGGGTAAGTCTTAGTTAGTTATGGTAACTTGCTAAGAATAGGTCTTAAGGTGAGTTAGCTTGATGAGGTGTCTAAGTGAACTATATGTGTAGATATTATTTAAATAATAAATATAGTGAGGGTAATGAATTAATTTAATTAAATTAACACTAGTGAGGTGAAGGGGAGCCATGGCTAGGTGAAAGTGATGAAGGGTACTTATATGTCAAAGGACGAAGGGGGAGTGTGACCTAATTTTAGTGTCTACACGTATAACGGGGTGAAGGAGAGTGTCCTCTTCAGTTGGCACCAAACTTCATTTTGTGTAGAGGTAGTGTCTGTGTAGCAGGTTAAATATTACCATGAGGTTTCAGAAGCATGGCACGAATGGCACATGTCTCGGGATCGATCCATTGATAGTCTAATTTTGGAGTAGCAATGTAATGCGTAAATTTCTTCTTGACAACACCAGGTTCGAGGTTCACAAGCTTTTATGGAAAAAAATAATTCTCGTTAGGGAGGTGTGATCCGGAGGAAATTTTGGGATGTTAATAGTTCCCTAAATCTCCATAAACCATGACATAGTGGTAGAGCATTCAGCAATCTTTCCAACGGTACCTAGAACAAATAAAAAAAACTTCATATGCTCAAGATATGGCCAGTCAAAGTTTGGTCAACAATAAGACCCTACAGGGGCAACTGACCAACATCGCAGTGACACATGGTGGAAGCAGAGGATATTCGGATGAGAAAAATAAAAATATTATTTTGTGACATTGATCTTCGACACTCGTATCTAGAGGGGTACACCCCACTTTCTACTGGCCGAGGGCCCTCGACAAGATTCGGCACACTCTTTTCACTAAGGGGTACCTTTTCCGCCGCATCATTAAAACATCGAGTGGTGGGTCCTTAGGCCACCATGTAGCCTGCCACCATGATGATAGTACTTTTATACTAATCCAACTCGGTTTGATATTGGTCAGCTCGAACGAGTTCACATTATGGCTCGGTGAGTTGTTTATTCACAAATCGGTGAGTTGTTTATTTGCATTGGGCTCTCCACATAGCTTAGTCATCTATCAATTTGACTCATGGATAAATTTTGTCCCATATTCACCATGGGCCACTACATGGCATTTGTAATTCCACCGCCATTTTAATAAACTCCACCACCAACTCATTTATAGCTCGATCCAACTCAAGTGGAAAAAATAAGTTTGGCATGTCTACAGCCACGTGGTAAGGTAATCGGTCCAGCTTTTTTAGAGGATAAATCAGGTTTAAAGCCCACGTATGTGGGATTATCCATGCCCATCAACCTAGGTGCCACGTGGAGAGTGGGGATGGAGAAACGGTAATGTGGACCAGTCAATAAACCCACATGGAAAAATATAAAACAAGTAGACTATTCTATGCACCTACATGGAGATAGTGGGTGTAAAATCCAATTAATCCATGCACAAGACAAAGCCACGTGGAGAAGGTATGCAAAATTCAAGCCGCTAAAAATATAAACAAATCCTTAATAAGGCTTACCGCGGTGGAAGGGTTGGTAAGGAGAATAAAACCCCCAACCGACTATTTAAAATCCTTTTTGCCTCACCACCATGGTGTAATAGCTTGACGAGTTATAAAAATGGCTCGGCCCTATTTGTTCAGTAGACTAACCTGTGTAAAAACCAAGGCATAAAGGGATATTTTTATATATCATCAATTTTGGAGGTCTTAGGGGCATTTTCAGCCTTTGGTGTAAAAAGGACATTTGTTCAGAATTTCCTCACGCTTCCAATGGTTATATTGTTTTCCTAATTAGGATGAGTTTTTATGCCATTATACTTTGCGTAATTCATATCAACGCTTGGATTTCCTTTAGAGCCTTCGTCAAGCGTGTTTCTCATCAAAGTAAGACTACTTGAAGACTCATTGTTCTGCAATGGTCACCATTTACTGGGTTACTGCTACTCGATGGACTTAGAGTAGATATTGTATTCATTTTTTTGGTTTATATTCATTGGTAATCTACTATAAATTTCATCACGTTTCTTTATCTGGTTCAGATTCATGGGTAATTAGCTAGGTATGTGATCATAAGGGTGGAATCCCTATCAAATTATCATTGGGTGGAATCCCTATAAAACTATCATTAGGTGGAATCCTTATACAAATATCATTAGGTAGAATCTCTATAAAACTATTATTGGTTAGAATCCCTATAGAACTATCATATGGATAAAATCCCTTTATAATTTATCATTGTAGGTTATCAGATCAGATACGTTCACTGATATCCTCATTAGGTTCATCGCTTCCTTGTATGTTTGTACTAGTTTACAACTCAGAAGTGTAATGAATCAGTTCATATGAACTCGAAGACGTAGGTATTTCTAAACTCCGTTATCAATTTTCTTTGTAGTGTGTGCTTTCTTTACATTTCATTTCACTAAAATTAATCATATTTTTGGAGTATTATACAAATGCCTATAAAGGTCCTTGAGAATTTATAAAATTGAACCCTATTTACATATCATGTTCTCATATTTATCTAATATATTTTGTTTATTTGTCTTTGCTTGTAGGTCTCTTCACTTAGTGAAAGGAGGATTACTTGTACATTTCCCTCATTCTATCATCCTGACATTGTGACTGTCGTTGTAGGTATTGGTAAACCTTGCTCATTTTTAGTTTTAGGTACTTTTTGCATTTGACAACACTATCCCAAAAACTACCTAATACATTCTTGGCATGCCAAATGGGACCCAATTCCCTTTCTTTTCCTTAAATTTTTAGTCATTTTGGTTCTCTACTCTGTAATTGCTAATGATTTTGGTAAATTGTCAACGAGTCTTGTAATCACTGACAATTCATGTGAATTGTTTTTTATTACTTAGTAAATTTCCTTTTATAATTATTTTTTTGTCCTCTTGTTTTTTGTTTTCATCTAACTTTGCAAGTTCTTTGCTTTGTATTTTCTATTTTTGGATTCAAAACAAGAGAAAATGAAAAAAAAATCAAAAAACAAAAAACGATCACAGGTACGTCTCATTTTTATCATTTTTTATTTCAGCATTACCTTTGTTTGTTTTTCCTCGTCGAATCAGTGTTTATTTTGGAATTTAAAATAAACTCTCATATATTCCTGATCACATATCTTAATTGGGGATTTAATAAATTACATTCACTTAACTCCCCTCACACACAACCAAAACACATCAAACATAATCTACATCAAAACACCCCCTCCTAGGTGGACCTACTTAGATTTCATCACCAACAGGATAATTTGACTCGGTGTTCTAGCTGAAGTATAAATAAGATGGTGGGTGGTATATCGACTAAGCACCTGACACCCTTATCATTTTGGGACCGTGAAGTGAGGGGGTAGGCTCCAATATCACACCTCATACCAACACCAACACGGATTCGAGAATCACAAACCTTTGGATATATCAAGAACATCATCATTTAACATCACCTGAAACCAGCCTTAGATTGTTATTTCCTAATGCCTCTTAATCATTTTTTACGTTTCATATTTTCTTAAATTTAATCAAGATAAAAAAATTTATCTTGTGTGATTGTAATTAACCATTTAACTTATTTTCCTTTTTTAGTGATTTTTTATTTATTTCATGGTCCTAACCAGACAACAACGCCATTTATAAAACTCTGACAATATGACTGAATGTTTCCAACAGTCATTAGAAAATGTCCATTCTCTCCTTGATGACATTCCACGTTTGATTGACCGATACTGATCACCTTCAGTAGATGATCAAGAACCCCCATTCTCTCTTAGTATTCAATCTACCACATCAAAAATCCCATATCCACCAATTCCCCATTTCTTCAATAGTGGTGATCCAGTCTTCACTGATATTTTGGATTCAAACCTCATGGAACTCAATACCTACTTAGCTATCCGGGTGTACTTATTCAACAATCTACACCTAAACAATGACCTCATGTCACCAATTTCACTCATGAATTTTCCCAACTTGTTGATCCTATGAGCCGGTCATTGAGCAAACCCATCCATATTCCACTGCCAGTGTGTCAAGAAGATCAAATCCCACGTCATCATCCTCTATCATCAATTTTGATCTTAATGTTTTTTCATCACAAGATACAACCAACCAACAGTCATCATCCTCATCATATCTCTCATTTCGATCCTCCTCATAAAATAACATCAACACATCCTCTTCCACCTCTAGTCCTCTAGTATCTAGTACTCTCTAAACACCTCCTATAAGCTTGATAGCCATCCCACTTAGTGTTTCTCAACCTACTTATTCGCAAAAACCCACGTCATTCATTCCAAATGTTGTCATGTCCATCCCAACATTAATACCCCTCATCAATACAAGTTATATCTCAAGTATTCATCCTTCTTCCCAACAAATAACAACCACCCCTATCTCACAAATTCCCTCTCAATATATACCTCAACTATCCTAGTCAATCATGTTATCACCAAATCACTGCACCCTCCAAATGGCCAAGTGATGGATAGGGCATTCGGTTTGATTGGGTAACATGGGATCACCTCGCAAGCTATGGGACTTGTGGCTTGAGGTGAACCTCCAGAGAAGTTTGGCTTCCCCTTCCTAAACTAAACACAACACTACTTCTAATGCAATAAAATAGCTAACTAAACCTATACTAAAATTTTCATGGGATTTAAGGAAGATGTTTGCAAAAAGTAAAACCTATACTAGAAATGGTGATGCACCAAGAAAGGGTGTTTCTAGACAAATTTCAAATCTTCAAAATGGAGAAGGGTTTATTTGGAGAGAGTGAACGGATGCACCACATGAAAACTTCACCAATTGTACCATGGAGAGGGAGACAAGTTGAAGAAGAAAGAATCTAAAGTGTACCAGGTGATTTTAATGAGTGTGATGATATTAATTTCCATGCATGTCAAGAACTGGAAGCACTTCTGGAAGGTTGTATCATCTTTCCAAGGTCATAATTAGATGTTACAATCAGCCACAAGGAGTTTTTTGAGACCAAGGCAGATTACAGATTCAGATGTCATGGATGCAGATGAGATCATGCATAGGTTTCAAATCCTTTCCCCTCTCTACTTTCTCAAAAATCTGATTTTCTAGATAAATTCGATCTTTCTAATTTTATGCTTGAAAATGAAGAATATCAAGGTGAAGGAGGTTCTAGTTCAGAGGATAATTAGATTGAAGAAGAATCTTTGACACAACCAGAGAATGAAGAAGCAGATTATCTATCAAATTTGGAAGAATGTTTTGATGGAAAGGAGCCTATGGAACTTGACAAATTTGTTATTTTGTCACTTCTTTTCCAACACAAAGTGCCTAGTGTTGTGGAGGGAAATGCTTAAGAACAACTTGTTTCTCATAATTACCTTCATGAGCCAAGATTGGAGGAATTGAATCTTCCATATCTCTCATGTAACGAAGAGGAAAATGAACACATGGGAAAATCTAGGAATGATTCAGAAGTATTGAATGAAGACTATGTCATGGAGAGCTTCATGTTTTCAGTTACGGAACTTGTTTTGGTTAATGATTTTGTGATAGAGGAAAGTATTCTTGAATATTTTTCTTCCCCTAATAATCTTCAAAAGCTACAAATAGGATGGTTTGAATTTTCAAATTCCATGTCAAATGAGGGAGATGTCACTGCGATACCATCCATCTAGGTGGAAGATCAGTTGTTTGTAAATGGGAAACAAGAGGGAAATCAGGTCATGAACAACCATATTTTTCAAGGATGTCTTCAGCTAGAATTTCTTGTTAAAATTGAAGTTTATAGCAGAAGGAATATTCAACAGGTTAGACCATGTCCCATAAGGTATTTGGCTTCATTGGATCTAAAAGAGGATCCAAAACTAGTCACATTCACTCCAGAATGTGAGGATGAGTTTCACAGCCCCAAGGATTAGTTGCAATGATTTTTTAAAACAAATGCAGAGAAACTAAAAGAGGTATTATTTCTCTTTCCAGTTGATGACTTTGTGAACCAGGTGGAGAATTGGGATTGTTTCATTTTTTCACTATCATTATCAACCATGTCCATTATCAAATCATTTGCATGGCTTCCCATTGTGAGGAAAGGGAGATATTTTGCACAACTAGTTGCATGGTTCATTTAGCTCACCTGTGCCTCCAGTTAGCATAGAGTAGGAATAGGTTTTCTTTCAGTAGAATAAGTGTCTAGCACACTCTACATGTTTCATTTGAAGCATGTATGGTTTTTCCGTTTTTGTGTGTGTTGTGATTTTTCATTGCTCTTGTACAATGTGTCAAAGGTGGAATTTTATAAGAAAGAAGGAAATAAAAGGTTCAAGTTTCAATAAGAGTTCCATGATATCCCAAACTTATCAAATGCTTCATTCAAAACTCCATAGTGTGCCATAATTCCAAGCATTCATGGGATTCAATATACTTCATATTTAGCATTACGGATAAGTAGGTCCAAAGGATGTAACAATGTTCAAGGAGACTTCAGGAACAGGAATACTCAAAATTCAAGATCAGTTTTGAGATGCCAAATATTGACTCCATGCCCAATGATTGCTCAAGGCTACTGGAATTAGTGCTTAGTAACCAAATCATCCCCGAGAGGTCACCAAAAATGTTATCCAATTTTGGACACTTGGGAAAAATTGGACAAAAGGGGTCCTATTGGCCCTTGGGACAGAAAGGCCTTCATGAGATTTTTTGGTCATTTCAAGTTAATTTTTGTGTTTAAAGTTTTTTGTTTTAATTTTAAGGTCCCTCCTAGATAACATTTGAATTATTTTCTCATTTTCTGGGGTCTTGAAAGCTTAAGGTTTTCTTAGATGGGGAAATTTCCAGCCTCTGAGGGCCCACTTCTAGTAAAATGGGTATAAAATGTTCAAAATTGATAAATTTGTTAAAAGGGTTTATTTGTACTTCCATGATACTTCTGGTTTCGAAAAGAGTCAATAAATTTGTTAAATTTAGGACAAAAATCATTTTGAAGGTGGGCCTAGAATGGCATTGAGCTGACTCAATAGCTCAAGCTCACTCAAGAGCTCATTACGAATGAACTCAGATGAGCTGCACAAATGGCTATCAGGTTGACTTGAAAATAGGAATTGATGTATGAATCCTTAGATCAATTCGAGGGGCATGTTTAAAGTAACTTTGTCGATGCTCAAGGGAAGAAAGTGAGTCTTGACACCCCAGCATGTGAGTTCAATAAATGGAGTGAGCCAAGGTGATTGAGATTTTAAGATATAATCAAGGATGGTGGTCAACAAGGTACTCAGGGACCTCAGGAAGTTAAGTTAAAGGTTCATGAACTTGATGGATCGACCTAATCGGTGAAATCTGAGGAATCTTAGATAGGACGGGGAAGCTCAGGAGCGTTGAGGCAACTAATGAGTTCAAGTGGCTCGAGTGCAAATTTGATCAATTGTCATCATGAGGCAAGTAATGAATTTCATGGCCAAGTAATGTGACAAAGAGTGCACTCGGTAGCTAGAAAATTTTTAGGAAATGACAAGCTCATGCATAATAAATAAGGAGCTCATTGTGGGATGAGCTCGGTTGCAAACTTGAAGTGGTTCAAGAATTGAAAACCCATGGGGATACTTATTGAGTAAGTAAATGGAGGCAAAGCTATGTTCAGTGGCATGATCACAAGGAGCTTGGTCATCAATGAGCTCAGTCTAGGAAGCATGCAGACAAAATTGAGAAGTTGGTTGAGTCAAAAGGATTGTTCGTAAGATAAATGGAGACCATGTAGCTATTGGGAGAATCTAAAAATGTTAGTCAATACAAACCTCGAGTTGATCGGGTTCTCGAAAGAGATCTGTGGTGAACTCGTCATGAAATGAAATCAATGAGAAAGCTCGTTGGGAGAAATTGCCGATACTAGGTCATGTGGGATGGATGTTTAATTTGTGGATAGCTCGTTGCATTGAGGAAAGCTTGATGTCGGCTACATGAGACTTCTAAACATGGGTGGAAGTGAATGATCATAGAGTCACATAGTTGCATTAAGGAGGAAACAATTCAATTGAATTCATTGAAGCCATGAGTGGGAAGTAGTGTGACTCATGGTCTAGAGAGCCAAGTTAGGCTGAAAGCCGAGTTTATAGCATAGGAATGTAAAATTTGACATATGTTCCATGGTGATACATGGATAACATCAGTTGGTCGAGGATCAATGAATGAATGGCAAATGCATTCATGTATGAGCTCGGCAGTCACCAAAGGTTAAAATAGATGGAGGTTGTAACTTCCAGGATCAGTGAGCACAAGTATGAACATGAAGACTTGGATTACATGATATGAGTTCGAATTGGAGTTCACGAAGGCATCAAGCTTTGGAGAGAGCTCATATGGGCCAAAGTTTTGAGCTGGACCTTAGATCAAAGGGTGATCTTGAGGATTGGAATGGAGCCCAAGTTTCAGAGCTCGATGAGAACTCAAACTATGGAGGGATAATAGAATGAGTAGGTAAAGGGAGTATGGCAGATACAAGAGGTTGACAAAGATCCATGTAAAAGTAGTTCGAGGTAGTCGGCATTTTACCAATGAAATGATCAAGTGAGCCTTCATGAAGGCCATGCATATGGAAAATTACAATTGAACAGATGATCTAAACTTTCGAGGTCCTGAGAATAATACATGGAAATGTTCGATAAGGTGATTTGAGTCATTAGATGGGGAAGTCTGGAGATGAAGTTGAGTTCAGGAGGCCAAGGTGGATGAGTTGGAAAGGCAGATTTGAGAGCAAGGTAGGCCAGCTTTGGTTCATGAAGAATGGTCCAGCTATAAAAGTGAGTAGTTCAGTAGGGGCTCGGTTCATGGAAAACATGATTCATCGAACATGGTGAGAGTTAGAATGTCAACTTGGACCAAGTCGTAAATTTGGGAAAAAAATTAAGGTCGAAGCCAGATGTCAAGTTGGAAATGTAACAAGGAAAAATGGCAGAGTGGAGAAATTTGAGATTGGATTTTCCGAATTGCCATGGGAAATGCCAAGATGGTTCCAAGAAGGAGTCCAATTCCCAAGTGATGATGGAACATCTACAAAGGGGATGAGCATGAAACTACAAGATGAAATAATTCCGTGGAGCCCGAGGATGTTGGGGTGCAAACACCACACATGGGTGTCAACCGAATGGGGAAATAGTGGGATTTGTGGTGATGCAACCAGTCATGTGGTGGTCAATGGCTTGATCACAAATGGAGTCAGTTGTATGGTCATTAAAAATTTGGGGGTGCTTCGAGTGATTTGGAGCAATATGCCAAATTAGAACATGCGAGGTGGAACATTGAAGGAATCAAAAAGTCAGACATTTGGCCAAAGAAGACATGCAGGACATTAAATGGAGAATTGTCTATGTGAAGGGGTAAAGTAGTGGCTTGTCTCCAATGCATAAATGAATGTAAGCTTGAGCCAATTCAGTGGAGTGGGCATGGTTAAAGGAATCGGTACAACCTGGATTTGATCTCGCCATGAGAGGTTGTTGGAAGTGTCACGATGCTAAGTAAAATTAGAATGTGGGTGAATTGATGAATTATCAAATGGTAAGTTTAGGTGTTGGGGAGAATCAGACTATTCAATGGAGCAACTCAAGTGGTGAGGATATTGGTCCATACAAAGGAGTGAGTCATAGGGTTGGACAATAAATCAAAGGAATGTGCCTTTAGAGTGAAAATACCAATGCAAGTAAAAAAATGTTGGATGTGGTGGAATTAAGTTTGAACAATCACTTCTAACCATAATGAGCTGAATTGCCAAACAAAGTGCAAGGTCGATGAATGGAAAAATGAAGCTCGCCAAACAATGCAAAAAGGAGCTCGCCAACTAGCTCACCGAGTTGGCTGGTGAGCTGGTTGGCAATCAGCAAATTAAAAAACCCTTCAAATGCAAGTGCCATTTTTCATTAAAAATTAACCTATTTCCCAAAATGATTATTTTTATTATTAAAATATTTTATTAAAAATATTATTTTTAATTAAAATGGAGGATAAAATCAATTTTTGATTTATGAGGGCATGATGGATGGATGTTCTTCTCATGTGTAATTAATGATGTAATCAATGTAGGCCATCATGTGCCATTTGGGCCCAGAATTTTAGGATTTCTCCTCTCTTCTCTCACAGATGGATTTTCTATAAATGTAAATGAGGAATTCATTCCAATGGGTTATACTTTTTCCAAATTCCTCTCCTTTTCTACAAGTTAGTCTATTGTGGATTGTGGGAACTTTCAAGCCTCTTTCTCCAAGATTGTAATGGAAAATATTGCCTCTTCCTAATGTAATGATGCATTGTGCATGTGATTGAACTAACAAAAAATTGTGTTTTGTGACTAATTATTGGTCCTTTCATTATTCTAGCTACTTCTTTGTGTCTTTCTCATTCTTGCAGGTATATTGTGCAACTTCAAGTTTCCATTGCAGGTTTTGGGAGTTTTGTGCTTATCTGGGAGTGAAGCTTTGTATGCGGTTGAGTTGTGGTGCTTGTTCATCCTTCTCATTTTCATCTTCCTTCACTAGAAAACCAAAAACTTGTCTAGCAACACCCTTTCTTGGTGTGCATTGTTCATCCTTCTAACTTCTGTATAGATCGTTTGTCTAGCAACACCCTTTCTTGGTGCATCACCACTTCTAGTATAGGTTTTACTTCTTGCAAATATCTCTCCCTAAATCCCATGAAAATGTTAGTATAGGTCTAGTTAGTTGTTTTATTACATTAGAAGTAGTGTTGTGTTTAGTTTAGGAAGAGGAAGCCGGCCTTCTCTGGAGGTTCACCTCAATCAGCAAGTCCCACAGCTTGAGAGGTGATCCTTTTTTTTTTAAAATAACGTTCTCTGTTATGAATTATAAAATTCAAACACACGTTCGAGATTTAGTAATTGTTCTATGCCCAAACCACATAGTTTGGATCATACAATTTCTTTCAAAAACGAATGTTCCCTGTTCACATATTTACAATATGGAACACACATTCAATGCCATTCAATCTCATAACAGATTCTATATGCTGCTGTAAATGACTCGATGAACTACCGATCTTCCATTTTCATGGCTCGGAGTTTCAACGATCCTTCATTTCATGACTCGGCAACAAACCGATCCTTCATGTACATGACTCGGCAACAACTGATCCTTCATGTCTATTTATGCATAGTATATTTTATATACTTGTTCTCATAACCTTCCCCGGTTATCGAAGTGATCCATTTAAGAAGCCTATCTGAATATCTGTTACTGATATTCATCTGACATCCTGCATCTTAAATTAAGTGATAAGGACAACGCAACCAGCAATTGCGATACTTTGGCCAAAAGATTTTCACATGCTTTGCATGATCATATTCCTGAATGTGATACACATCTACGGAATACGTCCTTCACTTCACTTCACCTGTTATCTAGAATGGTCTTTCCTGGTCCCTACCAGTCCTCATCGTTTTAAGTTCCGTTTTAAACTTTCGATTTCATTCCAGCCAGTAATATGAGCGGGTATAGGAAGGCACTCCTGGTAACTAAAGATACGCAGACATACGGTGTCGTTACCCCACGACTCCGTGTCTGATTATCTTTAGTATTCCGGAGTCACTCCGTATACCAAATCATACCCTATCCCCCCCCAGCTAGATCTACACATTCAGCCTATGTATTCTAAATGTTTTAATTCGGGAGGGCATTGCTATATGTCAGCTGCAACATTGTGTCGTCATGAAGACCCCGTCTTCATGAAGACACCTTGCTGTAGCTGGCGTATGCCAATGTCCTGCAGAATTCCCCCATCGAGAATACACATCCTGCCCAAGTGACTTAGCCACGAGTTAATAATTAAAGCAATTAAACTTTCAGCATCCACGCTGATCCCTTGATCCTCGTTTCCGTTGCAGTTGTATATAACTAAGAGGGACTAAACTGTCCGTTAGTTTTATGTATCGTCTCCTTCGTATCGAAGGGCTACATTTCCTTACTTGGTTATTTCTTAATCATTAGATTAAGCAGTCCGTACCGACGGACATAATAAGTTTAACCTATTAAACTTAACCAAGATGTTTCCAACTGCAACTTATTTCAGAATATTAACTTATTAGACGTCATTCAAACGAGGTCTAAACTTCAGAAATGAATTCATTTTTTTCCCTTAACGTTATATAGTTAAGGATCATTAGTTATGGATATATGTATCCAATAACCTTTATTCTGAATTTTTATCAAACGGGATCATGAATGGAGTTCGAAAACGAAGTTCGAATACTCCAAATTTAAATTGATATTCCTTAGCTCCTAAGCTAATCCTGAATACCCTCTGATTATAAAATCATATCCTTCTTAATCCTTTTTAATGTCAATTCAAAATTCATCTTTACCCAAGTATGAATTAATTGCATTGTTCAACTTAAAGGTTGTAATTAAGTAAGAAGATATCAGTTTCAATTCAACATCCATCCAAGGATAATGAAACAATTCCAAATCAGGAAATAACACCATATTTTCCAATTTAAAACAATATCAAACTGATATAATTATTGAAAATATCACACTTGTAACTGTATTCAATATTTCAAGTCATAATTTGTACATTTGCCAATCCAACTGATTGGGTATAATTTATACACAAAGCATCCATACAACTCATGGACAGAAGAATATATTTTCTTCTTTTACAATTCCTCAAAGAGGAATAAAAGCAACAGTTACAATTTAATTTACATTTAATCAAGAGGCATCAGAAACAGCCAAGTCTTCATTCTAATCAAATTCCATCTGCAAAATGAATTGCACGGGTCAGTTCAATGAACTGAGCACATTAAGCACTTATCCTTAAAATAAGATGCTTCAACTAACTGTTTCAATAAAGAACCCTGCTTTTATGAAACACAGCAAAACATCAATCTCGAAAGCACAAAAGAGAAATCAGCATAACCACTGAACTATCAAATATCATCACAACCAGCCAAGGGACTGCTGTCCCGTTTCCACATAATCATTGCAAGTATCAATTTACAAAATTTGTAAAGTTAGGAATTCAAGTAGCTTGCTGCCTATATAGCATACAGTTATCCTTTCCACGCCTTTCATTAATAACAAATGCAAAGGATGAAACTAACTGAATATAAATCCATTACGTTCCTTTCCGTTCATGAAGCATGTTAAATTTAAGCATTCAAGTACAAACAAGAAAGCGAACAGCAATGCATATAGTAGCTCCCATCTAAGCACTATAAAATTCTTCATTCACGAATTCCAGATTTCTAACTGAATGAAAGAAGAAAGATCATTTTTTTTTCTAAAACATTAATTCATATCTCTATTTCTTTCCACATGACTGTCCTAACAGTGGAAATCCAACGAAAATCAATTCAAGATAACAGTTCAGAGTGAAACTTACAAAATCCACTCGGAATTCACTTTCCAGCAAGAATAATTTCATTTATAATCCAGTTTTAATATGAATGCCAACAGGTTAGTAAGACATTATATTCATCGTTGGAGCAAGCTCATCAATATGATACTAGGTATTTGCTAAACTATTAGATTCCTACTTCTTACACTGTATAGCTAACCAACAACAATATAACCACGCAAGCATATATATCATATGATTATAAGGAACATATTTTCTTAATAACAAAACAAACATTGTTACCTACACAGCAAGATCAATCATAATCACTATAATCCAATGTCACTTTCAGAGTCCAAATAGCAAAAGAGAAGAATTCATTCTCTATGATTTCATTACAAAACAAGTCATTATTCAGAATGAAGTAAAAAACAGCAAATTCATGTTTTTTTTGTTAGCAAGACAACTCAAATTATAAAAATAGCAAAACAGTATGTCCTTATTGAATAGCAACTCACATATGTACAATATCAGTCAACATGCTTCAATAATGAATAATTCATTCGAGTTCTATCCGATCTACCGTTAATTCAAGATAGTAAAACAAAATTTTCAGAAGGTCAAACTTCGACTGCTAGGAGGGACAACTCCAATTATATGACATTCATATATCAGTACCTCTATAAGGTCAAAAGTCTACCGTTTCCTAGTTGTTCATCAGGGTTAATTACCATAAGCATGGTACAGTCAAATAGACTCACAAAAAAGGGCAGCTATTCCCAAAATTCCTATTTATTTAAATTCGAATTCAATCCATCGGGTTCACTTCAAAGCCAATTCAGACAGAAGGTAAACCTCAGACAGACAAGGATTTCTTTCCATCCCATTCCATTACCGAAAAAAGAATATAATCATTCAACTGCACTGAATACAAATCAATTTGTAATTGGATGTACAGTCCGAACAAGACTTATGACCAAAAGAAACAGCTCATTAGATCAAATAAGACTTTTCTTTTCCCATTCTACAGCAAGGAGAAAACAAATCCAAAGATAACCTCAGAAGGAAAAATAGTCTTTTTCTCTAATCTTCCTAACGGGTACCAAAATCAGTATGCTTTTTCATAAACAAGTAAAGGACAAACAGCAATGGAAATACCTAAAACTTCATTCAAATTTCAGCGAAACCAGATACTCGTAGAAAACCCAAATATAACAATCAAGATTCAAAAAATCCCAAAAACAATAGTAAATGCAATAAAATATCCTTTTCTTGTAAACAGTTCCATATCAAAGAAACGATTTCACTAAATGAAAGCAATTTACACCATAAGGAACGATAATGTTCGCATTTTTTAGTCAACAACAAAGTAAAAGAATTATATTCCAATTTCGCACAAAACTGTCAACAACAGGTGGAGTTTCCATGCAAGAAAATGCAAGGACAGGATTCATAAACACACCACAATCAAGGGGACGATGGACCCCATTATTTCCAAAAATGACAGCAAGAATCAGCAAGGAAACCCCAAATTACACAGCAACATAACTCAACTGTATTTCCATTTCCATTTTACATGGAAGTGCAGTTCCAAATACAACAGCAAGAAACGATTGCATTTAAAGAAACAATTACACCATAAGGGCGATTGCACAGTCCTTTTCCATTTTCGAAAAACACGAACAGTGAAAGGAATACCCACATTCAACCCTTTATACAGTCTACAATCAATACTAAAATCATTTTTTCCAACACGATTCGAGCAAGAAAATCAAGGCAGAGCAATCAAAATCAACTTCCTTATCATTTTCAAAGAAAAAGAAGCAAGAATCAACAAAATCCATTTCCAAATCAATCTCAAAAACAATCAAGCAATCCAAACCCAAGAGCAGGGTTGTTTTAATGAAACATTTAAATCAAGCAAAGATTTTAAAGAGGAAGGGCTTAACATGCCTGTAATCTCTTTTTCAGAACTCGAAGAAAGCTTCGTTTTGCCGCGTTTTTCTTCCACAACGGCTACACAAACTTCCCAGCACTCTTTTCTTCTTCAGGCTTATCAACAGCCTCTCTATTCTTCCACGAAAATGTCAATGCCAAGAGCTGGTTCGACCGAACCAGGTCAGAAAACAACCAAATGCAGAGCAACTTTGCAAAAAGCTCGAATGAAACAAAAATGACAATCAAAATTCCTTCATGCTGCTTCCAAGGCAAGCTGGTCGCGAGGACCAAAAACATTTAATGCATTAAAGGCTTGCCTTTCTCCTTATTTTCCACGCCCCCCTCCACTTGGGTTGGCAAGTCTCCAACCTTCAAATTTCCCAAGCAAACTGAGTTTAGCCAAGCTTCCAAATAGACACCTCTATCTCCCATCTGTCCCGCCAAACTGGCGCCGTCCCCTAAGGGACAGTTCATAAATGCCCAAGAATGCCACCTACCCATCCTTATCCTCTCCTTCCAAGGGTCTGCGTACCCCTTTAGCTTAGGATTAGTTTAGGTTACATAGTTCATTCGACCTAGGTCTTAGTTAGACCTTAGGTTTTAGGATTTAGATTTATTTTTCCCCCTTTTTTTTTTTTTTATAATTTAAAAATCCACTTTGGATAGTAGTGTAGAATGTATGTTAGGTGTTTAGGGTTAGTTTAGTTAATTCCCACTAACCACTAACACTAACAATTTCCATCCCGTCCCTTACTAACATCCATGCTATCACAGAACAGGACGTTCCGTCCTTCCGGTTCAAGTGTGAATTAGCATAGAAAACACAAGAGGATCTCAGCATACCTGGTCAATGGAATTGATTCAGGATATGCTGTCAATCAGCACAAGAGCAAGCAATTATACGACAACCTGTCGTCACATCAGCAAACACACAAGTACAGTGTTCGTTCGCTGTCCCATGCAATAATTCATAGTATGCAAGAATCCGAATTAGCAACACATTCTCTTAAAATCAAAACAAGCATACCCTCCACACAGAGAACTCCCTAAATTCCTTAAATTCTATAACAAAAAAGACCCTCAACAACACATTCGAGCATCTGTCACGCCCATTATCTTATTACACACAACTAGGACCTCCTGCTGAGGACATTCCCTATGTCCTTAGTTGGGCCCGCATTATATTGGTATAAAAATATTCCTTAATACTAACTCTTCTCCTTTGCACAACTTTCACATCTTTTCTTAGAACATTTCTTGATTATCATCACCCACAAAGTCACCATTATTGATCTTTACGCCATTAAACAATTTGAAGATGAATCTATTACAGATTTCATCACCTGCGAGAGGGGTGTTATTAATCAATTATCCTTCTCCCTCCCACAAACAGAGTTAATTGAGTTATTTTCTTGTTCTTGCGCTAAACATATATCATCGACACTACAAATTCAATCTTTACAAACATTTAATGAATCCTTTACTATAGCATGCAAACTAGAACTATGTGCCCTCGAGGATAGTAGAGTTAAGCTCAAATAAAATAATCCTAAACATGAGTCCTCATTCAAACCATCTAGTCATGATAAATCTAAAACTTTAGCAAATGCAGTTGTCGTAAAAGCCACTTCCAAGGAACCTTTGGCTCCCGAGTGCACCCACCCTCAATTTAATTATACACCTATTGGTGAATCCTACAGTATGGTTTTTGATAAAATCTTAGTTATATGTATGATCACCCTCCCTTCTATCCATCCCATTAACACATCTATTTGAAAATCCTTTTGGTATCGAGATAATGATTACTATAAATACCATCAGGTTAATGGTCACAACATTGACATGTGTTGTTTGTTTAGAAATTTCCATCAGGACCTTATTGAAAAATGTGATTTGCAACTAGATAATCCAAATGCACCTCCAAATAATTACTTATACATATTCAAACAACCCTTTCCAATCCATGCTCCAACCACTAGTCAACCCCAATCCAACATTGTCCACTTTCACCACATTATACACAATATTAATTATCAATTATCTGCACCTTCAACACCATATGCTCCTATCACATGAACATCATCTAAACCATCCATAACATCAACACATATTGTTTCTCTTATAGAAATGTCATCTGAATTATCCACATCATCAACACATAGTGTTTCTACCCCATAAGCACCCACGAAATCACACAACCCCTATCCTTACCTCTAGCAAAATCGTGAATCCCTCCACATCCATTTCATTTACTTCAAACTTACATGTGGCCTCTTCAAAACCTTTATAAAAATAACCTATCATACACATGATGAGAAGATCTTATGAAAATCACATCACCTGACACTATATCTAAAATCTGAAAAAATCCACTATGCCACCTCCAATCCCTCCATCCATAAAATTAGCAATCATACCAAAAAATTTTATGACAACTTCAATACAGAATCCAAATTCCTTTCCCTCTATTCTAAATGTGACCCCTCATATAAATGTTCCCTCATGTGATAGAAGTTGCAAAGGATAATCCCCAATTGATCTTGGGGGATCATCCAATGAAGCACCAATTCCTTCAATCTCATCCTTAATAGGACACTATGCAAAAATCCTTAAAACGATTATCCAATGATCTATCGTAACCCTACCTCTTCTCAAGCTATTTGGCTCTCAAGGGTGGAAAACCTCTTGGAATAAATTTAAATAATTTTTTAAATATCATCAAACACTAGGAAATTCCACTGAAGATTTAAAATCCATTCACGCTATCATTTAAATCCTTTCTAATAAAGGAATTCTTCCCAAATATCTAAAATAATCAAATCCACTCAAAACAAACCATTATACATTTAAAACTCACTACATCCTAAACCATCAGCTGTTATCCTACTGTCAAGATTTACCAAAGGTGAGGCCTCTTGCAGAAAAATCACCACTTCATCAAATTAAACTAGTGCGTATAACTACCTAAGCTTGTGCACAAGACCCTAAGACTTCAGATCAAAGCAAGTCCAAGGTATTCTCCACTCTCTCTCTCTACTCTCTTGAATCACCCTAATCCAAAACCTTTTGTCCAAGGCTAAGGTATCCATCCTTACCGCCCCACATCACAAAATCAACCACTTTTATACAGAATACCATCATTAAATAACTTCATCAACCGATCTAGTAAAAATTTCCCTTTAAGACACTTTTCCAAACCTCACAACAATATTGACAAGAAATGATTGAGACAATTCAATCCATATTAGTACATCCTCATGATGATTTGCATACCGTTTACATGAATATAGTCGATACCCTTCAAAATTTCTACTGTTATCTCTTTTAATAGATTCTGAAATCCCATCTTGTTACAACCCGAACATCATGAATCTACTATTATTCATCGCCACCCAAATTAATTATACTCTCATTAAGAGATTTACATGATCAACAATGGCCACCAACATCAATATTATATCATCACAGATGCCTTTGATCAACTCCAACTACCCAACACTATCATTGCTCAATTCACTTACAGTGCTACGTGACTTTAGATGACATCGTCACACTTCCCCCATACTAAGAACAATGGTTATCTCACCCATCAAAGTCGTAATGTCAAGACCCTCCACAAACTCTTCTATTTGGTAGAATGGGGAGTTCTCAATATAACACATGTTGTTAGCATGGATCCTGGAATATGCACGTTATGCATTGTATCCCATCCACCCTCCATCATTATCTTAAATACGAACACAAAGGTAATACCTTCACTATTCTAGCTAACCCTAATCCTTTCAAAGCATGTCATATGATGTATCAACCTAAGGACACGTGTTTATCCCTAAGACAAACTCAAGGATGCACTCTAATGAAGCCTATACTAATTCTTATGTTCGCTGCATCAAAATTACCAAATGATACCTCCTTTGAAGATATCATGCAATGTCTTTCAATGTAAGGGAATATCACCTTCTTACCCTTAATTCTATT
Organism: Taxus chinensis; assembly: GCA_019776745.2. Lineage (NCBI taxonomy): Eukaryota > Viridiplantae > Streptophyta > Pinopsida > Cupressales > Taxaceae > Taxus > Taxus chinensis. Next base: position 278,405,731 of record CM034157.1, on the reverse strand, counting down.
CCCATTCCAAAGACATAAAGAAGACCTTACAAAATAACCCATGTATGAACATAACATCGGAGATGTCATCTCCTTTGTTCCCTGCGACATTTTAAAGCCAACCTATGTCTACGAACGGGATCAATCATCCTTGCCTGTATTACAATAATAAGCATCATGAAAAACTATTCATATTAGATGTCCACCTTCTTAATATAACCAAGCCTTCACATATATGTACCTTCAATCATCTATGCATGGAAAGGCTTTGGCTTAAGATGCTACTGAATATGGATATTCACGATCGAATCCTTCAATCATTCCTACAAGTCTCATGAGAAATATGGGTTAGGTTTTGAGAAATCCTTTTTCACAGATCCTTCGAGGGCATTACATCTTTATCTGTAGACCCATGATACTATTTTAACCATCTTCTCTACATTCGCATATGACAACTCCTTTGGACATAGATGATATCTGTTTCCATGACATCTAAATTTTTTTTTGTCAATACGATCACCTTAGGACCACTTATTTATCAGACTAACAATACTACTAAGATCCTTCCCACTCATGTTAACTAAAATAATAGAAGAAGGAATCCCCTATCATTGATGCATCCTTTAATGCCATGATGATCTAGTCTATCCACTCCTATAGCATAATTTAGCATAGACCATATTTCTTGCATTTTATTGTATTGTCTTTTATTTAATACATGTGCAACATGTGCACTCTAGTCTAATCCACTTGCATTTAATATTGTTATGTTGGATAACATTCAATATTGGTATTAGTAGTAATTACATGTGCATGTGAGATGGGTCTTATCATCTCGTAGTTGGTTCCTGATAGGTTGTCATGTCTATCCATATGAGGCTGTCTAATATCTATAAATATTACCGCTCTTGCATTGTTATTTAATTTGATTTCATGATCAATAATATTTGTGAGGCTTCCATCCCTCTTTGGTCATTACAATATAATTCTATTCTATCGTTTGGTATTAGATCAAGTTCTATCCAAGCAAGGTTTAAGAGGAGCACTATTGGAGAGGATCCATTAGAGAAGAAGATCTACATCAAAGGAGAGCCATTGAAGCATCCCACAACCTCTATTCCTTCCAAGAATCCCTCAACTAAAATTTGACCTATCCACCTATTTGGAAGGTAAGTCGCTACAGTACTACGATCCTTGATGAATCGTCACTACCACATTGGAAATGTTACCTTACCAATTCAAAGTCAAGTCAAGACCTCCAGAAAACTCTGTATCTGTAGAATTAGAGTTCTAATATAACATGTGTTAGAGGATCCGGATACGCACTATGTATAATGTATCCCATCCACCCTCCATCATTGTCTAAATAAAAACATAAGGAAACCTTCATTATTCACCGACCGAACCCTGCAAGCAGTTAATATGACATATTGACTGTGTTATAACGAAAACAAAATCAAGATCCTCTAATGAAGCTCTACAGTTTTTGTCAGCCACATAAAAGTACCAAATGACAACCTCTTCGAAGATGTCATGAAAAGCCTTTCTCTAAGGGAGTATCATCTTCTTATCCTTAATTATCTTCCTATTCTGAAGACATATAGAAGACCCAAAAAATAACCCATTTATGGGCCTAACGTCAGAGATGTTATCTCCTTTTTTCCCTCCACATCTCAAAAACCAATCTTGACTATGGAGGGATTGATCCATCCTTCCCGCATCGCAACAATCAACATCACGCAAAACCATTCATATCAAATTCCACATTTTAATATAACCAAGCCTTCACATAGATGTACCTTCATCATTGTGCCTTGAATTGATTTGGCCCAAGATGCTATGAACATGGTATTCATGACCTAATCCTTATCACTCCACAAGCTAATAAAAATATGGAACAGAGTTTTGAGAACGAGTCAGATACCTTCGAGGGCATTTACATATAGATCTGTGACAGAATAGAACAATACTTATCAACATTCGCAAAACACACCTATGTACACAAATGAAACTTTTCATTCATCTGAATTTTTATTAATAAATTACCTTGGGACAACTTACTTATCTAGATACAATCGTTACTAAAACCCTCCCACTCATTATTACCTAAAGTATAGAGGGAAGACTCCCCTACATTGATGCCCTTCAATTCTATAGATCAATCTATCACTCCTATATGGGGGATAAGAGGACATTCTTTATTCTGAGGAATCTACCCTAAAACATCAACACTCCTTAACGAATCCACTATCAATGTTAACGTAGGGACTCCGTAGGATCCTCACATAGTAAAAATTGATCAATCCTTAGATTCACAAGAATTAGAATACAACCTTCCTCTCCAAACATAGTCAGGCCTTCACATGTTCATATAGTGACATGTTAGGTATTGACCCTAATATTTTCATTCACAATATCATCACCTATCCTAACACCAAGCCTATCAAACAAAGGTTTTGTAGGATGCACCCTTGCGTAGCTCTCCTTATCAAAGAATAATTACAATGTCTTCTCTCTACCAACTTCATCTTTCCCATTTACTATCCATAATGGGTATTTAATATTGTACCCGTAGCTAACTCTAGAAATTTACGCATCTGTATGGATTTTTGAGACTCAAATCTGCTTTCCAAAGACAAATTATCTCCCTCTGAACAGCAATCAGTCTCAGCGAGGCCCCACATCAAAATTACCAAATGACACCTCCTTCGAAGATGTCATGAAAAGCCTTTCTCTAAGGGAGTATCATCTTCTTATCCTTAATTATCTTCCTATTCTGAAGACATATAGAAGACCCAAAAAATAACCCATTTATGGGCCTAACGTCAGAGATGTTATCTCCTTTTTTCCCTCCACATCTCAAAACCAATCTTGTCTATGGAGGGATTGATCATCCTTCCCCGCATCGCAACAATCAACATCACGCAAAACCATTCATATCAAATTTCACATTTTATATAACCAAGCCTTCACATAAATGTACCTCCATCATTGTGCCTTGAATGGATTTGGCCTCAAGATGCTATGAACAAGGTATTCATGACCTAATCCTTTATCATTCCCACAAGCCTCATAAAAAATATGGACTAGGTTTTGAGAAACCGAGCTCAGAATCCTTCGAGGGCATTACATCTAGATCTGTGACAGAACTAGAACCATCTTCTCCACCTTCGCATGATGACACTATGGACATATGAAACCATTTCCATCTCATCTGAATTTTTTTAGTCAATATGATTACCTTAGGACCACTTACTTATCAAACTAACAATGGTACTAAGACCCTCCCACTCATATTACCTAAAATTATAGAGGAAGACTCCCCTACCATTGATGCCCTTCAATTCTATTACGATCAATCTATCCACTCCTATATGGGGGAAGAGGACCATTTTATTCTGAAGACTCTACCACCTAACACATCAACACTCCTTAACGAATCCACTATCAATGTTAACGTAGGGACTCCGTAGGATCCTCACATAGTAAAAATTGATCAATCCTTAGATTCACAAGAATTAGAATACAACCTTCCTCTCCAAACATAGTCAGGCCTTCACATGTTCATATAGTGACATGTTAGGTATTGACCCTAACATTTTCATTCACAATATCATCACCTATCCTAATGTTAAGCCTATCAAACAAAATTATATAGGATGCACCCTTGCGTATGGCTCTCCTTCATCAAAGAAGAATTACAATGTCTTCTCTCTACCAACTTCATCTTTCCCATTTACTATCCATAATGGGTATTTAATATTGTACCCGTAGCTAACTCTAGAAATTTACGCATCTGTATGGATTTTTGAGACCTCAATCTTGCTTTTCCCAAAGACAAATTTCCTCTTCTGAACATCAATCAGCTCATCGAGGCCATCAAATGCTTTCCCTTATGGATGGATTCGCTAGCTATAATCAAATCCTCATTGCTACCGATGATCAACATAAAACATCCTTCATCACTCCTTGGGGGACTTTATGCTACCACGTCATGCCCTTTGGACTTAAAAAATGCAGGGGCCACTTATCAACGCACAATGACATATATCTTCCATGATCTCATCCATAAAACTGTAAAAGACTATGTTGATGACCTCTTATGAAAATATAGACAATGTAGGGGCCATCTCATTGTCCTGGAAATTATCTTTACTCAACATCCAATATTTATTTTTCCTTAACCCTGCTAAGTGTGTATTCAGTGTTCTCACTAGAAAACTCCTAGGATTCATCATTTCTATCAGGGAAATTGAAGTAGACCCCACTAAGATCAAAGCCATCATCAATATGCCTCCTCCATCAAACCTCAAACAGATTTCACATCCTTCAAGTTAGAACTCTAATCAGTCTGTTGTTTCATCTCACAATGTTCATATCATTGTCAACCTTTCCACCATCTCCTTCGAAAGAACGTACACTTCAAATGGGACCAAATTTTTCAAAATGCCTTCAAGGACCTCAAACAATACCTTTTATCACCACCCCTTCTCACACCTACACATGAGGGGGATACTTTCTATTTATACATATCTTCTACCAGTCGTGCATTGGGCATTATTCTTTCTCATCTAGATGAGAAAGGTCGAGAATAGGTTGTTTATTATATAAGCACACTCTCCATGATTACGAGACCCATTATACCAAGATAAAATTTGTGTTGTTCCTTGTACTTCACAACTTCCAAAATTTTCATTATCTACTTAATCATAAAACTTACATTGTTGTCCAAAATTCAATCCCCTTAAAACTATGCATTCCAAACCATATCACAGTGACTATATCACTCAGATGGCTCATGCTCATGACCAAGTTTGATCTAGAATTCATCTCATAAAAATATATTAAGGGACAAGCCATCACTGACCAACTCGCCGAAGCTCCTCTTTCTAATAATCAATTACCTCATGAACAATTCTCTGAAGTATCCATCAACACCATCAATCAAGAATACACTCCCATCAAAATGACACTTTTCTTCGACAGATCTAAGTGTTAGTAGGGGGTGTCGGTATCATTATCATACCTCCCTGGGGGACTCCTATCCCTTTATCATTAAAATTAAACTTTGAATGCACTAACAACATGGCAGAATATGAATCTCTAATCATGGGTTTCCAAACTGCCATCATGCTTGGTGTTCAAATCTTGGACATCTATGGAGACTCTCAACTCGTTATCAACCAGATCAAAGGAATTTATCCATGTAAAAATGACATTCTACAAAAATATAAAACCATTGTTGAATTCCTCTTAGAAGACCTTTGATCGTTACACCATCCAAACAGTTCCACAATATTCTAATAAATTTGGACGAAACCATGGCTTCTCTTGGATCACTTATCCCCCTATCGACCGATGATATTCCAAACTATTTGTTGTTGTGCATAGACTTGATCAACCATCCCACACCAATGAACTCCCTTCTATCAATCTCATCAAAGATAATCAAATACAACCTTTGGTATACTCAAATCTTGACTATCTATCATAATAAAAAATACCATCTGACTTATCTAAAATGCTAAGCGATCTTTTCTTCAAAGTGTTACCTGATATGTCATCATAGGTGGTGTTCTATACAAACATGGATTTGATGGCCTCTTATTACAATGTCTCAAATCCCATGAATCCACTAAAGCTATCCAAGAAGTCCACGATGGTATATGTGGTGGACACTTTAACGGTATGGCTGTCACTAAATGCATCCTACGAATGGGCTATTACTAGCCTACTCTCAATCAATATTGTTGTGCATATGTCAAGAAATGTGTTAAATGTCAACAACATTCCAATCTCACTCACATACCTAGTCAGGATCTGCAGCCCGCTCAAGATCTATGGCCCTTTTCACAATGGGGAATTGACCTCATTGGTCTCATCAACCCTCATTCATCACAAATACATCACTCTATCATCACAACTACTAAATATTTCACTGAATGGTGGAGGAAATTCCCCTGGTCTCTACTAAAGCAAATAAAATAATCAACTTCATTTATCAACATATCATATGTCGCTTTGACATCCCTCACAAACTAATCACAGATAATGGAAAATCTTTCAAGAATAAGGAAGTTAAGAAATTGTGTGACACATTCAACATCAAACTAATATTTTCATCTCCTTATTATCCACAAGAAAATGGACAATATAAAGCTTCTAACAAAACACTTAATAAAATCCTCATGAAAACCGTCAACCAAGTAGGTAAGAATTGGCATCTCCAAATCCCATGTTTTTCTCTGGGCCTATCAAACTAGCATCTATACTCCTACAGGTGCTACCCCTTTTCCTTTAGTATATGGCTCTGACGCAGTCTTACCCCTTGAAGTTTAAATTTTGTCACTCCATGTATTCCTCAGAAATTTCATCTCTGATGAGGATTATCATCAAGAACATCTAACACAGCTTGAATTGTTAGATGAACGCTTCCTAACAGCCCTCAAACATCATATTGCTATCAAGAGCATAAAAAACAAGCATATAAAAAACATGTCAAAGAATGTGAACTTCAATATTGGTGATCTCATCCTTAAGGAAAATCAAAATGTCACCTCTCTGGAAAGGAGTAAACGTGGAAATTTTCCCCCAACTGGATCGGTCCATATGTCATCACTCACAAGTATGGGTCAAGAGCCTATCATCTAGCCTCCCTTGATGGTACACCTAAAAAGGAACCTTTGAATGCCTTGCACTTGTGGCCTTTCTACTTTAACATATCTATCATCATGACATTAATCACATCAAATATTTTATTCCATCACCAACCTATCATTTTACCACTGTAATGATTTAGAAGTATGTGGTCTACCATCACTACCTTATAAATAAGACCTTAAAGATGAGCACCACAACTCTATTCATCACATATTTCACATGGAAAAGTTCCTCCTTAGCTGGAACCATATAATCATTACATCCATCCACTTTTTATATACCAACTGAAGACATGTTAAAGGGTACACATGTGTAGTTTGTACACATATTTTCCCCTCCTCAAAATGGTTTAGTAGGCCTACCCTCAACATAAAAAAAATAAAAAATCAATAATATCAAGGGATGCACATAATATAGACTGATCCCTAGAAGAAAAACTATTTATCATATTGTAAAAAATAGACTGATCCCTCTAAGGACCGCTTCTTATCAAAATATAGACCAATCCTTTAAAGGATGGCTATTCAAAATCAAAAATCAAAATTGTAGACCAATCCCTTGAAGGATGGCTACCCATGTCATTATAAAAAGGCTTCTCGCATCGATCAACCTTCAAAAAAGTCAAAATATCAAAAACATCCTAGGAAATCTTCCCACATCGATCAACTTTCCCATCAAAAGAAAACTTCCCGCATTGATCAGTTTGCATTAATAAAATATAGTTGGGGCATGAAGCCTATGAATCCATCAAAAGGAGAACCTACTCTCTCATACAAACTACATATGTCAACCCTTCCCATGTTTAGAAGGTATACAAATTCACTTCCATTTGTATCCAAGATCCTACATGTGACTACTTATTGTTAGTTATGTGTTAACTTTTTTTACAGGGCTGCAAAGTGCATTGTCATCATTATACATTTTACCATCATGACATATATGAATCAAATCTAGGCTAAAAATAAACATTCCACATTTATTCTTAACCACGATTAAGTTACATTTTGAAACGTATATTAGGATCACCATTTCTCGCATCAAAGTAATTTAATCAAATCACTATTAAACATATCTATAATCATCCCATTATAAATAATCACTATCATATTAACATCAAACATCAAATATTAATCATTCACATCAACATCATCATCAATAAACATCAAATAATATTAAAACATTGACAATAAATCAAATCATCAACATATAAATCAAATGATATAATCACATCATATATATAATGAGTCAAAGGCTAAAAAAGCCTCTTACATCTATACATCATCATCAAAAAGAGCTTCAAATTAGCCTCTTCTATACATCACTATCCTGTAAATTGAATGTTCATCAAATGAACACTCTCGGTGCTCCTTGTAGCACCACCATAGCCTCTGTCTGGTCCCTTACTAGGACCTCCTCTATATGAACCATGTGGTGGTTGTCAAACACTTAACAGCGATGCCCGAGGGTGCCACCTATCTCCGTGTAAAATACACGTCATATCGGGGCTCATCTGTAAACCTCCATCACATTATCTCCTCTTAATATTATAGCTCCTCACATAGTGAATGGTATTTTTCCATGCTCACATCACCTAGTGCCCCCATTTGGACACTCACCTAAGCCTGATCTTGAGCCACCATAGCTCAGAACTTGATACTAAAGTAATTCCTCGTAGGCCTTTCATAAGGCCTCTCCATCATGTTGGTACCAGTCCCTATCTGTGATATCCTGTGTCAAATTTGACTGTATCATGGAAATTTTTTGACTTAACCCATCACGCTCTCCAACCAAGGTGTCCCTCTCCACTGTCAAGGTCATCCACTCAATTAATAGTGTGGCCTTCTCAACTTCTATATGCCCCATGGTAGCCTCCAACACCACTAACCTATCTAGATTCACCTTAAGAATCCTATATTTATCAATCCTATAACTTGCAGTCTTTCGGAACATTTTCCCTTTGTCACCGTTAAGTCATATCTTACAAATCTCGTATTTATCAATCCTAGAATTCACAGCCTTTCGAAACATTTTCTCTTTATCGTCATTAATTTGTATATCTATAGGACACAAACCCCTTGGTTCCCCTATCACTTGACTTCCTAGTCACATAAGCCCATATTTTTGGCAACATCTTTTTTACTATGCAAAATATGAAATATTATGCCTAATTTAATGTTATGATAGCAGTAAATGAATTTAATAATGAAATACAAAAATATCCCAAAGTAAACTAAGCAATAAACATCTAAACCCTAAGTGTGAAGAGAGAGTGAAAATCCTTAGCTGAATCACAATGTTGTCGAAGGTGTATAGGATTAAAAATTGGAAAAAGACGCATCACTGATCATCGCACTAGAGCTTAGAAAATTGTAGAACTGGAAGAACAAGATCGATGGGGATGCTTAGAGAGTGACAGGGGCACCCACGGGTGATCAGGTACTGATTTTGGGTTCCTAGGTGTACGGAAATCTTAGAAACCCAAATTCTTAGGGTCATAACAGATTCATTGATTCACTAATTGTTGTTACAAATTCCCACAATGATCGTTGAAGTCACAATAAACCTGCAAAGAAGTATAGACCTGCAAAACTCTCAAATAGACATCAAATCATAAAAAAATAAATATGCAGAATGAGGGATCAAACTTTCCTCAGTTGTCACAATGGTGGACTTACAAATTAGCATTGCACTATATCTCACACCTAATGTAGTTATGTGTGTGTGTGTGTGCAGAATTGTGCCCTAGGTTACTCTCGTGTCAGTCACACTTGGATAGTGAGCAAGTAGCTAGATGTAAAGAAATATAATAAATGTGTGCATGGAATAAAATGAACTTCCCTCCTATGAAGTGTATGCAGAAAACCAAACCTTGTGTCCCTTGTGATGGAGCTAGATCTTATAATAGGTCTTATAAAATAAACACTCCTCCTCTTGCTCGGGAAATATTCCTTAAGATCTTACTTTGAGCTTCCAAGTTGTGTGTTTTACAATGTAATGGGTTCCCTATTTTTATTTAAAATTGGGGCCCTAAAGTAATGCTTCAAATTTTATCTAAGGCTAATATTAGCCTCACCGTAGCATGAAAAATGGGCTAAAAACCCATATTAGGGTGGCATGTATTTTTAAGTGGGTTATATCCCACATAATCCTCCAACTCCCGCGTGAATTTGGATGTATTAAAAATGGATAATATCCCACATTAGGTGGGAAGGATAATATCCAACCCCCACTTGGATTTCCCTTTTTTTTAATTAATTTTTTTTAATAAAAATATTTAAAACCTTTTTACGTGGATAAATTATAAACCCACATTCCATGTTCCCAAATCCACATGCATCTCTGCTGGTGTGCCACGTGTCACCATATTATTCGTCCACTTGGCGCGTCCTCTGCTCGTTGACCACCAATTGACCGAACTTTGACAGGTCATAACTTTCGCATGCGGACTCAGATTTGGTCCATTCAAAATGCGTCGAAAAGGTGTTAGCGAACTCTACATAATGGTGCTAAGTTAAAATGATTTCAAAATCATTAATTTTTCTGTTGACCATTTGTTGACCAAACAACATTTGCACATGCGGACTCCATTTTTGACGTTCAAAGAGTCGTCAGAAAGCTCTCGGAAAGATATTCTTCCTGACACAATTTAGGTATTTTTAGGGAACTTTTGATATCAAAATGATCCCCTGATCAGTCCAAAACTGCAAATTGTGTTGTACTGATACTATGTTGTGTGTAACTTTGTATGGGGTGACTGATTCACCCACATGATGCCCCCTCATTTGGGGTACATGAGACATCATTGAAGGAGTATGCGGCCCAAAAAAGGAACGACCGTTGTGTTGATACTATGCCCTACAGGGGAAGGGAATGTTCTTGGTAGAAACCAAGGCATGTGCAAGAAAGTGGATAGGAAAAACAATTGTTAGAAAAATCAAATAAAAACACTCATGTATAAGATGAAATGTGAACTATATAGACAATGTGTAAACATGCAAGAACACAACATAGACCTTGAAATGCAGGTTGCAAACGTGGAAAATCACTCGCAATGTCGCAAGACAATCAATGCCTCATGTCCGTAAGTAGACAAGTGTGCACACAAGACAAAGGGAAAATCCTGAAAAACAAGAGCATATAATGACAAACAATGGAAAATAATGTAACAGATAACCATGGAAGTAAATAGTCCTACATAACAAATGTTGCACATGAAGCACACGTTAGAATGTTAAAAAGATAAAAAGTATCTCAAAGCGTGTATAATATGATAGAGTAGTGTGTTATGAAACAAAATGAAACAATATAACCTATAGTGTACGAAATTGGATGCCCCTAGGAGCCTCTTTAGGACTGGTAATAGGTACTGTGCCAAGCATCCATGTTGTGTGTAGTGGACCTATAGAATTTGTGATCATAACTAGAAAGAAAGTGAACGTGCATGTGTGTATGATAAAGATAATGACATACAAGATATCTATCTATCATGTGCAATAAGATGGACATGTAACAAGTAAATGTAAACAAGAGTAAATGCAACCAAGATATGCAACATGTTGTGGATGATACGGAATGGAATGTAGTGTGAATGATAGGAGTAGCGTGCCCCCTAAGTGGATGAAAATGTATGCAATGAGGTTCATTTATTTATGCCCCCTCAACAATCAAGAATGAACCGTAAATGAGAGTGAGTCATCAGGAAGTGGTCTGAATGATGTGTTGTCATGCGTTATGTAGAATTGAAAGTGACAAAGTAAAGTGATGAGGGGGTAGAATGTGTGATGATTTAGCCTAAAGCATATATCACTAAATGTGTGAAGAAGATGTCAAAAAGTGTTTATGATGTATCCTAAAGCGTATATCACGAAATGTATGAGTAATATGGTAGAAAATGTGATGATGTAGAAAAAATTGTATATCACAAAATGTATGAGTAAAATGGTAGAAAACATGATGATGTAGCAAAAAGCGTATATCACGAAATGTGTGGATAAAATGCTAGAAAGGGGTGATGATTTATCCTAAGATCATATATCACGATATGTTTGAAAAGTGTGGTGGATAAAAATGTCGTATAGTATGATAAAAAAGGATTGGTTGAGAAATGGTGTGAGTGTGATGAGGTCCATTTTGATTGGAAAACCCTCATCAGTTGAGTATGGACCAGGGGACTATAGTGCATCATCGAGTAATGAGTACAGCATGTAAAAGGAGATGAGTAAAATGTGTATTATGTGTAAAAGTTTTGGTGGTGAGAATATGTCATGTGATGAGTAAGGTAGGTAATGTGTAGTGTAGAATGTGTAGTGTGCAATGTAAGATGCGTAGATTATATAAGTGTGGGAGTGCAAAGCCTGTATGATGTAAAATTTATAATAGTGTAGGGTGTAGACTGTGTATGATGTATAGATGTATAAATCACAAAATGTGAATGATGCATAATAGATGTAAGAGGAAGATGATGTGTATGTACAAAGGTGTAGAATGTGTGAGGATGTTTAAGATGTAGTGTCTATTTTACAGTGCGTGAGGTTCATGTGTGTAGTATGCCCTCAACAGTCAAGTGTGAACCATAGCACAAGAGTGTGCCATAGGGTAATGATGATACAAATGTATTAAGAGGTTTGTAATAATGCTTATAGAAGACGAAGCGTCGACTGCATGAGATGATATCGACATTGGTTAGCAATGCAAGGGGGGAGGAACTATGACGCCCCCCAAGTATGTCAGTGATGGAGGTGTATTCAAAATACACTAAGTGGATCAATGTAAGGAGTAGTTTCCTTAACAAAAGTGATGGGACACTGAGGTAGTAATGGTAGGATTATTAAGCGCTGGAAGTCGAAAGAGGTTAACTAGATTTTGGTGGTCTTGCATAGCAATTGGTTGCTTATTTACCATAGATGACTTGAGTGGAGGCCAATTTCAACTGAGATTTAGAGGAGCTTACTTAGATTGACTTGATAATGTTGTAGATAACTTGAGTGGAGAAGTAAAACCATTCGTAAGAGGATGAGTGGATTGAATAGGCGGCACTTGAGTGGCCGAAGAAGGCACCTTAGAAGTGATAGCATGATGCTCATTAGACATAGAATGAGCAGATTTAGGAGCCCATTTGGATGTAGCATTTGTAGATGGGCATGCAATAGAATGTTGTGTAGAGAATGAGATAAAGCCTTGACACTCAAGATGTTTGATTCTTCATTGTAAAGCATAGCAATCATTGTCATTATGTCCATTGATTCAATGATAATTGCAATATGGATGACCCTGATATTTTATAAGTCAATAAGGAGGATCACCATGAGTAGATGGTAAAGTGGTCAATTGAAAACTAAGGAGTTGAATAAGAATATCATGTTGGCTTAGCATTGCGATAAAACATGAGAGGTTCTGGTAATGGTAAGACTTGAGGCTCACTAATATGAGCACATGTAGAAGACATAGAATGAAGATGAGATGTAGAAGGAGAACAAACATGAGCCTGAGAAGCATCCTTAAGATGTTGGATTTCATATTTGAGAGATGTAATCATGGATTCCATAGCCTGAAATTTGTCTTGAAATAAATAATAAATCTTGAATTGAGTCCAACATGGATTAATTAGATGGAGGACCACGAAGACTAGGGTCGTCAGATAGACGATCTAAAATAGCACTCCCTTGATGCGGTGGCATATCACTAAGGATATATGTGGTGTCTAGAGATGTTTTCATAATAACTTGGAAATTTGGATACATTTAAGTAAATCATAATAAAGAAATTTGAGGAATTTTAGGAGCCATGATAGAATAAAAATAAGGATCCAAGAGTATTCAAATGGCGGGTTCACCAAAATGATTAAGCTAAATATGAAATATACATCCTAATATGATAATATGGTAGCAGTAAATGAATGCAATAATGAAATACATAAATATACCAAAACAAACTAAACAATAAATAATGAAAACCCTAATGTGCAAAGAGAGAGTAATAATCCTTGGATGATTCGCAATGTTGTCAAAGGTGTATAGGACTAGAAACTAGAAAAATGTGAAGCACTGATTGTCACACTGGAGCTCAGAAAATTGCAGAACTAGAAGAACAGGCTGGGATGGGGTTCCTGGAGAGGGACAGGGGCACCCACAGGCCCTAGGTACTGATTCTGGGTCCTAGGTCTAAAAATGCTTCAGAAAACCTGAATTCTTAGGGTCACAAGATGTTTGCATTTATGCTCACCTTTTGTCTATGGATTCACACAATGATCATTGAGATCGCAATAAACCTGCAATAAAGAATAGACCTACAAAACCCTCAAATAGACATCAAATCCTAAAAAAGAAAGATGCAAAATGAGGGGTCATATTGTCCTCAACTGCCACAATGATGGACTTACAACTGAGCACTTCAATACATCTCAGACCCAATGTAGTTATGTGTGTGTGTTGTGCGTGGAATTGTGCCCTAGGTTACTCTTGTGTCAATCACACTTGGATAGTGAGCAAGTAGCTAGATGTAGAATGTAGTAAATGTGTGCATGGAATAAAATGAACTTCCCTCCTATGAAGTGTGATGCAGAAAACCATCCCTTGTGTCCCTTGTGATGGAGCTAGATGGATGCAATGGAGCTCTTAGATGCCTTGATGGATGCAACCTTAGGTGGAGATAGTAGATGCTTAGTGCTTGGTCCCTTATTATGATCACATAACTTTATATTTATATGATTCCCTTGCTTGAATTTCATAATTAACCCCAAAAAGGCCAACTACCAAAAATATAAGATGCTCAAATGGATAGAAAGGACCCAAAAAGTGTGAGTAAAGTACAAAGAGGACAGGGGCACCCAGAGGGGATGAGGGCACCTAGCGCTAGCGTCTTGGTCTGGGCGCTAGTGTCCAAGATGACAAATGTGAAGATTAAAAAGTAAGACTAAGCAAGTAAGGGTGTAAGACTGAAAGTAGTAACAAAAAGCAAAGAAAGGTGGCCAAAGACATGGATTAATTAGTACTTTTCTTACTTAAGAATCATATGAATAGTAGTATGTAATCAAGACTAGATAATTAGCCAAAGGGCTTCAGGCCCCTTGCAAAATCTACAAAAACAAATCAATCAATTTTTTCCTCAATATCACAACCCAATCAGTCAAAGTCTTCCCTTATCAAAATCCACTTCAATTTTTTCAGCCTTAGCATCGTTAAGTCATACATTTATAGGATATAAACTCGTTGTTTCCCCTATCACTTGAATTCCTTATTTTAAAAGCCACCTTTTTTGCAACATCATCGTGGATACCATACCCAGTCGAGATCGTCTCTCTCACCCTTGCTTCCTATGAGTCATATGTCCATGTGTTACGAACCCTTTTGGTTCGCCCATCATTTGATTCCATGGTAGTGTAAATCCACCTTCTGGGGCAATCTTGTTTTCATGCCTAGTCTTGGGGTAGCTCAAAGCAAAACACAAACGTCATATAAATCTATCTCGTTTGACAAAATCTGTCAAACTAGTGATTATTGCATTATGTCGCAATCACCCCCAGTTTAAAGGGGGGGCCACCTATTTAAGCACAATTCAAACCATCTCACTCGTTTTTGTCCAACAATTTTTCCATCACAAACCACTTGACAAAAGGGAACAAATATAGACATCGGGTTTTCAGCACCCTACGCGACCCACCTACAACCCATACACACACAATTAAATTATTAAACCTATCATTTTAATCATAACTCAAACCACTTCACTTACCCACATAAAACCAAATTTTTACCCCTCGTAAATTATATTTACCTACCCTTACTTACCTTAATCCCCCTAAGACCTCCTAACCACTTATAACCCATCCTAGCCCTTTTTATCCTAACCATCTAACTCCTTTAACCTTACCTAACCTCTTCCCTAAAAATTTCCCTTCGTCCCCATACCACAAACGGGTTTCTTCACATTTCCCGAATCGCCGGCGACTCTAACAAATCATCAGCAATTATAAATAGAAGCTTAGAGTTCATGTTTTAATGATCTTCAATCGTGGTAGTGAAACTCTATCATTTCAAGAATCTTCAAGCACTGCACCGAAGCTATATCTCTCCAAGAATCCAAACCACATCGTTTCGTGCATCCAAACATCTCCAAGACCCTTGTCACACCACTAGGCATTCAACAAGACATCACCAAAAAATCAAGAAGTTATTATAAGCATTTATGGCCATATCGATCCATTTTTATGTCAATAGTAAGCTCACATCCATCTATTCTTGTTTTTGTTCTGTTTATGCATCAAAAAAAAGGTCAAATCAAGAATTTTAGTCTTTGTTTTCCTTTAATTTAGCATTTTTTCAAACATCAATGTTTTCATAGAAATCACCTGTTATCCCATCAATCGCCAGCGATTATCCCAAATCACTCACAATTTATGTGAATCACCTACGATTATTGTCAATATAGTCACTTTTATTAGTCATTGCATTTTATCACCTTTTATCTATCCATCTGGACTTAATCTATATGTTTTCAAGATGTGTTTCCTATAGATGATTGTTTCAGGTCAATCCCATCCAATCACAAGCATTTACGATCTTCTAATCGTCCAACAACTATTTTTGTGGGATTAGTTCGACATTCTCCACGAGCTCACCTTATGTGTCATCACATTTGCACCAACCTTTGAGGACATTGAAGAACAGTTCAAGATCCTTAACGAGATATAAGAAACAACCGAGGAGTATTGGTATGATTACTTCGAAGATGTCAAGCTCACCACAGCCCTAGCCTAGGCCACCTACGAAGTTGAACAGGACCTCCCTATCCATCTTGAATTCTAGCTTCTTTGTATGTTATCATTTATATTATTTTTATCAAGTCAACTTAATTGTATCAACGAGTTGACACTCTTTAAGGAAGTCCCTTTAGATTCTCAGGATCAACCTTTGCCGAGGAACTCATTAACCTATTTATCTAATATTTTGTGTTTAGTTGTCTTTTCTTGCAGGTCTCTTCACTCGGCGAAAGGAGGAGCACTTTTACATTGCCCACATTCTATCATCCCGACATTGCAACTGTCATTACAAGTGGGATACAAAGGATATGGGTGCAGTATAAATGAACAAGTTGTGTGAGAACATCTTTCGGCACATGAAAAAATGGATAGATATGGAGTTGGTATTCGTCCCTATGGATCACCACCTACAAAAGTTGATGCCGCCTCCTCGAAATGTGAGGATATCTTTCATTATACGGTAGCAAAACAGGGTCCCTTTGTAGCCTTTATGAGGACCTTGCTTCCACCAAATTATTCTCTAACACGGTTGTTTTAACCTTATCCCCTTCCACTCTTGAATTAGACCTTGTACACCCTTCCCTTATCAACTGGGACCAACAACGACATATACCAATTGATTTCTTTCAGAATGACGAAGCAATTGGTGAATTCATGGGGTTACATGACAACATTCCTATTGACGACCATAAGAAGGGCTTCTCTATCAACCTTGATGCATATGCGTATTTCAAGGAGGAGGCTGAGTTTTGTTGTCAATGAAAAGAGAACGAAGGAAAAATATCTTCCAAAAAGCCTCGCCAAAATAAAAGATCCAAGTCCCATATTGAAAACCTCTTTGAGGCACTTACATAAAAACAAATAGAAAAATCATAGGATATAAAAAGTGACCAACCTATAGGTGAAAATCTCATTGAGACACCCATAGAGAAAGAACTCAATCTCCCCCATGATCCTACACATATGGAGGATGGATCCAAATTACTTTTGGAGGAGACTATTGATATCAACATCGGTACAAAAGATGAGCCTAGAATTTTCAAACTTGGGGCTTCTCTTTCAGCACATGAACAAAAATATTTTGTTATGCTCCTTAGAGAATTTTCAAATGTATTTTCTTGGTCCTATGCAGACATGTCAGGCTTGGATCCTTCTTTAGTAGTGCATAACCTAGTTGTGCATGAATCAAAAAAGCCAATCAAACAAAAACTACATAAAATGCATCCATGTGTGGCTCTTTTGGTCAAAGAGGAGCTAGAAAATTTATTAGCAGTGGGATTCATCAAACCTATTGATTACTTTGAATGGATCTCCAACATAGTTCATGTTTAGAAGAAACCTATTGGTATAAGGATTTGCACACTATTTCAGGGGCATCAACAAAGCATGTCCTAAAGATGACTTTCCTTTTTCGAACATCGACATGATTTTCGGTTCTACTGTTGGCCATGAAATGTTATCCCTCATGGATGGATTCTCGGGCTATAATCAAATCAAGATCGCGGAAGAGGACCAACACAAAACCACCTTTACTACTCCTTAGGGCACCTTTTGCTATCAAGTCATGCCTTTTGGCCTCAAGAATGCAAGAGCAACATACCATAGAGATATGATTGTCATTTTTCATGACATGTTACATGATATTATGGAGGATTATGTGATGATATCCTCAGGAAAATCTAAGACTAGAGAAGAACACCTAGTAATCCTTCGTCATATCTTTGAACGGCTACAGGATTACAAGGTCCGTTTGAATCCAAAGAAGTGTGTCTTTAGAGTCATCTCAGGTAAACTATTGGGCTTCATTGTGTCCCAGGCATGGAATTGAAGTAGATCCCACTAAATTCACTGCTATCACTGAGATGCCTCCTCCTAAGAACCTCAAACAGATGTGCATCCTGCAAGGTAAAATTCAAGCCATTCGAAGATTCATCTCGAACTTGCAGACAAGTGTCACTCCTTCACCCATTTGCTAAAGAAAGATATTGATTTCCATTGGGGCCCGGATTTCCAACAAACCTTTTCTCAACTCAAACAATATTTGGAAAATCCTTCTGTTCTTGTACCACCTACCCCAGGTGAACCTTTATTATTATACACATCTACTACCAATTTTATATCAATGTGCTCTTGGCACAGTATGATGCCCAACACAAAGAGAGAGTTGTCTATTATCTTAGCCGCACCTTAATTACATATGAGCTCAACTACCCATAGATTGAAAAATCATGCTTGGTTGTTGTCTTCACCTTTCAAAAACTCCGCCATTACCTTTTGAACAACCATACCAAGCTAATATCTAAAGTTGACCCTCTCAAATACCTTTTGTCAAAACCTGCACTTACAGGAAGGATGGCCAACTGGATTATTTTGTTGAGTGAGTTTGACATTGAGTATGTCAATCAAAAAGTAGTAAAAGGACAAGTGCTTGTTGACCAACTGGTCGAAGCACCACTTTTAGGAACAAAACCCTTAAGTCTGGATTTGTCAGATGCTTCCATTTTATATATTGAAGAATCATCAACCTGGAAGGTATATTTTGATGGGTCATTCACATTTAATGGCTCAGGAGCACAGTAGTCCTTATTACTCCCATAGGAGATATCATCCCACAAGCTTTCAAACTCGGCTTCCCATGTACAAACAACATTGTCAAATATGAAGCTCTCATTGCAGGACTTAAAGTCATTATCAAATGGAACATCAAACAAGTTGAGGTTATAGGCGACTCCCAGCTTATCATCAAACATGTGAATGATGAATACAAAGTCAAAGATGAGAAGCTTATCCCATACAAACACATGGTGGACACCCTGAAAGAGTATTTTGTTCTGATTTCCTTCCATCAAGTTCCATGCATGCAAAACCGATCAACGGATGTTATGGCTACCATCAGATCCTTGTTACGCTTATCGCCAGATACCAGAGACTTTCAACTCCTTATCGATCATCTAACGGTACCAACCTATGACATGCCAGAATCATGTTTGGTATGTGAAGTTGATGGTCCCTTTTCCCCCTCATATACTAACATTTATAACTACCTACAAGATGGTACTTTCCCTCCTGACCTCTCCCACTCCCAGAAGAGAACCCTTATCCAACATATATTCATTATACCCTACTTGGGGGCACTCTCTATCATTGAGGTTATGATGGGACTCTGTTACGTTGCCTTAATGCTAAAGAAGCTATCCAAGCAACCAAAGAGGTACACGAAGGCATGTGTGTTTCTCATACAAGTGGCATGGTCCTCAAAAAGAAAATTTTATGCGTGGGATGCTATTGGCCTACTATGGAAACAGATTGTTTCCAGTATGTGAAGAAATGTGTCCTATGTCAAAAACATGGTAATTTGATCCATGCACCATCTCACTCATTACATCCTCTCACAATACCATGGCCGTTTAGCAAATGGGGGCTCAATCTTATAGGAAAACTCACCCCTACCTCATCTGACGGCCACAAACACATTATCACTACCACTGAGTACTTTACCAAATGGGTGGAGGTTGTTCCTCTCACTTATGTTACAGGTGCTCAGATTTCCAAGTTCATCATGAACCATATCATCTGTCGTTACAGAATCCCTTCTGCCATTTTATCTGACAATGGAAAATCATTTAAAAACAAGCAAGTGAAGGCCTTGTGCCAACACTTTAAAATTCACCAAAAGTGGTCTACACCTTATTACCCTCAAGGTAATGGGCAAGTTGAGGCCACCAATAAAACACTTGTTCAGATTATGGAGAAAATGGTTGGTAAAACAGGTTGTAATTGGCATCTCCAAATCCATCCTGCCCTCTGGGCCTATCACACTTCCATCCGCACACCTATAGGTGCAACCCCCTATTCCTTGGTATTTGGCACTGAAGCCATTATACCCCTAGAGATCGAGCTCCCCTCTTTGAGAATCTCCTTGCAAGACTATCTGGATAAAGATGAGGACTACAGAGTAGCCAGGCTAGTAGAGCTTGAACTCCTTGATGAAAAATGCCTTCATGCCCTGGACCATCTTAAAGTGTATCAGAATCAAATCCATGAAGGCTACAATAAATGTATCATCCCTCGTGAATTTGATGTAGGTGATCTTGTGCTTAAGGAAAACCAGTTTAACACTACCAAAGAATGTGAAAAGAAAGGAAAATTTGAGCCTAACTGGTTAGGGCCATACATTGTGGTGGCTAAATTTGGTTCCAAGGCCTATAAACTTGCATATCCTGATGGTGAGGAGCTCCGAGAACCTATGAACATCATGCATCTCAAGCGTTTCTATTCTTGAGCTTGGGGGCATTCAAAAAATCAAAAAAAGTAAAGAGAAATAAATTCATTCAAATGTGAAAACCACTCAATTGTGGCACTTTGGACAAGTCCTTTGGTGAAAACTAGTTTCCAGCACCATAGGAGGATTCATTGTTCACAAGCATCTCACATTTGGGGGCATGATCGCTTCTTCCATGCTAGTCCTTCACCTGTGTTTGAAATCCTTTTGAGCCTATCCTTCATGGCCTTGATCCGGCTGATCCTATTCTTGTATATATGCAAAGAGTTTTCCCTTGTATATTCTCACCTCTCGTTGGGGGCATCTTTGCATCTTCATTTTCCTGTACATAGCTTCAGAAAACTTTCAAAAAACCCTAAAAATTCACAAAATCCTAAAAAATCCAAAAACATTGGTAAAACCTCCAAAAATCCAAAAACATTGGTAAAACCTTCAAAAATCCAAAAACATTGGTAAAACAATAAAAAAAACATTGGTAAAACATCAAAAATCCAAAAACATTGGTAAAACATCAAAAATCCTAAACATTCACAAAACACAAAATCCTAAAAATTGAAAACTATCCTACAAAACATCCTACTTTAGTGCTTGTTTGTTCTAGTGCATGACATGTGGATCATATTGTGATCTTCCTTCATTAACAAAGTTGGTTTTCTTGTTATGTTTGTCTTCCCGACATATATCATTGCTCGGGGAAGTTTCATAGTGCATATTTCTTTTTTCATGGGACTTCTATGTCCTTCATCTATTCCCTTGCATGTATCCTTGCTTGGGGCATCATTTTAACCCTTGTCGTATAACTCAAACATTTGGGAACTGAAGTTGGATAACAAAAACATTGGTACAACTTTCTTGAACATTTTTGTTTGAGTATGTTTGTTTGTTTGTTTGTTTTTGCTTGTTTGCTTGTTTACTTTCTCGTATTGCATTGCTTTATGTATTTTGCTTTGAGTCAGTCCTTTAGCAATGAACAAAAATCAGTATTATGGCTCTTCATGTCATTTTACCCTTTTGTTGTATGCTTATATCAAATAAAAAGGTATTTCCGAACCAAGATGGTACGTATACTATGTCATGATCTTCCCATCCATCATCTATCTTATCTTCCATTCTAACTAACTTTCTACCCCATCATTTTCCAATTCTTCTACCTATTCCCTCACCTTTTCTTCTTCCACTCCCTTGAGGCATGGGTTCCTACTCAATTAATCAATTTGAACAATGGCCAACCAAGCCAAGTTCGAATCCCTTCCATCACTATGAGTTTTTCTTCCACAGGATCTGTTAAGAAAAACATATCTTGTTGTCATGATCTGTTTATCTTCTAGCATGATCGTTCTTCTCTTATTTTCGAGCGTCAATCGACCTCTTCTATCACCCCATTGACACTTGAGGGGGCATCTTCCATCCTATTAATTTTTCTTCTACTCCTTCAAATTGTCTAAACTTGTCTTCTATCTTTGAAGTGGCATCACTTGTGCTACACCACATCAAAGAGGGGAAAATGTAGACACCTAAATCTGACTACATAGTTTTAATACTAAAATTGCACTAATTATCCTCTTTCCCATCATTTCATTATAATTAGTGATTTTCCACTAATTAGCTAACATTCCCCTTCATCTCAGTCAATTAACGACACTTCGTTAATTAACTAGCCTTCCCCCCATCCTGGATGTCAATTAACAACACTTCGTTAGTTATAATCCTCTTTTAATTAATTAATTAACCATTATTAATTAATTAATCTTCTATTTTATCAATAAACCTTCTTATTGGTTAAATCCCCCTTTCAAACCCTTCAAATTCTACTAATTTCCCTCTAAATCATCTCCAAATGGCTTTTATAAGCTTAATTTGGCCTATTAATTAATCCTAGTTGATTAATTAAATCACCTCCAACTCCCATGAGTTGCTAATCTCTAATTAATCTCTTCTAATCATACTTATCCCTTTCTAATTCTACTTTCCTTTATCCCACATTCACTAGGTTGCAAGCTTCTCCAAAAATGGAAAGCTATATAAAGAAACTAGTACCTTCCTACCAATCTTACACCTTGACACCTTCATGTCCTTAAAAAACATCTGCATATGATAAGAACATTTCGATCTTGGAAGGCTTATTGATCAAGCAACATTTCCCCTTTTCTACTTGGCAAAGAGTAGTAAGAGAAGAACTAAAATGGCAATCAAGCCATATTGGTGAGATCTCTTCCTCTTCCTTGGAGAATTCCTTGATCATGCATAGTTGTGTTTGGTTCACAAAGGAAATATCTACAATTACAAAGCACATCTAAATATCAAAAAACAGTTTGCATTTAATGTTTTAATGTTTGATGCACATTAATTAAGCTTTTGCTTTTATGTTTTATCTTGATGTTTATATTTTTTATTAACAAAGTTAGGAATCTACTTGGTGTTGGTTTCCTTTCATTAACTTAGATAATGCAAGCTCCTACGTACGCCAAATTACCAAGGTCTCAAGTTAATAAGTACTTTTGACGAGCTAAAGGCCATCGAATTTTAACAATTTAAATATCACTTGATCCTTTAAGCCCAATAACTGCACAAAGGCTTCTTGGTATCTACATTGAGAGCATCCCAAGTACAATGGACCAAAAGGCTTAAAATCTTGCTTGTGTGTGCGCTCAAGGGTCAAGAACCTATAAAGCTTATATCATACTTGAGGCCACTCCGGTGTAAGAGCAATGAACCAACTTGAGGTCATCCATAGGGACTGTAGCCAAAACCTAGCTTGTCAGTAAAGCCCGAGATGAAAGTAAAATCATATATCTTATAACCTGAAAATATTAGGTCAAAACTATAATTATATTTATTTATCATGATTCATTTTAGTTTTAAAGATATGATAATTTAAAAACAAACACCTACAACAGTTGGTATGCATCTTCATTGTTTTCCGCAAGACACATATTCAAAGCTTGCTAAAGACATCAAGCTTCTATTGACTTTACATTGGAAGCGAGTTGACAAGTTTGTTGTAGACCCAATTAGTGACCATAACCCTAATGCAAGGATGGTTATGAACGTCAAGTGACGCTTGTCTATAGATGGGTTTAGTGTTAGTGTTTTGTGCTTATCCCCATCAATTGGTGGAAGTCTCTGTCCGATCATCTTCCCAATTCCAATACATCTTTTCTTATCCTCGACATCTTACACATTATGCATGTGCTCGATGTCTCTGACGTGAGCATTTGCAAACTAAAGGGGAAGGGTATCTGACAACACTAAAGAACTCCCATTAGCCTAGAAACAAGGATTGAAAGTTGAAATTCATAAAAGTGAGATGATAAATAAAACTGTCAAACCAAAGATTAAAAATTTAAGACCAACAAAAATACATCGAATACTGCAAGCCTAAAAATTGAACGAAGGCACTACTTAACTAGAAACATCAAAATTAATTAACTGTAAAATATTAAAGAGAAAAAATGCTGGAAATTTTCAACAATTGAAATGGTCTTATACAAATTATAATCTAATATGCTTCTTCCACAACATGTAACAGAATTAGTTCAGCAACTAAATATTGAGCAGCAATGAAAAGATAAAAGATTCGAACAAAGTGCTAAGAAATATATCCCTTCATGGGAGATTCTCAAAAGGAAGTTTCAAAGCAGTCTCCACCCACAAGAACACAACCTGCCATATTTTTTAATAATGTGCACAATAATAGGGAACAGAAAAGAATTCGCAATGCAATAGAACTGGACTTTCAAGTTTGAACAGCTCAAGAAGTGCAAGCAAAACCAAAAAAACCTGGTGAACAGAAATAATACGGAATTGTATTTTTATTCCAACATCCTAGAAAATACATCATCAATATGGATCTAGCAATGTTACACAAACGCTTGAATACACATTCGAATACCATAACCAATCAAAGATGACTAATCAACACATTATACCACAGTTATCTGAACAATTGCTTAATTGCTGAATATCATGATGTTTCAATCAGCCTCTTCTCTAGCATTTGATTGTTCAGATGTTCTTCAATCAGGTCAAGGGAAACTCCTGAAAAAATAGTACAGGGACAAAAGTTCAAGTAGAAGAGATCCATAATGCCTACCTCCTATCCTCTACGAATAGGCACCGACTTATGATGCAAAACAAAATTGCAAATTAAATCAGTTCTGGCAGGCCCACACAGTTTGCTCTCCGGATGGAAAACATGTCCCCCAAATGTCAATTTCATTCTAACATGAAAGTGCCGAAACCACATTGAACACTATTAGTCTTCTACCACAAAACGTACAACATCATTTGCACAGAAATTATGTGTGGCATGGTCCACCTCCTGCAGACATATTATCATAGTTAGAAATCAGATACATGACATGTAACTGCTTACTGGTGTGTTCCACACAACTTAAATGCAGAAAAATGTCGATGAAAATGTATAATCATTTCTTAAAGATATGTCTACCACGGAAAGGAAAAAATCAAAATGAAGGGATTGAAAAGATAAGGGTACTCAATCAATCAACAATGAGATGTAATGATTCCCTTCCTCAAAATCAAAATGATGGTCCCTTCCTCATGCCAGGCTAAAGTTTACCAAGGCTGGGAGACTCTGCTTAAATTGTAAAATGTAATGATTCCTCGTGAACAAAAAAAAAATCAACAATGAGATGTACGGCGACAATTGTTCCTTTATTCCAGCATGACAACAGCTAATAGAATACACAAATCATGCCAGAATACAACAGGAATCACAACTCATAATCTTTCCAATAGCACAAAGCCACGCATAATTATATCAAAGCATTAGAATTTTATTTTTTTAATTGATAAAATTCAACCATCAAAAATATAAATATAATAATACTTGCAAAGAGATCATTCAAACCTCACCCATGAACAGGTAGGGTTTTGAAAATAAGCACATCTGTTACCGCTGATTTCAAACAAGATCATGATAGCTGTCAAAAGTCACCAAAGCATAAAAATACTAACTTAGATCTCCTAAGAAAGCATTACGTCATGCACGCCATAATTTTACTACTTTACTGTACTTAAACCGATTACATATTCGACTGAGTTTTAATGCCACCCTTAAAGGTGTGCATGGGCTCTGGCTGGGTCAAGACTGAAAACTGGCTCCAGAGGTAGAAGGGTGACTATTTTCTTGTTGCTGTTGTAAAGGAACCCCAATAGCTCGTTGGATGGTGACCCCGCTTGACAGAATGACGTACTTGGGTAGTACGCTGTTGGAGAGCATGACATGCTTGTAATGGGGATTACAAGGCATCTCAGGAACAACCAGGATCACCTGGTCATCAATACAAATAGGTCCCATCTCATGGCTTCCAATGGAAGCAGCTCAGACCATCCTGGCTTGTGGATTTGCAATGAAGGGCTGCATGCTGTCTTTCACTCTTTTTTCCCTTTCAAACCTTGAGTCTTTGCAGGAGTACATGTATATTTGCATAACTGGTGCAAATTTTTTTATATAGCAAGAACTCTTAGTCTTGGGCTGTGCCTAAGCTCCATTTTAGTCATACAACAGTCCTTTGACCTTCGATTACAATCCTGAAAATGAGATGGGTCGACAAGGCACTAAATCTGCTTTAGAGAAATGGATGACCATCGCTGTAGGAAGGAGTTTTATATTATTTCCAAATATTTGCCTAAATTTGTTCTAATTTGTCAAACTGATGAGTTACAATCCAAGGTGGAGAGAAAATCTAGCAATGTGAAGTGTGAGGAAAGGGTTTCCTTCGTAATGGAACTGCAGGTCATGGACTAGAAACAACACTCTGTCACCAACTTCAATCCAAATAATACTCTTGAATTGTGGAGCACTGCTATCCTGCATTTTGTCAATCATAAATATGCTTAAATACTTAACTCATCATGAAGGATTTAAATGGTTTTTCGCCAATTGTTGAATCATGCCAATCCCTGCTTAACCCTTATTGATG
This sequence comes from Taxus chinensis, assembly GCA_019776745.2. NCBI lineage: Eukaryota > Viridiplantae > Streptophyta > Pinopsida > Cupressales > Taxaceae > Taxus > Taxus chinensis. Next base: position 278,379,105 of record CM034157.1, on the reverse strand, counting down.
TGTGTAGTAAAAAGACAGATGGTTCAATCACCGTGGGCATATATAGTTCTTTGAATAGGTTGAAGCCTGCATTTTGTCAATCATAAATATGCTTAAATACTTAACTCATCATGAAGGATTTTAATGGCTTTTCGCCAATTGTTGAATCATGCCAATCCCTGCTTAACCCTTATTGATGTGTGTAGTAAAAAGACAGATGGTTCAATCACCGTGGGCATATATAGTTCTTTGAATAGGTTGAAGCCTTGTGTGGCTGTAACAGCATCTAACACATGCAAAAAACCCTGGGCAAGGCCCCACCTCTGGTTCAAATACATGGCAGAAGACTAGACTCCTCTCCTTTTACCTGTTGGGCATTGGCTGCTGGTATGTGTTAAGCCTGTTATCATTCACAAAAAGCATCATGCAAATCACACAAGAGATATCAGATGGGTTAAAGGGAGAGAGGTGAATGCATCCACATCTTCAATTTGTGGGCTTGTGGTCCTGACGTAGTCGAGATACAATACTATTTTTTATTGTTACAATATTTGACTTGATAGTTGCTGGTAAAATAGAGAAGAGGAAGCTTTTAGGAGGCCCGGGTTTATCATGAGGGGAACCAACTACCGGCTAGTGGAAGTTGAAGAAATACAGTGGGAAAAAATTTGAGTGGGTAAAACAAGTATGGGAGTTGGGTACTAACAGAGAACTAATATAAAGTATGTGTTAGACACTGGGGGGGTGTGGTTGATAGGGTGAAAGAGGTAGCTGTAGATGTTAAGAGTGGAAATAGAGAAGGAAACATTGTACTTCCTGGGGCCATAGTCAACTTTCCATGTGTAGCCACTTGCACAAAAACCTTTGCCCATATGACCTTGAGAAACTTTACCCATAAACATCCTTGTTGTAAGCAGAACCACCGCACAATTGGGATGACACTTGTTATGCAATATTTTCTATTATCTGGTGGGATAATGTGCTCCAATATCCAATTCAGGGTAGCCTTCGCCCATCAGCTTGTGCCAGACCTGTTACCTCCTTCTCTAATTATTGTAAGTTTAGAGTCCCCTTCAATTTAAGGTATTGGATGCTTTATTTCCTAGCCAAACATAAGCCTTTCTGAAAAGCCAATAATTCCACCAAATTATATGTTTGAATCATAGTTTCAAAACTCGGACTCAGACTTCGCAAAAAAACCAGCTGCCCAAAGTTTTTTGTCAGACTTCGGACTCTGGACTCCAGACTCAGCACTCAGCAGAAACTTGGCAAATTAAAAATATATATAAATTCAAAAAATAAGCTTATGTAACATGAAAAATGTTGATAAAAAGCACAAGAAATGAATTTAGAGAACACAGAACATAGAAAATTGTGGAAAATACCATAATCACCTAGGACTACGGGACGTGGGACCATAGAGACAGGGTTTCCAAGACGGCGAAAAACAAATCCCAGGTTATGGGGACAGCTGTTTAAATAATATATAGACATTAAAAATCTACAAATAATTTTTAAAAAAAATTGAATAAACTAAATTATGTTAATGTATGAAAAATACTTGTTCTCATTGATTTATTGGGTTTAAAGTTACTTACCTTTTCATCTAGCCTGATTTTGTATGCCAAAGGAGTTGTAAAATACTAAAAATAACATAATGGAAATTTTGCAAGGTTAATAGTTGTTTGTTCACTATGGCATTATTCATTTTATTAAAGCTACGAACAAATTCCATAGAGATTAAACCGCTGGTTTGATCTGTTCATTAGTGGCCGGGAATTCCTACTTACATTCAAGCTGGAATCCTTTATTAAGCACTTTTGTGGGCCTGGATTGCAGCTTAACTTTGATACTGCTAGTGTGTTACTGAAGCACCGAATTTTAACACTAGAGAACTGCATGACTTTCTTTCAGTTAAAGATAAAAAATTGTACTAGGAATTAAACCTTGCCCATCTGTTCGAGACCTGTCATTTCAACTATAGCCAAATCTGAATAAGTTTCATTTGTGAGGTCTAGGATGTTTTTCTTTTGGGTGTTTTTTTCGGGGGGAGCTGCAATACATTTCTAGGAAATCCATTTTTTTGGATATTTCTGGGACATGCGTCCCCTGCGGCCCCTGCAGCATACCCCAAGATCCAAAAAAATGGATGCGTCCCAGAAATATCCCTGATTTTCGGGGACGTCCCTTTTTTGCTTAGACTGGTGTGTGGGGGTTGAGCATTCCATCCCCGTCCCCGAGTCCCCGAAGTGTCCCGAACAGCTGGGAAATAGAGATGACACATCCCAGCATAACACTGAAAAACACTTCAAATCCATAACAAGCAAAAAATTTGAAAACAATTTTTTGGCACAGACTTGCAAGTTTTTCTGTGCAAAACTAGGCAGGCAGGAACCAAAAAGTTCTGTCAAGTTTCTGGTGAGTTACTCGCTGGTCCAGATTGTCTCATGAGTACTCGTATGTTTGGTAAATTCTCTGCAGCTTTTAAAACTTTGAATCCTAATGTTTTGGCAGAAGGTTGGGATAGGTACCCCTGATGATCTCTAATTATGCCACCTAGGGCTGATTTGTCAAGGTTTTTTCTCTCAGATCCATCAGAATTTAATTTAAAGTAAGCAACAGGAAATATAATTTTTTAGAGTTCAATCTGTCATGACAACATCCAGTGTTTGTTCTTTATCAATTGACAGAATGCAAGATCATCCATCGACCAAATACAAGATCATAACTAGATTCCATATTTTAGATTTCCTGTTACATTTCAAAACACAGAATTTTGGCATGTTTAATTTGAGAAAACAGCCTACAAACATAAGTTTGGTTGTAAAAAAAACTGTTTGGGGCCGGTAAGGGTTCAAAACAAACTACCATTGTCTATGGAGGACATAAATGATAATAGGTGGACAAAGCATGGCAAGTATCAAGTAATACAACTTAAAGAGGCGCACTACATAAAATAGTAGTAAATCCAAAATAAAATAACAAGTCTGAGCATATCATCCACTGAAAGAAACTTCTAACTCTGCTCTGTTGGGGAGAGCTTCTCTAACTCCCAAGACTAACTAGCTCTATCGGGGAGAGCTTAGCACCACTTGACTAACCACTGACGAGCACCACTGAACCAAGCACAAAACAAACGAGATGAACACCACTTGACCAAACACTAACGAGCACCACTGCATATAGTTTAATTGGCATAACAAGTCTGAGCATATCATCCACTGAAAAAATTTCTAATTATTGGAAAAAGCCTTCATTCAATGTGTATATCTGTTATCATTGATGTGTTATGGAGCCCTGCTACAGCCAGGCTTCGACATAAGGCATCATCATATCTCCATTCTTACTGTAATCATCAGGCTTTAAAAACCAATTGGATGCAAGATAGATCTGCTCTTTGAGTTAATAAAGATGGGAAGAAAATAATTAAATATAAAACTGCTCATTCAGAACAACTCGCTGAGGTAAATGGAAAGGAAAATCAATGAACAAAATGAAAAAGAGAAGGGAAATAAAGATGACTAAAGAATTTGCATGTCTATTTGTGCTACATTCAAAATGTATAAGAATTTAGATCAACATCACTCTTGGAAGTTTTTGCAGTTTTATCAGTTTCAATGGTAAAGGTTATCCAAGGAGCCAACAACATAACAGAAAACAGAGAATTAAAGTTCATTATGGCCCCCAATACGAATGATATGGATATTAAATGAGTGAAAAGGACATTAAAATTACTGAATTCAAGAATTTTTGCATGCCCGTGTTTGTTTGATTGTTTTCCTTTATGTGTGCATTGGTGCATTTTTTCTCTGTGTTTGAGTGTGTGTTTGTGAGGTTCTTTTCCTTTGTATGTCTCTGTGTGTGTTTCTGTGATTGAACTTTCGTATTTTGGGGGCATTTGTATGGCATATGTTTTTTAACTTTCTTTTTGGGATGAACATCAAGGATACCAACAACGAACTATGACAAGGAATTAAAGAGAATGCCACAGACATTTGTGTCACTCAATTCTAGATTGTAGAAGTTCATTGATGACTCCCTGAATAGAGGACCAGCATGCCAAGTTCCAACATTGAGTTTCACAAACTGGTGACCCTCAACTCGAAAGATATGAACATCCTCTGGCGCAGGGGGAACATAGTAATATCCAATTTTAGAGCGAATAATGTTCTTCCCATGACAATACTGAAAATCTGATTTATCAGAGCTGGAGATGCAATTTTCATCTCCACCTGCCTTTTGTGAGTCCTCTAATCTCTTAATTTCTGGCTCATTCCCTTCCATGATGGAAGGTATCGCCACACCAACATACCATGTATGGCCACCAACACTGCCAAGGCACTGTGTAACATTGCCATGATGCGTAATGTTATTAAAATGTAGAAACCCACCCTTCAATTCCATAATGTAAAACCTGCATGGAACAAGATTCAGCAAAGATCAGCATTGTTGACCATACAAATGTTGACACAAGAAATTGAAAAAATATTCGACATACGATACAAATGTCCATCAAACCAGACAATAAGGTACCACAATGAAAAGAAAAATTCAGGAATCGGCCATTTGATTAAAAAAATACAGAACATGTAATTATAAAAAATCTTCGTTTTAATCACGAATGAGGTTTTAAGTTTAACATCTATTAAAGTGCTACAAACTATTTGGTGAAATGACATTGAGCATCAAAAGGTGGAAACCGGGATGAGAGACTGCAGAACAAGGGCGGATCAGACTGATACGAGTCTTGATCTCCCAGTGAAAGCAGTTCAAAACCATGCAACACTATATCAGCCCATATAGAAGATCCAGTGTAGCTACAGTGTGTAGGATAGTAATCCAATGCTAGCCATTGTTAAATCTCACACTGGAGAATTTTCATCCCCTATTTATGGTATCAAAGAAGCCTGCTGTCAGAAAACTTCCATTACCAGCAATATGGAACCCCAAAATCTTGCCAATGAGGGTGAAATAAGTGACAATTTTCATTTAATTTCATTTAGTATCCATGCCCATTAGAGGCCAAAAAATGACCAAAGAACCGTATGAAACACAATATCCTAGTATACAAGAGGAGTGGCTCAAAGCATCTCCCAAAAAAAAACAAATTTTGAAGTTAACACTAGTAAAACTTGAAGTTGACAAAAAAACTATAAATTTATTTAGTATCCATCCCCACTAGAGGCCAAAAATTACCTAAGCACCGTACAAATTACAATCTCCTAGTATATCAGAGGAATGCTTAAAGCATCTCAAAAAAAATACAAATTTCTAAGTTAACACTAGTAGCACTTAAGGTTGAGAAGAATTCTATAATTTTATTATCTATCCATCCTCGCTAGAGGCCAAAAATTACCAAAGAACCATGTGATTACAATATCCTAGAATATTAGAGGAGTACTTAAAGCATCTCCAAAAGATAAAATAAACAAGTATCATATTATAGTGCAATGTGTCCTTGTCTAAAGGCTTAGATTAATTTTAAACAAATCCAAACAATTCATCAGAAAATCACAGATGGAAAGATCAAATTGGCAGGTCTAAAATTCAGCTTGGCGGGTTTTCCTTCATGTCAATATTTATGTTTGCCCTGACCTCCTGTGCCATAGTTACTGGCTTCACCATAAGTATAACCACTGATATGGGTTTCTAAACAATTATTCTCTGATGTTTTTCTTTGCAAATTTGGGGCCCGACACCACCATTTTTATCGTACAGGCAGTATGAAACAACTGATTCGATCAATGCTGATCTTCGGTTACAGATGGTGTCATTTGAATACTCAGTAATGTTGTTTATGGGGGATTAGGATGCCAATATAGCAGAGGAGTCTGATTAAATTTGCAGTTAGGTTGGATGAATCTTGAATTTGTATTCACCTTGTTGGCAGCTAACTTATTTGTATAACTAACAGCAACATAAGTATACTACACAACTGATTTTTTTACATTGAGATTTGATTGGTCGTGATACAATAATATTGGGTTGAGAGGTTTACATATTCTTTAGTTGTGATATTCATTGCATTCAGCTTTATAAAAGGATACTACTAGATTAGTAATATCAGAATTATTATGTCTTCAAATTCATTTTTTTTCTATTGAAGTTAACAGTTGTATATTCTCTATTTCAAAGTATTGGTTAACATTCCAAATTCAAGTTCAAATTCAATTTGAAGTTCTTACTATATCATAAATGTTATTTTTCTACATCAACATAACAAAAAATTGATGTTACAGTTGTTCTGCATTCAATTTGAAGTTCTTACCGTTTCATTATACATATATGTTTTTTTAAAGTCAAAGATAATAACAAAAGTTGTTGTTACAGGTTAAGTCACAAGGTTCGTGTTCGTGTTTGGTGACAATTAGATTCAAAACATATTCATCATCCAACAGAATTCTGGAAAAAAAAACATGATTTAGTTTGTATGATAAAGAAATTAAAATTAAAAATTAATACGAATCCTAAACTAAATATTAATATAGAATTATGAAATGCCAACTATTAATGCTAAATCAGTTAAAAGTGAATAGTAACTAACTAATACATAGACATAACGTCAAAGAAACAAAAAAAATAAAACAATATATAAATCTAAAAGTTAATAAACATAAATGATAATACTAAACATATTGGATAATAATAAATTTATAGAAATGAAATAAAACATAGAAAATAAAACATAAATATAAAAGTTAATAAACCTACGTCATAAGTTAAAACTAAATAAAACATGCAATGAGCTTCACTCAATGTCTAAGCCATAAGTTAAAACTAAGATAAAAAATGCAATGAGCTTCACTCAATGAAGGCACTTTCACAGCATAATGCATAGTTTTCTAAGGCACAACACCGAGAGTTTTCCAGGGCACTGACATTTCCACGACACATCACTCAATGGTGACGTTTTCATGGCACAACACATAATTTTCCAGGGCACAGCACCGAGAATTTTCTAGGACCCAAACACTTCCACGACACAATACCTCTCTCTACTTCATTGCACACTACACAGCCAGACTCATGAGCCCTTGTTGGAATGATGCGTGAATGTTGTGTGAGATTAACAGAAGACTTTTGCAACATGATTTGCTAAGTAGGTTGGCTTGGGCTCCAGTTGCAGTTGCTTTCTGTTCCAGTTGCAATCTTGTCTCCTTCACAAAGTTGCATGCTTCAGTGTGAAGCACCAAACTTGATTCATTTCAGCATGAAGTACCTACAAATATTCAGGCGATTTTAAATGATTTTTGTGTTATGATCAAATTTGCCAAATCCGAATTTTTCGATCGAATTTCAGTGGACTCTGTGACATAGGTTACAGGAATGTATGTACTAGAGCAAAAAACAACCAACAATAGTCCATCAATGTTACACTTGCTATGGTCTACCAAGCCTTTCAAGTCCTTGGAGTCTTAAATCAAGGGTGTTCCTAGATCTTCTTCTATTCTTTTGTGGTCCCCCAAATCAACTCTTTCATAAGGTGTTGCCAACCCTAGGAGGAAGTTAATGCGTCAATGGTGACTTCATGCAGGTAAGTATCCCTAACCTCTCTTGTTCCTTTACTTTCATTTGAGATTTGGATGTTGTGGATGCAGTCAAGCATAGATTAGGATAGGGTGGAATATTCTTTTATATTGCATTAGTTATCTATCAGTCCTTATCTTGCACAACCCTTGATCTTGTTTTGCAATCTCTTGGACCTCTCTTGCAATCCTTGTGACTCTTGCTTGGAAACCTCTTCGATCTTTTACCTTATTACTACCTTGATTACACTTTGATTTATCACCTTACTATTGTCAATTTACAATGAAGAGCGAGTTAGATGCCACTACCCTATACTAGGTCTAGGTTTTGGAATCCTATATCTCCTATAAAGTGTGGAGTATCATCTTCCTATCTCCATATCACTAGCAACATACAACCTCAAGGTGTGAATCTTTAGTATGACCCCCTTCATTTTCCTAGTATGGATTACCCCATTTAGAGAGAAAAAGAGGACCTTTATTGAGAAATTATTTATTTTCATACATTATGGTGAACCTAATGAGAATCTTCGTGTTTCATAAACATTCCTCAATATTTTCAAATAATATTTAAATTTGTAAAGCTTTCTGAAATCACTTCAACATGGGTCATATCTTTAACAAAATTCCTTTAAAATTAAAACTACCAAAATTGGGATCCCCCCTTTGATCCTACTTCATTCTATTACAACTATAATATGGTTGGCACAAACACCAAAGAAATGGTCCAAAAGGAAAATAATAAAAGGATGAATCAATCCAATACTAATACTAGAATCTCATAATAAGATCCTGAGCATAAGGAAGAAGACAACATAGAATATGTTTATTATCTTGTCATGAAATAATTCATCCCATCTTACCCCAAATTTATTGGCCAACCTCCTGAAGTCATTGTGGCCAATATGAAGGAATGAAATTCCACTTGGGTCAATTATTCAGATACAGACCCTTGTCATTCAATAACTACTAACATAAATGCACCTCTTGTAATGTCCCTTTTTGGGGGACTTCCAAAAAATAGCTAGGGCTGAATGAGAGATGACTGAAATTAATTTTTAGATGGCTGTAATCAGACTTCCGAGGGTTGGATATGACTGAAAATGCACATGGAAACCTGCAATTTTCCCTTCCTAGGGCAACAACCTGTTTTGGGAACTCCCACTCACTTTTGGATGCCCTAAACTCGCTGAAAATATGCCCAATCAAGCTCAAAAATTTTGATTAATTACCAGCAATCAAAATATGAAGGAAAACTGATTTTTAGTGCCCTAGAATTGAAGATATGAATTTCTATAAACCTTGTCTGCAGAGTTACTTTAAAAATTCATAACTTTACCTAGGAAGCTCCAAAATTCATGAAACTTGGGATCTTGGGGTTTAAAAATATGAAGAATACAAATATCAAGTCAACTTGTCCAAACATCCACCCAAACATGCCAAATCTGACCTACAAGCAATTCGCCCCTCTTGGAAATAATGAATTAGTGGCTCAAACATGCAAGGAAATGATTGCTTTCACCTTTAATAATTAGTATAAGTCCATCCATGCAAGAAATCATACCATACATCCATCAAAACATATCCAACATGCTCATGATACAAGTCGCCTAGGGCTAGATAGAAAGATATCAGCTCCAAATTCCTTGAGATATTCAATAATTCCAAATATCCTTGCTTGAGGGTTTTCGTCCCCAAGACAAGTTCCACTATCAAGGGTTTTCGTCCTTGAAGTGGTCTCAAACAAGGGTTTTCGTCCTTGATGAGAGAGAGGAAAGGTACAACCTTTACCCAAAAGAAATAATAAGATTCAACATATCACATAATGGCCAAGCATCCTCCTTTTATAACATAAGGGGTGCTACATCATAACTTATGGCCGACCTTATAATAAGTACCTTTTAATTATCTAATTTGTATTTGGAGCCTACATGCTCAAAATACTTTATATTCTAATTAAATGAGTTCTTCTATTGGAGCGCTTGGCTTCCCAATAGGAATACATGATAATAATGAAAATATCTATTTAGAAAATGTCATCCAAGTCTTCCCCTTGCTTCTTTCCTTAAACCCACGGGGAGGAAGAATGGGTTAAGGTCTTCAATTCCGCTAATCTCCAAAAAGGGACATGACAAGTATCCCTATGAAAATTGGTGAATTTTGGAAGTTGATATTGTTCTCTTCCTAACTATAGTCATTCAAACCCTTAGTTGGTCAAATCTATGTACTCAAAGCATTTATTCTCAAGATTTCTTTAAAGGGTTTCAAGTTGAATTGATCATCAATTGAATAAACAAGGTGATAATGAGAATGTTAAATCCTTCTATCACATGCATGGAATTTGCCTCTCAACCATCTTTGTAAACTGATGAATAACAACACATCTTTTTATACAATGAATTCTCTAGGGCAGTATATTAGGTCCACCTTGGAAACCTAAGTGACCCAATAAAATTTAGATATTTTTCTCATACCAACTTTCAGGGTGTTATATCAACTTAGAAAGCCTTCCAAGAAATATCTTATGTGCATCAATTGAAAACCTCAACCAAAGTAAACTCTGAAATTAACTATTGTCCAATCTCAAGCACTTCAAAAATCTTCACATTTTAATGAAACCTCGAAATCACAATGCTACGGATGATTGAGTCTCAACATTCCTAAACTAAAAATGTTGTTGAAAATATCCATTCACAATATTTTCTCAACCCTCCTCAGATCCAATGGAGGATCTTGAAATCCCTCTTCTTTGCAGCAAATAACCATGTGAGCTTGATCCACAAAAGACGTTTATGGCCAAAATTTCCCTAGGCATATGAATCTACTGTCTGAAAAACTGAATATGAAGCTCATTCCTACTCCCCTATGAAAATCAATGAAATGATTTTTTGTTGGTAGCACAAAGGTTGTGACTATTGTAGAAAAATTACAAAGCTTTCATAGTTTTTGCAATAATTTTTACCTGTTGTGAAGGTTGATCATGAAGCATATGCCCATTCAAAAGAAAAGAGGAAATTTCACCTCGATGATTGTATGGATTAGCATGACCATTTAATCTTGTCTGTAAATCAAGCCAAAACATCCTAAAGTCTATATGATCCCCGTGCCCAATCATTCTAAGGTTGAACAATTCCTTAACCTAAAAATATTAGACTGGAGCAATAAGATTCTTCTTCTAACTTTATCAAAACTTATTTAATTTAACCCTGAAATTCGAGCCTATAAGATTATGATGGGACATGAATTAGAATGAAATGTTAGAGTGATTTCCATTGATAAACATTCACCCTTTGCAAATGGGACGTCACTTCATAGGGAAAACAAACTGTTTAATTAGGGAATATAATCCCTCACAGAGTATTTCGAATTTACCTTTGCCTCAAACTTGTTACTTTTCTAGTGCTAAAGCGTCCCCCCCAATTTTGACACGTTCGATGATTATTTTGATCACGTCCAAAGTGGGGGAAACGTTTCCCACTGAAGTTTTTTGCTGGGAAACGTCACATGGGGACGTCTGAAGATGGTTATTGAAACATCCTGGGGTCGGGGAAACGTGGGGGGGACACTAAACGTCCAGATCCCCCACGTTTTCTGCCTCTTTTTTCAACAAAAAAACATAATTCCAACACTGAAACTATTTCCTTTTAATTGTAAATCACTTATAATATGTAAAACCACATTAGCTAGCCTTTGTGATAACCCTAAAAGTGAATTTTAGCTTCCTTACAAATTTACAATATGGGTAATTTCATAATCACTAAGCTTTGGCGAAATGTGCAAATGTTAGAGTAAGTTTGAATAGCAATCTTATGCAAGGCAAGAGTAATGAGAGCTGAAGCAAGGATTTATGTGGAGCCAGAGTTTGAGCGCAAAAGCTGGAGTGTGTTTGTTGAGCAAGTAAGAGCAAACATACCCCCTGAGACTGCAAGAGTCTAATTGCTACCTAAGAGGAGGGAGTTAATGAGTATGAATGCAACTATTGTCACTTGATCAATCGTAATTTAGAATGGTTTTATTTTTATATTTTATAATATATTTGAAATTTCAGCTTGTCTCAAATTCAAAATTCAAATAAGTATTACGAATTTTCAATTTATGACATTAACATATTGATGTTATAGTATTAAGGAATGTATTTGATGTTTATGAGTTCAAGTTCCACCTTATTTAAATCTCAAATGGTTTTATTTCAGCTTATTTATATAATTTAGTCACTATATCTTTATATTTTAAATATTTATATATTTTTTAATTAGCCGTCCCCCCCCGCCGTCCCCAAAATTTAGAAATTTTTTGCTGTCCCAGAAACCCCGTCCCCCCATCTCAGGTAACTATGGGAATAAGATGTTGGCTCAAGCAAGGTTCAACAATTCAATAAACAGGGTGCAGCTGTGACAACAGACATTGATTTCAGATTGCATGTGTTATAAAAGGGATGACAATTTTGATTTTGACAACTATGACAGAAGAGACAATATGAAAGATCCCTGGATGGATCTTTTTTGTACTCTACTGATTTTTAATCAATCCCAAACTATAGCAAATACAGTTTTATGTGTATTTATGACAATATCCCTAGTTACAGATCTGGAAAGTGCGACTAGGTTCCAAAGGAGAGATATCAATGTAAATCACACCCAATAAAATTACTTCTGGTTTCTAATGACTGCCCAGATATTTGGGGGCTGAAATACATATACATGAAAACTGGACTTATAACAATCCAACATGCCCAGAAAATCATATCTGAAGTCTGTTATTATTCAGATTGAAAATCTTCAAAATATACTCCAGAAATGATAAAAAAAGTACAGCGATCAGATTGCAGAATAATGGCAATTATTTGACAAATATTTTCAAGATGAAAATACCTTTGAATTCGCTGCCAGACTTTTACAAGGGACTGATCCAACTGCTGGTTGCAAATCACTGAAAACACCTTCAATTCCCTTTCCACACATGGCTGAACTGAACCTGGAAGTCTGATGAAGAACACTTTAATTATTTCTGAGTGAAATTATCTCAATCTCCTAAAGGTTTTCGTCAGCAAGAGATAAATTCACAAGGGTTTTCGTCCTTGGAATTTCTGATAAAAGCTTCAGAGCTCTTAGCAATGCAATAGATAATAATAAAAATCTGGATGCATCCTCTCTACAAGTTGACTTGTTTATTTAAAGGGAGATCAGCCAACCACCACCCCCAAATCAGCCAATAAAAATTGTTTCATTCTCCTATGCTGGGCGCATTTTCCCTTTTGGGCTGATTGGCACATTTCCCAAAAATTGGCTCCCTAAGGTAAGTCGCACTTTCTCTTTTCCAATACAATTATTTTTAATTGTATTTTTGACATTTGCCCTAATTCATCATTATACTTTATTATTTATTATATGTGCTTTTTCATGATATTATTATTTTTTGAAACAATAGCACCATATAATAATAATAAAGTTATGTCACCCTTAAAAACTCCCCTTTGGCCATCGGGTAGACATAAAGGGCCAAAGGTCTTTGATTTGGAAAAGGGGACATTACAGTCCTCCCTTCCCGAGATTGCTTGCCCCCAAGCAATCATAAACTACAACTCTGCATTCTACCCGTTCCAAGATCCCAGACCAGCCGAAGCTTTCTTAAGAGTTTCATATGCACTATACAATGCTGCTCAAACACTGCAGAAATTGAAAACTTATGTAACTTACTTGTCATTAGTGAAACTAGCGTCCTCATGTATGCTTCGAACTTGCTGCACTCTTCATCACGTCCTTGCTGGTCCATGCTGATATGCAGTGAAAAATCTGCATAGATGTCCTCACATATGATTCCTGGTCCCAAACTATCATAGACTTAGCTGCCATTTTATGGGGCAGCGTGTACTTGAGTGCTCTTAAGGTGACTTGTTTCCCGTTGTGTTGGAAACTCAACTCCATATTTCCCACATCTTGAGTGACTCTTCCCAACGAATGAAGCCATTGCAGAGCCAAGAACAACATTGTTATCTTTTAAATCCATGACATAGAAATCATCACAAAGTGTATACTCACCAAAGAAAATGCTAACTTGGTTGACCTTCTTCTTGCAATGGAAGAATGAGACCTCCTGCTATAGTCACATCAAAGCCTTCAAAGTTATCACAAAGTAAACCTTTTTGGTCTACCAAACCTGCATCCAGGAAGTTGTGTGTAGATCCACTATCCAATAATGCCATGATCCTACACCCGAACATTGTGCCTTCAAACATGAATGGATTATACTTGGGTGCTCCCGAAAGATAGGTGAGTCTACCGTCATTTGCAATGCCTGGTGTTGGCTGCTCCTGTTCATCGTCGGAATCTTCATGCCTCAACCTTTATGAGATGGATTTTGCCTTTCCCAAGACAATCTATGCCCCGGCTCCCACAGATCATTGCAATGAAAGCATAAATTTTTCCGGCGAAGCTCATTCTTTGAAACAGTTCAATCCCTCTTGGGTGTAAACTCAACCTTCGAAGAAGTGGGCTGCTCTTGTTGTTCTGATTGTTCCTCCCTGATGTTCTTCCTTTGGGGCTGCATTGGAGTAGTGTCTAAGTCCAAGGTTGTCCAAATAGCCTCATGCAAAGTAGTAGGCTTAAGAGCCTTGACCAATCCTCTCAGCCTGTCATGATGGAGAATCCTTCAATGAACAACATCACTACTCGCCTCTCAGGCATCTCTGGCACCATCACTGCTATACGCTGAAATTCGTTGATGTATGCATCAACGTGTCCACTTTGTCGAAGTTGTGCCAAGTCCCTATAGTAAAGCTCTACATCCCTGCGATCAAATCTCGTAATCAACTTCTCACTAAATTCTTTGTATGATTGCAGAAGATCATGCCTCTGAGTGATAAGCCCATGGTGCCACCCAATGTTTTAAAAATCGGAACCGGACTCAGAACCGGCCGAGGTCAAGACCAGAACCGAACCGGTTCAAACTTAATGAACCGGTTTACTAAAAAATACATAAAATTTTATATTTTTAATGAAAATAATATATTTGAAAGGTTAAAAACCATGATTCCAACAATTACACACAAAATATGCAAAGTTTGCTCTTATATATATGCAAGAAAGATGTTTATAGCATAATGGCACGAACTCCAAGTCCAATACACAATACATATATCATAGATGAGATTCCGAAACAAAATACATAAACAATGAGGCTCTAAATGGCCTCCATAGTCTCCATAGAGACTCCAAAAAAACAACATGATATGATCATTGATACATTACAAATACTACAAGTTACAAAACTCTAGAATAAACTAGATGACATCAATGATCAATCATCAAACTCTGCACCGCTGCTGGAAATGGGATCCTCAAGGTCATCCTCATCAATATCATCACCGGCCTCTGGCTCTGACTCGGACTCATCCAAATCCTCAGGTACATCTGCAACAACTATAGCTGCACGAGGCTGGGGAGTAGCACGAGTGCGACTAGTGCCTGCTGTGTCTCGTGACGATGGCGGCGGTGCTGCTAATGGCTCATCAGATTCTTGATCCAAACCCATCCACCCCAAGTCATCGGATCAAACTCTGCTGGCTGACTCTCCTCTACCCATTCTGAGGTTGGATCTATATCATCCAAGACAATGGGATCAGTATCAGGTCTTCGGTTCAACAACTGGTTGCGCCTTAACCGAAGGTTGTACTGCACAAAGACAAGATCATTCAACCGTTGTTGTTCCAAACGGTTTCTCTTCTTCGTGTGAATCCGCTCAAAGACAGACCAGTTGCGCTCGCACCCCGAAGCACTACAAGTTTGGCTCAGGATCCTAATTGCAAACTTTTGCAATTGAGGACACTGACTACCAAATGAATCCCACCAATGTGCTGCGATAAAAAATGTAAATGTTTAATTAGTAAACAATGACAATAAAAGTTAAAAACACAGTTAAAAATTAAAAGTAAAACATAAACTTATAACTTAAAGGTTAAAGCGTAATTCAACAAATTAGAAAAATATTGTCTTATGCTAAAAATTCATGATTATTCATTAAAAATTTTAATCAAATGAACTTCAAAAAACTTAGAATTTCTTACCTGGTTGGTCCACATCCCTTGCAATCTTTGCAAGGTTTTTCCCAAAGGTACCTGTGGCTCTGCTGAAGAAGCTGATCTGTCGGTGAACCTCAAGTTGTTGCATCTCATCAGGGACCATGCGCTCTAGGCACTCGTACAAACCATCTTTTACTTCTCCTGTTTGATCTTCTCCAAGCTGAGCTCTGTAATGATATTTTGGGTTCAAGAAATACCCAGCTGCATGTATAGGTCGATGGAGTTGATTGTTCCATCTATTATCTATGATCTCCCATATAGGCCCATACTTAGTTACCCTGTCTTTGTATGCTGCCCTTATCTGCTCCTTTGCCTGATCCATAGCCTCATAAATATAGCCCATGGCTAATTTTTCCCCATCCACCAACCGCAACACCTTAACAAGAGGCTCAGCAACTTTCACAATCTCTGCTGTTTTTTTCCAAAATAAATTATCAAAAAGTTTCTTCTTTGTGTCTTTCCCATCCTGTTTCCGGCTCCACTTTGATGCATTCCATTCATCACTTGAAAACATCCTTTTCAAGTTTTGTTGTTGGGAAATAAGAGATTGCAACGTGAGGAAGTTTGTTGCAAATCTCGTGATGGCTGGCCTAACAAGTTCTCTGCCCTCAGTGTTCTTCCTCATTAGGTTCAATACCCATGAGTGATTGTAGATGTATTTGGTGATGCTTTTGCCATGCTCTACAGTGTTCTTGATCCAATCTTTTTTCCCTATATCCTCAAGCATGAGGTCTATGCAATGTGCAACACATGGAGTCCAAAATATTGTTGTGTTTAGCCTCTAACATCTTACCAGCAAGAACATAGTTAGAGGCATTATCTGTTATGATTTGTACAACATTTTCTACCCCCACCTCTAAAATAATCTCATCCAAAAGCTCAAACAATAAATTTGCATCTTTCACCCTATTAGATGCATCTACTGATTTCAAAAACATTGTACCTTGTGGACAAGAGGCAAGAAAATTTATTATTGTGCGGTTCTTGCCATCACTCCACCCATCTGACATGATAGTGCATCCTGTTTTGGCCCATGAAGCTTTGCAACTTTTCAAATATTCATCTATGGATGCAACTTCTTTCTTCAAAAGTGATCCTCTCAAGTCATGCATACTAGGGCCTTTGAAGCCCTTACCAGCAGCAACAATAGAATCAAACATCGGCTGGTAATAAGGTGAGCAGGCAACATTGAAAGGGATATCTGCATCATACCACCATCTAGCAATGTACTCAAAAGTTGCTTCTTTGTATTGCTTCTTCCAATGGTTATCCAAGGTAGGCTGATTTTGTGTTGGCATGGAGGCACTAGCAGTGGCAGGTGTGGAAGATGGAAAAAAGCTTTGAATGGTCTTTCTTTTTTGAGGCCGGTTTTCTTGACTATGAGTGGATGGGGGAGGCATATACCGAAAGGGGTCTCTAACAGTCACAGAAGGGTCAGAGCAAGATCCTTCAACACTCAAGGCATGTTCCCTCCTCCCTATTTCAACTTCCATCTCTTTTTGCCTAGCCTTCTCTTCTCTATGTTTTTCAAGCATGTTTTTCATTTCCAACCTAATGTCATCAATACCAGGTGCATCACATGGGGTAACTTGGCCTCTTTGACCAGCCAAGTGTTGTTTCAACCTATGAATCCCCCCCCCCGCTTGATGTGTTTCTTACAATATTTACAAAAAACTTGATCATCAATTACGTCTGCATGGGCCCATGTAGGGTCTTTTGTTTTGGGGGCCATTGCAAATGCAAATAAATCTGAAAATGCAAATAAAAAATAAATAAATTTCCTATTTCTTATTTAATAAAATTTACAAATAAGGGGCAAGTTTAAAATGTAACATACCTTTCAATGTGCACACAAATGAGGTGAAGAAATGCTCCAAGCTTGTATATGGCACCACAAAGAGCCCACACTCCAAATGTAGATGTAAATGCCACCACAAAGAGCCCACACTTGATGCCAAACAACCCAAACTCACTCCAAATGAACACTATTCAATGCTGCCCCAATCCTCCAAATCCTTGCAAATAAGAGAGGTGCTCACAAATAGAGGTGAGGTGCTCACAAATGGATGCCAATATCACCACAAAGAGCCCACAAGCAATGCCAAACAAGCTCCAAGCCTCCAACTTCCAAGCTCACTACAAAAAATAAACTCTTCAATCTTATGCTCACAAATGCTCAATGAATGAGAGGTGTGAAGTGATAGAGGGGGGGTGTATTTATAACACTAAATTAGGGTTTAGAAGCAATAAAAAATAAAAGAAAACAATTAAAAACACGTTTTTTCCACGTTGGCGCCGTGTACAGCCGAAAACAGGGTTTAGTGAACCGGACCAGTTTGGCTACGGAACCAGCCGGTTTGGGCTAAAACCGGTCAAACGATCCGGTTTCACAGGCCGGTTCAAATGCAAAAAAATTAACCGGTCAAACCGGCCGGTTCCGATTCCGGTTTGACCGGTTTTTAAAACATTGGTGCCACCAATCATACGCTACTCCCTCAAGGTGCAACGTGGCAAATTGGATAGCCTCCTGCTCCTGCATAGGCTTGAGAGTGAGATATGTGTCGAGCTTGTGAATCCATGCTCTCGCGCTAATCTTTCCACTACCATCAAATGTGGAAAGGGTCACCTTGTTGGTGGCCTGCTTCAACTCCCTATTCTGTTGTTCTCTAGGCCTCTATACCTGTCTAGCTCTCAAGCTTTCCCTTCTTTGAGCACAATACTGATGAAGGGGAAAGGCAGTCCAAACCTCCTGTGGTAGGGCTCTCCACTCATCATGCGCTGCCATCACAGTATCTTGAAAGGCTATGTCTTCAAATGGCTCCTCAACTAATGGTGGTTCCTCCCTCTGCAGGAATCTAGGCTGCATAGGTCGATCCGCAATCCTCGTGGGTCTCCTTTCCTCTGTATATCTCCTATCACGTGGAGGGGAGCCTCTTACGCTACCCACTTCAGTAGGTACCCTACTGTGCCTTCTGTGGCTGCTGGCTATGGACGCAGATCTTTCCCTTCTATCATGTCGATTTCTTGTTCTATCTATAATCAAATTCTCCATCAGTTGCCTCATAGTCTGCATCATCTCCTGATGGGAATCAATCATACCACTGAAAAGAGCATCTGGATCAGGTCACTCTCGTCATGGAGGAGTGTGTGAATCCTCCCTTCTATTCATAATTCTGGAACCACTTCCAGTATTCAGATCTGTTTGAATACGAGCCTAACTCCTTGTATAATATCGGTGTGGCCCAACTTCTGTAGGCTGGATAAAACAAACCCAAACAAAACCCTCCAGGTGGGAGGATTGATGCTCTGATACCACTGAAAGATCCCTGGATGGATCCTTCTTGTACTCTACTGATTTTTAATCAAGCAAAAACAGCAAATACAGTTTTATGTGTATTTATGACAATATCCCTAGTACAGATCTGGAAAGTGCGACTAGGTTCTAGGAGAGATATCAATGTAAATCACACCCAATAAAATTACTTCTAATTTCTGATGACTGCCCAGATATTTGGGGGCTGAAACACACAGAAAACTGGACTTATAATAATCCAACATGCCCAGAAAATCAGATCTGAAGTCTGTTATTATTCAGATTGAAAATCTTCAAAATATACTCCAGAAATGATAAAAAAGTACAGCGATCAGATTGCAGAATAATGGCAATTATTTGACAAATATTTTCAGATGAAAATACCTCTGAATTCGCTGCCAGACTGTTTACAAGGGACTGATCCAACTGCTGGTTGCAAATCACTGGAAAACACCTTCAATTCCCTTTCCACACATGGCTGAACTGAACCTGGAAGTCTGATGAAGAACACTAGGAATTTCTGAGTGAAATCCCCTCTCAATCTCCTAGGGTTTTCGTCCGCAAGAGATAAATTCACAAGGGTTTTCGTCCTTGGAATTTCTGATAAAAGCTCAGAGCTCTTAGCAATGCAATAGATGATAATAAAAATCTGGATGCCCTCTCTACAAGTCGACTTGTTTATTTAAAGGGAGATCAGCCAACCACCACCCCCAAATCAGCCAATAAAAATTGTTTCATTCTCCTATGCTGGGCGCATTTTCCCTTTTGGGCTGACTGGCACATTTCCCAAAAATTGGCTCCCTAAGGTAAGTCGCACTTTCTCTTTTCCAATACAATTATTTTTAATTGTATTTTTGACATTTTAATTCATCATTATACTTTATTATTTATTATATGTGCTTTTTCATGATATTATTATTTTTTGAAACAATAGCACCATATAATAATAATAAAGTTATGTCACCCTTAAAAACTCCCCTTTGGCCGTCGGGTAGACATAAAGGGCCAAAGGTCTTTGATTTGGAAAAGGGGACATTACACAATAAATCTAGATACAGAAAGTTTTGCAAAGTATCCATGTTAATTTGTGCATGAAGAAAATGTGGAAAAATCTACAAGATTTAGTGAGCCAAAGAGTTTGAGGTAAAGGCAGATGGCAAAGATAGATGATTAAGATATCATTTACTGAAAGAGATCACAGAGTCATTTACTGAAAGAGATTCTAGTGATTAGTTTGCATAGAGAAGATTGCCCCTTGTATTGTTTTGAGAAGATTTTCAAGGTAAAATAATGCCCCATATGAAGTAGAGCTGCCAGCAAGATTGGATAATTCTGCCTATGTTCAATGTTTCGGACTTGTATCCATATTAGGAAGGTGATAGTGTTGAAGAATAGGAAGAACAATTTGCAGGCTGGAGAACTCAGATTTCTGAGAAGTGAGAAGAGATTAAACAAATACTTGGACTTCTACTCAACTCAGAATCAAGACCATTCTCGAGGTGACAAGAGTAGACAAAAGTATTTCCACCCCTATTGCTGGAAAAACAAGGAGCCAAAAGAAGATTTGTGGATTTCAGATGCAATAATTGGTCAGATTAGTTGGTTGAGGCCCGAGGGCATTAGTTCCAAAGCTTCAATTGCGAGCACCGGGGTCACAATTGAATTTTCAGGAAAGTATCATGCAAGAGCCATTTCCCATTCCATAGGTATCTTGCCATTTGTATTAATTAATCATCTTTCAATAGATTTGAATACTTGTGGGCTACCTAACATAAACCATAGAGCAACATTAGGACAATATTGTTGTTTGCAAGGCTTACATTCAAGATTTGCAAGTCATTTCTGAGCTTCAAACTGTTCATTTCTGGAAGTTTCACAGACAAGAGCTGCAATAGCCTGTTGGAGTTCACAAGCCCGTGCAAGCTTTGCAAGACCCAAACTGTTTCACATGTCTAAGACTCAACATGTTTTGCAAGTCCTTTTCAAATCATAGTTGCCATGTTCGAAAAGTTCAGATAGTTTGAAAGGGGAAAAAAGTTCATGAGTTTAGAATTTTTTGTAAGGTTCGGTTCGGTTCGGTTCGGTTTAGAAAATTTACAAATATTAAATATATATAAATAATAAATACTATACATATATGATGATATTTGAAAAGAAAAACCAATTACACATATTAATAACATGGCTAATATATAAATCGAATAATGAGTTTTGTCCTTTCGATCAAGGTTCGCCAAGAACCCCCAGTACCCTGCCTGGCATACGTATCTGGTACGAATATGTCAGGGTACGGATGTTGATGGGTGCATTCGGGTTCTAGACATACCCACAGAAGAACTCCAGACGTACCGTGGCACCCATTAAGGTATGTCTTTTAAGGCATTAAAACAATTGGGACATAGACAATGCAGGACCCTAACATTTAAATGAATAAAATATTAAACCCTAAACACTTCAAAAAGCTATAAAAAGCACTCACATTCATGTTGACTTGATATTCCTATATCATATGAATGGCAGCCACATGATCAATGAAATGTATAATCTTAAGTATATTGTATGTTTTGAAAATTTGAACATTGATCCTAGTATATTTTTCAAGTTTTGTTTGTATTCATCATTGATAACATGATATTCGTATATCATATGTATGGCAGCCACATGATCAATAAAAATGCAAAGTCTTAAGTATATTGAATGTTTTGAACATTGATTATAGTTTTGTATTACTATTTCAGTTTTTTATAGACTCCAAAATAAGTAAAATGAGTATATATATATATAAAAAAACGTATCGTACCCATGGCGTGTGCGTGTGCGTGTGTGTGTGCATGTGCGTGCGTACGCGTGTGTGCGTGCGTGTGCGTGTGTCTGTGTGCGTGCGTGTGTCTATGTGTGTGTGTGCGCGTGTGCGTGCATGCATGTGTGAACGTGCGTGCGTGTGTGTGCGTGTGCGTGCATGTGCGTGCATGCGTGTGTGCGTGCGTGTGTGTGTGTGTCAGGACGTATCCAAAACGTATTGTATCCAAGGGTTTTTTTAAATTGACATATCCACATATCGTATCCATATCCAAACCGATACTTGTATCCGTATCCTGGTAGTTTTATGTAGAAATAGAGCATAAAGCATGATGAAATAGAGGGAGGGGAGCGTCCCTGTTTGGGCGAATACCAACAAATGAATCTGACGCATCGAAAACCCCATTTTCTATCAAAACAACTCACAAATTATGTGAAGTCGGGTCAGCTAAAACAGTAGTGGTAGCCTTGGCATTACCGTTGAATATGCAAAGGAAAGAGTGAATGAATACGACAGGGCAGAGGAGGAAAAATAGATGCTTTGATCTGTGTGAATCAAAAAAGTGAATATATTATTAAGAATAGAAAATGTAAAAAGTGGGGAAGATAATTTCGACTCTAATTTATGTCCCAAAATGACCCATTTGGTAGTAGTTTAAGTCTATTTTCTGCAGACAAGTGAGCCCAAGTAATTTTTTGTTCAAAAGCATTCTTAAACTAGAACAGCCATATAATGAAATACTTGTCAACATTGTATTATTACAAATGTGTTCTGACGGTTCTGTTAAACCTGATTAATTATGAAAAAGGAATCTAGATGATGAGAAATATTTCAAGTCTCCAATGCTGAGGGGAAGACAATTCATATTTTTGCATCCTTCTATGTCTAGAGTAGTTAAAGATGTTAAGTTTTCTATCCCATAAGGGAGTTCAACCAGACTGTAGCAGTAGGCTACAACCCAATGACTGCACTGAGAAATGATTTTACAAATCACTCGAAATTTCTTTAAAACTCTCGCACCTCCTCAAATTAAGGCTAACAAGAGATCCCAACTCCCCGAATCCTGTTAGTAGATTCTTCAACTTCTTACAATCACTCTAATCCACTTCATCATGTAAATATCTGAGCTTGGAAAGTAACACTAGCATTTCTTCTACATCTGGACACTGGGAAAGTTTGGATTTTTACACATTATATTGTAACCTTTAAAAAGACCTTGGGTTTGGTATTTCTGAACAATAGCGTCCACGCGAAACAAGTTCCCTAATTTCAGGAAGATGTTCAAATTCATTGATTCCAATTATGCAGCTACTATTGTACTTCTTAAATTTGAGCACTTTTATACTTGAGATATCTTGTACCCAAAATTAGTGAGATTAATGTAAATAAGATACTTTACTGTACAATAAAAAGTTACTGAAAATAATTATTTTGTGGAAGAGTCTTCATACAGAAGCCTACTTTTCTTGGACGAAGTCAGAATCATGTCCTTCCCAAACACATAATCTATGTAAATCAAATGCTTGAGATTTAATATATTCATTGGTAGATTCGGTATTGTACCGACTTGAAATGACATTAGCTCCTTAAATTGCTTACTGCATTCTTCTTCCAGAACTGTGGAATCTTCCACTGCAAATACTCTTGTGGAAGTGGACATTTCATTCAACACCTGTGCTAATATATGAAATGGACTCTGATTCTCTCTCATCCAATCTCCTTTTATTTGAGAAACAAGTTGTTGGATTTCAAATGTCTGGTCAAACTAATTTTAAAAAATAGATTATGTGATTTTTGTTATTTAATTTCATAATATCTCATATCCACGTGCCTCACCATTCTTCAAGATGAGAGGTCAATTTAGCTGCATTTGCGTGACTATATGACTCTGTTTCAATTTATTGTGCCCAGCTAAAAGAATGAGGATCACCATTTACATGTACTTTAGCCCCTCTGCGTTTTCTTTTGAGGCCTAGATGCATCCCTCTTGTATGACATTCAAAATCCTTAAAGGGCTTCCTTGATCAGAGATGGATGCTAACTTTCTCCCAATTCCTGATCATAGCATAATGAGCAAACGTAAGGAATGCCTCCTGAGCATTCGGTTTGAACCCCTCGTAGGAAAAGAGAACCATGTACTCATCAAAACTATATTTCTTGGTGCCACTAAAATCCTCTCCACATTTAAGCCAACAAACTACTATTTTTTAAGCTTCTACCACTTCCAAAAACATAGGATAACAACAACATATCTACACTATGTTCTTTGTATGAGGTCTTTCATTAACGGTAGAGCTTGTCTCTTTTTCTATCTATTTTCCTGCATAAGACTTTAAAGGCTACATCAACAGAATAAGATTCCACTGGGTAAAGAATACAGGGTTCAATCCTACAAATATGTAATCACACATGATGCATTTATTTCTCCAGCTATTAAAATTAACTGGAGTTTCTTAGCACTTGTTACCACCTTAGGTAGAAGATTTTCCAGAGGTTATAAGATCAAGGCATTGTTGATATATAAGAAGAAAAATTCTTCTTTCAGGATTCTTCATCCATTGTGGAAGTTAGGACTTTGATCTCACCTGTAGCTTGGTTCATCCCCCTCAAATCCTGCAAAATCAAGTGATTGTAGATCTTCTACATGGGGTTCTCTTTCCAGGTTCTGAATGAGAGTAACTTCAGAATTTCTACATCCTTGGAGTTTTTATCTCAAAAAGGCATTAATAACATCTGTTAATGTAGTTTTCCTAGATCCTCTGACACCATAAACAACCATTGCTTTGGTTGGATTATCATCTTCCCAACCAGAGCTGCTTAATGACCTCATCAATATTTTGTTTTATTGTAATTGCACTCGTCAAAATGTATGAAAAGTTTGAAAATTATAAGAAAATATTATAAAGTTATTCATGTTAACAAAGCAACGCCTTAATAGAGAAACAAACTAAGAAAATACTGTGTACTTATTCCTGTTAACAAAGCAACAGATCAATAGAAACAGAGTGGATAGGTTACCTGCATCTTCATTAATGGTGGGAACATGTGGGGTAATAGGTACCTTCAAAAGTAGAGGCATCTATTTGTAAATTAATATTTTTCAGCGTGTCATCCACTTCCATTTTCATCTTTTTAAAACATATTACCTACACCATTATACATTATTCAACCTCTAGAATCCCTGTCCCCCTTCATTTCCATGAATCACCTATGAAATAGGTATTCATTAGCTAAGAATAGACTCTAACAAGCACCTAAACTGACTCCTAAGCCAATTCACACTCCTAAGAAGACTCAACAACTTCCTCTACATAGAAATCACGTGGATATCTCCTTAATACTCTCATGTAATCCATATAAGACAACTATTACATGATTACATGGCTTTATTTTTCCAATATTACTCCTTTACTATGTCAAATTTACTCCAACTTTCTTACAAGTACTCATTCTCCTTTTACAACATATTCAACTTTAACATTCATTCACTCACACCTATACTAACATGTTATAATGGTCATATGACCTTCTTGCATCTTATCACTTGATGCTCCTGCATGGTTGGTTTCTATGGATTTGCTCTTGGGTGTTCTATGGGAAAGTGGTTTTACATCTTGCCATTAACATCCCAATTGCATCTTAATGTACTTAAAAGAGTAAAATCATACCATTTACAATAATATTAGTTTGTCTTCACATGATCCATAAAAATAAATAATGTATAGCAAATTCAAATAATGAAGTAAAGAAGATGGAGAAAAATCAACGTGAATGGAGAACCTTCACAAGAACTATTATATTACTCTTCCAGTATCATTAGTGTGTGGCTTTGACAACTGTCAACTGGTTCAAATCTAATTTCACAACCTTGTTCGATAGCTTGGGAGCTCTAAAAGTATCACTTGCTTTCCTATAATTATACATAGCCCTATAGGAAATTGATCTCCTTCTTTGGAACTCTAATAAAGTGATAACACCTTGCAAGAGCACAATAACAATAGGATATGTTTTGCCGGGGGGGCGGGGGGTCGGGCGATGTTATCTCTGCATTTTATCAAAACAATGGGAATGCCTCTAAGGTGTGGGAACCCGACTCCTTGAGATAGACCTCTAGAGAAAGATGGCTCTTATCCTAACTACGTTATGTTATCACTACTCTACTTTAATCTACCAATTGTAGAATAAAATTGATGAGAAAACATGAAAATTAAGCATGGTGATGCACCAAGAAGTAAGGGGATCACCCTCCCTATATGAGTTAGCAAGAGAGAGGACAAAACACAAATCCAAAGGGCATATATGAGCCACAATAAGCTAACATTTAAATCTAACTCTCAATCTCTAAATTTGTAAGACAGTGAATAAAAACCTTGCAAATGCTACACACAATAAACCATGAAGATAATAGGGAGGTAAGGGACAATTAACACAAAGACAAAGGGCATATATGAGCATGTATTAAGAGCTAGAATATACATATTTTTTTGTCAACATAATTCAAGGCATTTATGCATTTACAAAGCTAAAAACTAGAGGTCAGAGGCACTTAAAAGCTCGACACTCAAAAGAGCAGAGTAACCTTGCATTTAAGGAAGAGGAACCATTTTTACAAGAGAGTGGATTGCTACTTATAGCAAAGAAGAGAAAAGGGGAAGAGAGAAGAGAAAAGAGAATCAAGAATATGCTAGAGTATAACTCCTTTCTCGTGAATATCCCTTCCACACAGATCAAAGGGTTCAAATAAGATGTATAGCTAAAAAAGATCTATTCAAAACCACTTAGGCATGTTTTGGGATCTTCCTTGCCACGATGATGAACCAAAACTATGAATCATGGCTTGGGAATGGCCTAAAATAGCCTTATCCATAAAACCTTAGCGAGTTTGCAAGAAAATCTAATTTTTGTTAATTTGATGCCTTCATTTGCAAGAAACAAGCATATATTTTGTTTTTGAATTGATCTTAGAGAAAGCACAAATGCATGCCCATGAGATCAGGAGGATGAGTGAAGATTAAGCTGCCATTTGTTCAAAGATCATGATTTCACCCTTGGGACCACTGTGAAAGCTCATTCTTTTGATCCACAACTTGTTTAACTTCTTCAATTCTGTGTTAATGGGGCCACAAGAGCATTATCATCTTAAAAATCATCTTTAACAACTCAGGAGCATCTGTGAGTGATTTTGGATCCATTATATATGATTATGTGAGTAAAATATAATTGAAGACTCTGTCACAAATCTCTTACAGATCCCTCAACCATTATTCTCAATATTTAAACCAAAGCAAAGCTCTCTTAATTACCTTTCCAATGGTATCAATGACTTGTCAATTGGATCTCTCTAGTCAAAAGATATCATGAAAAACCATAGCTTTGTTTGTCACCATGCCTTTGTCTCAGCTGTGACGTCCTCGTGCTTCATTTTCCACTAAGTGAAACCGTCAAATTTAACTAGTGAAACAAACACTGTAGCAAATTTTAGACTTCATCCATTTTTGCCATGTGTTGTTTATGCCACTTGTCAACAATCAGTGTCTCGGCATTCGACATGGAGAAAAAGTAGAGTAGTAAAAGATTTAGATAATGCAAAGCACCAATCTCTGCCACTTGTCCACAATACCACGTGTAACTCATCAGTGTTCTATAGATTTTATAGGTAAGAGACCAATGTTTGAGATAGTGCAGAGTGTAGATGACTTACATGTGTCCATCTATGTCACTTGTCTCTCATCAGTTCTCTACGAGGTGGGGAGCTAAAACTTTAACCTTGAGACAACCTCGTATGTCAATTACCTCCACATGTCACTTATGCCACTTGTAGGTGATCAAAGTTCTATAGATTTTGGAAGGCAAAAACCTGAGTACCTGGATGTGTAGAATGTCGATGATTAACACTTGATAAAGATCCATCATTGAAGCATTGAAAACTATGAAAAGTGACCATGTTTGGAAACTCTTTCAAATGCAGGAAATCTGATGACTACCATGTGCCCTTCATGTCACTTGGCAGACATCCATTGTATGCACTAAAAACAATGAAAAGTGATTAAGTCCAAAGTCTTTGTTAGGATGAGGAGATTTCTTTCAGTGACATGTGGCTTTGCTTTGGTGTATTAAAATTGATGGGTCTACAATAATGAAAAAACAAGGATTTAGACATTATTTTAATGTTTCAGGGGAGAACTCCATTAAAATCTTCTAAGTTTTTTATTTATTTGGTTTCTATGCATATATATCAAAAGAAGACAAACAATGCTAATGAGTTTTAATCACAAGGGTGCACATAAATTCAATAGGTTTGAGTTTTGGCAACTTTTTTAGCAACCCAAAGGGGACATTTTCCTGCTGAATGAATCAAGTGACACTCTTGTTGTATCCTTGATGAAGTTGAAAATGTCTTCTTTGATATATGGATGCTTCAAGAATGTTCCAAATGGAAATACTTCAAGCTATTGGAAGAAATGGATGAATGGATGATGATTGAATGATGGATGAGTGATCAATTGGACAACATAAGGGTGTGCACAAGTGATTTTTAATGAGATTTTGGTAGAGTAACACTGCAAATTCTCCAAGCTTCCAATGATGAATTGAGAGGAATGGAGCTTCTTATTTATAGATGTAGAAGAAGCCATGGATTGAGGAAGGTGGAATTGATTGAGTTGTAGGCTATTGATTTCAATTTCCTTATTTAGCATGGTTGATTTATTTTGTGCAAGTTGGATCTTTGAATATAAATTAAGAGGCTTTTATTTCAAATTGGTTGGCTCTTGATTTTATTCCAAAGTTGGTTGTACATGAATATTTTCTTCCATGTTTGTAGAATTCTAGAACTTGAGTGGAGTGACAAGTTCAACTTGAGTGAGTTGGATAGTGAAGTGGAGATGAGTGGAAGGTGAGTAGATAATTGATTTTTATTTATTTAAATAGCTAATTAAATTAGCCAAAGTGGTGTATAGTGTATAGAATTAATTAAATTAATTCTAGAAGTGGAATATGAGTGAATAATGAACCAAATATTATTGTTGGACATTGTAATGTGTAATGGGTATTTTTGGGGTGTCTACATTTTCCCCTCTTTAAAGTGTTATTACAAAGTAATAGCATTTTAAAGATAGTAGACATGTGTAGATTAGTGAAAGGATGATAAAGAAGTGTTCTAGACTACCTGATTTTCCCCAGTGAAGCATTTGGATGCCCCAACGGATCTAGATTGTGCCAAGGGAGTGCCCCCTTGAGTGGATGGGTGACGTGATAAAGTGGTGGACAACATCTTGATAGGAAGAATAAGAGACTGCCTCATGAGAGACGGGAAAAATGGGCTCAAAAATGAGAAATGAAGGGTCAAAGGCCAAAATTAGGGATTTGGGATGTGAATTATGGTTGGAAGAAGGGTTAAATAGAAGGGATATGTTGTTGAGTTGATGATGGTAAAGGATATAGGATGGACACATGATGATGATTTGGTGTTAGGATTTGATATTAATTGGGATGATGATGGGATTAACCTTGCTCATAGCTTGAGCTTCCATTCAAATTTTGTAATTTAGAGCAACCTATTTTGTTGTTGCATAATAGAGTTGACACCATGATTATTAAAGAACCATGATGATTAACCCATTATGTGCGTAAACAAACACACACACACACACGATAGAAAAGTAAAAAAAAACCAATATACAAAGTAAATGTATGTACCATGGCTATAAATGAACCAAGATAACAAACAATAAACTTGTAATTGGTCAAATAACTAACTAAGAAAAGTAACAATGCAACACAACTTTACATAAAGACATTTAACTTTGTCCCTAATGTGTTCCACAATGATAATTGATTGATTTGATTTTCCCCCAAGCAGGGGTAAGATGATTCAAGATTGATTGGGTCATTGCCCCCAAGCAAGGATACATGTGAGGGAGAAAATGAGAACCGAGATTTCCCCAAGCGAGGATACACAGAAGGGATGTGGATTAAAATGTTTTGATTGATTGATTTGTTTGTAGGATATTTAAAATAGACACCATGATAGGAATCAATGTGCAAGTTTGTTAAGTTTGTTGATGTTTTGGGATTTTTTTTTTTTTTGTAAATGTTTAGGATTTTTGGATTGTTTGTAGATTTTTGCTTTTATATGTTTTTGGTAGTTTTGGAATATTTTTTTTGAAAATATATTGAAGTGTGTTTTTATTTTTTTTGGATTATTTGGATTTTAGGGATTTTTGACTAGGTATCGATGTGAGGGACCTAGTTGTGATAGTGATCATGGACCCATTCCGAACTCAAGTAAGAGTGGATAGAGTGAAGATGGATGATACAATAGATGGTAAACGTCCTGACTGTTTGAAACAAAGGACAGTAGAAGACATGAGAGGTGATAGGATAGGATAGATAAGAGGAGATATGGGAACATACACATGTAAATGTTGCATGTTGGGAACTCATTTTCAAACAATATTAAATATTTCATTCCATTGGCAAAATGTATTGTAGATGATATAGTGATAGGATGTCTTACTCCACCCTTGACTCCACATAACTAGTAAGATGCGAGGGCTCAACACTAAGAGCCAAGAAGGACATGAGACACATGAGATAGTGAATGGATGCAAAGACACAAGGGTTAACAATGGTCCATTTGGGAAATTGTGACTCATCTCCAATTAGGATTATTTGACTGACTCCAAGATGATTTGAACTTTATAGGTCTTTGACTAGACTTAGACCCACATGTGGCCTACTGATTGGAAAGATCTGGTTAAGGAATGGTTGTCTCTCCTAACATGGGCATCTAAATTTATTCTTTGGGATTTTGTAGGATTAAGCACTTGTGATTTTGAAGGCTTTCTTTTTCCATTTTTTGTTATTTTTGTGTGTTTTTGAAATGACCCCTACATTTTGTCTCATGCCACCAGTAAGAGGCAAGGGCTCAACACCAAAGACAAAATGTAGGTGAGTAAGGGCACATTTCTTTGTTCCCAGCCTCACACTACCAGTAAGAAGCGTGGGCTCAACACCAAATACTGTGAAGGATGAGAGGTGTAATTATTTGTAATACGTATATGCATATATATGTATATTTTTTGATTTTTTTGCCTTGTATTTGAATTGTGCTTGATGGGAAGGAATGTTTTCCCCCAAATCTCAGCCCCACATGACTAGTAGGATGCAAGGGTTCAACACCAAAGAATGAGATGGGTGGTCAAAAGAGTCGGGTAAATAATTTTTAGAGCTTTCCTATGAGAGATAAAACTTCTGTGAAAGGAGGATTTTCCATCAGTAAGCTTCTAGATAGGACCATAGGTGAAAATATCTAAAATGGGGGAAACCATAAGAGGGATGAGATGCACAACACCTAAATAGGAGTCAATATTAACTCGTGTCTTATGATGACATGAAATAAATAGGTGATGATTGTGAAGATTTGATTGTATGATGGGAATATCTGCCAATGGAGTGAAAAGTTTAAGACTATTTTTGGATGAGCTAGGCGAAAGGAATGTACAAGAGGCCTCTCCCAATGTAAAGAGTACCTATGGATAGGTGGTTCCTAGGAATAGAACCTCTTTAGGTGGATAGTGTTCATGGGTTCATCAAGTGTTTGGCCAGTTCATCGTGGCTAACTTATATGCTCTAGACCCAAACTTAGCAGTGATTACATATGGCCCTAACCAATTAGGATCAAATTTACCTTATTTTTCTCTTTCCTTTGGTTGTGTTTTTCTGATTTTATTTGAGAACCAAATCACCGATCTCAAACTCTCTAGGTTTTATCTTTTTGTTATAGCTACGTTGTAGCATGTTTTGATAGACTTGGAGATGGTTTAGAGTGTTAAGCCTTTTTTTGTCAAGAAGCTCTAGTTCGTTAAGTCATGATTGTCTATATTCATCTTCATTGATTAAGTCTTGAAGGGATATTCTCAAGGATGGGAGTTCAATCTCAATGGGTAGAATAACTTCACATCCATAAACAAGAGAGAATGGAGTGGCTCCTGTAGGAGTGTGATATGATGTGTGATAAGCCCAAAGGGTGGGGTAGATTTGGGTATGTTAGTTTCATCCATGTGCATTGACTATATTTTCCATGATACTCTTTAACGTTTTGTTAGTCACTTCAGCTTGGCCATTACCTTGAGGGTAATATGGAGTGGACCACTTAAGATGGATGTGGAAACATTTAGCAAGATCTTTGACAATTTGATTTTTGAAGGACTTGTCATTGTTAGTGACAATGGAAGATGGGATACTAAAGTGGAAGATGAGGTTATTGAATATGAATTTGGAGATCTGAATGTTGGTGACTTAAGTGAGAGGCATAACCTCTACCCATTTAGTGAAGTACTCAGTGGCTGTGATGATGAATTTATGTCCATTAAATGATGTAGGTTTGATTTTCCCAATAAGATCAAGCCCCCATTGAGAGAAAGGCCAAGGTGTCATGATTGGTTGTAATGCTTGGGAAGGTGCATGAATGAGATTGTCATGTTTTTGACAAATTAGACACCTTTTGACAAAGTGGCATGCATAATTTTCCATGGTGGGCCAATAGTAACTGATGTATAATTTTTTCTTAGCTAAGACCATTCCATTTGTGTGTGCACCACAAATGTCTTGCGTGCACTTCAGCTAAGGTGTGAGATGCCTCCTCTTGATTGAGACATCTGAGTAAAGTGCCATCATAACCTCTTTGATACAAGGTGTTGGCTAGGATAGTATAACAAGAGGCACATTGTGCTAATGCACATTTTTATGGGAGTTCATATTTAGGGGGAAGGTTTTGTCATGAATGAAGGTATAGATATCATGGTACCAAGGGCTATCAGGACCAACTATTTCACATACCATGGTAGTCTCAGGCAAGTTGTAAGTAGGAGCTAGGAGATGTTCTACAAGGAAGTGTGTTTGTGTTTTATTTGTTGTGATCTCAAGAAGGGATCTGATAGTTTCCATAACATCCACATATTTGTTTTGAGCTCTAAGGACTTGTTCAAAAGTGACCATATGAAAATATCCTTTAAGGTTGTCAACCATTTTCTTGTAGGGTATTAATTTTTCATCTTTGACTTGATACTCATCCCTAACTTGTTTGATGATTAATTGTGAGTCACCAATGACTGCTAGTTCTTTGATATTCCATTGAATGGATACCTTTAATCCAGTTATAAGGGATTCATACTCCATAATATTGTTAGTGTAAGGAAAACCCAATCAAAAGGCCTTAGGAATGATATCTCCATCTGGAGTGATTAACATTATTCCATCTCCTAAACCATGAACGTTGCAAGAGCCATCAAAGTAGAGTGTCCATGAAGGAGTAACATCAAGGAACATGAGAGACTCATCGGGAAACTCAAAATGTAGTGGTTGTGTTCCAGAGAGAGGTGATGCGGCAAGGTGATCTGTAAGGGCTTGTCCCTTGATAGCCTTTTGATTAACAAACTCAATGTCAAATTCACTAAGGAGAACAATCCAACTAGACATTCATCCTATGAGAACTAGCTAAGAAAGTAGATG
Organism: Taxus chinensis; assembly: GCA_019776745.2. Taxonomy (NCBI): domain Eukaryota; kingdom Viridiplantae; phylum Streptophyta; class Pinopsida; order Cupressales; family Taxaceae; genus Taxus; species Taxus chinensis. The sequence goes on along the minus strand of CM034157.1, from coordinate 278,345,896 downwards.
TTTGAGAGGATCGATTTTTTTGATGAGTTTGGTGTTATGGTTTAGAAAATAGTGACGTAACTTATGGAAAGAAAATTCCACAACCAAACATACTTTTTCGACATGTGAATATTTGTGCTCATGATCAATCAAAGTTCTACTAAGATAATAGATTGTTTGTTCATGTCCTTGATCATTGTGTTGTGTGAGAAATGCTCCTATAGCATAGTATGTGGCTGATGTATAGAGAAGCATTGGTTTATTTAGAATAGGTGGCATGAGCACTGAAGGACTGGCTAGATATGTTTTTATCTTATCAAAGGAGTTTTGGAAATCTTGATCCCATCGAAATTGAACATCCTTTTTAAGTGGTTGGTTGAAGTGATGGCACTTATATGCTAGTTGTGATATAAAGCGTTGTATGGATTTTGATTTTTCCTTGGAGACTCCTTAGTTGTCTTAAATTTTTGGGAGGATACATTTCCATTATAGCGTAGACCTTTGCGGGTCCACTTCTATACCTCTTTTCGAAATAATGAACCCCAATAATTTACCTAATGGAACATCGAAGACACATTTTTTTGGATTTAGTCTAACTTTGTAGAAACACAATCTTTCAAAGATGTAGCGGAGGATTTATGGATTTCCTGCTCTAGTTGTTGATTTTCCTAGGATGTCATCAACATAATCTTCCATTATTGTATGTATCATGTCGTGAAATATTATATTCATTTCTCATTGATAGGTAGAACCCACATTTTTTAGGCCAAAAGGCATGACCTTATAAAAAAATGTTCCCCATGGTGTGGTAAACATTTTCTTGTGTTGATTATTCTTCTACAATTTGTATTTGATTATAGCCAGAAAAACCATCCATGAGAGACAACATTTCATGACCTGTCCTTGAGTCAATCATATCAATGTTAGGTAATGGAAAGTCATCTTTTGGACATGCTTTGTTGATGTCACAAAAATTCGTGCAAATTCTAATCCCATGACTCTTTTTAGTGACAAACACAATGTTGGATATCTAGTTTGAATAGTTGATGGGTTTAATAAAAAATTTCGCTAGGAGTTTTTGTAATTCCTCTTTAACTAGTAATGCAATTTTGGATGCATTTTTCTTAACTTTTGTTTGATTGGCTTAGTGTCAGGGTGAACCAAAAGGTGGTGTATAACTAAAGTGGGATCAAATCCTAGCATATCCTTATATTTCCATGAAAATACATCTTGAAATTCTATATGTAGGTAAAAACTTCTATTTCTTGTGGAGTTAGACTAGCTCCAAGCTGCAGGATCTTAGGGTGTTCAGTTTTTCTAATGTTGGTGTCTATGGTTTCTTCTACCAACATTTTTGATGTATCCTTTTCAGTAAATGATGTCAGAGGTTGATGTTGATTGTCTGTTTGAGATTCCTCTTCACAAGGGAGGAGTCTTGTGAGTTTTCTATTTTTTTTTTTGTTTCTCCAATAACGTCTTAGTGAGGTTTTCACTATGGGAGATTTTTCCTCTTTTTACTTTTTGATTTTTGGTTTTCGGTGGATTAGGGTTTTGAAGCTCTTCACCAAAGTAGGTTATAACATCCAAATTGATATTGAATCCCTTCTTGTGATTGGAAGGATTTACATGATTCCTAAGTGAGAAAACTAGTAATTGACAACTATCTTTGGCCTCTTTGCTTTGTTTATGATCTTTTTTCTATCTGGTCTTCCACACCCTACACTCCAATCTGGACTTTACTTGTTTATCTTTTATGACTTCGACACCAGCACCCATCAAGGACACCAACGCCTAGGTGCCCTCATCCCCTCTGGGCACCCCTGACCTCTTTCCACCTTACTCACTCTTTTTGGGCCTCTTTTATCTTTTGGGCATCTTATTTTCTTATGGGTCAGCCTTCCAGTTGTCAATTACAAAATTCAACCAAGGGAATCATATAAATACAAAGCTATGTGACCAAAATAAAGGACCAAGCTCTAAGCATCTATTATCATCACCTAAGCTTGCATCCAAAGGCATCTAAGAGCACTAAAGGCATCCATCTAGCATCCATTCAAGGGACAAGGGACTACATTTTCTATACACAACATAGGAAGGGGAAGTTCATTATTCCATCCACACATCTATCTACATTGGTACATCTAGCTATACCCACTTATCAAGTGCACTTGCACAAGGGCATCCTAGGGCATGATTCTTTCACACACTCACAAGAACTACATGGAGTCTGAGATGTAGTGCAACACTCAGTCATAAGTTCACTCAGTCAGGTGACCATCGGGGTCAGTCTGACTCCCCATATTGCATCTTTCTTTTTTTGGATTTGATGTGGTTTTGTGGGTTTTGCAGGTGAACATTTGTTTTGTAGGTTACAGGTACACTCAATGATCAAGGTGCGACATACATGTGACCAACAATGACTATCAATGACACTTATGTGACACTCTAAAAAATCAGATTCTGACCACTTTGTAGTCACATGGGCACCCAGTAGAGACTCTGGTGCACCCAGGCACCCCTGACCCAGTCCAAGCACCCTAGTCCAACCTTATCTGACAGTTCCATATTTACAGTGCATTGTTACATATCTATCCTTCTTGTTCATCATTTTCCTAGTCTAGATCAGTTCTAGGATCAAAAGTGAAAATCAGCTAAGTCCTTTCCTCTCTCTCTCTTGCACTTAGGGTTTCATATTTATTTGCTTATTGCTTGTGTCATAGTGTATCTAGCAGTTGTATTCATTGTACATATCAGTTACTCTGCAATTAGGGTTTAACACAAAATTCTATTTTTGTTAAATCATTTAGTGAACCCACATTCAAACACTCTTGGATCCTCACTTCTTCCTAATTTCAATATTTTAGGATCCTCTCACCATGGATATTTCCATCCATGCCTTCTTGCAAGCTAATCCTGAATGTAAGGCTAAAATCAACTCTCTCCTGGCTAATACTTACATTCCTTCCAATACTCCTCCAGACCATGTATATCAGTTGTTTGTAGTTGCATTTTCTAAACAACTTACTTTCCCATCTGATGTAGCTACCACTCTTTCTGTTTATGACAATGATCCTCCTCTTTATATTCAGGCTCACATCTATAACATAGGCATTAGGCAAGTAGTAGTTAATAATGGATCTGAGCTCAATCTTTGTAATCTCACATTTATTCAACATCTTGGCCTTTCCTCAGCTCATGTCATTCCAACATCCATTTCTATCCATAGCTATGATTCTTCTACATGCCTGTGCATGGGCACTATCACCTTACCTCTCACAGTTGGTCCTAAAACCATTCCTACAGTATTCTTTGTTATCGATGCCAAACTCCAGTACAATTTATTACTTGGTAGGCCATGGCTTCACGCTATGCAGGAAATACCTTCTACAGTTCATTGGTGCATTAATTTCCTACATGATGGCTATGCATATACTATTGTTGTTGAACGTGACCCATTCAAATATTGTCACCTAGACCCACTCACTGCACTCCCTACTCCACTTCTATATCATGATGTTGGTCATCCCTATACTCCTACATATCTCACTGATGATTATCAACTCACAAAACCTCCTGCCCTTACCATTGACATGCTTCTTCTCCAAGGATCTATTTGTGCATTAGACATCATGTCATCCACTTCATCTCTCCAAAAATCCTCTATGTCAGCATCTCCTCCTTTCACATGCACTCTTTTCATACATAACTCTTATTGGCCTCATATTCCATTCGATCCCACTTGCTCTGACACTATTTGCACACATGATGGCTTAGCCCAGCTTGGATTCACACTTGATGATCTCCACCCACCACCTCATTCTCCTCACCTTTATCATGGATGTGTCTTTGTTACTGTTGTTTATGGCCTCTAGTCTTCCATTTATCAATATTCCTTGCACGTACTCCTTGTTCCTCTCCACTTACACTTGGGCAGTCTTGGCTTGATTACATTGGTGGCACTTTGGATCCTAATCATACTAGTATCACATTTCCCATGCCTTTTGGCCACATTTATATTTGTAATGATTCATTTCTCAGCTATACTCAAAATCTCACATGTTGGTATGCACATGGTTGTCCACAACCACCTTTCACTGATGAAGAATATGCAATGGGCATGTACAATTTACACCACAATGGCTCTTTATATGATCAACCTCATACTATTGCTTACCAAGTCTTTGATCTAGGTCCAATTGGCTATGATCCAATGAATCTTCTAGATGATGTTACTTGATTCTTATACACATCATACACTGGGGGCAATGATTCCCCCTTCTAGATGATGTTACTTTATTTGTGCTTCATACACATCATACACTTGGGGGGCACACTTTTATCTCCCCCCCTATGACACATCAACATGTTAAGGTTCACACTTGATTTCTACTACTACATCCTTTGTGAACCTCATGCTTCACATTTCATGCTTCTAAGCAATCATTACACAACTTGATACACATTCTTTGTATCATCATACCCTATGACACACTCTTGTGCTAAGGTTCACACTTGACTGTTGAGGGCATACTACATCCATGAACCTCACACACTACACATTTCACTCTGTGCTTCACGATACATCTTTCTAGCATTCCATTCTCACACATCATACTACCCTATGACACACTCTAGTTCCATGGTTCATACTCGACTGTTGAGGGTCTAAATCTGAAATGAACCTCACCTCTTCTAAACTTTACGCTCTATGCTTCATGATCTATCTTTCTAGCATCTATTTTCAAACCATTTCCCGATGACACACTCTTGTTCTATGGTTCATTCTTGATTGTTGAGGGGTATTTTATAAATGAACCTCATCTCATACTCATCCACATCTTCTAGGGGGCACATTGCTCCTATCACATTCACATTGCATACCATTCCATCTCACTCATACACAACATATTGCATATCTTGGTTGCACTTATTCTTGCTTGCTTATACTTACATGTACACTTTGTTTCCCATGCTAGACAGATACTTAGTATGTCAATATATTTTCTATATACACATGCACATTCACTTGGTCTTTAGTTGTGAATGTAAACTTCTACAGATCTTTACATGCAACAATGATGCTTGGCACTTGTACCTCTTACTAGTCCCACCGAGGCTCCTGGGGGCATCTACATTTACTACTCTTACACATCACAGGTGTTATTGTTTCATTATTTACTACTTCTTCTTACTAGCACATTACTTTCCATTGATCTATACATGCTTTGACATACTCTTTATCTTTCTAACATGCTAATGGGTGCTTCATGTGCAACATTTTCTTTGCAGGAACTATTTGCCACCATGGTTGTCTGTTACACTTTGCTTTGTCATTGTTTTCTATTGTATGTTATTGTTTGTGGGCTATGCCCTTTGTCTTGTATGCACATTGTATGCTTTTGGCCACTTCGGCCCTGATTGTCTTGTGACATTGTGAGCGATGTCCCATGTTTGAAACCCACTTTTTGTGGTCTATCTTGTTGTCTTCTTGCTTGCTTGATTGCACATTGTCTTCTATATGCATACTTGTACTTTGATTGCACTAACACATGTTTCTAGCCACTTTGCTTGCATGTGCCTTGGTTTCTACCATGCACATTCCCCTCTCCCTACAGGGTATCCACTTCAGATCAGTTTCAGGTCCTCTCCTTTGGACCACATTCTCCTATCAGTGTCACATGCACCCCAAATGAGGGGGGCATACATTGGGTGAATCAGTCACCCCATACAATAGCTCAGAGCTACAGTTCAGATATGCACAGTACAGAATCAACACAGGATACAGTTACAGAAATGACCCAGAATCTGACTTGGGTCCTCAGTTCAGCACAGACACCAACACCCAGATATAGACACTAGCACCTGGGTGCTCCTGACCTCCCCTAGGAGCCTATGTCCTGGGGGAAAATATAGTTACTTTATCATATCAACACAATTCACAAGTTTCACAGAGTAGTTTTACAGTACAGGCACAGTCCTCCAACAAGAAAAATGCATTCTATTTCCATTACAATTAATACAACTCAGAACAAATTTAGAACTAATATGGTACAACTTGGAACAAAATAGGATCACACCATCTGTAGTGGTGTATAATTGGGAAGCAGTCATGGAAGGAGAGTAACACTAGACCTCTCTCCCCAACACTCTTCTTCCGTGGCATGAGATCACCCAAAAAACTCACACTTGGCATGAGATCACCAAAAAAACTCACTCTTGGCATGAGATCACCCAAAAAAATCACTCTTGGCATGAGATCACCCAAAAAACTCGCTCTAGACAACATTTTTAGGACATCTTTCTATCCTTTTACACTCATGTTCATCAGGTGCACACTTTCCTTTTACTACTTTTACACACATTTACATACTTTTACATATTTTTACAGAGTTTTCATAATACATGACTTTGATTACTCTTTCGCTCTTCTTTTACAGGTCCATCCTTAATACACAACAAGAAGCAGCCCTACATCAAGCACAACAACAATAGTACAACATGGTACAACACAATACACTTCACCCCTAGGGTCACTTCCTCTTTCTTAGCTTCCACGCTTCATTTTTATCACTTCACGCTTTCACTTGTCTCTTTGGCATACACTATCACCATCACACTCTACATGGATCATAAGGTACAAATCTTCTATATACTTTATGTTATCAGTATTCACTCAACAACATAAAGTGGGGGAAAATGTAGACACAAAATCATGCACTTGGGTACATTTCTAGGTCCTAAAAGCATACTAGCATTTATATGATTCCTAAGTGAGAAAACTAGTAATTGACAACTATCTTTGGCCTCTTTTTTTTTGTGTTTCTTATTTTCTATTTGGTCTTACACACCCTACAACCCAGTCAAGAATTTACTTGTTTATCTTTTATGACTTCAGACACCAAGCGCCTAGCCAGGACGCCAGCGCCCAAGTGCCCTCATCCCCTCTAGGCACCCCTGACCTCTTTCCACCTTACTCACTCTTTTTGGGCCTCTTTTATCTTTTGGGCATCTTATTTTCTTATGGGTCGGCCTTCCAGTTGTCAATTACAAATTCAACCAAGGGAATAATATAAATACATAAGCTATGTGACCAAAATAAAGGACCAAGCTCTAAGCATCTACTTATCATAACCAAAGCTTGCATCCAAAGGCATCTAAGAGCACTCAAATACATCCATATAACATCCTCAAGGGACAAGGGACTGCATTTTCTGCATACACAACATAGGAAGGGGAAGTTCATTATTCCATCCACACATCTATCTACATTGTACATCTAGCTACAGCCCACTATCAAGTGCACTTGCACAAGGGCATCCTAGGGCACAATTCTTTCACACACTCACAAGAACTACATGGAGTCTGAGATGTAGTGCAATGCTCGGTCATAAGTTCACTCAGTTGGGTGACCACCAGGGTCAGTCTGAACTCCCCATATTACATCTTTCATTTTTGGATTTGATGTGGTTTTGTGGGTTTTATAGGTGAACATTTATTTTACAGGTTACAGGTACACTCAACAATCAAAGTGTGACATACAAGGAGACCAACAATAAATATTAGCAAACACTTTGTGACACAGAAAAATTAGGTTCCAACCACTTTCAAGTCACGGGCACCCAGTAGAGACTCTGCACCCAAGGCACCCCTTGACCTAGTCCAGGTGCCCTAGTCCACCTTATTTGAAAGTTCCAGAATTTTACAGTGCACATTTACGACATTATCTACCTTCTTGTTCATCAGTTTTCCTAGTTCAGATCAGTTCTTAGATCAAGTGTAAATCAAATAAGTCCTTTTATCTCTCTCTTGCACTTAGGGTTTCATGTTTACTTACTTATTACTTATGTCATAGTGTATCTAAACTTGGATACAGAGATCTAGTTAGGAAGGAAGTAAGGACCATGCTTGGAGGAAAATTTTACTATCAAGATTCTAATGCTAGAGCATTGTTAGAATTGTGGATCAACCAGTGGGAATTTATGTCACATGATTTATAACCTTGATATGTATGGGAATTTTGACAATTGTAAAGTGATAGTGGTATTTATAGATTCAAATTAATTCTGAGATACCTACTTTTCCCAAGAGGCATATTGACATCTACACATGAATCATTTACCTATAGGGAAATTTTAATCTCATGAACATATAATGGATAACCTACAAGAATGGACAGACTAAAACATGCCAAGGTTACACATGTTACAGAAACCTCCAAGTCTTATAAGGATGGCATTTGTCTTGCGATTGAGTAAAATAGGAATAGACTAATTGTTAATTGCATAAGATGATTATCAGAGACACAATAATGGTTATGATGGCAGTAGTGATGAGAATCTACTTGGTACACAACTACACTTATTGTAAACACCATCTCACAAAAGTTTCTATGTAACCAATGACTTAAACTACCAAATCAAAACATAGTCTACAATTACTCTTCTGACTTTGAATGAGAATGAATGCTATGACAATATAACGGAATTAGTTGTGTATGGATGTCCCAACCTATGTCAAATACTAGGAGCCATTATGTGTAAGAATATGTATTAGAGTGTTTGTCAAATATTTGATCAAGGAAGCATGAAATCACATTATGAAGGTAAGCATGTCATCACCACATTGTTAGTAGATACACTATAGTCATATTCTTAGGCCATCACATTGGTACATAAACGATTTCCATTCATGCAAAAGGGTTCAATGCATCTAACATTTGCCTTATGTTATGATTTGAAGGGTATATTTGGAATCCATTACCTTTAGGGACGTCACATAAGTATTATCATGCAATTGGAATTAATAATTTTGTATGGGTGAATCATAGGAAAAAAGGTTTAGTTTAAATTTTATGAAAACTACTAGGAAGTGGTTTAATCCTTTCAGCATTTGGTTAACAAATCCCCTAGTGCCTATGGCAAGTGATCATCGGCAAGCTTTTTTGAGTCTTCTAGACTAACTCCATTTAAGAGTTCCAATCCTAAAAGTATTGGGGAACAATGCTACAGGGATCAAAAAATGACTTCATTGAAAAGAGCCTTTATTCTTAACAACAATTTTCAACAACATGTAGTAAACAACAGTGCATACCCCACTCAATTTTCATTATAAATTTACTTCACTTGTTAAGTATAGGGATGAAGATTTAGTTGACATGTGTGCATAAGTCTCTTTTATGTGAGAGCCAATGTTATCATCATTCCATCCTTATTACAAAAAGGCAACTAATGCTTAGCCACTACAACCGATGCAAAATAGGCATTAATGTTGGGCCCCTAAAATATCAACTAAGTCAAAAAAGGGTGCATAGGCGTGCAAGGTTAAAAATAGTGCGCAAGATAAGGTGCAGATAGGGAAGGGTTCAAGTAGGGTTTTAATAGAACCATGGGTTAGGATGTGTTCATGTAGAGCATAGAATCTGAGGACTTAGTTCTTTCATTTTTGACCTATCAGGTAGGATGCCAGAAAAATGTGACCCTAGTGGATAAGGTGCCAGCCTAGCGACATGGTGGCCTGGAAGGAATATGCTTGCGATAGAAGCTTCTAGAAGGACATCATGGTAAAGGAGTGGTGAGCTCAGGCCTAGAGGAGCATGCTCCCATGGAGGACCAATTCAGACACTTGGCGATCAGATCCGAGGCTGTACAAAGAATGAGTTGGCAGTTCAGGAAGGCTATATATACAAGAGTAAAAAAACAAAGAGAAAAAAAATGGATAGAGGGCGGAGCTCTGCAAAAATACTGCAAGGACTCTATTAGCTTGGGTAAATAAGCGTAGGAAAGGATGTATAAAGTGTTTGGGGGTTATAAATTTTATTTTGAGAGCCTAGCTATATGAATCTAGTTATTATGCATGACTTCGCAGTCTTCCCTTCTGTGACATTTGAAAACCTTACCAAAAGTAATGGGCCTAATGAATGTAATGAGGTTACTAGTTTATGTGAATATGAACATTAATGGTTCTGATGCATACATCACTTTTCATAGCTCTTTTTAATTTATGTTTATGAACTAAGTATGAATGCTTGTACATCTTCCTTTCTATTTTGGTGTAAGTTCTATAATCTATTAAGCACTTTTTAATGTCTGGAATGACTGCAAGCATCTAGAAGCTCGTTCTGAGCTCTATGGTGATTACTATGTCTTATTTCCTCTCAAATAATCTTAAACTCATATCATAGATGATGTTTTCCACTAAAATCACATAAAAGAGAGACTCAGTGCCTACCCGCACATGCCTCAGGTGAGCACCCAGCACCCGCTGGGTGATAGGCCGATGCGCATGGGATTTCTTTGTTCTTTATATGGGTGTAAAAATGACTACATCTTGGTTCCATTGTCGGGACATCTTTTCGAAGTTGTAGTGGGAAATGGATACATCATGATCTGTGTAATGAGTGATGACAAGATTGTGTTTAACTTTGGAAAGTGTTGAATCATGGTTCAAGAGCATGGAGGATGAATTTTCTCAGAGATTCAGCACTGGACCTGAGTTTGATGCATGTAGATGGGTAGAAGAGAACCTCTACCATGATTTGTATGAAACTTTTTTCTGTTGCTTCCCAGTAGAACTATATGAATGGCTCTCATGTTATGCATCTAGATCAAGCTGGTATTATAGATCACGTGTGTGGACCCAAGAAGAATACCAGAGGCTGTAAGATGTAGATCTGAATTGGACTCATGTTGTGGATCATTGGTGGAAGGGAGTGTTGGCTAGCTATACTCTAGAGTATACTGATTTCTACATATTCTTGTCTAGGAAGTTATTGAGTTTGAGTTTCTGAGGGAGCCCAGAGGATCATTTCTGTGTGCTATCCCTTTGGCAATGAAGATCTTGATCGATTACCTTGAGTTTAGAGGCATTTCCAATGGCTGGCTAAACCATTTTGAGTGCTGGGTGAGGAAGCTAGGGTGGAGGAAGATGGTATATATTACGATGGAGAAAGAAAGGGAGGAGAGATGACTCAAGTATAGTGAAGCACGTGAAAGGGAGATTGTTATACAATGCGAGGTTGAAGTGTGATGGATCTATGGAGGTAGACATTATGGGAAGGATTGAGGTTCATGTAGAGGACGTGGAACCTGAGTAATTTATGCTACCCCATATTGGAAAATGCATAAGAGATACCCCTTCAGCTTCTGATGAGAGTTCATTGCATGGAGAGAGAAGAGTCATTGGCACATGCATCTGAACCCACCTAGTGACCAAACCCTGGTGCTTGGTTTTCCAGATCAAGGAAGGAGTATCGTTGAGTCCAGTTGGTATCAATGGAAGTGACAGATCTACACCCAGGAGATATAATTTTTCATTTCAGGAGGCACTTCTATGGCTACGCATATTCTAGTATTCGGAGGAATTTTTGGACAAGGATTTTTGAAAGTACACAAGCTTTTGGTCTCACGTCTGGGAGTGGCGCGGGGTACACTAGTTGGTAGTGGGGCTTATCACAAACCATTGGTGTTTAGTTCAGTGGAACCTTGGGGACACTTGGTACGACCACTACAGGACCTGGTGGACCTCGGTGGGTTTGGGTCAGGAGGAATGAAAACCTGGTGGATCTGGGAGGAATGGATCTAGTGGCTCAGGAGGCACAAGACCTAGTGGATCTGGTGGATCCAGGGGCCGCACCGGAGGAAACCAAGGCTCTGGCTCAGGAGGACAAGGGCCCCAGCCACCCCTCAAGTATTCTTTGAGATGTCTTTACATTTTCTAGATTACAGGAGGTATTGAAGATGCTGTAGAACATGTTCACAAGTGTGAGCTACTATGGCATGCAAAGGGGATCACAACCCCAGAGCGGAAGGCTAGTCAGTTTGTAACAAAATTGCAAGGGCACGTGCATAACTGGTATAGGAAATATGACCCCCATCAAATGGTGGTGGATTATACTACTTTAAAGAATGCCTTCTTGGCAGAATTCCACATCCCTGAGTTTAAATAGAAGAGCATCAACGCCTTGAAGGAGATCCAACAGGGAATGGCAGAGAGTGTGCGGGAGTATGATGCACAGTTCAAAACCCTCCTGTCAAAATTATCATATGATATTCACCCTTCACAACATGCTCAATGGTTTATTGGGGGGTTGATAACTCCATTTAGAAGAGCTTTATCTCATAAAACTTTCACAGACCCATATGAGGTGTTAGAAGTTACTCTACTCACCGAGGCTGTTGGAAGTGTTGATATTGGTGTTAGCCCATTCCTGGAGGCTCAAATTGCTGCTATGGCTAAGCAGCTGGAGAATTTGTCTGTGAACTCAACCCATGAGACTCACAGTGGTATATGGTGTACAGATTGTGAAGTAGAGGGGCATGTCAAGGATAGTTTCCCCTGGAGGATGGTACGCGCCGTAATAGTAGACTGTGAAATTTTTCATGGGGACCATGATGCAAGTAGATGTCCCTTGTTACAACGAGCAATTCAGAAGAATGTGTCTTGCTACTGTAAGATCTGCACCTCTACAACCCATGATACTAAGGATTGTAGGCTTATTGACCAGATCCATGAGGCCATTGATCATGGGGTGCGCCAAACCAGCATTGCCAGTAGTTCTAAAGGTGATGATCACCATTATGAGGAGTGCACAGATGGAGGTGTGCAGAAGGGGATTTCATGGAGGATTCCATGGTCATGGTAACTGTGGAGGAGGAAGAAGTGAGTTCCCACGTGGAACCTGTTTTAATTATGGGTCTACAGAGCATTACAAATGAGAGTGTCCCAGACTTATTGCAGTGCTCATGGTGCAGGAAGAAACACAAGTATGAGGAGTGCCCTGAGTTGTTTGAGCACATGAATGAGATGCCGACATGTGGCACACATCCCCTTAGTTATATGTATGGGTTCACATGGGATATAATATTATAATATATATGGGTTGATGGAGATGCCGACATGTGGCACACATCCCCTTAGTTAGTTATATGGGCTCACATAGGAATTAATTATATTGGGTAATGGGTCGGCCTACATTGGGATTAGGTGTTACCCATCCTATTTAAAGGATGTGAGTGTCATTAAGAGGATATGAGTATCTTTATGACTTATGTATGTATGATGTTGATTCTTCTACTTGGTAGAGGTATATTGGAGGTGTCCCCCTCGAAGTGGATTTCCATCTTGGGAGATTGTGGAGTTACTCCTTCCTTAAGGAGCATTGTATGGTGTTGCCCTACCTTAAGGGTATTATTCTGCATATATTGATATTAGGGCATCTTGCCCCCCCATATATAACTAAATAAATGATTATTCCTGATCAAGTATCAGATCTCCATTGATGTGACGTATCACCATAATTCTAGGGTTTCATCCTCACAAATTGCCCGGTATATCCACTTACTCTGATACCACTTGTATAGCCAGATTACTTTGAAATGTGACAATAAATGTATAATACCTTGAAAAACCATATAAGTAACACATGGTACCTCACTTAGTACTTATAATAAAATCCAGATAATCTTGGGGGGCGAATATGCCCAAATATACATGCAAATAATGACCCTTAAGGTAGGGCGACATACATACAATGCTCCTTAAGGAAGGAGTAACTCCACAATCTCCCAAGATGGGAATCCACTTCGAGGGGGACACCTCCAATATACCTCTACCAAGTAGAAGAATCAACTCACATACATACATTACCTTGCTTAATGATACTCACATCCTTATAAATAGGATGGGTAACACTAATCCCAATGTAGGCTAACCCATTACCCAATACAACATAATTCCTATGTGAGTCCATATAACTATCTAAGGGGATGTGTGCCACATGTCGGCATCTCCATCAACCCATATACATTATAATATCATATCCCATGTGAACCCATACATATAACTAAGGGGATGTGTGCCACATGTCGGCATCTCCATCAACCCATATAAGTAATATTTTATATTATCATATCCCAAGGTACATAGCATTGCCTCCCTCTTTGACATGTTTCGTCCCCGAAACATAAGAAGAAACCATATAATGAGTGTGCTTTAAATTATTGCACACTTGTTGCCATGCTCGATCATCCAACCACCCATATGAAATCCTAGTGGGTGATGCTGCTCCAAACCTGATTCCATATTCCATTGATTTCATCTGATTCCATCCTGGTCCATATGTGTTCCTCCTCGAATCCATGCATATCCATAATGATTATTCCTGTGATTCCATGTCATACAATTATTGTTCCATTGATTCCATGTATAGCCAATAATTATTACTCCTCCAATTCCCTGTATATCCATATAGATTGCTGACCTCATGTGTCCTGAGTATGTCTCTGTGATTTTTCCTCTCATGATGATGTGGGTGTCTATATGGTGCAGCCTTAATATGTCAACTTTATCAATCTTTTCCTCTTTTATTTTCCTCTTCCAACTTGTTTGTTATTTATTTTTTCTCTTGAGTAGAGAAATTATTTTTGAACTTTTAAGTCATATTTTTCATCCTCTCCTTCTAATTCATCCTTATTCCCTTCAGGGTCACCATCTTCAAATTCATCTTCATGATCCAATTTTACATTAAAAGTTTCTTTGCTAAGTGTGATATCTTGCAATGTAATTTTCTTTCTCTTGTACCATAAATTCATGAATTTATTTTGCATATTAAGATTAATTTTTCCCAAGCTCTCTAACCAAGGATATCCAAGAACAATATCCATACCATCCATATCTAAAGCATAAAAATTTGAATGTAAAACATATTTATCCATAGAACTAGCTTTAAATCTTAAAAACTTGAATAATTTACCATCCACTTGAGCTTCCTTGATATGAACTTTGTTTGCACATGTAGATTGTGAAGCTACATCCATATTGATGAAGTTATATTTGTTGCTAGGGTTTATGGAAACAATTACCTTTTTTCTTTGAATGCACCCTTCAAACTGAAATATTGAAGCTTCCTTCTTTGGAGATGCAACTATCCTGTGTAAACAGCTTCACCATGAACATTGGATTTCTTCTCCTTCTAAAGTGAAACATGATGTAACCTCTTGCTTCTCAACATTGGATTCTTCTTCTAAATCACTTCTTTTTCTTTTTTTTCTTAATGCTTCGAATTTCTTCTTCTTTTATTGAACCAATTGATCCATGAAAAATTTTCAGTTCCTCCAAAGACCAGGGTAGACTTTACAAAAAACTAACTAGACTATGCCACCAAATCTGTGTAAGGGCCACTGGGAAGCAAATTGAATAACATATATTGATGGTTTAGTGAATTTATTTAGTAAATTTGTTCCACCATTCTCTCCATCAATCCTGAGCATCTCCAAAAAATTTACCATCCCTATGATACAAAACTAGGGTTGAGCTTCTGGAATAGACCCTTAACGATCAAAACTTTTTCTAACCCTTTTTTCCAGACCTAAAAGGGCCAAAAATCAGAAATCAAGACCACATACCTCCAGATTTAGTTTTTGAGAGGTTTCCAAAACCTGTAATGAAATTTGGGAAAATATCCTCAAATTGATACTGATGGAATTCATTATAATGAAAAAGAATAAAAATGAAATAAATTTTTCTGACAAAATAGATCCAAGGTAACCATCTTGAAATTTCATTGGATATGACCTTTGAATAATTGCCATTAACATGCAAAAATTCTATTTCATCCTCTAATTCCATCATTATTATGAAGAGGTGGCAAGAATAATGCGATTAATGAACTTTAGAGGGTTTCTCCCCTATTCCGTACATCATTTTGTCAAAACAACTCCAAAAAATCTGAAATTTGGAGGGAAGATCACTTGAACTCATGTACCACTTCCCAATGAAATCCTTGGAAAATTCCAAGTTGATTCCAGATATAGACGAATCCCTCTCCATGCGGAAGGTTTCATCCCATCAAATTAGATCAGATGCTACAATAATATTGTTGATGGGCGAATCACAACACCCCTGAATGTTGATGCAGATTTGATGGGTTGAGACCCCAAGAAAACTGATTGCAATAACATTCAGAATCCTTTCTCCAAGTGTGGGACCTTGCGAAATGAATGGAAAGGGTTCTCCATATGAAGGCTCGGTTCCTATTCCTCTGGTTCAGATGCACATGAAAAATTGTAGAGATGTTTACTCAAAAACCTAATCTATTTTCTTAATAAGGATACAAGGGTAAGAAGATGCAATTTAAAAATAAAACCTAAACTAAGGCTAAGGTGATGCAACCAACCCTCGAATGAAAAATCCTTGTCTTCCCAATAAACACAAATCATTAAAATGTAATGCAAGATCATGCACAGATAACAAAATTTGCAGGCCTGAAAGATCAGATAGGATGCAAATGAACACAAGAGGGTTGAGAATCATCCACAGACATGCATTATTTGCTCCAAAAATTGATACAATACACTACAAAATGCCAAGAGGCAAAGTCACATTATAGTTTCAAATGGGAGGTTCGAACTCCACAAATTCGCCTGCCAAAGAGAAGAAGGGAGGGGAAAAACAAGAATGTTCGACCTTTAGAAAGAAGCCCCTCCTTACAATTTATAGGAAGAATGAGAGAGGGAAGAGAGAGGAAATCCAAATCTACCCCAACCACTTCTAAGTTGCATTTAAACTCATCTCATTATGGTCGTAGGTGAATCCTTTTGTAACTATTGTATGGCAGAAGTTGTCGTAGTCAGAAATGGCGAACTGTCTGTTGATTAAAGCTGGTTGTTGAAACGTCACTTCTATCTATTATCATTCGCCAGAGATGTTTTCTTGATTTTCTCTCTCCAAACTAAACCAAAATGCAATATTGACCCTGGAATCATGTAGATAATTTCACCAGCTTTCCATTGATATGAAGAATGCGAAAATCCGAGCTCTGGATCGAAAGTTATGGCGATCTGGTCCCATTTTAGGGCAAAAATAGGCAAAAAAAGGGATTTCTGGATTCCTCTAAAATTCTGATTGGCCGTTCACTCTCTTTCTTCATTTTTCGTGAAACACACCTTTGAAAGTTAGTAACATTCTTTTACCTCATTCTGGAAAATTTTCACATTTTTTCCCCCGTGCCCCCAAGACCTTGAGACACGTTTCTGCACTTGTGCCACCAATGGTTAGGCTAGACCACTTTCGGCTTTTGCAAGAACTCGCATAGCTGGTACAGGCCTGTGATATTTTCAACTACTTGGGACTATATTTCCTTAAACCACAAATTCTATTCTTCCTTTTCCCTCTTTACGGTCCAGACACCATGGCAAATTTCATCTCATTGATCCACAAAATCTGGGCTCTTTCGGGAATTTTCGACGTCTTTTGTATCAACCTGAAATGTCCCGGGTTCCCAACCTTTCAGATAGAGGTTTCGGCCAAAAATCCGGGGTGGTTTCGCATCAAAACCTTTGAACTGTCCTGGCGGGATTATCTGGGATGAAATTTTCCAAACCACCCGAAATGGGAAAATATTTGCTTTTGGCTTCAGCTTCCATATTGATACGGTCTTTTCAAGTCTTTTTGAAACTACTCATGGCTGATGTACTACCTACACAACAGTTAGTCAATTTTTTCAGCCAGTGAAAGCCGGTTCTTTAGGGGTATCCTCATGCGTCCTTATGGCCTGGAATGTCCCAATTGCTACGCGGACCGTCTAGGGGTTTTTCAGTCGATTCGCCCCCGAAGTCCCGATGTAGAGTGAACCACCTTAGTCAATTTTTTCTCTGTAATTTCGGCCTCAAGCCTGGCTCAAATGCAACTTTTTCCCATTTCTTTTAAAAATGTTGGGTCCTTTCTTCTTGGAAGGATGGTTAGAGGGAAATCAGGGGACCCCTATTAAACCCCATGATTTCAGGACTTGAATCATTCTACATTGATCAGGATTCTGATAATCTGATGCATGTTATCAAAATTAGGGTTGGGGGGGGGCAAATTTTGGATCAATGCTTTGATACCAATTGATAAGATATTTATATAATATAAATGATCAATAGTTGCCTAGAAGATAAGACAAAGAAAAGAGATATGAGTGGGCCAAGATACACCTAATATCAATATATGCAGAATAATACCCTTAAAATAGGGCAACACCATACAATGCTCCTTAAGGAAGGAGTAAATCCATAAATCTCCCAAGATGGGAATCCACTTTGAATCAATATACCTCCAATATACCTCTACCAATGGACTAGAAGAGTCAGACTCATTATCATCCAATGATCTATATTAGATATGGCCCAGAGGTACATAGCATAACAACAAGGTATGGCAGAGGTTCGCACGTAAAGGAAATACCAAGGCAGAAGAACTTGGTTTCAAGGGAAGAAGTGGTACATGGAAAGTACCCAGGCCCTACTGCATCAAAAGGAGGTATATCAAGATACCATGGACTTCATCGAAGTTTACAAGGAGAAATCCAGTGTCTAAAGGAGCAGTCCATGAGGGAGGAGCAAAGAAGGAAGGTCGAGGATCCAAGAGATGACCTGGATGAGGTCAAGGAAGTATGTAAAATGCTAAAGCAAGAGAATATTATTCCCTTGCTAGGAGCATGGTTGAGAGAGAAGGTACCATGCACGGAGAAGAGCATGAGAGGCAAGTCTTACATGCAAACCTCCCCCCTCATAACCTTGACTATGATAGGGAAATCACGTTAAATGCGGTCGTGGATGGATGGCTCCTTAGTAATATCCTCATTGACATAGGCGCGAAGGTCAATGTTCTCATTTGATGCATGGCAATCAGATGGGAAGGCAATTACAACCATCTTCAGTGTGTTGTACATGAAAAAAAAATGCAAGGCAATTCCCATCAGTGTCTTAAAGGATGCAACTATCACCATTCAAGGAGCTAAGTTTATTGAGAACTTCGAAGTCTTGGCGTTGTTGGTAGACAATTTCCCAGCACTACTTGGGCACCCAGGTGTTGATATGTGTGATCCTTCAGTTCAACAAGGGGTACCAACTTTTGAAAATGAGGAGGATATTTCATCATAAAGAAACTGATGGGAAGTCAACACTCTATACTGAACCTTTGGGAGAAGAGGTCATAGAATATATGTGTGCTCAATCAGGGATCCTAAAGATAATTTCCTACCGGGAATTATCTAGTTTGAAATGCTCAGTCGGTAAGTGACACCACTTTGAGTCTAGTAAATGTGATAATTGGGTGCATGGAACCTATGAGTTGATTGGATGACATTTAAGAGGATTGGTAACAAACGTGACATGTCAGGCGTACAATCCTCACCTAGGAGGAAAGGAGCACCTAAAACTATCAGGAAGCCTTTGAGGTCTTTTTACAGAAGATGGAAGCTCAGTGGAAGGACTAATGTTAAGTTACATCCTATCTTAGGAATTGTTTGCACGTATGGTTGTTCAACTAGGAATTAGAGAACAAATATGCGGAAACAATTCCTCAAACCACAACAGTAGGAAACTATATAGCAGAATTACACTTGCAGAAATATAACAACATAAATAAATAATGCACAAAAGAAGACAAGACAAGATTTAACGTGGTTCACCCAATGTGGGCTACGTCCACCAAGAACTTGCTCAGATTTTATTATCAACAAGAGTAAAACAACTCTCACAGTCTTCTCTCAGTTATGAACTCACAACAGAATTCCAAAGATGCTAAACCACATCTAAACCACAATTGACACCCAATTGCTTAACCTTGATCACTCTTGATCACCTCTTGATCATTAAGACTCAAGACCTCTTGAACACTCAAGATATCTTCAAGATACCCTAACACCTCTATTTATAGGATTACAATCCTTTTAAGAAGTCCTAAAGCTGACCCTAGAAGTTTGAAAGTCACGATCTTTCAACTTCCCATGGCTGGAAAAATAGTCACTGACAATTAACAACCAATTAACAACAACGTCACATATGACAACATACAACGTCACAACAAATGACTACAGAATGCTCCTGAAGTCTCCAAACTTAACCGTTCAAGCTCCAACACTTCAACACTGATTCAAGAAGACCAAAAAATAGGCTCCACACCCCAACAATCTCCCACTTGGAGACTATTTCCACTGAGAAAAGTTCTTAACCCTTCATTATCAACCATGAAGGCCAATCAAAGTTGAACACAACTTCAACTTCTCCCTTGTGACCACCTTGGTCATCATATCCATAGGATTCTGACTGGTATGAATCTTTTCCAGCTTCAACTTATCTTCTTCTAAAGCTTCCCTGATGAAATGATATCTCAGCTGAATGTGCTTCATCCTAGAGTGGAAAGTGGAGTTCTTCACCAAATGAATAGCACTCTGACTATCACTGTGTAGTCTCCCAACTTCCTTGCTTATGACCCAACTCATCAAGCAACTGTTGTAGCCAAATCATCTCCTTGCTTGCCTCTGTGGCAACAACATACTCAGCCTCTGTGGTTGACAAAGCCACAACCTTTTGTAACCGTGAAATCCAACTCACCATTGTATCACCAACCATAAATACATAACCTGTCGTGCTCCTCCTGCTGTCCAAATCTCCTGCCATGTTTGAATCTACATAGCCACGTAATGTAGTGTCTGATCCACCGAAACACAATGCTGCTCCCATGGTCCCTCTCAAATACCGAAGGATCCACTTTACTGCCTGTCAGTGCTCTCTACCTGGATCACTCATAAACCTGCTCACTACTCCCACTACATGGGAAATGTCAGGCCTAGTGCATACCATAGCATACATCAAGCTACCAACTGCTGATGAGTACGGTACCCTAGACATCTAGATTCTATCCTCCTCAGTCTTGGGACTCTGCTCCTTTGATAATTTAAAGTGACCTGCCAAAGGAGTACCAACCGGTTTAGCATCCTGCATACTAAACCTCTCCAAGACCTTCTTTATGTACTCTTCTTGAGATAATACCAGCTTCCTCTCCTTCCTGTTCCGAGTTATTCTCATACCAAGGATTTGTTTTGCTGCCCCCAAATCCTTCATAGCAAAGGAGTCACCTAGCTGCTTCTTGAGTACCTTTATTTCCTACATGTTCTTCCCTACAACAAGCATATCATCTACATACAGGCACAAAATAATATAACTACCATCAAGAAACTTCTTGATGTACACACAATGGTCTGAGTGACACCTGGAGTAACCCTGCTCCTGCATAAAACTGTCAAACTTCTTGTACCACTACCGTGGAGCTTGTTTCAGGCCATACAAGCTCTTCTTCAATTTGCACACTAACCTCTCCTTCCCTTTGACCTCATAACCCTGTGGCTGCTGCATATACAATTCCTCCTCCAACTCACCATGAAGGAATGCAGTCTTCACATCCAACTGCTCTAAGTGCAAGTCTTCTACTGCTACTAAACCAAGAACAATCCTAATAGAAGTCATTTTAACAACAAGAGAAAAAATTTCATCAAAGTCTATACCTTTCTTCTGTGTAAATCCCTTGACCACCAACCGGGCCTTGTATCTTTTCCTACCTCCATCTTCCTCTTTGATTCTATACACCCACTTGTTCTGCAATGCTCTCTTGCCCTCGGGTAGCTCCACCAGATCCCAAGTCTGGTTTTCCATAAGAGATCTATGCTCTTCATCCATGGCCTACTCCCACTTCTTCCTAGCATCCACCTGCACTGCTTCCTCAAAGCACTCTGGCTCTCCACTATCAGTGAGCAATAAATAATTCAAAGATGGAGTAAAACGTTCGGGTTCCCTTCTTACCCTAGAAGACCTTCTCACCTCAGGAGTTTGGGGTTCCTGATGAGTAGGTACCTGAACTGGCTGTGCCAGAACATGTTGCACCTGAACCGGCCCCTTGGACACCTTGTTGTCCACAATGTCCTCTAACACTGTGTATTATTTCTTTGATTCCTCTTTCTGTTCCTGCAACTGATCTTTATACATGAATTTTTCATTAAAGACAATATCTCTAGACCGAAATATTTTCTTGTCCTTAAGACTCCAAACACGGAAACCAAAGTCATCTTCACCATATCCAACAAAGGTGCATTTCTCAAACTTAGCCTCTAACTTGGTCCTATCATCTTTATCAATGTGAACAAATACCTCACATCCAAATACTCTAAGAAATGAGTAATCAATTTTCTTACCAGACCAAGCCTCCTCAGGTATACCTCCATCCAAGGCCATAGAGGGTCCTCTGTTAATAAGATAAACAACTGTGCTTACCGCTTCCACCCAAAACATGAGTGGCAGCCCCACATGTAACCTCATGCACCTAGCACACTCCATGATTGTCCTGTTCATTCTCTCTGACACTCCATTTTCCTGTGGAGTATTTGGAACCGTTCTTTTCCTGTGGATCCCATTTACCGAACAGTAATCAAGAAATTCATTGCTGCAATACTCCCCTCCATTATCCAACCTGAGACATTTCAACTTGAGACTTGTTTCATTCTCAACCAAGGCTTTCCATCTTTTGAAAGTTTCAAACACATCAGATTTCTTTCTAATGCAATATACCCAAACTTTTCTAGTTGCATCATCAATGAAAGTGACATAATAACATGAACCACCAATAGAGTTTACCTTAGCTGGCCCCCATACATCTGTATGCACTAACTCCAACTTACCCTCCTTCCTGGTAGGTCCAACCTTGAGGAATCTCACCCGCTTCTGTTTCCCATAAACACAGTCCTCACAGAAGTCCAAATCTAACTCCTTTAATCTGGGAAACCTGTCCTTTATAATCTGCATGCCCTTATGACTCATATGACTGAGTCTCTAGTGCCACAAAGTTACATCTCCATCTGCAGCAACTAAATTACAATAATCAACACCACTGGTTAAATACAAAGTACCAGTTTTCTTACCTCTTGCAACCACAAGAGCTCCCTTGGTAACCTTCCAAGAATCCACTGTAAAACTGACTGTACAACCATCACTACCCAGCTGACCCGCTGATATCAAGTTCCACCTCAACTTAGGCACATGCCTGACATCCTTAAGTAGCCATGTGTTCCCATTCTACATTTTCACCTGAACACAACCTTTCCCTACTATGTTGCATGGTTCATCATCACCAAGATATACATGTCCAAAATCACCTTGAACAAAATTAGTAAAGTAATGTCTATGTGGGGTGGCATGGAAAGAAGCCCCTGAATCTAACACCCAAGACTCAACAATATTATCTAAAGAAAGAATTAAGGCATCTTGACAAACATCACCTGCTGCCACATTTACCTCTTTAGTTTCCTCCTTGTTCTTCTTATCCCGAAGAGCCCAACAATCTTTCTTAGCATGACCAACCTTCCCACAGTGCCAACATTCTAACTTACTCTTGGACTTTGACCTTCCATGATCATTCGACTTCCCACGGTTACCTTTCCCTCTGTTCTTTTGTCTCCCTCTGCTCTCCACCATCAAAGCATTTCCAGAAGTAGAAGAATCTCCGGTGCTCTTCCTTCACATTTCCTCACTTAGGATCACACCTATTACATCCTCAAACTTCAGCTTTGAGTTATTAGAGACTGAATTACTTACAACCATAACCAAGTTGTCCCAGCTATTTGGTAAGGAGCACAAAATCAACAAAGCCCTGACCTCATCATCAAAGTCAATTTTTACTGAGTTTAACATACTCACAACCATATTAAATTCATTCAAATGATCAACAACAGAACCATTCTCAGACATCTTCATATTAAATAACTTTTTCATCAAAAATATTTTATTAGAGGCAGAGGGTTTTTCATATAACTTCCCCAACACACTCATGAGACCTTCCATGGTCTTCTCCTGCGATATGTTGAAAGCAACCGAAGATGCAAGGCATAAACAAATTTCCCCGAGTGCCTTTCTATCCAGCAACTCCCAATCCTCATCTGACATGGTTGTAGGTTTCTTTGCTTTTCCAGCCAAAGGAACATGGAGGTCCTTCTGATATAAGTAATCCTCCATTTGCATCTTCCACAAACCAAAGTTCTACCCATTGAACTTCTCAACCCTCGATCTTCCCTCATCTGCCATAGCTCCCACTCAAGCTAAACTTTCCCTGTGATTTACCACTTCAGCAAAAAAACCACCAAAGCTCTGATACCAATTGTTAGGAATTAGAGAACAAATATGCAGAAACAATTCCTCAAATCACAACAGTAGGAAACTATATAGCAGAATTATACTTGCAGAAATATAACAACATAAATAAATAATGCACAAAAGAAGACAAGACAAGATTTAACGTGGTTCACCCAATGTGGTCTACGTCCACCAAGAACTTGCTCAGATTTTATTATCAACAAGAGTAAAACAACTCTCACAGTCTTCTCTCAGTTATGAACTCACAACAGAATTCCAAAGATGCTAAACCACATCTAAACCACAATTGACACCCAATTGCTTAACCTTGATCACTCTTGATCACCTCTTGATCTCTAAGACTCAAGACCTCTTGAACACTCAAGATATCTTCAAGATACCCTAACACCTCTATTTATAGGATTACAATCCTTTTAAGAAGTCCTAAAGCCGACCCTAGAAGTTTGAAAGTCATGACCTTTCAACTTCCCATGGCTGGAAAAATAGTCATGACGTTAACAACCAATTAACAACATGTTAACAAAAAAAAAAACACAGCAACGTCACAAAAAACGACTGTAGAATGCTCCTGAAGTCTCCAAACTTAACCGTTTGAACTCCAACACTTCAACACTGAT
Organism: Taxus chinensis; assembly: GCA_019776745.2. Classification (NCBI taxonomy): domain Eukaryota; kingdom Viridiplantae; phylum Streptophyta; class Pinopsida; order Cupressales; family Taxaceae; genus Taxus; species Taxus chinensis. The sequence goes on along the minus strand of CM034157.1, from coordinate 278,321,343 downwards.
TCAAGAAGACCAAAAAATAGGCTCCACACCCCAACACTCCAGTGGCATTAATTAAGGGGATAGCATATAATTGTAGGGTGCCATAATCTATTGGAATTCCGCTGGTGGGTGAACACAAAGAGATAGACCTATTGCAGTCCTGAGAAGTGAGAATTGTTTCTCCAGAAGTATACAGTTCAATGCCCACCACTATTAAGGACTACCATGGTAAGGATCCCACCTCTTTCCACATCCAAGCATGTGAGAGGGTCTTGAGAGGAGGCGTAGAAGCTTTGCCACCATCCCTCTAGGTACACAAACTGTATTCTACACTGCAGGGTTACGTGCATGCATGGTACATCCACTCTGAGACACACCACCAAATAGGGAATTGGCAAGAACTAGCGGCTGATCTCGTCCAAGCATTTGAGTATCAAAGCACCAAACCATCAGTGGATAAGGAATTTCAAGAGATCAAGTGCCTTATGATGGGGGATAGTGCCATGGAAAAGATAGGCTACTAGAGTTGCTAGGTGAACCTGGCCTAGAGGTGCACTTTGAGGAAGAAGACACATAAGAGATACAGTTTGAGCGAGCATGTGCAGAGAAAGAAAAAGGCAAGATGGTCTATGTCATAGATGGTGAAGAGATGGAAAATTTGGAGGTTAACCATTCTCTAGGCTCATGAAGTGATGGATAGTGCTGATGAAAGAACGCATGCCTATCATGAGCCTTTAAAGACAAAAAAGGTTAATATTGGGTCAGAGGCAGAACCCAAGGAAGCTATCATTGGAGATTATTGGTCGGAGAAGGAAGTATCTAAGATCATTGATCTTTTATGTGAATTTGAGGATTTATTCCCACATGGGTATCATGAACTCAAAGGCATTCACCATTCCTTGGGGGAAATGAAAATTAAGTTGAAGGAAGGTGCACTGCGCCAGTCTGGAAGAGACCATACCGAATGAATCCTAACCTACGCGTGAAGGTCAAAGGAAGATAGACAAAATGATAGCATCTAGGGATCATTGAAGTTGTTGAAGAATCAGAGTGGATAAGTCCAATGGTAATCCAGCATCAAGAAGGATGGGTGGATTAGGATCTGTGTTGATTATAGGGAGCTGAATGCAGTGTGTGTCATTGATCCTTTCCCAACCCCATTCACTGAAGAAATTTTGGAAGGAGTGGCAAGGTGCGAAGTCTACTCTTTCACGGATGGGTTCTCAGGCTATCACCAAGTGAGGATTGCAAAGGAAGACCAGAGAAAGACAACCTTCACCACTGATTGGGGAAGTTTTGCCTATACGGTCATGCCCTTTGGGTTGAAGAATGGATGCTGTATTCTCACGCATTGTAGTGCAGGCCTTCCAGGAATTCATCCATAAGTTTCTTCAGGTCTACCTTGATGATTGGACCATGTATGGACTAGTCAAGGACCATTGTGACAATCTAAGGTTGATGTTTGAAAGGTGTCGAAGTTGAGGATATCCCTCAACATCAAGAAGTGTGTATTTGCTACCCCGTTTGGGACCCTATTGGGACACATCATATGTAAAGAAGGCTTGCTGGTGGATCCTGCCAAAATTGCAGTGATTGTGGGATTGGGGGAGCCAACTAGTCAAAGCATAGTGCGTGGGTTTCTTGGACATGCAGGCTACTATCGGAAGTTCATCAAGGGGTATGCCAAGATCACCACGCCTTTAGAAGAGTTGCTCAGACATAAAAGTGCCTTTCATTGGGGAGAGGCACAACAGAAGGCATTTGACACATTAAAGGATAGGCTTGTCACCACACCTATATTACATTTCCCCTCTTGGGATAAGCCCTTCCATGTTCATGTGGATGCCTCCAGAATGGCCATTGGGGCAGTGCTTGCACAACCTGGTGAGGGAATTGTTGATCACCCCCTATGCTTTGCAAGTAGGAAGTTGACACCAGCAGAACAGAATTACACTACGACTGAGCACGAAGCATTGTCAATGATCTACGCACTTCACAAGTTCAGACAATATCTATTGGAAACTCCCTTTGTATTTTACACTGACCACATGGCATTAAAATATTTGGTGAACAAGCCCATCCTACAAGGGCGCATATGTCGGTGGGTGCTATTATTTCAAGAGTTTGAGTTCACGGTAGTTGTGAAGCCTGGAAAGAGTAATTGTGGACCTGATCATTTGTCAAGAATTGATTCAGGGGAGGACACATAGAGAATTAAAGAGACTATGCCAGACAGTGTGAACTATTTAGGTTGTGGCACGCACATTGAAGAGACTATGCCTCAATTGTTTGAAGGAAATTGTAGTATTTTTAAAGGAAGGTGTGGCGCCGGAAGGGATGAAGGCCTTGGAGAAAAAGAAGTTAGCTATACGCGTCACACCCTACATGTTAATTAATGGAGACCTGTACAAAATGGGCCATGATGAGGTTCTGCACTGATGCATGCTAGAGCATGAGCATGTTGCTATAATAGAAGAAGCACATGGTGGGATTGCAGGAGGACACTATGCAGGAAATGCAACTGCGTGGAAGATTCTACTCGTAGGGATTTGGTGGGAGACCATTTATCAAGATTGCATAGAGTTTTGCAAGGCCTGTGACCATTGCCAGTGCCTTGGAAAACCTGGAAAGAGGGATGAAATGCCCTTGTGACCAATACCAAGCACGGAACCATTTGAGAAATGGGCTATTGACTTTTTCAAACCAATCTCGCTAGCAGCGCGAAGGACTGGTTCATGGTATATCATTACTTGCACTGATTATTTGATGAGGTGGGCAGAGGCAGTGCCCACTAAGGATTGTACCACAGCTACAGCTGCTAGATTTTTATGGGAGAACATAATCAATAGGTATGGATGCCCATTGAGCTTGACAAGTGATAGAGGTACACACTTTCTCAATGAAATGGTCAGGATTCTGTTATCAGAATTCATGGTTGGCCCATCACAATACTACCCCCTATCACCCTCAAGAAATGGAACTGCTGAGGAGTTTAACAAAATACTTAGTCACACGTTGACTAAGATCTGTGATGTTGGTAGGTAGGATTGGGATGATAAAGTATCAGTCATTCTTTGGGCATACAGAACAACCTACAAAAGGTTGAATAAGGCCACACCATTTCAGTTGGTGTTTGGCATGGAGGCTGTCTTACCAGTTGAGTTTATGTTACCTTCATTGCATATAGCATGCGTGGGAGGGTTGGATGATGAACAAGCACTGGAAGAGAGAATTGATGAATTGATGAAGCTGGATGAAAGATGATCACTAGCCAGGTGGAGCCAGACAACTGAAAAAGCAAAACAGAAGGCATGGCATGATCGCCACATTAAGAACAAGAAGTTTGAGGTTGGGCAGATGGTGTTGTTGTATGATTCAAAGTTTCTGTGCCACCCTGGGAAGTTAAAGGTCCATTGGTTAGGTCCCTATATAATCTCGTACATCCTTGATTCGGGCACGTGCCAGTTACAAGCGCTGGATGGAATGAAATTTCCTGGACACTTCAATGGGAGTAGGCTGAAGCCCTACTATAAATAAGGCTTCTTGGTGTTTGTAAATAAGGTAGTTTTTCCAGATAGTTTAGAATTTCCTTTATGCATTTCCTTTCTTGTGTTTCCCTTTCACGTTGTTGTTTTGTTTTACACCTTGGGAACCGGTAACCTTGTTACTTTTTGAGGGTTTTGAATGCGTAGAGGACCACACATCATTTTAATGTGGGGTGGAGTAATGTGAAGGAAAGCATGGGTAAAGTGCCAAGGAGGATTGTGTTGGAAAGCCCAGTTGAATGGCCCTGTTGAAAGAGGTGCATGAAAGAAAAGGTGGAAAAGGATGGTTGGTGTCAAGATAAGGCTACTTTCAGATCCCACGTACAAAGGAGGAAGAAGCACAAAAACAACATGAGGTAGGTGAAAGAAAAAATCATGATAGAAGAAGTGCCTTCGGTGCTGGTGACACGTGCGCAAGAGTCTCCTGTCAAGATGGATTGGTTGCGCACCAGAAGGTTGGAAGATTGTCCACGTAGGGTTGGGCATGTGAGTTAGGGTGCAAAAGTTGGGCTTTGTTTGAAAAAGATGCATTAAACATTAAAAGTATGGTGGTAGGTGAAGTAGCATTTAATGCTTAAAAATGGGAAAAACTATAAATAGAGGTTTGGACATTTCATTATTCACTTTGTGAATACGAAGAGAAGAGATTTTGTGAACTAGGGTTTCCAGAGTTGATCCATGTGAAGAAAAATTGCAAGAATTTGAGCATGAGTGACCAGTTTGGATTTACAAACTAGAAAGGAAGTGATTCACGGGCATGGGAAGAGTTGTGGAGAAGCGTCATCTAGTGAAAAGAGATTCCAGTTAGGGTTTGGTATCTAGGGCATGGGTTGAAAAAGAGTTTCTTCACCAGTTTGAGATCTAAACTTGGAAAGGGGTAGTAAAACAAAGCAAGTGAAAGAAGTTGAAGTGTTAACATAAACAATGGCACCCAAGAAACCAGTTGGCACACCTAAGAAGGGAAAGGGAAAAGGCAAGAGCAAGCAACAAGAAACTGTCGTGAGTACAAATGAAGAGTGGTATGCAGAAATGCAGTACCTAGATGGAGTATTGCTTGGGTGAGAATGGGAGTCCCATTTAAGAAAAATGTCAGTAAATGATTACAATCATCACTCGAGCATGATCGAGAAGGAAATGGCATTGGAGTTAGTGCACCTGACGAATAAAAGGACACCAGAGGGTTTTCCCATCTATAACGATGAGGTAAAAGTGAAGTTGGAGAAGTCAGGATTATTGCAACTCTTTGAGTTTCCCTACTTTGGAAAGCCTGAGCACCTATATCAATGGTTGATGTCGCGCATGCATGAAGATTACTTTCACTTCACAGGGCACAAGATGCACATTACCCCTCAGCTTGTTTCACATTTCATAGGCCTCATCTGTGAAGGAGAAAGTTTGGAGGATGACCTATGCGACAAGGAGGAAATTAAGGAAACCGTCACTGCTTATGCATACAAAAAGGGGTCGAGGTACTTTGATATCATGGACATCAAGGACCCAGTGATGAAGATGGCCACACACCTTGTGACAAAGTTAAATGGCCAGGAGAGATGGACCCAGGTAAACAAGTCCTGGCTGAATGTTTGCAGGAGGATTTCGGAGGGCACCATCTACAACTTGTCTGCATTCATCGCAGATAAGATTGTCAGCAACTCGCAGGAAGGTGATAAAATCCTCTTTGGTAATGTCTTGTTAACCATTGTGTTCTCAGAGATTGGAGTGCCAGATGCAACAGACAAATTCATGTGGGAGTACCCTGCTGAAGACCCTTCACCCACGAAGAGGTTTGAGAAGTACGCCTGTGATTGTATGATAGTCATGCATAAGGCACACCTAGAGAAGTGGTATACATGCCTGAGGAATGCGTTCAGGGTGGAATGGAGGATCCCTGAACAACCACCAGTGACCACCAAGGGAGAAGCCAAGTTTGCTGTGTACCAACATTTCTGCCTTGGCAGATTTAAACTGATAGATGAGACATGGAGCCCATGGTGCAAGCTCCCTTTTGCCTTCACAGCTCAACACTTCCAAGTGGGAGTGAACAGGTTCAAAGAGTCCAAGAAGTTGAAGTTAGACCTTGGTAATCTGGACTGGGACCATAGAGAAATGTGCAAAGGGTTGGTCTACCCCAACAAGCACACATACGTGGAGAAGTACGTGTCGCATGAGGTCCAAATGGTGAAACCCATGACTTTTCCCATTGCAGGAGGGTCTGCGGCGTGAGTATACCTCCGCATAAGACCCAAATTTGAGAAGGGCACATATCTGGAGAACGAGGTGTCCATACCTGAGGACCCAACTGGTAGGAAGAGACCCATGCCCAAACAGGAGGAAAAAGAACCAAAGAATAAAGTACCAAGTGTAGTGGATACACAGGCAATAGGTACCCCTGGGACAAGCACCAGAACAAGTATGTATTCACGCAAGAAAAATTCCATAGTCAAAGAGAAGACTCCGGAGCCAGAGAAGTCATTAGACAAGGAGTCATCAGAAGAAGAAGAGACAGAGTCACCTACACCAGAATCCCCAGTTAGGAAGAAGCAGAAGATGACAGAGGAGTCAGATTCTGAGTACACTGAGAGTTTGAGGGCCTACCAGGGTGAAAGGGATCATGATGATGAAGATGAGCCTGAGGTAAATCAAGAACAACCTATGTTCAGTGTACATGACTCAGAGGAGGGAGAAGGAGAGAAGAATGAGTACATCTTCACAAGGGTAGTCCAGGAGAAAGGGAAGCCAGGAGGAGGAAGTGCACCCAGGACAAGGAAGGGAGCCTGAAGAGGTAAACAAGGTGGTAGAAAGAGAGGCTAAGAAGATCATTGAGACCTTGGTGGAAGAGGAGTTGGAATGCAGCACGCTGAGCTAGTGATGAATGAGGATAAGGAAGAGAGCATGTGAGAAAAGGACCATGTCAGCACTAGAGGCCCCTATTTAACTGTAAATATTCCTAAGGGCATGCGCAAGGGAGGAAAGCACCTGGAAAAAGAGAGGACATGGATGGTTTATATTGATGACCCCCACAAAGTGTTGCACGCGCGTGTTCCAAAGCATGTTCCCAGGAGAGGAGCTCCTAGAAATGTCATCATTTGATGAAGAGGGCATGCATACCCCAGGACAAGGAAGATGCTCTCTTGGGTGTTTGAGTCCCATATTGATGAGCCAGAGTTTGAAATATACCAAGGGGAAATCATACTAGTACCAGAGTCTAAGGGAACAAACCCCTTGGTAAATGCCCAGCAGCTCTCAGATGAGTAGTTATGTAATGCACTGAACAAGGTCATGGTCGAGACTGAGGCTAGGCTCTTCAGAAGAAATGACAGAGTAAGATTTCTAGAGGAAAAGCTAGAAAAGAAGGAAGAGGAGCTGGCTGAGAAAACTAAGGGCTTGAAACAAGAAGAGTTGATCAGCACCCAGTTGCAGCGTGAGTTAAAGGATGAGAAGGCTAGAGTGCACAAAGTATACAAAAAGGTGGAGTCCATTACAGATGCAATAGTGTTGAAGCATCCAGACCTAGTGCCTCCCGCGTAGAAGTATGGATCTTCCCTGGAATGCCTGGAGGACTTAACAAGAATCCTCACCATGGAGAGGCAGCCGCTAGCCTTGGAATCTATAGAAGAAGTGGCCACGTGCATTTAGAAAAGGAGGATAAATTGAAATTCATGGCACTCATAGCTGAATACAGCAAGGTCCTTGCTGATGTAAAGATTGCTTCCCAGACTGCTGAGGCCACGTATGACAACTGTGCAGACAGAGACAAAGTGGCAAGCATGTTGGTCACCAATGATGAAGCAGAACTTAAAGAGTTCTAGGAGAAGAACAAGGGGAACAGAGCAGAGCAAGAAAATATCCTCACTGAGGTAGAAAATAAATCAGAAGCTATTGAGGCCTTACGGGGCTCAGTTAAAAACTGGCTAAAGGAACTATACCCACAGATTACACGAAGGATGGATGCGCTGGAGGATATAGGTAAGGAGTTAGAGAAAATTGTTGACACCATGAGTGCACAAGGGGATGGGTTGGGTTTTGATCAGGTGAGCACCTTAGTAGGTGATCTTTTCCAGAGAGCACAGAATGAGGTCGATGCCTGGAACAATCTGGAGGCCGACTTGCAGAAGAACTTTCCTCTCTTATTGCTTTAAGTAGCATCATTCCCCATTCTTCCTTCTTTTCCCATTCTTTGTCCCCTTTATTCTTTTTCCAAGACATTAAGTCTTTGTGTATTCTTTATTCTTTGAGGAAGTTTCTGAGGGTGGAGAACAGGTAAAGTGTGGGGTGATGTTGGGCCCCTGAAATATCAACTAAGTCCAAAAAGGGCGCATAGGCATGCGAGGTTGAAAAAAACACAAGATAAGGCACATAGGGAAGGGTTCAAGTAGGGTTTTGGTAGAACCCAGGATGCACGCCTGCGGAGCAGAATCTGAGACTTAGCCATTTTTGACCTATCAGGAAGGACGCGAGAAAAATGTGACCCGAGTGGATAAGGTGCCAGCCTGGCGACAGGGTGGCCTGGAAGGAATATACTCTGTGATAGAAGCTTCTAGAAGGACATCATGGCAAGGAGTGGTGAGCTCAGGCCTGGAGGAGCATGCACCCATGGAGGACCACATTCAGACACTTGGCAACATATCTGAGGCCACAGAAGAATGAGTTGGTAGTTCAGGAAGGCTATATATACAAGTGCCTGCAGAAGCAAAAAGAAAGAGGAAGAAAAAAGTGGATAGAGGGTGGAGCTCTATAGAAATACTGCAAGGACTCTGTTAGCTTGGGTAAATAAGCATAGGAAAGGATGTATCAAGGGTTTGGGGGTTATAAATTTTCTTTTGAGAGCCTAGCTATATGAATCCAGTTATAATGCATGACTGTGGTCTGCCCTTCTGTGACATTCTGTAATGGGCCTAATGAATGTAATGAGGTTACCAGTTTATGTGAATATGAACATTAATGGTTCTGATGCATACATCCTTCTTCATAGCTCTTTTTCATTTATGTTTACGAACTAAGTATGAATGCTTGTACAACTTCCTTTCTGTTTTGGTGTAAGTTCTATAATCTGTTAAGCACTTTTCTGTCTGGAATGACTGCAAGGATCTAGAAGCCGTTCTGAGCTCTATGGTGCTTGTATGTCTTATTTCCTCTCAAATCTCTTAAACTCGGATCATAGATGATGTTTCCCACTAAACTCACATAAAGGAGAGACTCGGCACCCGCGCGTGCCTCAGGTGAGTGCCCAGTGCCCGCTGGGTGATAGGCCGTTAGACATGTATATGAAATGTATAAGTATACAGAACGCACAAGATGTGTTTGAAAAAATGCCTCGACAAAATACAACCTCTTGGAATGTAATCATTGTTGGCTATACAAAATATGGGCTTGTTGAAAAGGCCTTGGATATTTTAAAGCAAATGTGGCTTACAGGTGTTGAGCCAAACCATCCCAGCTTGTGCTAAACTGAGAGCTTTGAACATGGTGTAGGTGTCTCATTCAGTCATTTTTTCAAACATGTTGTGAGCATCCTTTGAGAGTTAGAACTTTGCATATGTGTGTATAAGGGATTTTTGTAAAGGTTTCTTGTGGTAGGCACAAAGTCAAGCTCCACCATCATTGCCAGCAACCTTCCTGCCCGTGCCAACACCAAGGTAAGAGCTTTGAACATGGCATATATGTCCACACCAATGATGTAACAAAATACGTGGTCATCCTTGTGAAGCATTGCCATTTTTTCACTAAATGCAACCAAAAAGGTGTCCACATGTTTCGTCAACCTTCGCTAACATACTCTTTGCCTTTGTTAAAATGGGAGCTTTGAAGCAGGGCAAGGTAGACATCAAACCATAATGGAGTATGGATAGGTATTTTGTTAGATGTTGTAGTTGCAAATGTTGGGTAGGTATGTATGCAAAAATTTGGAAACATGAACTTGGCACATGGGTTGTTTGACAAAATGTATTGAAGAAATGCAGCCTCATAAGGCACACTAATTATTTGTCAGAATTCCTCAATCAAATGTAGTCTCACGGAATGCATTGATTGTTGGATATGCATGAGAGAGGTTTGTTTAGGCATAAAAAATAGCAAGCAATATAATTTGTTAGGTTTAAAGCTTGTTATTACAACCTTTTCCATGAGCCTCCCACATTTTTGCAATGTTGAAAGGAAAATGATATAAAAATAAATAAATAAAAGAATGGAAGCATGCGTGGGGTCTATGAATTGTTTGATAAAATTCCTGAGAGTGAAGTGGCCTCTAAGACGGTGATCGCGAGTTTTGCACAATAGGTATGGTTTTCCATTTCCTTCTGCACTAAATTTCTCTTTCATCATTTCCATGTTTAGAAATTAAATTTTGAATAGTAGAAAATTTAATTGGACAACAAATGATAAAACCTTAACTCGACAGGTACTGCCAAAACTTAAAAAATGTGACCTCGAAATTCACGCGCATGGAGCACCACACCCAAATGTACCACAAATCCGAAACCTCTAGTATGACCCTGGTAACGTAGGACACCATGGAGAACCTTAACCAAGTTGTTTGAACTCATTTATTTCCTTTTTGAGTCAAGTTTCAAATCCTATTTAGCATATCAGTCACTTGTAGTGACGTGCTCATTTTAATAAAGCACGATCGATTATGGCTTACAGTTGCTGCTTAGTTTGAGAAAAACTGAAAATCACCACCACCTACCTCTAGAATTCCAACATGAGAATTGTAACCAACCCTTAATTCAATGAAAATTATTTCGGAGGTTAGTTTTGCAAGTGGGTTTTGGGGCCCACTGGTCGTTGTGCGACAAGAGTTCCTGACGTGATTACGATAACCAACCCCGGAATTGCCTTTGTAACTTGAGCCCTGCTCGTCGTAATCAACTTCCATCAAATGTGATGAATTCTATGTATATGAGGGAGTAAGTAGGAATCATCAAACTTGTGTTTGAACTTAAAACGAGTATTTTCAAGGACCTAATTTGTAAGAACTTTAGTCGTTTTAGCCAAATTTTGCAAATTTGCAACTTTAGCTAGAAAAACCTTCTAAGGGTCCTCGTTTGACTTCTAACTACTCATGGAACCTTTTAAATATCATTTCAGTAAATTTATAGAGTATGAATTTGATCAATTTAGTGTATGAATGATTTTAAGAAATTATGATGTTTCTCTCTCTTCCCTTTTCTCTCTCTAGAAATAAGTATGAAATTTTGGTTGGTTTTGAAAATGTAAATGGGTTGAAAATGTATATGGGTTTGAAATGAAATGAAAATTGGATAAAAGATGTATGTGGTTATGATATGGTGAATAGAAAAGAAAATTAATTCTAGACTTTATCTCTCTTCCTTACTCTTCTCTCTAGAAAAAAAAAAAAAATAGAATGTGAAGTGTGAATGTGTGAAGAAATGACCTCTCTCTCTCTCTCTCCCCCTATCTCTATCTCTCACTTTTCTGTTTCAATTTTCTTGAAATGATGGATGCATGGATTTTATGCTTGAGTGTAGGGGATTTCCATACCAGTCCTAGGACTGACCCTGCGTTGGTTGCAGGTACTCCGAACAAGAGGAATTCAGGATGTGATATGTTGTATTTAATGAGTTGTCATTGAAAAGTTATATTCATCTTGCAATATGTGTATTACCTTAGAATAATGATATGTAGTGTTGTTCGAAGAATTGTTCTTATGTACATTTTGAAAAGGAAAATATCAATGTGGCTATATTTTATAAGTGTCGAAATGGATGTGAAGTTGTACTCAAATGTTGTACTTATGTTGTAAAGGTATTAAACCAATCTTTTACTATGTTAATTATTGATTTATCTCCTTAACACTCATAATGCTAGGTAGAATCTCATCTTACCCAAACTATTGAAATAAAAAACAAGTTTATAATCCCTATCATACTCTCTCCTCCCAATTGAGCCTTTTTTCAGGGTATAAAACACTGATCATGTTAATAAAATACTCTAATCTCATTAATATTCTTCTTGTTTTGCACCTAAGACAAGTCTTACTAAGGACCATTCCCTTAAGTATTTTATGAGGTGATGAATATACTTGTGAACCCTACATATTTGGGTGAGCGAGGAGGCCAACATGTCTAGGTGTTGTAGGTATGAATATATCATGTATGAGTTTAATCCTCATGTGCATAATTTCCCTTGGTACCCTAGTGGGTGGCCAAAGCCTTGCAAAGATAGTTGGTGGTTTTACCTACGATTGATCTCATGTGAGATCTAAATTATGCGAGTGGAGGCTACATGTCAAATTACCTGTGCATTAAAATCTTGCATTGAACCCTTTTGTCCCTCTTAGATGAAAGTGTTCCCTTGGTGAGTAGTAGTGGATTACCTCAGGTTGATCGAAGGTGTTGAGAGGTAATGATTTCAAACTCTCTTGTAATGTCTTGTAGTAGGGTGTAGTTTTCCCCCTTGAATGCTTTTGAAGTTAGTAGATCGTGGGACCTCTCTTAAGGTTATTGATGAAAGAAACTCTTGATGCATATTTACCCAATGATTGAAATAGTTCCTTGGAAGGCATTTGAAATGCATAAAATTGTTTGGGATGTCTCGCTTGTAATATGCATTTAATACTTGAGTGTCTAAGAGAAATGAAATGAGTTGTCTTGTGTGAGGTCATACTCCTTGTAGTCTTAAATCCCTAAGTGTTAAGTAAGTGTTATATGAATTATATTTGTTCTAAAACGATGCCAACACAGGACCAAAGTAACCACACGTAAATGTAGTTAGAACAAGGGTAAATAATATTAAACTATGGAATGATCACTATGAGAATTCATACACCCTTGAGCGATGTCAAACCAACTAAAATGCCTAATGTGATCATAAAATGAATGTAATAAAGGAGAGCTTCACTAGTGATAAAACAACCTATTAAATCAGGAAACCAACTCTGAGGCATGAACACATACTTTGTACGCATAAATGTGGTTAAACAATGATGCTAATGAAATAATGAACATGTAGCCTTGAGAATGGAATACCTTGGGTTGTTACCAAGGTCTTGTGAGTTAAGGATATTGCACTCTAGTTTGACTTGTAAAAGTTAGTAGAACCCTTGGGCGTAGATGGGAATACATTAAACCTAGGATCACTCAAGAAGTAGAATTTATGGTCAAAACCTGTAATTAACCCGTAACTATCGAGAATGAATCCTTAAGATGATGAATTAGAAGTAGAGTGAAATGTGAGATTCGTCACTTAAACTCAATGCAAAACCTCTATAACATTAACACAGGTGAAATGTACCCTTCCATGTGCAACATGATTTGTGAAAACAAGGAGTCCTAATTGGAGCAAATGGATTGTGAATCACATCACGAACAATGCAAATTAATTAGTTAACTTACATAGTTGGTTGTAATAACTTGAAGATGAAAAGAGTGTATCCTTAGTGTTTAAACAATGCTATGAAAAGAACTCGGAATAGGTCCACTCTTGACCTAATAACCTTCCTTTTACTTTATGTGAATTTTTCCTCCTTGTAATGAAAGTATAATGCCAAACCAAGTAAACATGATTCTTAGAAATGAATTCTTAGGACAAGTATTGGTAGACTCATGGGTGTGTAAATGCTCCTAATGACCATCAAGTTATATAAATTAATTGTGATAAGGGAAACAAACAAAATTCTAATGGAACCACTATAGGTGAAATGTTAAATGAAATAAAGAAAAATGCAACCTAGTTTTAAGAGGAATGAAGGGTTGCATGTTAAGTGTTCTTCAAATAATTAAGGTCAAATAATGAAAATAGGATTGTAATAAATATGTAACCATGAAAACATTGTGTCATGGAAAGTGCCTATCCATAAGTGTATATTGTAGTGGGATCATTGTTTGTACTTTGTCATTTGGGGAAATGTGGCTTTGATGTGCATCATGTGTTTTCATGTTATATATGTGGGTTCATGTTTGTGCAAACATCTCATGTGTTGTGTGTTATCCTAAGTGATCCCATGTGGTGTCATGTATCAAGCAATGTAAGTCAAAAAAAAATTATTCCGGTATTTTGTTGTATTTTGTGTGTGTCAAAATTGTGGGTGACATTTGGTATCAGAGTGGAGGTTCATGCTCTCAAACCTCTAGGATAGTTGGTGTTGTGATGATTATGCATGATGGTGGAGGAGATGGAAGAGTAATGTGATATTATGTTGTGATGTGACAAACATTGTACTTGTGATTATGAATGCACCTATTGTGCATACCACTTAGTGTGGATTTCTTATGATGTTGATGTGTTTTGTGATGAGAGTATTCACTCTCTTTTTCATGAATTCAATGAGAATTTCACGTGTGATGTACCACCTTTGTTGTGTGAAAGGAATGTTATTGTGGACTGCAAAGTGTTGGAGTGTTTTATTATTCTATGATATTGTATGTGTGCTAATGTGTTGTATGACAAAATTGTGTCGTAGTGAATTGTATCATATTGTGATGTTACCACCGTGTTGTGATGTATCATGTTGTGTCACCATGTTGTATTGTAATTATTTGTATGTTGTGATGTTAGTCACTATGTTCATCATACATATGTTTCATGCATTATGTGATGGATTCATGTCATGAATTAGGGGCATATGGTGATATTATGACCCCTATTATACTGTACTTGCACTTTTGGGTGTGTTATGTGGAAATGTAACATGTTATGTGTTGTGAAAATGATGTTGCATTATACCCTTAAATATACCATGCATAAGATGTTATGGTTGTTGTGAGTAAATCATCATTGTGTTAGTAATGTAGTTATGTGTTATGTTGTGTACCCTACACTCACTAACCCTAAGGGAAGTAATCATTAGAGAGTGTATGTGTGGAGAGAGAAAACATGTGTCTAAGTACCCATAACCTTGAGTCGAGTACGAGATTGGAAGTGGAGTCTTATGTAGACTGAAAATCCACTTCTATCCATTTGGTATACTTTGAGCATGCTTAGTATATTGTGGAATGCACACCACCCGAGGCTCAACTTCTCTCTCCTATATGGGTTGTCCATTGAACAATCCTATGTGATACCAACTATGTTGAGCCTTGTGGGAGTTTGGAGGGATGATTTAGATAGAGATTATGCTAGTTATATTATTTGATCAGTTATTATGTTATTTTCTGAACACCTTAGGCTCGATGTGAACATACCCTTCTGAATGCCCTTATGAGGATGCTGAGATGTAAACTCAAAGTCAGACAAGATCCGATGTACTTGTGATGTTTTATATGTTATTATATATTTTGTGAGCTGAGGCTCGATATCCAAGTGCCAACAACTCAATGAGTACCCCTTTGGTGGCCGTATAAGGCCACATAGTGATTGTGATGTGATATTTCTCTATACATATTTTATTCATAAATTTGAATTTTCTTTTCTCTTCCTTTTTATAGAACCAACAAATTATTCTATTTAACTTTTGGTTGAGTTATTGTTTGTAATTTTGGGCATTTTATTTGATTGTTGCACTAACATAATGATTTTCACACTAACTGCGGCTAATTAGCCATTTATTTTTCTTTGATTGAAAGTTGAATTTGAGTTAAAATTCTTCCTTGAGTTTCAAATTTATTTTCTCGCTTGGCCCAAAGTGATTGAATTTGATGCCACTTGGCAATTTTGTTTGTTGTTTTGGCATGTTGGTTCTAATGTTGTTATGTGTTGTAATAGGGACATGGGTTCACCATGGATTGGTGGTACCTATGGGCCCACTTCATTGTATGGGGGTATGCCCCAAGGAGTTATAGATAACTGGTGTAGTTGTCAAACTACATGTTATTATGTCACTTGGGTTAGAGGTGTCTAGACTCTATGTGCCTAGGGCCATAGGGTGACCAACCTCTTTGGTGGAGAGAAAAGGAAAATTTGTCTTCATTTTGTTGTTTGGGAGGTATATGGAGTTGTTTTGGGAGGCTTATGGAGATTGGGAGGTATATGGAGTTGGTATTATGATTTATGAGTACTCATGTGAGTTTAGTTATGTTTTATGTTGTTGAGGGTTGATGTTCCTCATTGATAGTGTGATATTTGATCCCATCTTGTTATTGTGTAGTTTCAATTATGGGTTTGAGTTATGTGAAACCTTGTATGTGTATTGTTGGGGATTTTGTTTTATGTTAATCTTGTGTATGGGAGGTACTATGTGAAGGGGCATGTGTATTTTGGAGTACTATGTTGTGTGGATGTTTTTCTTTCCATGGTTAGTTGGTGTCTTGTGATGTGATATTCATGAAAAGGATGTGTAACAAGGTGTCTTTGGGTCATTAGTGTTGTGTTTGAGGATTTGTGTGACATTGTGATGTCATGTTGTTGGGCACCCATGAAAATAAGTACTCAATATGTGATCCTAAATAATAAAATATTATGAGCTTTAGGATTAAGAAATACTGTAAAGGAAAAGACTAATAAGTAATAATGTAAAAAAAAAACTACCATGTATTTTCACAATTAACATTTAAGAAATTGCAAAACTTTCCTTGTCCTTGTTGGGAATTTTAGTTACAGTATGTTTTTTTGGTAACAGACATTGTTATGTTTGTGGACCTTCCTTAGCTTAATTTTCTTGTTGTGTTGTGTCGCATCAAGGATGATGCTCTTATAGGGGAGGTAAATGTAGTGCCCTCGTAAAAAAAATCACATTATGTTATTGAGGGGAAAAAATTTTGTGTGAAATGTTTGGTTGGAATATAATGGCATTAGAAAAGTGTACGAAAAAGTGAATGGGAACTGAAACATATAACAAGGAAAATTTGATCTTTGAGCATTAATAAATACCTTGTTAAGAAAAAGAATTTTCCAACTATGTAATTATTGTAAACTAAACAAGGTATGGGTCTTCCATCAAAATTAAGAAATTGTCCTTTGCCTTTTGCAAATTCACAACATGCTTTAGCAATGTATCCTTTTGCTGAGTTGATTAATGATTGAGTCCCCAATTGATCATAATACCTTTTGTAGATCTTTTCTGTGTCACATGGGATGATGCAATACTTATAATTAGGAGGGAGTTAGAAGAATGCCCAAATTTTTCAGGAATTTCTAAAATTGTACATTTTCAAAATAGCCATTTTTTTTACCAAAGTAAAGATACAACCAATCTAAATGAAATAAAAAATAATTGCCTGAATGGTGTGATTCTCATTATGGGATTGGTAGAAGTAAAATAATGGTTTTATTGAAATGTTTTAGAAATGGTTCCAAAGTAATGCAAAGGAAAGGGCAGGTTACTTGTTCCTAAAGCCAAATGGGATATTCCAATTTTGCAAAATGATCTATGTGCTAAGAATAGGGTAAGACCCTACACAAATAATCAACATTTCACAAAGTATGCAAATGCTTTTAATTATTTGTATTAGAAATACTCTGAACATACCAATTAATGCGAAATCCTACGAATTATGGATTCCAAAAATATGCATTGTAGAGCGATAAATGCATTTACACTTCATTGGAAAATGTGATAGCTCCCATGTACTCCTTGATTATGGAAATGTGGTTTTAAAAAGAGTAGTCTCAATTTTGAAGTATGTAGCTTACAAATATTGAAGAAAAATCCATTTGGGTTAGAATCAATATAGTCTCCTAATTGAAATTTAATAAATCTTTATTTTGAATATGGGATTACCTGCATTTATTATATAAAGGATGGGAATTGATTGTCTGTATGAGATGAGTTCAATGTTTGTCTGAGGTGATATTTGTAAAGGATTAAGTGTGGAAGGACAAAGTAAGCTCCAACCATGTCAGAACCTTGATTTACACCAAAAGAAGATCAAGAATTTTAAAAATAGCAATATGAACTGTCCACATAATCATTCAATATGGTACAAGGAAAAGATATGTGTCCACTCCTTAGTGAATTAATGGGGCCAACTTATATTTTCTCACCAAATTGAAACCATAAAAGGGTTCATGTTTGGTTCCTTTTACTATCACTAAGTTTAATGCCTTGTAACATTAGTTTAAAAAGAAAAGGAGAAGTTGATTCCATAGATATCTATGGAATGTAATTATGGAAAACTCATTTGTATTTTGGAAATAGGTTCCAAGGAGGAAAAAGTTCAAAATATGAAGCTTTGGAACCATACATTGCATTTGGTTAAAATTAAAGAATGAAATCTTACAAGGCCATTTGCATATTAAAATGCTTCACTCAAATAGTAGACTCATTTCAGAATGAAAATTTAATTTTTAGTTGCATAATGCTGCACAAGAACAGGGGTTCATTCTAAATGTGAATAAATATCAAATGCATATGATGGGTAGTTTTGTAACATGTAGGCAAAATTGTGTTAATAAATATTTTCTCAGAATGTATGCTATTTTTAGCGTTGTGATACAGTAGGATTTTGTTTCAAAAGCGGGCTGCTTATGCAACTATGTTACCAAATGAACATTTGATGCATGATTTGACTAAATACCTTAGAAAATTCTAAAAAATATGGATTTTCAATCTTATGTTATGGTTGAAAATGATCATTTGAAATACTTGTAAGAAAATGAGGAAGTATGATCAAGCAAGCCCACAAACTTTTTCTAATTCTTGAAGGTGATGCAGTGTCATCGAATGCGGTGATCAATTTTTTTTGCATAAAATAGGTATGGTTTTCCCTTTCCTTCTCACTTAATTTCACTTTCATCATTTCCTTCTTTTGGAAATTAAATTTTGAATAGTAGGAAATGTAATTCCAATAAATGATAAAACCTTACCTCAACCAGGAACTGTAAAAACATCAAAAAATTTGACCTCGAAAGTCACACGCATGGAGCGCCACACCCAAATGTACTGTAAATACAAAATTTCTAGTATGACCCCTGGTAACATAGGACACCATGGAAAACCTTAACCAAGTTGTTTAAACTCATTTAATGCCTTTTTGAGTCAATTTTCGAAGCCCTTTTGGCATATTAGTCACTTGTGGTGACGTGCTTGTTTTAATAAAACGTGATCGATTCTGGCTTACGGTTGCCACTTAGTTTGAGCAAAACTGAAAACCATTGCCACCTACCTCTAGACTACCAACATGAGAATTATAACCAACCCCAGTTTCAATGAAAATGTTTCATAGGCTAGTTTTTTCAAGTGGGTTTTGGGGCCCACTGGTCGTTGTGCGACAAGAGTTCCTGACGCGAATATACAATAACCAACCCTGGAGTTTATACTTTGTAACTTGAGACCTCTTCATCATAATCAACTTCCATCAAATGTGATGAATTCTATGTATATGAGGGAGTAAGTAGGAATCATCAAACTTCATGTGTTGAACTTAAAACAGTATTTTTGTGGACCCAATTTGTAAGCACTTTAGCCATTTTAGCCAAATTTCACAAAATTACAACTTTAGCTCTAAACAAACCTTCTAAGGGTCCCGTTTGACTCCTAACTACTTGGAACCTTGTAGATATCATTTCCATACTTTATATAGTATGAATTGATCAAATTATTGTATGAATGGTTTTTGGGAAATTATGATGTTTCTCTCTCTTCCCTTTTCTCTCTCTAGAAATAACTATGAAAATTTTGATTGGTTTTGAAAATGTAAATGGGTTAAAATGTATATGGGTTTGAAACGAAATGGAAAATTGGATATGTGATGTATGTGGTTATTTTATAGTGAATGGAAAATAAAATGAAATTCTATATTTTCTCTCTCTTCCCTTTTCTCTCTCTAAAATTAAGTATGAAATTTTGATTGGTTTTGAAAATGTGTATGCGTTTGAAACGAAATGAAAATTTGATATGAGATGTATGTGGTTATGATATGGTGAATAGAAAAGAGAATGAATCCTAGACTTTCTCTCTCTTCCTTACTCTTCTCTCTAGAAAAAAAATGCAATAGAATGTGGAAGTGTGAATGTGTGAAGAAATGACCTCTCTCTCTCTCTCTCTCTCTATCTCTATCTCTCTCTACTTTCTATTTTCTGCTTCGATTGCTTGAAATGTTGGATTCATGTATTTTATACATGAGTGTAGGGGATTTCCATACCAGTCCTAGGACTGACCCTACATTGGTTGCAGGTACTTCGAACAAGAAGAATTTAGGATGTGAGATGTTGTATTTAATGAGTTCTCATTGAAAATTTATATTTGTATTGAAATTTGTGTATTACCTTAGACTAATGATATGTAGTGTTATTCGAAGAATTATTCTTATGTATATTTTGAAAAGGAAAATATCAATGTGGCTATATTTTATAAGTGTCAAAATGGATGTGAAGTTATACTCAAATGTTGTACCTATGTTATAAAGATATTAAACTAACCTTTTACTATGTGAAATATTGATTTATCTCCTTAACACTCATAATGCTAGGTAGAATCTCATCTTACCCAAACTATCGAAATAAAAACAAGCTTATAATCCATATCTTACTTGTAGACACAAAATCATGCACTTTAGACATTATTTAGTCCCAGTCTTATACTACTATTCATATGGTTTTTGAGTGAAGAAAGTACTAATTAACCCCCATCTCTTGGTCATTTTTATTTACTTTATGTCGTAATTCCTGACCTTCACCGCACATATGCCCAGTCTATTTTTGACACTTTCCATCATTTTAGCCTTGACTGGGGTGCACCGGGCTAGTACTGGGGTGCCGTTCAGGTGCCCTGGTCCCAGTTGGGGTGCCCTGATCCTTTTTACACTTTCCCGCCACTTTTTGGGCACTTTCTAGCCATTTGAGCTTCTTATCTTTTTGGTGGTTGGCCTTTTTGGGGTTAATTACGAAATTAGAACAAGAGAACCATATAAATATAAAGTTATGAGACCATAATGAGGGACCAAGAACTAGGCACTACTATCATCATCTAAGGTTGCATCCATCTAGAGCTCATTTGCATCCATCTAGCTCCATCACAAGGCACAAGGCTGGTTCATCTGCATCACACTGCATAGGAGGGAAGTTTATTCTATTCCATCCACCATTCTATTACATTTTCTACACATAGTTATTGCTCGCTACTTTCACAAAGTGTGACTGACACAAGAGAAACCTAGGGCATGATCACACACACACACATAGAACTACATCAGGTCTGAGATGTAGTGCAATGCTCAGTTAGTAAGTCCACCATTGTGGCCATTGAGGACAGTCTGACCCCTTCATTTGCATTTTTCTTTTTTAGGGTTTGATGCTTGTTTTGGGGTCTTGCAGGTCTTTCTTTCATCATCATTCATTGGATCATTCGGCATAGAGGAGCGAATTACATGTTGAACAAAGAATTCACATCATCATCCGACCCTACAAAACTGGTTTTAGACCTCCTGCACAGACCATAGGGTGCCCAGAACTCAGACTAGGGCACCCACAGGATATATCCTCTCCTAGGTGCCCAGTCTAGCCACACAACTCAGATTAGTCCTATTTTGAGGGTCCTTTATCTTCATATCTCTAACTTCAATCCCTTAGTTATTCTACATTCATTCTTGCTTCTACACTCATCTAATCAGCTACTCTAAATACCAGCTAAGCTTTCTAACCCTTTTTAATTTCCTATTTTATTAGGACCTTTTCTATATTTATTTATTTATTTATTACATTTTATTTACTGTTGTTCCTAGTTATATTAACTATGCCAATTTTATTAATCATTTTGGTGAACCTGACTCACTTATATTCCTAGGATCTTCATAAGGGGTTTTCATCATGGCTTCCTAATCATCCTCAGATTTTTCAAACCTCTGCATCTTGAAAGGCGATGCATGTCTTGAATCCCTTCAAATCCCATATTCTTCAGAATGCAAATCCATCCATATACTGCCTTTTTAGGACCTCTGACATGTTTTCTCCATACCTCTTGAAATATTCATGTTGATTTTATGACACAATACTAGATCAACCTTTAAATAGCTCCTCCTTCCAACCCTACTTGTCAATTAGGGTTTCAAATTTTCATTAGTTTAGGTGTTCGGGTCACTTTCCATATTTATTTACTACATTTATCTAATGGTATTTACTGTTGTTCATAGTTAGATTAACTATTATAATATCCACATTTTAGTTAATCATTTTGGTGAACCAATTGATTTCAGCATTCTTAGATCCTCTGGTTCTTCTCCATCATTATCTTATCATCCTTTTACCATGAAGGTCTCTCTCCATACCTTTTTGCATGATAATCCTGATTTCAAAATAAAATCAGATTTTTTTGGCTAACACTTATATTATATTCTCACACCTCTCTAAATATCTATACCACAAGTTTACTACTGCTTTATCTATCAATGAAGATCATATCACATTTAATATGCTGAAATCACTTCTCAGTCTATCTTAAGAAATGATTCCCCCTTTTATATTCAAGTCTTGGATCAATAACATAGGAATCAAGCACACTTTAGTCGACAATGGATATGGACTCAACATATGTAATCTCACGTTTCTCATGTAACTTGGCCTATCTGAAGCCTCCTTAACCCCATCATCTATTTCCATTTGTGGCTTCGATAATGTGCCTAAACGAGTTTAGGTACAATCACTGCTTCCCATTATTATAGGGCCATGCACATTGTCCATCCAATTCCATGTCATGCCTACAATCTTAACTACAATCTTCTCCTAGATGGCCTTGGATCCATTTCATGAATGTGGTCCCTTAAACCTTCATGCACATTAAATTTTCATATCAAATTGTGGTTTCATGAAGCATTATCATATCCCATCTCCATTTTCTTATTGCAATCTTATTGATCATTTTCAAAATCCCATACTTCATCCACCTCTCCTCCTAACTTTTGAATATATGGCCCTAGGTACTCAGGTACCTACACTCACTATGGTTTTAATGGCAATGGATTAGGAAAACATGCAAAAGGAGTCAAATAACTCTTTCCATTCTGACACAATCCACCAGGCTCACCTCAGATATCACCCTGAGATTGTTTCTTTTGTTCCTTTTGCATCTCCTCTTGAGGTATACACCATTTCACATACTCACTTATCACAACAAGAAATTTACATTTTTTCAATACCACAACTTACTTTGGTATCCAACTACTCCTAACATTTTGCCACATCCGCCACCATGGCATGCTTTCTTCTTCCATACCTGATAGATAATTATCTTACACACTTGGGGGGCATAACATCTAACAAATTCCCCCCTCACATAAGCATCAATACATCTCTCATACTTGCATAATACATCAATATTCTCACATAAGCATACTCATCACACATTCTAGCATCCTCATTACCTGATGACACACTCTTGTGCTTTGGTTCACACTTGACTGTTGAGGGCTTACTACACATGAACCCCACACACTGCACTATAGGTGTTACACACATCACACATCTTACATCATACATACTATATTTAATCTACATCATTTTCAACATTTACATATTTACATCATACATTTATATTTCATACATTATTGGTATAATTTTCACATTTTACATCATTTGCATATCATATTACATATCATATCATTCTAGTCTTCATACATACAACACTTTCATGGTCTACGAGTCTATTACATTTTACATACTACATCACACACATCTTACACTTGTTAATCTACATCGTACATTACATCTTATACATCATACATCACATCTTGCATTACATCTTATACATCATACATTACACATTCTACTCATCACATGATCATTCTATTATCATCACACATATTGCATTGTTTTCTATGTGCTGCACTCACTACCCTATGATGCACTTTAGTTCCTCGGTCCATACTCAACTACTGAGGGTTTACAAATCTAACGGACATTATCATGCTTACACGTTCATCATTCAACCTTTCATCATGTGACATTACTAGGTTAGTGACATACACTATAGGCTAAATGGTCACCTACTTTATCATCTTGTAGTGGTATACACTTTAGGCTACATCACCACTCCCTTTATTCATCTCGTAGTGATATACACTCTTAGGATACATCATCACTCCTACATTCATCTTGTCATGATATACACTTTGGCTATAAGGTTCACACACACATCATTTCTAGGTCGCATCTCATCAATACACATACACATTCATCACAACCATTAGACACAACACACACTTCAACCATTTCCCGATGACACACTCTCATTTATGGTTCATTCTTGACTGTTGAGGGGGAAAACCAAATGAACCTCACTGCATACATTTCCATTCACTCAGGGGCACACAGATCCTATCATCCATCTTGCATTCCATTCCATCCATCCACAACATATTGCATATCTTGGTTGCTTTTACTCTTGCTTGCATTTACTTGTTCATGGTCACTTTATTACACATGCTAGTTAGATCTCTTGTATGTAATTTATCTATACCATACACACATGCGTGTTCACACCTTTTTCTAGTTTTGATCACAGATACAGATCTCTTACACGCAACACAGATGCTCACCTTCTACCCTTCCTACACTGGTCATTGGGGGCATCCACATTCATCTCTCATAGGTGTTATTGTTTCATTTTGTACTTAGCACTTTACATTACTTGGTTATACACAATTTTGACATACTGGTTATCTTTCTAACATGCTAACGGGTGCTTCATGTGCAACATTTGTTATGTAGGGATATTTGCTTCCATACTTGTTTGTTACATTGTCTGTCTATTGCTTGTTTTTGTATGTGGGCCTTTCCCTTTGTTTGGTGTGCACACTTGTTGTTGTATGTGGCCATTATGGCCTTGCATGTCTTGTGACATCATGAGTGATGTCCCATGTTTTTAACCCACTTTGTGTGGCTTACTTTGTCTTCTTACGTGTTTACATTACTACTGTTGATTTGGTATCTTACACATTGTTTGGTAGCTTACACTTGTCTTTATACATGCATGTTTTTTTGTACTAACACTTGTTTTGGCTAGCCTTCTTGTTTGTGTGCGCCTTGGTTTCTACCAAGCACATTCCTTCCCCTACAGGGAAGAGTTACAAGGGTATAGTTCATGTGGTTGGTCCTCTTTTGGGGCCGCATTCTCCTATCAATGACGTCGCATGTGCCCCTAAAGAGGGGGGCATCATTTGGGGTTTTACATTCTACACAATGCTTCTACACTAGTTTAGTTCAATTCACTTTCCACCCTTGGCATTGTGGGTTATACAACAAGTGGGTTCAGACCAGTCTACAAACCCCATACACAATGGATTTTACAGGACATGGTTGTCCTTAGCATTTTGGGGAGCAGTTATAGGTTAGAGGATACAATGGAATTCCTCTCTACACTACTTCATCCAGTGGCGTCATAATCACCCAAAAAACTAGGCAGTACAAAGATCTCTTCACACAAATTCAGGGAAGTAGTTACAAGGTTGGAGGAATAATGGAATTTCTCCCTACACTTCTTCGGCCTATGGCATGTCAATCACCCCAAAAACCCAGGACAGGATATCCTCTTCTACACTCTTTCTCTCAACATGGATCAAGTGCACATGTTCCATTTTTCATTTATGTACTTTACATTCTTACATACATATAAATGTGTATTTTACATGCATTTTACATATACATGCATATTTGAATACTTGATTGTTTTCTCCTTACAGGTCCATCTGTATGAGGAACAAGCAGTCAACAACAAATAACAACAACAATGGGGGAAAACAACAAAATTTTGTGGCAACACACACCATACTAACCATGTAGGTACATTACACACATCGACAACTACACACATGTTTCCACCCTAGGTTCGCTCTCATTAATTTTTGGCGCATTTTCATCTTTAGTTTCCATGCTCCATCATATTTTTTCACTCCATGCTTTGTCTAGTCCTTCAACATGCATTTCTACATCACTCTACATGGATTATCAGGTACACATCTCTATCTACTTTATGTTACCGAGCTTTCCACTCACCAACATAAAGTGGGGGAAAATGTAGACACAAAATCATGCACTTTAGACATTATTTAGTCCCAATCTTATACTACTATTCATATGGTTTTTGAGTGAAGAAAGTACTAATTAACCCTCGTCTTTTGGTCATTTTATTTAGTTTCTGTCATAATTCCAGACCTTCACTGTACATATGCCCAGTCTATTTGTCACTTTTGTGTTTTTTAGCATCATTTTACCCTTGACTAGTACTGGGGCACCCGTCAATGCCCTGGTCCCAGTTGGGGCACCCTGATCCTTTTTACACTTTCCCGCCACTTTTTGGGCACTTTCTATCCATTTGAGCTTCTTATATTTTTGGTAGTCAACCTTTTCGGGGTTAATTACGAAATTAGAACAAGAGAACCATATAAATATAAAGTTATGAGACCATAATGAGGGACCAAGCACTAGGAACTACTATCATCATCTAAGGTTGCATCCATCTTGCTCCATCACAAAGGCATAAGGCTAGTTCATCTACATCACACTGCATAGGAGGAAACTTTATTCTATTCCATCCACTAACAAAACCACAGTCAGGGGGCAGTACGTCCCTCCTCTTTATGAGAGAGGTTCCCTTATTGAAAGAAAACAACAAAGCTTATATACACATGTACAAATTTCATCTTAAGGTTGGACTTCTGACATCTTGAAATGATTTTTTACCAAAATAGCTTATCAATACAAATGAATGGAAGAAACTGAAGAAAGGGAAGAGCAGAATATAACATTACTTTTAGGAAATATAGATATCAGAGTATAACCTTATAAGTACTGAGAAAAGGTGATACATAATAGAATCATTCACATTCACAACATAAGATATCATTCCATAGACACAAAGTTCTAGAAATCATATCAACAAGAACACAAAGTTTCTTACTGCAGAAGATAAATGATCCACAGATTTCAGATAAGCAAGAAGAGACAATAGATGAAGATAGAGAGAAAGGGTAAATTCTTCTGTATTGATTGCTTTTGATTCTATTTACACTTCACAAGTATTAGAGTCCAACATTTGCAATGAGCCAAGATCTTATATTTATAGATGAAGTGAAAAGAGGAGAAGAAGAGAAGGAAGAAAATCTGATTTGGAAGCTCAACCACCAACCATCAATGCCCCTGCAAATCTACCTGTAATATTTCAAATCTGGTTCTGCATGTCTTTGGCATGCTAGAGAAGGAAGGATGGAAGATCGGATCAAATTTGATCTAGTTGAAGCAATCAGATCTCGTATTAATGACTTGAAATATGTTTTCCAGATTTTCACCCAAATCAAGATATCTAGTCTGTTCTCCATGTATTTTTGGCATGTTAGAGAAGGAAGGATGGAATATTAGATCAGATCTGGGTAGTTAAAGCAATCAAATCCTGTATTAATGGCTTGAAAGAATTTTTCCAAATTTTCACCCATCAAAGCCTGCTTAAAGTAATATTTTATGCTTCCATGGCGTAGAGGATGTCGAGATATTTCCAAAGGTACCAAATTTGTTGAATTTCGAACACTAGAGTGAAATTTATGCTCATTTGAATATTTGAATCGAATTTGTACAAAAATGGTGAAAATGTAATTTTCACAAAATGGATTCACGGGCCCGAAATTGAAATTGCACCTTTAGCACAAAAGATGCAAAAGTGCAAAAGTTCCTTGTAGGCCCGCAACTTCACTTTTGATGTAGGTCTGACACGTGGCTTTTCCTGAGTGGTAACAGAGTCACGACTCACTTTATAGATTTATTTATTTTAGAAATAAGGCTCAAAATCTCAAAGTTCTCTATTGACTCGCTTCTCCACTTCAAATTTCGATGCGGGCTCAACATTTGAATTTATCCCTTGGTATGAGAGGGGTTGTGGTTCATTTTATCACTTTACACATTTTATGGAAACAAAGCCAAAATTCCTAAAGTGTCCCAATAACCCGCCTCTCCGCTTTGACCTTTGATGTGGGCTCAACATTTGAATTTATCCCTTTTGGCAATAAAGCCAAAATATTCAAAGTGCTCCAATGATCTGCCTTCCCACCTTGACCTAAAACATGGCCATGTGTCCCCTTGCGGGCCTGCTCTGTATTTTTTGTGTTTTGACTAAGTCCCTCTATTTGGCAAATGATTTATGTCTTACCCAAGACACGTGGAGGCTTCCCGCTCATTTGAAGACTCTGTTTGGACCTAAACTTTGGAAGTGTGCTAGTTGGACATGTGGCATCATGCGCATGCCCACTCTATTTCCTTTGTATTATGCGTAAGTCCCTATCGTTGGCAGAGACATTCTGCCTGACCCAAGACACATGGAGAGCTGGTGCACGTTTGGGACTTGCTTTTGGATTCACCCCCTAAAAGAGTGCTGAAGGGACATGTGGGGCTTTCTGCTAGTTCTCCTTTCCTTAGCTAATTCAAAGGCCAGTTTTGCCACTTTTGAATTCTGTTCGACCCTAGAAACGTGGAGAGCTGGCGCTTGTTTGGGGAACCACCTTTGGCTTTGACCCTTGAAGGTGTGCCGATGAGACACGTGGAGGCTTCTGCCGACCCTCTTATACTTAGTTGATTAAACGACAGGATTTTTCCCTTTTCCAGAACTAGGACACGTAGAGAGTTGGCACTTGTTTGGGGAACCGCCTTTGGCTTCGACCCTTAAAGGTGCGCCGATGAGACACATGGTGCCATCTGCTGGCCTTAGACTTTTCAATGACCGATTTAAATTTTTGAGGCTCTGACCACGTGGAGGGCTGACGTTCATTTAGGGTTTGTCCCTTGGGTCTCACTTTTGAAGTTACGCCGATGAGGCATGTGGAGGCTTCCACCAAACCTCTTATACTTAGTCGATTAAACGGTTGGCTTTGTCCCCTTTCTGAACCTAGGACATGTGGAGAGATGGCACTAGTTTGGGGTCTCTCTTTAGGTTGTACCTTTTTAATTTGTACTAATGAAGCATGTGGAGGGTCTGCGCTCACTTAGGAGCCTACTTTTGGATTTGGCCTTTGGAGGTGCACCGTTGGGATGCGTGGAGGCTTTTTTTGACTCTTTACACTTAGCTGATTCAACAGATGGCTTTGTCTTTTTAGACTCAGACCATGTGGAGGGATGACACTCATTTGGGGTTTGTCCCTTGGGTTTCACTTTTGAAGTTACACCGATGAGGCACGTGGAGGCTTCTGCTGACCCTCTTATACTTAGTCGATTAAACGGCTGGCTCTGTTCCTTTTCTGGACTTAGGACACATGGAGAGTTGATTCTCATTTGGGGTATGTTCCGTGGGTCTCACTTTTGAAGTTACGCCGATAAGACACGTGGAGGCTTCCGTTGACCCTCTTCGGGGCCACAAAACCAATTTGACACTTTTGCTAAAATAAATAAAAATGATAAGTTCACAAAATAATCCACCATGCTGCATCAAATTAGAGATGTCCACGTACTCGTGGATGCTAGGGCTAAAAATTGACAGGGAAGATGGACTCATCATTCACAAATGTAGAAAAAAATACAGAGGAGGGGAAACTCGACCATTTACGCCTAAATTTCAAATTGTTCTCCATGGAAAGAGAAACTACAAACAATATAAGGCTCGACACGATCCACAACCAAAAGAGAATGATTAACAATTTCATTTGAATGAAAGAAAGAATTTACAGGCATCCAAACAGGAAGATAGAAATTTGATCAAACCATGCGGACTACAAGATTTTAAAGTTACAGGGTGAGATTGTAAATAAGCACCAACTTCTTCAAAGCACGATTTTCTTTTTATCTCTCTAGACTTCTCAATCTGGTCAACCATCTCTCAAAGGCACCAACTCAAAATTTTCAAAACTTAACTTGAAAAACTAGGGGGATTTTGAGGCTGAAAAAATACACACACACTTACATAGAACTATATTTGGTCCGAGATGTAGTGCAACGCTCAGTTAATAAGTCCACCATTTTGGTCGCTAAGGACAATCCAACCCCTTCATTTGTGTTTTTCTTTTTTAGGGTTTGATGTTTGTTTTGGGGTCTTAGGTGTTTCTTTCATCACTAATCATTGGTGACATCTGGCACAGAGAAATGAGTTACACACGATAGGAAGTGAAGGATTTAGATCATCCTCTAACCCTCTAGATCTAGTTTTCAGACCTCTTGCATAGACAAGGGAACCCAAAATTCAAACTAAGGCACCCACAGGCACCTTGATCATCTCCAAGATGCCCAAGTCCCTTCAGACAACTCATATCCATCCTTTTTGGGAACTTTGCATATTCACTCATATCTCTAGAATATTCAGTTGATTTTATGACACAGTCCATATTAGCCTCCGAATCAGCTAAGCTCCTTCCAACCCTACTTGTCAATTAGGGTTTCACTTTTTCATTAGTTTAGTTGCTTGGGTCACTTTCCATATGTATTTACTGCATTTATCTACAGTTATTTATATTTTTCCTAGTTAGATTAACTATTCTAATATCAACATTTTAGTTAATCAATACTCTCTCCTCCCAATTGAGCCTTTTTTAGGGTATAAAACATTGGTCATGTTAATAAAATATTCTAATCTCATTAATCATCTTCTTGTTTTTCACCTAAGACAATTCTTACGAAGGACCATTCCCTTAAGTATTTTATGAGGTGGTGGATATAATTTGTGAACTCTGTCATGTTTGGGTGCACGAGGCCAATATGTCTAGGTGTTGTAGGTTTGATGATATCATGTATAAGTTTAATCCTCATCTACATAATTTTCCCTTGGTACCCTAGTGGGTGGCCAAATCCTTGCAAAGATAGTTGGTGGTTTTAACTATGATTGATCTCATGTGAAACCTAAATTACATGAGTGGAGGCTATGTGTCAAATTATATGTGCATTAAACTCTTGCATTGAACCCTGTTTTCCCTCTTAGATGAAAGTTTTCCCTTGGCAAGTAGTAGTGGATTACCTTGGGTTGATCGAAAGCATTGAGAGGTAATGATTTTGAGCTATCTTTTAATGTCTTATAGTAGGGTGTAGTTTCTCCCCCTTGAATGCTTTTGAATTTAGTTGAACATGTGATGTCTCTTAAGGTTATTGATGAAAGAAAATCTGATGCATGTTTACCCAATGATTGAAATAGTTCATAGGAAAGCATTTGAAATGCATAAATTTTTTTGGGATGTCTTTCTTGTAATGTGCATTTAGTACTTGAGTGTCTAAGAAAAATGAAATGAGTTGTCTCGTGTGAGGTTGTATTCCTTGTAGTCTTAAATTGCTAAGTCTTAAGTAATTATTATATGAATTACATTTGTTATAAAATGACGCCAACACAGGACCAAAGTAACCATGTAAATGTAGTTAGAACAAGGGTACATAATATTAAAATAGGGAATGATCGCTATGAAAATCATATGCCTTGAGTGATGTCAAACCAACTAAAATGCCTAATGTGATCATAAAATGAATGTAATAAAGGATAGCTTCATGGGTGATAAACAACCTATGAAATCGGGAAACCAACTCTGAGGCATGAAGACATACTTTGTATGCATAAATGTGGTTAAATAATTTTGTTAATGAAATAATTAACATGAAGCCTTGAGAATGGAATAGCTTAGGTTGTTACTAAGGTCTTATGAGCTAAGGATATTGCAATCTAGTTTGACTTGTTAAAGTTAGTATAACCCTTGGGCATAGATGGGAATACATTAAATCTAGGATCACTCAAGAAGTAACATTTATGGTTGAAACCTATAATTAACCCCAAAAATATTGAGAATGAATCCTTAAGATGATTAATTAGAAGTAGAGTGAAATGTGAGATTCATCACTTAAAATCAATGCAAATCCCCTATAATGTTAACACATGTGAAATGTACCCTTCCATAGCAACATGATTTATGTAAACAAGGAGTCCTAATTGGAGAAAATGGATTGTGAATCGCATCA
Organism: Taxus chinensis; assembly: GCA_019776745.2. Taxonomy (NCBI): domain Eukaryota; kingdom Viridiplantae; phylum Streptophyta; class Pinopsida; order Cupressales; family Taxaceae; genus Taxus; species Taxus chinensis. The sequence continues at coordinate 278,290,090 of CM034157.1, read as the reverse complement.
TGAACAATACAAATTAATTATTTAACTTATATGGTTGGCTGTAATAACTTGAAGATGAAAAGAGTGTACCCTTAGTGTTCAAACAATACAATGAAAATAACTCAGAATAGGTCCACTCTTAACCTTATAATCTTCCTTTTACCTTCTGTGAATTTTTCCTACTTGTAATGAAAGTAAAATTCCAAACCAAGTAAATATGATTCTTAGAAACAAATTCTGAGGACAAGTATTGGTAGATTCATGGGTGTGTAAATCCTCATAATCACCACCAAGTTGTACCAAAATTAATTGTTAAAGGGGAAACGAGAAAAATTCTAATGGAATCACTATAGGTGAAATGTTAAATGAAATAAAGAAAATGTAACCTAGTTTTAAGAGGAATGAAGGTTTACATGTTAAGTTTTCTTCAAATAATTAATGTCAATTAATGAAAATAGGATTGTAATATGTATGTAACCATGAAATGTTGTGTCGTGGAAAGTGCCTAACTATAAATGTATATTGTAGTTGGATCATTGTTTGTAATTTTTCATTTAGGGAAAATTTTCTTTGGTGTACATCATGTGTTTTCGAGTTATCTAAATGGGGTCATGTTTGTGCAGATGTCTCATGTATTGTGTGTTATCCTAAGTGATCCCATGTGGTGTCGTGTATCAAGAAATGTAAGTCAAAAAAATAAAAATAAATAAATATTCCTGTATTATTGTTGTATTTTTGTGTTAAAATTGTGGGCATGACAATGTGCATCATGTAATGTATGAGTAAGGATATATTGAAGCATAGGTGATGTTTTAAGCAATTCCATAAGGGAGATTTATGCAGATGCCTTCTCCAATTATTTGATGATATAATAGGAATTGGAGGAATATTTTGTATTAGATGTTAGTTTTAGATTAGAAGTAGATTGAGGATTGGAATTTTGAGGTATTGTAGATGTGGAAGGTTGTTTGGTGGTGGGCACCCAAACCTTCTTTTGTCTTTTGGTTATTATAGAATCAGGAGTTTTGATTTTGATGGTATAAAAAATGTTGCCCATTCTTGATCGAGGAATGATATGATTGAGTTGTATTCAACATTGTTAGATGTTTATCTGTTATCCTTTCAAACTCTTTTGGCTTCATCGTGTTTTTTGAAAGGGTCTTTGAAAATTTTTAATTTTTCTTTGAGAGTTTTGTCATTGGATGTATTTTCAAATTTTATGTCTCTGTGATTGATGAAGTCTTAAATATAGTGGTGGAGTTACATACAATGATCTATATGGTGGCCATTGATATGACAATACTCGTAATATCCATTTTCCTTGTACCATGTTGGTTTTGGTTTCCCTTCTTCCAATGGTTTTGTGATTGGGAAAATGACCATATCCACATTTTCTAGGTGACATAATATGCTAGAAATACTTTCTCTAAGTGGAATGAATTTTCTTCGTCTAAGTTTCCAAAGAGTAGCTTCCTTACTAGGAAAGATGATTGATTTTTTAGTTGATTTTTTTGGTTTGTATTGGTTTTTTTGAATGTTATGAACGTAGAAAGAATCAATAACTTCATCATTCATAACATTATATTTTTGATTGAAGAAATTTGTCTTGTCTTTATTTATATTGATGTCTTTATGAGGTTGATCATTAAAAGGAGGCTTGATTAGGCCTGTAGTAATGAGGGTTGTCTCAATTTGTGTCCCCTTTTCAATTACTCCCTCAAAGCTGGTTAAGAAATGCATTTGTATTTGGAATGATAATTTGGGATTGGGATTAGGTATTAAGATGCTTACCAATTGTTTCTTAGGAATTGAATAAGGGAATCAACTTGTGATCCCTTGTCATCTTTGGAGAAATGATGCAAAGGTTTGTTTTGTTTCTTTTCTTTGTATCTCAAAGTTCCATTATGGTGACCTCAGATTCTAAGTTAAAGGAAAAGTGTTTAACAAACTTTTCTGATAAGTCAACGAAAGTGGTAATGGATCCTTTTATAAGGTGTATGAACCAATCTAACACTTGTCCTCTTTAAATTTTAGGGAATACACAATATATATATGTCATTATACACCACTTCTTGGCATTGCATGAATAATTATCTTACATGTTCTCTTGGTTCATGTTTTCCTTTACATTTTTTGAATTTAGGAGTTTCAAATGATGGAGGAAATGGTATTTTTAACATGGCATTATCAAATGGGTAAGGAAAAATTTCCTCAAAGTTAAATTGCTTTGTATGTTTTTGTAACCCCATAGTTGTTTCTTTCATGTTCTTCCATTTTTGTGCAAATGGAGAGTTTTCTTGAGGGGTATCTATGACGTATTTGATTTTGTGACTAGATTGCTCTTTCTCTTTATCGTGTAAGTTTTTGGCAACCTTAGAAGCTATGTGAGTGAGTTTTTGTGTCATTTCATGAATTTTTGCTAAGAAGGTTTCATTGGATGTTTTTGTTGAATCTTTGGATGTGCGATTTTGTTTACTTGATCCGGGATTTTCTAAAAGGTGACTTAAGTTTTCTTCACTAAAATTAGAATGTAGTTGTCAACACACAAAAGTAGCACCCTAGGATTTAATAATGGAAGATCAATACTTCTGGCTAACATGGGATTGTCTCCAAGTGTAGGAATTGCATCTTGAGACAAACCTCTAGAGAATGTTAGTTCCTTTACCTACAAACCTAATGATAACATTACTCCTATAGATGAAAACACAACTATCTAAGCATAAACTAGTCATTCATAGGGACCAGAGTTAGAGAGACTGCATGGGAATGCAATCCTAAGCTAAGAAAGAGGTGATAACACTAAGAAAAGGGGGATGACCCTCCATGAGGAAAACATATAAAATGTATAAGGAGAGGTCATATGAGTGTGACACATACCAAATTTACATGCAACCCTCCATTTTACACACAAAACACTTCCAAAATGAAACCTGCAAAGGAGAAATACATGCACAACATGCTTAGTAGAAAAGAGAGAGGCAAGAATACTACAAAACATAGGTTATGGCTGAGAAATAACCACAAAACATGATTTTATTTCCAAAGGAGTATGCAAATACCATTAAATCAAAAGTAGAAAGAATAAGAACACCTTGCATAATCCAAATCAAGTTTTGTAACCCATATCTTCTTGGAACAACATTTTCACATGATGCACTTACAAATTGAGAGAGTCCAACCCTTTATAAATGAATGATTTTTCAAATATATAGAGAAATAGGAGGGAAAGAGAGAGGGCACGCCATTTTCAATCTAACAACTAACCAAATGTAATAAATTGCTATAAAAACATGTGGGCGTCTTTGATAAATTCATTCCTCTACACCATTTGATCTGTAGGATGGAGTATGGATAGCTAGAAGCATTAAATTTGGTGGTTAAGTGATTATATATGTGCAAATGTAAAAATTGTGCTTTTCCCATGTGAATCACATGTTTATATATTTCAACCTCAAAATAACATCAAATAATGTGTTTCTTTATGCCAAAATGAATACCTTGAAGAGATGGTTCCAAAGCCACCAATTTCCACGTGGGCATCTTTGATAAATTCATTCCTCTATGCCATTTGATCTGTAGGATGGAGTATGGATAGCTAGAAGCATTAAATTTTGTGGTTAAGTGATTATATGCATGCAAATGTAAAAATTGTGATTTTCCCATGTGAATCACATGTTTATATATTTCAACCTCAAAATAACATCAAATAATGTGTTTCTCTATGCCAAAATGAATACCTTGAAGAGATGGTTCCAAAGCCACCAATTTCATCAAATTTGGAGCTCCCCAATGAAATTTATGGGTAAAAAAACAATGCTACCTTGTTTCACAACTTTCCACAACGTTCTATGGCTTCTGAATATGCGCATTATGCCGCAAAAATTGATCTTCATGTATCACAATTTTTTGTGACTCATGATCATGTTTCTTTATTCTACATATTTTGAATTCTATAGAATACTATGTTGGGAAGCCCACAAAACACTAGGATAATGTTTCACAACTTCTGTTTGGCAGACTTCATGCTTTTGATCCACAGAATTAATTGACCCCACTGAGCTTCAATTTTCTCCGAGTCCGCACAACACTATTTGTTTCCATGCCACAAAGTTCTAGCCTCGTCTAAATTTTTTCCTAACTATTGAGTTCAACTCCTTTGTTCCACGGGTTAGGAGAACTCGAGAAACAATTGCTCCCTTTTTTCTGTAGGTTAGTAGAACATGCGGAACACTAAGTTCCTTCATCCCATGGAAGACTAAATTTTAGTGTTCCATGACTTTTATGAGAATTTTTTTTCCTAAGTCCAAAATATAATTGTAAGTTGTCAAAATAACATGGGGGTTATTTTGGAAAACATTAGCTTTGCCTCCATTTCTAGGATGTAAAGAAGGTATTGTTTTTTGTTTTGTTTTAGTAAATTTTCAACTTATTCTCATTCTTCATCATTGAGTTTGGGTTGTCTTACCTCATTCTATTCATCTGAACTATTATTTCTAAGAGGATTAAATCTATCAATGTTATCATAAATATTGTTACTCTCTTTATGAGTAACCACCATGTTACTAATAGGTAAGAACCCATGTAATCTTATAAGTTGGATAAGTGGTTTATTGTATGGGACAGGATTGGATTTTTTTGTTTACTTGGTGTTTACTCGTAAATGAGTTTAAGGAATCAAGTTCTAGTTTGATCAAAAGGAGGTGTATCCAAATGATAAAATTAAGTTTTGGATGGGGTATATTGGATTCTTGACTTTGATTAGATTGGATTTTATTTGAATAGTGTTTGTGGAACGCCAGTTTTGATCTACAAGATTTGATTAAAAAATAACAAGAGTGTGTACAAACAACAAGCAATGTTTTGATATGTTTTGTCTTAAGAGGTAAAATACCATCGAGAAGTGTAAAGTTTAATGCAACAAAGATAATGTTATGGAATGATGGATGCAAGAATCTTATTATTCCAAATAGATGCGTCTTTAGATATATACGAGTTCATATATACTAAATCTACCATGGGCATAGAAGTGGTACGGGGAACCCTTGGAATACTGAAAGAGACTCACATAATCAATAGTGCCCCCCTTAGAGGAGTGAATCGCCACTCTAATGATGGATTTTCTTGAATAGGTGGTAGGATAGTGAGGGAATGAATAAGTGAATGGTGTCCATATTTCTCCCTAAAAAAATTATAAGGAAGATGCCACAAACTTCATTGTTACCGTTATTTTAGGCATATACTTGTAGTGACCTGTCATGACAACTTTACTTGTAAGCGGGGGGTAGAGGCACGAAACGTGCCAAAAATTTATTTGAGACCAAGTCTCAAGTGCAATGCAATGCAAAATGATTGGTGTGTGGTGGTGAAATCCATGTCACTAATGTAGCTAAGTGGTTATGAAACCCACATCATTACGTGAAAATATAAGTATGAATGGTTACAAACTATTTCATTCTAACTTTGACAAAAAGAAATGTGAAAAGGACAAGTAAAATAAAAGTTATAGTTGACTCTTTTTTAACAAATTTGTTTAGTTTTATTTGACAAAGGAAATCTGAATGCAAACGAGTTAGTAGTTTTTTGCTTGATTTCTACTTCACTTTTTGCAAGTTCTACCGATCATACAAAATCAAGTTATCCAAATATAAGAAAAAAAAATTCAACTATTTTTGATTCTCAAGTTCACCCAAAGGGCGCGAGAGAAGAGCATACATGGTTTGGTTATGAAAAGACAAAAAAACTTATTAATAAGATGAGTTAGTTTAAAATTTGAATACGAAATAATTTAACTATGAATTAAATCACAATCACTTTTGATTTTCAAGATCACCCAAAGGGTAAGAGAGAAGAATATACATGACGTTGATTGTAAAAGTGAAAGATTAGAAATGAAAGAAAATAAGGGAAATAATTGCAATTTGGTTAGAAAAATGATCAAAAGATGTGTTAGATTTTGTTGTTATGTGAACTAATTTGTAAAATAGTGTCATAAATGTAAATAAAATAATAGGGAAGTAAGTACAAACATTATGGAAATTTACCAAAAAATCTAAACTTTTACACAGAATGCTAACACATAGACTAGCATGCTAACATAAGGAATGAAATGGAAACACAGACTATATAAACACACTTTAAATCATATACTAATTCACCTTGAATGCACATTAGCACAAAGAATAAAACACTAGCACAAGGAATAACACAATAATGCAGGGACTTGCATGCACTAGTGTAAGACTAGTATGCTAGCAAAGTGAATAACATGCTAGCACAAGGAATAACATGCTAGTGTAGGGAATATCATGCTAATGCATGGAATAACACATTAGTGTAGGGATTGAAGCAGAAACACAAGGTTGTTGACAATAGTGCAAACCTACAAAAAAATGCACAGAAGAATGCTATCATAAATTAGGGATATGCTAGCACACAAAATAAGATAGAAACAAGTCTTATTTAATGGAAGCACAAGGAATTTCACAGTAATGTAGAATTGTAAAAGAAGTTATAAAACTAGAATATACTAGTGCATATCACAAACAACACTAGCACAACTGAGAATAAGAAAACACAAATGACCTGTACCTATAAAAAATGTTAAAATATAGCCAAATTGTCTCGGTATTTACAAAATACTCTCAAACTAGCTCACTAAATGACTTGCAAATTAGTCAACAACCTTTAAACAACACAAGAAACATGAAAATGATATTACAAAAAATTAATAAGAAAGCATGGGAGTCCCACTGGGCATACCAAAATGTGCATAAGAGAAATTGCATAAATGAAAAAGAATAAACAATAAAAGTGAATGCAAACCTTTCTCAACAAGCTCCTTGCAACCTTCAATTGGACCAACTGAAGAGTGGGGTCGAGTGATACTCTTGTTAGATCTTGGATGAAGTTGAAAATGCTACTTTGATATGCGGATGCTCCAAGAATGATCCAAATGGAAGTACTTCAAGCTACGAATAATAGATGAATGGATGACACCTTTGGGCTATGCAAACACATGCTTTTATCATTAGAATTAGAGTCATTCCAATTTGAAAATTTTATCTCATGACCTATTCCAATGAAACATGTTTCAATGGTACATGAGACACTTATAAAGGGCTGACCATCACTTAACTTCTCAGGTAGAGATTGTTAAAGCTCAACTCCTCTGTTTTTTCTTCTAAATGATTTTCCATGATGCATTCATGTCTATGTAACTCAAGTGAATTTTGAAAATCATGCACGATCTTCTCTTGCTCATGGTAATTCTCCATGATGACTAAATGGTTGGGCATTAAGGTTTATATTAAGTTTAACATGTTGTCTTCATCATAACAATTGAAAACACCTTTATCCATTATTATGGTTCGGTAACCAGACTTGAATATTGTTGGGCAATAAATAGGAGCAACTATGAAATACCACAGCCTTTGAAGGATTTTTGATAAAAAATTGGGAGCTAGGTAATGCTTTAAGTGGAGGTGGGAGGAAATTTTACACAACATATGGCATGATTAGGACATAGAGAGCTTCTTTGGAAGTAAATGGTGTATTGGAGAAAATAGGGGTCTCTTGTAACCGAGGTGAATTAGGAGGGGGATCAAAAATTGCATGGGGAGTTAGAGGTAAGTCAAATTTTAGAGGAAGGATGGGATATATGTGGATGGGTGTCCTTTTCCCAACCTGAATAAGGCTCTTCTCAGCTTGGATAGTAAAATAATATGCATGAGGAAGAGAATTTCCCCCAAAGGACTAAATCATAATAAGAATATTAGGATCAAAGGATCTGAAATAAAGAAAGAATGACATACCTGATTGGGGTTTGTAATCTCAAGGAATTATTTCCCAAGTCATTTTGAATATGAGATTGAATTCTAAAACATACTTAATTGGGGCTCTTTTTATGGTGCCAAGGTGTTCTAAGAGAGATATGATATTTTCATCCTTGAAACGCTTCTCCATTTTTTCTCCCAACTGACCCCATGTGGAAATTGATTGTGTAGCCAAGATTCTACACTAATCTTAAGCTTTCACCTTACAAGAAAAGTAAAGTAATTGAATGTATATGTTCTCTTCTTTGATATTATGTATGACACAATTATTGGATACACCTTGGATATGTTCAACATGTCTTATATCATTATTTCTATGAAAGAGGGGTAAGGTTTTCAGGGTTATTTTGGGAATATCATCCCACTATTACAAATGAAGGGGGATAGATTTCTAAAGAGGGAAGGAAAGAGCTCAGTGAAGAGCCATGCAAGAATAACATCACAAGAAAAAGCAACATAATGGATGGAATTGGTCTACAAATGAGAGAAATAGATCCTTGAAATAAATGCTTGAGTATCATGTAGAGTAATTGAGGTTTGTTTTACAAGAACAAGTGTGAATATTGAATTTTCCTATGAAGTTAGAGTGACAAATCAGACTGCACAAGAATCATATCCAAACAATATAAAGGGAGGAAAACATGGAGAGAGCGCCATAACAGTGGTACAATTTGGGCCGTCCCATACGCCTTAGTCCAGGCAATTTTATAGGGTACAATTTCAATACCAAAGCTATGTCATATTATTTATAGTCTTCTCCAATCATCAGGTTAGCCCAGTTTAGGATATAAGTAGTTAAATCTTCCTCTCCTTATCATTGCTAATACTTTGATACATTGTTTATCATTATTTAGCTTTGTTAAATGATTATTCATGATATTACTACAATTAGCTTTAGAAACTAATTGATTAGGATAATCTACCATCAGTTAGTATCCCTCTTATTTAACCATTTAAGATAAATCATATGGTGAACCTGACGTTGGCCAAACCCTAGTTGCCCTTAGATCCCTAAGTGTTTTTAATACATGTCTATTTATATTATCGGATTAATTGTGTAAATTTCTTTTATGGCTTACCATTTAAGCTTGTATGTAACCATAGTACCCATTCTTCTCCCCTCATGTAGATTATAGTTATGGGTATCCTAATCCATCCATGCATCATGCTCATGCTAGTTATGGTTGGCATACATATCCTCAAGATAATGATTCCAAAGTGTACGATCATTTTTGTAAGCAAAATAACCTTCTAGATGCCTACCATACCTCTTTATATGATCTTGCTTTTAGCAATATATGTAATTTTAGCAGTCTTACTCATAATGTTCATATTTCTAGTGCTCCTTCTATTGTTATTCATCTAATTACATCTGATTGTTCTATTATTGTGTAGATGTCTTGCCACCCATTAATTTTGATTGCTCTATTTCTAATGATAATGATATTGAATCTCTTCCTAATAGTGATATTAGTCATGATGTATGTATAGAGGACTATTTACATTTTTTTGAAGATGAAAAATTTGTTGATAATGCTATCCATACTGCTTGTGTTTCTTCTTTAGATACACACAAAATATTGGTATAAATTATACATGTTTGTTCCCTTCCTCCTCTAAATAATATTGTATATACTCATGCACAAAATATTATTGCAAATGATGTTAGTGTTCATCTAAATGACTTAACCATTTTCATGCTCTAGAATATCCACGTGAGACTAATTCAATTTGTCACAAAATGCAAGAACTTAGTGTTTAGTGGGTTCTCTTAACCCGTAGAACAAAGAAAAGAACAACATAAGGACTTAGGAGGAAATTGATCAAGTCTAGTGTTGTGTGACATCTTGTAGTATTTTTGTAAAACTAGAGGAGTGAGTCCCTGGCATGATAAGTCATACTAGGTACCACAGAGTTGTTTATCCGTGGAGGAATCAAAATTGGCTAATTTCAAAAGATGCAGAACATCAGTTTAGCGTTATGCTAGGTCACAAAATTATAGTGTCCTGTGCATTTTCTCAAACCCACAGAATGAAAGGAAATGGATGTGGATCAAGAAGTTAGACCCTCATGAGTGGCATGGAAGATTTATTCTCATCAAGGTAGTGGGGAAAGTATAAACATTCATAGAACATTGAAAATGTAAAAGACCACAGTAAAAGCCATGAAACATAGCAGGAGGTGGCGAAGTCATGCTGAACTGAAACCAGATAGCCAACTATGCAAACCACTATAATTTAATGGAGTATTGCATCATTCTGTTCAATATTATGGGATGTGATATACTCAAAGGGGACCGTGCTATAGTTTTTTGATTGCATTTGGAGGTGACCATATCTATATTACAAATAAATAAGGAAAGATATCATGGCACCCACACTCATTCAATATATATTTTAAACACAATGAGTTCCACTTTAGTAGACCTTTTCCCTCTCTTTCTTCCCTTTCTTCATGTAACAAATTGTATAAATATAGAGCTAATGTACTTTGAAAGGGTTCTTCTCTCTCTTTCCTTAGCATATTTTTGATCTCTTCCTTGTGAAACTTGAAACTTCATGTTGTCGACCTCTGTAACTCGTGATTGACATTTTATTTCCTTGGCTCTGTATGTAAACTCCTGAAGAATGATTATTGTAAGTGTGGTTTACTTATATTTCCCTCAAATGCATTGTGTTTGGTGTGAATATTTCAGCCATTTTCATATTTCATGTTCTTTTTTCCCCTTCACATATGAATTGAGAACATTCTTATGACCCCAACATCATGTTTCTTGCACCCACATCATCTAGATTTGGGAGAAGTTCCACCTTCTTTTGGTGGTATCACCACCCATGTTAGCTTAGGATTTCCATTTCTTACATCCCTCTCTCCTTGGTCCCTTGGAATTGTTAGTATAGGATTAGTTGTAGGAGAAGTGCTAGAGTTAGAAGTAGGTTATGTTATGTAAGTTTTTCCAAACTTGTGCAATGAGGAAGCCAACTTTATCTAGAGGTTGATCTCACTTTTGCAACACCACATCATAGAGATTGTCCCATATTGCATCAAAATATTGGGTTTTCCACAACTTAGGGAAGGTTGTAATTTTTAGCTCCAATAATCTCCAATGGATAAATTTAATCAAGTGGAAAAACAAGAAACACATGGATCAAATTGGATACCTTGCATTCACAAACAAATATAAAAATAAAAAAGGGTCAATAATCCTAATAATGCTAAGAAGGAAAAAATCAAGAAGATGTAGAACAAGACAAAGAGTGAAAAAATTCAAGTTTGATCCCAAAATTACAAATAAAATCATGAAAAATATAATTTTGGGTCCATTCAACTGACCTATTAGACCTACAGTTCAAGGCATGATGACAGGGCAAGGAAAATCATTCCTACCACTCTTGAGCTTAGAAAAGAAACGCATGGGTATTTCCACATTTCTTAAGAATAAGTGGAGAGATCCAACACACCATGAACAAGTAGAGAGATATGAGAAAATTTTGGGTTTCCAGATGCAACCAATTAAGTCTACAGATGCTCAAGGATAATTAATGTCAAAAGATATAAAGTGAAGTGTAGTGGAACATCACCTTATGAGATTACCCTACTTGGAAGATCACTCCAAACTCATGCATACCATCATGATATGATACTATCAAGATGTAATTTGGTTCTTACTGAAAGATGTGGTCCCAATCAATGTTTTCATGGTCAACGGAGCCATGTAATTGCTAAATAGATGGTTGTAAATATTTTCATAAAAAAGTACGAGACCACTTGTCAAACCGCCAATAGTGGGTGTCTATGGTCTAATGTGTAAATCAAGAAGAATAACATTAGAGGTCTGTTATCTAATCTCCTCCACCGCCTGCTAAAATTAGATAACAGGTAGATTCCCGTTGAATTTGAACAAGTAAGTTCTAAGGTTCCTGCAGATTCGAAATCCACTAGGTGGCCAAGCCTCCAACAACATGGAAGAAATTTTTAGCTGAATCAATGATGAAACACTAAGCCGGGACAAGCCAACTCAAAAGAAAGCAACAGTCTCGCAAACGATGCCAAGTGTCAACTTGGTGCAAGTTCCAAAAAGAAAAAGGGGGAGCAAGCCTCAAAATCCTGTAGGGCTTACACTTGGAGTCAACAATAAGTGTCCCACCTAAGAAAAGGTCTTTGCATTAATATGCGGTAGGTCTATTACTTGCTCAAAGGAGAGTAGTAGTCACATGGATGATGCTAAGTGTTAGCTCAATGCACCTCCACAAGCTAAAAAGGAAGCATAGACCCTCCTCCACGTGGATCTCATAATAAATGGGCTCCAAGATCAAAACAGGTTGTGAAGGATTGATGAGAAGCCAAATACCACGTATGGGAAATTATGAAGCCTATCTAAAAGTTTTATATGCCCAAGATATTTTCAAAAGATCAAAGTCAAAGGGTCATTCGGTTGATCTTTTCAGTGAAAAATTTAATGCATAGTTCCATGTGAAGAGTACGAACCTATGAATACTTAATTTTTTCACCTGCATTTGAGGGGTCATTTTTAATAGAATAGTATAAAAATAGAAGCCACCGAAATCATGATCCCAGAACTCGATGTATAAATTTTAGATATGTAATAAATATTTGAGAGAATAAGTTCACTCCAAGGGATTCAGTTGTAAAATATTTAAGAGATGTATTAAATGAGTATGGCTCTTACTCCTTGAAAAATAAATCATGGGAAAGTGTGAGATAGATCTCGTAATCTACTTCTGTCACTTCACACAATTTACCATAATTAACAAACAGTTGGAAAATAGTTTGAAAATGATCTTATTATCTTCTTCCCATCCTATATATTGAGATGAAAGGTTTTAATAGGAAGGGGGGGGAGTTAGCAAATTCTTTTTTGTTGTCTCAGTTCCTCTTCTATAGAAGTAGGGGATCTGGAGCTCTAGCCTTCTCTCTAAGCTCTGTAATAACACTTTTCTTTCCTCTTATCTATTGTTGTATTGTGCACATATTTTGGAGTAATATAATATTCCATGTGGTGCATTTCATCCATTCTTTTCATAATATATATTATCTCTGATAGCCTTTATTTCGATGTTGGTATATTGTGTATGCTTATAATGTTATTACTATTCTTTGAAGTTATGTTTAAGTAGTTTAAAGTGGGACTATGTGTGAATCATTTATGACCTATGGTGCATTTAGTCCACCCTTTTCATTACTCACCTCTTCCCAAATCAGGAAGTCATGTTCGTGACTAACTTCTTCTCTATTTCGGCGCATCGCTTTAGTTATTTTTACATTTCTTCTTAACCCCCATCTCACACTCAGGGAAGAGCCAACTTATTTAAAATTTGGAGGTTACCTTAGGGTGCATGTCCCACCAACGTAAGGTATCCAATGACTCTAGCGGTTCATCTGCAAGGATAATCATCAACAGGGCCATCGAAAATCCAATAGTGTAAATTTTAGAAAAAAATGTTGTTAAATGATACTAGAAAGCCACCCAATGAAGTAAGTAAACATCTTTGGGATGAGTGGATATAATCACATACATGTGGGACAATGGTGTTGAATTCAACTGGGATGAATTTCTTGCACATGAAATCAATGTCAATTCATAGAAAGTAATGCATTTTGGATAAAAGGTATATATGTATCAATGACTTATAATAATCCTATGCTTCACATAATATCATGTACCCAAGGGCATAATCAAGGTACCAAAGGCATACTACCCACACAAGTAATTTATGTAATAAATTCTAAAAAATCCATACACCACATATGAAGACATCCAAACACTCAATAATTGGTTCTTCCTAATAATGGAAACACTCAACACAAATCCTCTCATACCAAGGTAAGTGTGAACATACATCATTCTATTTTCTAATATCACCTCGTTATACAATGGGGTCATATTGTGTTTAGAAGTGGTAAAAGAAAATCACCTTAAGCCACTCCCATTATTCATCACAATGGACATAGTAAAGGAAGAGTTGAGAAGACAACATGGGATGATTGTAACACATATTCAACCATTGCACATGTCAAGACCTGATCAACCACTTACTGAAGGTTCACAATATGAAGAATCCACATAATTCCTAGCTACAACATGCATCAATGAAAGAAGCATTGTCATCATGTAAAAATTAAAAGGGTGAACAACCTGCTACTACATAGATAAGGGGATCCTCACCAAAGGTAGAGAAAGACCCCATATTTCCTAGCTAGTTTGTCAACCTAGATTTTGAAAAAATGAAGGTGGAAAAATAAATAATTTGTGCAACGAAAATTCCATAGATGGGAACCAAGATGTATCTATGAGATGAATAGGAATGGTATACTTGGAAGGTAATTGAGATGAAAATAGCTACAAATCAACTGGTCAAAGAAGAATACAATTTTAACTCCCCCATACCAAATTTTTTGATGATTAGTGTGGATGAGAGAATGTGACATGAGAGAAAATAACCTAGAATATTAATAAAGGGATTCAAGAGTAGGAATTGGATGTATCAACATTAGGGGAATAAATTATAACCTTCCCACACAAGAAAAGAAGGAATGAAGTAAGTATATTTAGAGTAGTGCACCTACCCATAAAAGAAGATAGCACACTCCCATGGTGGGGAGTTAGTAAGAAAATAAGGATATGACTACTGTAAGAGGAAATGAAAGAACCTCAACCTACAACACACAAAGAAGCAAAGAAAGATATAGATGAAAGAGATAAAAGAGACAAAATAGAAAGGCACAAATACCACTCCAACCCACACTAGTTATGCCATTCCATCCTCTATCCCCACAAGATGTATGTACTCCTCTAGAGATAACTACAAGGGGAAAAACAATCAAACAATTGGTATAAGTAGAGGAAGATCCAATACTCACCAGTGTGCAACCAAATATAGAATAACTAAGAGTAACTACACAATAAAAAGGGGTAGAGAAATTATAGAACCATGAAGAAGTGAGGAACAAGAAGGAATATGACACACTAGTAGCCAAAATAAAGAGAATTACCTAGATAGAAGTGGAGGTGTAATTATGCAAAACAAAAACTGAAAAAGCACAATATGAGCACAAAGAAAGAAAATTCAAACACCATGAGGAGGAAAAAGAAAGAGTATCAAGGGAGAATTCCAATGCATAGGATGTCATCGAAGAAAAAATGAGACAAGAAGCATAAGAAAGATACAATAATAAGAGAAAAAGAAAGTAGAAGATGAAGCAAAAGACATGAAGGAAGTAAAAGACATGAAGGAAGAAAAAGAGAAGGAAAAGTAGGAAGAAGAAAACAAAAGGAGAGAGGAAGAGAAAAGAAAGAAATCATAAGAAGAGAAGAGTAAATAAGAATAGAAAAGTTCAGAGCTATAAAAATCCAAAGTAATAAAACTAGAGAAAACCAAGAAGGCTTGGGAAAAACATAACAGTGTGGAGGCTAGTGTGATAACAAAAGTAAAAAGTCATAAAGGCATAGAGCAAAGCACAAACACTATACAAGTCATCAAAAATACCAAAGAAAAAGTAGCCACTACTCAACAATAATGGTAAAATAATACAAATGATAACTAGAATGTGAACATACACCATGGGGTAACTATAAGAATATGAAGATGAACAAGGGGATACATAAAAAATTTGGTGGGTAGCACAATCAACTATGCAAACACAAAAATGTAAGTTTATCTTAACTTCAACCCATATTTGCATAACAGCTCCCCAAATCACCCAAATTGGTGCATAACTTACAAGATCACAGAATATAGCCAGTTTAGTTAGATTGGATTTGGAGTAGTTACCACTACATAAACATATTGAGGGAATATACTCAATACAAGAAAACATAAGAATAACCATACTACAAATTATAGACACCTAAATTTTTATGCTTTCTATTTTCATACCTGTTACTAACAATTATATTTTCAGGTTAGAGGTCGATGATGCATCTATCTCTGGAATAGGTTCCTTAAGGGGCTCATTTTGGGATAGGGTATGGTTATTCATGTAACCATTGGGTTAGGGATCATACATGGAGAGAGAAATTTTTTTGGTCCCATTTATGTATTTATTTTACTCATATTCCTCTTATTTTTCCTTGTATCTTCTTGTTTTTCTCCTCATTCTTCTAACATCTTGCTAAATCATGACCCCATTTATTTCATTTTGCATTGATCTCCACTTTTCATGTCTTATTGCACATTACTCCTTGCATTTTCCTCCTCTACCAATGCCATCACCCATGGGCGATTACATCGATGCAAATTCAAATTCCCTGTAGAAGCTTTCACCCATGGGAGATGGCATCGGTATAAATACCCCAAAATCTCATTTGCACATAAAGACATCACATGTTTTCAAAAATGAACTCACCATTATATTTTATCTTCTAATCCAACTTGCACCTACTTTCTTAGCTTATAAATTTCTTGCATCTTGACTATTGTATTGGAGCTTCTTCTTCCTTGGATTGGTTTCTTGCACTTTTGGGTTAACTATAGTGAGTTAGGACTAGATTGTTTCCCCTTCTCCACCTGAGAGATGTTATCTCTTTGTGTATGGTCCTTTGGGAGATAGATGCATCAATGAACACCCCTAAAAGGTAAGTTCTCTAACTCACTTTTTCATTTTGTATAGAGTAGTTTCCTACTTTTGATACATGCTTTATGTTAGCTTAGTATTTTATGGACATGCTAGGTTAGTGTATTGCATTTAATTTTAGTTCATATTACATTCTTTCCTTAGGTTAGCATAATATTTTCATGCTTATTTAATTCATCATTCCCCTTATAGTGTTGATGCCTCCATATGGCTCCTTCCTCTTCTTTATCCTAAGGCCTTGGAAACCTTAGTTTGTCCTAGTGTAAGGGTTACTTCCCTTGGGGTATGTGATCATAACGGTCCCTGTATCCCCTTTAATTATATCTATTTGTGTGTTAGTCTTGGTGTGTCCCTTACTTGTTGCCTCGAATACCCTAGTTGAACAAATGATAAGAGTGCACGGTGTCTAGATACATTTTTTTCCCATGATACATCCTTGGTGAGCCCAAAATGAATCCTATTTTGTCCCTTCTGATTAAACACAACTTGTTAAAAACACCCAATTTTTCATTTTTGTCTTATTTCAATTCTTAAAATTCCAAAAATCCTAAAAATACATCTTTCCAGATGCCATCGGCCCATATGTAAAATTATGTATAGGGATGATCCTGTCTGTCTTGGCCAATCTTCATCATAGGCACCATTGACCCTTTTGTCATTTACAAAGCTGATCTTGTCTGTTCTGCATAACCTTTACGACAGATTCCTTCGGCCTCTATGAAACACTTTTTTCACTTCCGATTGTGTTGGTAGCATATTTTTCTGAGCTTTTTCTTTGGTCAGATCAACACTCCATCATGGAGTATCTTGTCCTGGGGCTCTCCAACTCTGGTGAACAATCACTTTCAGAAACCAATTGTCTATTATCAGGCCTTCTTTTCTATTCATACTGTTGTGTGGTAGGGGCTAATAGGAAAAAGTACAAGACCCACAAAAATAATGTCTCAAGTGAGGAAGAAGAAGAGATTCATATTGAGGACATCTCTAACTTCCCACCTAAAATCTAGAAATTCCTTAATATAAAGGGGAACCTGAATCAATAATTCACAAATACCTCCTTGAATTTATCAATGAGAAAATTGACGATAGGGTAGATAATGGGAAGAATACTAAGGTAGGCTCATCTGGGACTGCCTCTGGCTCTGATCCCACTAATCTTATCCTTTAGCTCATAGAAAATATGAGTCAACAAAAAATTGCCACTATGACCCACCTCCTCCAAATACAAACCAATATGGTTCAAATGGTCAACCATCCTAATTCGGGCTCTGGGGGTGCAATTTTCCCACCCTTACCCAATGGACCTAATGGGGCACTTATTGCCAAATCTACCATTCATAACAAATTCTTGAGGTTAGTCCAATAAGAGACGCTAACACCTTACATCACTAACATGGATATTGGATGTATTTCCCCTTCTATCTCATATGATGGGTCAACCAATCCTACTTTACACATTAAGGCCTTTGGTAACCTTTATAAAGAGTGGATCAAAGTCAAATCCTATGTTGACACTAAAATCTTAGCTAAGAATCCTACTGGAGATGCTTTAGAATAGTATCATACGTTACCCCTAACTCTATAGTGGAGTTAGAATCTCTAGTAAAAACTTTAGTTAATGAGTTTCAATATCATGACTTTCTTGAAAATAACATTAATTCTTTTATCAATTGTAAACAATATGAAAATGAATTAGCTCAAATGTTCATCAAGTGTTGGAAAAATTTATCTACCAAGGTAAAACACAATATGTCTAATGATTGCATTTTCTAACTCTTCATTTGAGCCTTATAACCTTGCTTCAGTACAAGGTTAGGTATTTTTCTCCTACCTCCTTGGATGAGGATTTCGGACAAGCCAAAATAAAATATTATCTCATGAGGGAGTTTGAGAAGAATCCTCCTAGGAACCAAAAACTAAATAGATACAAATCCTTTAGAAATCAAAGAACAAGAATGCCACGGATGACAAGGTCTCAGATACCCTTCCTCTTATGGCTTCTGTAAATAGAAATGTATTCGTTATTGACCAAAAATCTACTAATAGTAAAATCCAACCTGCCCATTATCAGCCATTAACTCTGGAGGTGTTGAGAAAGTGTATGCCTAAACCATTTAGAAAAATATGAGATCCTTCTTGACCCATTCCTCAATGGCATGATGAAAACAAATTATGTTGGTGGCATGCCAATTGGGGTCACTCTCATGCCCTTCATACAACTACCATCAATTTCTTTTTAGGCCCTCAATTTGAGAATGATGCTATTTCTAGAGAGTGCTTGACTAAAGCAGTCAAGGCTCATGACGTTTACAGATAAAAGGATCGTCATAATTCCCTTAATTACGCTAATAAAGAGCTTAAAGTTTTCTCTGACCATATGCCAGATCATAATTTAGGTGAATGTTCTAAGAAGCCAAAAAACACCACAAAAAATGTGGTTGATCTTAACTATCCCCCTAAGAACATAATGGATATGAATGATGTGAGGCGTGTGATTAGACATATAGAGCCTGAATACCCTCCATTATTCTAGCCTAAAACTCACAGAGTCATTTATCCCTATGTGTTCTAGAATTAAATTCCTAAAGCTAAAACTCCACCTTCTATAGATGCCATCGGCCCCTATAGCAAAATTGATTTAGGGTAGAAGGAATTCTAAACTTATTTTCCAACCAAAGATGCCTTTGATCAAGTCGATGACATCAAGCATAAACCAACAACCATTTCCAAGGTATCTCTAATCACCCCTCCTTCTTTTGAGATTGTTTCTGGGGATTTTAAACACTCTCATCCTGATGCTCAGTCCAACCACGATGAGTGAGATCCTTTGGAAGCACTCTCTTAGATTCTTGGTCTGATTCCCTTTCTAGATCTCATGTGCACGTCACCTCACCATCATGAGTGTCTCATGACTACACTATTTGACATGAATATACCTTCCCTCCAACTTTGGGGTAGTCTCTTGCATTGCATGGTTTGAAAGAAAGTATGTGCAAGGAATTATCCATTTGTATGGATCGAACCACCAATATCCAAACCTACATCCATTTTCCAGTAGCAGCCATGATTCCAGACAAACTCTTGTTGTGGGAAGATGATCCTCCACTTTTTATCTCTGTACAAATTGGTCAAAACACAGTCAAGCATGCCCTCATTAATGAGGGTGCTGGAACTTGTGCCACCTCTTTAGACTTCATTAAGGGTCTAGGGTACTCAATAGATAATCAATTGTCTTTATTTTGTGATATTATGTGTGCATTTATTCTTGTTATTCCAATAAATTGTTTGGATGATTATATGTGTTGATGCCACTCTTGGTTGTAAGTAATTTTCCATATGCAGTGAAGGAACCTATCTGTAGCAACTCATCCACAACCAAAGAACTTGTCCACAGTCATCTGCAAGGAAATCATTCACAACAAAGAGCCCACATTTATGAAGATATTTTGAAACATGAAGTGATGGAACTCAAGTCCTTACATGCCATTAGAGAAGTAGTTACAACAAGAACATGGAAAACTGGGAAACAAATCAATCTTTGATTTGGTCATTGATAAAGAACTAGTGATTTGTTAGATTAACACTTGTTATGTGTGAAGAAAAACTGATTGTTAGTTAGTTGAACACTTGTGTGTATTTCAAACATGTGTTGAATCTCTCACTTGTTTTGTTGAAGACTCCTTGTTGTATTCTTCTTCTTCTCATGTGTTGTAAATGATAAGGTATAAAGGAAAGGGTTGGTGCCTGGTAACAAGTTAGTTAGTTAGAGTTAAGTTAAGAGTTAGTAGAGAGAGTCAGATTTGGAATTAGAGAAAGAGAGATCACTCTGATATTTTGTTCCTAGATGTAATTCTTTCTGAAAATCAATAAATATATGCGTTCTGTTATTTAGTTCTTAGTTACAAAGTTAGGAAGGGATTAACACCCAAGTCAGGGCCCACTTGAGGTCTGCTACATCCCCTCCATTGTTTTATTTCATGCATATTTACTTAGGAACAATCTACTTTCTGAATATGTAACTTTGTTTCAGTAATAAGCATTTAGTAATAGTTCATTTTCAAGTTTGAGTTTTATTTTACTTTCAGCATTGTTATGTGACAATTATTTCCTTTCCAACCTCTTAAATCACTATAACTGTGCATACAACACCGACAATATTTCAAGTCTACACTCCCTGGTTTGATAATTAAATGAATGTAATTCAATGTACAACATATTAATTGTTGCAAGTTGATTTGCACCACCATTTTTGGCACCGTTGTCAGGGATATTGCCAAGTTATAGGAGTTTGTGAGGTTTTGCATTTCTGAATTTCTTAGAACAGACTAGGTTGTAGAAATTCCACCTTCAAAACCCCCCACTAATGAATGTTGATTGAGTTGAGTCAGTTGATGTATGCACCATCGTAGAGATGCCCATGGTAGATTCCTACCCAATCCTCAAATAGTAGAAATTACTTCTGATTCTGAAGAAGAAACATCCTCTTCTGTACAGGGTTTGTTGATAGAACACTCCCTCCCAAGTGAGACTTCTGAGGTTGTTCCTGAACAACCAAACATGGTAGAGGAGGTGAATCAAAACATGGAAGAAGGGGAACCAATCACATTTGAGTTTCCTATCTCCAATAACAATCAGGCTTCTCAAATGAAGAACATCTCTCCATCAACTCTTCCTAATTTTCATGGATCTATGACTGAAGACCCAGAAACTTTCTTGTTTGAGTTTGATGTCTTATGTAGGAGTTATGACTACACAACTGATGCACACAAGCTGAATTTGTTCCCTGCTACACTCAAGGATGCAACCTTGAGATGGTTTATGGGCCTAGGAAGAGATGTTGTTACTACCTGGAAACAGATGAAGGAAAGTTTTTGACCAAGTACCAAGACTACTGCAGGCCAAGTAGCAGAGGAGGAGATGAACTCTTCAAGATGGCACAGAAGGAAGATGAGCCACTAGAAGATTACCTAGAGAGATTCCTATTTTGTGTTCAAAAGTCAAGACACACAAGGTTACCTCCTGAGTCTCTCAAGTTACTTTTCTTAAAAGGACTCAGTGAGGAAGATATGGATGCTTTAGAGTTAATAGGAGCTGGAGACATCTCCAAAGCCATTTTTGACAATATTTTTGAAGCCTACAGGAACTATTCTAGAGAAACCATGAAAAGAATAAGAAGTGTTAGATCAAAGGGTGGAGCAACTGCCAAAGGAATTGGGGAAATATCTAAATCATATATTGTAAACATGTTTAAGAACATGAAACAAGAAATAGTTAATGACATGGCCACCCAGCTTGATGCTCTTCATGCAAAGAAGAAGAGAGAGGATGCAGAGGCAACACTTACAGAGTTCTTCCATTCTTGCAGAAGAAAGAAAGTTGATTGCACATGCAGGGGACTGGCCAACATTACAGAAGGAAAGGAGGCTGCACCAGAGTTCAAAATGATAGAAATGGAGGATGGGAAAGTTTTCTACATTTCCCAAAGGAAGCCATGGATGCCAAGACAAGGAGGTATGTCACAAGATCCTATGCCATATTTTCAAAATTGGGCTAGTAGTTCATATATGCAACCCCCACCTTGGGCTAATACTCAACAAGGTTGGGCTCCTTACCCTAGCCAATACCAACAGCCATGACAACCTCAATTCTCATGCCAACATAGTGGCAGCACCCCCCTTATTCATGGTAACAACCTTGGAGAGGAGGGAAAAATGGAGAAATCAACCTCCTAACTACCAAAAACCTACTAGTAACCTCCCTACCCACAACAACAAGCTTTGATGCCAAACCCCCAATCTAGCTCTCAACCAAAAGCTACTCAATTGCCAGCTCAACCAACAACTAACCCCAATAATAAAGTTGCTCAGCTAGCCTATAATGCTGAATCAACCCAATACTCTGCTTATTCAGTTGATGTCAACAATATCCATCTCCGCTCAGGAAGAACACTTGAGCCACCAAGTAAACCTACAATCACAAAGATATAAGATGAACCACAGTTGCTGCAAGATGATCCGCAACAAAGCCAGAAGACGTTGCAAGCTGATCCACAACAACATGAACAAAATTCCAGAAAAAGTAAGATGCAAGTCAATGGACCCCCATTTCTAGAAATATTGCAAGAGAGAAAGTCTGACCCTAAATCAGATTTTGATTCTGATTTTTTCAATCAGTTGAAGGACATTTGTGTAAAAATTCCACTCATTCAAGCCATCAAGGATGTTCCTATTTACAACAAGTTGATCAAGGATCTATGTATAAAGAAGCCAAGAAGAAAAAGAAAAGATCCATCTACTGTACAAGTCATTGGACAGTTGGCTGACATCATGCTTGGAAACTCTGTGCTACCTAAGTACATAGATCCAGGGAGTCCTTTGGTGAATGTTACTATCAATGGAACTACAATTAAAAATACTCTGATTGACTTAGGGGCAACAATCAATGTCATGACCAAGAAAGTCATGGATGACCTGAAGTTGGAAGGACTAAGGCCAACAACTACAATATTGCAACTAGCAGATAGATCAATAGTAAGGCCTGAAGGAGTCCTTGAGGACATTGTTGTGGTGGTAGACTCTTGGGAATACCCTGCTGATTTCATTGTCCTACAACCAAAGGAAAGTCTAGGAGGTTACCCTCTTATACTAGGAAGGCCATGGCTGGCCACTGCTGATGCATTTATAGGGTGTAGGTCTGGAAACATGATCATCTCAAATGGAAATGGTACCAAGAAACTTATACTCTATCCTCCTTCCCAACCATTGAATGATGAGGATCAAACAATTTGGGTTGAAGAACCAGAAATTGATCAATGCTCTGTCCAACAGTTGATGATGTTGGAAAAGTCTTGCACTATTGAAGATCAGGAGGAAGATGTTGTTCTCTCTAATATTTTGTAGAACAAATATGGAAGAAATGAAGAAGTTGATGACAGATTGAGGTGCTTGAGTTGTCCTTTGAACCAAGTCTTACCACAACAGAGCACCATGAGTATTCTAGGTAAGAATTGTATTTTTCACCAACTTCTTCCTCATGACTGCATATTAAATTATGTTAGTAGCAACATGTGTTCAATGTTGGACCTCTCCAAGAAGTAGAAATAACACCAGGGAGGCCACTAAATGTAAGCAAGATGTTGAATATACAACAAGAGAAATTGTTGATTGCTCTTCTTCAAGAACATAAAACAACATTTTTTGGGATTATAGTGATATGTGTGGGATTCATCCTAGGATTTGTACTCATAGAATTTATATTAAAGAAGATTGTAAACCAATCAGATAACCACAGAGGTGGATGAACCCAACAGTAAGAGAAATTGTGAAGGGTGAACTACAAAAGTTGTTAGATGTTGGATTCATATACCCCATATCAGATAGCCAGTGGGTATCACCTCTGGTAATTGTACCAAAGAAGAATGGGAAATGGAGAATCTTGTGTGGATTACAGAGAACTGAATTCAGCCACAAAGAAAGACCACTTCCCATTTCCCTTCATTGATCAAGTGCTTGATACCCTAGCTGGTAAAAAGTACTTCTCCTTTCTTGATGGATACAATGGTTACAATCAGATCCAGATTGCACCAGAGGACCAAGATAAGACTACATTCACATGTCCATGGGGGACATTTTCCTATTCAGTTCTCCCATTTGGCCTGTGTAATGCACCTGCCACATTCCAGAGGGAAGTCCTAAGTATCTTCTCTGATTTGAAAAATGACTGCATGGAAGTCTATATGGATGACTTCACTGTTCATGGCAGTACTTTTGAGGAGGCTATGCAAAATATGGATAAGGTCTTAAGAAGATGCAAGGATCACAATTTTCCTTGAGCAATGAGAAGTGTTATATGATGATGTCAGAGGGTATAGTGTTGGGGCACTACCTTTCCTCAGAAGGAATTCAAGTAGATCTAGAAAAAGTGTCTGTCATAGTCAACCTTCCCACACCAAGAAAACAAAAATATGTTAGAATATTTTTAGGCCATGTTGGATATTACAGAAGGTTTATACAATACTTCAACAAAATTACAGCCACTTTTTGTATTGCTAGGAAAGGATGTTGATTTTGTATGGACTGAAAGATGTGAAAGTGATTTTCAAACTTTAAAAAGATGCTAACTACTACTCCTATGTGTTGAGAGGACCTGACTGGAACCTACCTTTTCACATCCACATAGATGCATCAAATCATGCTATTGGAGTTGTCCTAGGTCAAAAAGATGGTAGTCCTGAATTATGCAATATACTATGTCAGCAAGAATTTGTAACATGCAAAATTGAACTATACAGTAACTGAAAAAGAGTTCCTGGCAGTAGTATATTCTATAAACAAATTCAGACATTATATCACAGGATATCCAGTGTTTATTCACACTGATCATGTTGCAATCAAGTATCTGGTAAACAAACCAATAGTAAGTAGTAGAATCATAAGGTGGTTGCTCCTCTTGCAAGAATTTGATGTCACCATAGTGGAAAAGCCTGACAAAGATAATGTGGTGGAAGATTTCCTCTCAAGGATGGAGACCAACAATGAAGAGAAAGTAGTTGATGATTCATTTCCAGATGAGAACTTATTTTCTATTTCTACAAGAACACCCTGGTACACAGACATAGCCAACTACTTGGTCTCAGGTAAAACACCTCCACATTTTTCATCTTCTGAGAAAAGGTATTTAGTTGAAAAGAGTTTACCCTTTTCTTGGATAGTTGGACTTCTCTTTTATACAGGTCAAGATCAAGTAATGAGAAGGTGTATAGATGATGAGGAGATATTTGATGTCCTCAGAGCCTACCACAATGAACCTTGTGGAGGGAATTTTTCTGCAAAGAGAACAACACAGAAGGTGTTGACTACTGGCTACTATTGGCCAACTTTACATAAGGATGCAACACTATACACTAAGAGATGTGACAAATGCCAGAGAATGGGAAAACCCACTAAGTCTGATGAGATGCCATTGTAACCTCAATTGGTTCTGTAACCTTTTGATAAGTGGGGCTTATATTTTTTTGGCCCTATAGACCCTCCATCTCAGCAAAAAGAGTATATCCTAGTATGTACAGATTACCTAACCAAGTGGATAGAGGTAAAAGCATTTCCAAACCAGAAAAGTGAGAAGGTAGCTAAATTCCTGTATGAGAACATCTTTACCAGATATGGAGTCCCAAGGGAGATTGTGACAGACCAAGGTACACATTTTACTGCTGATGTGATTTCTGATTTGGTTAGTGAATATGAAATCAGGCATAGGAATTCTACACCATACCATCCCCAGTCTAATGGCCAAGTAGAGGTTACAAACAAAGAGATAGAGGCCATATTGACAAAGACTATAACACTCCATATAAGATACTGGGAAGATAGGCTTCCAGAAGTAGTTTGGGCATTCAATACAACATGGAAGACCACAACTGGATTCACACCATTTGAACTATTATATGGAAAGACTGTTGTTTTTCCAATAGAATTTGAGCATAAAACATTGAGGACTACACTTGAGATGGGAATAGATTTATCAGAAGCTCAGAGACAAAGAATTCAATAACTCAATGAGTTGGATGAATTGAGGAAGCAAGCAGTTCATAACACAGAGGTAGTGCAAAAACAAAGAATCAAATGGCATGACCAGTATATCAAAACAAGACAGTTCCAGGAAGGTGACTGGGCACTTTTGTTTGACTCAAAATACAAGGATCACATAGGAAATCTCATAACAAGGTGGCTAGGCCCCTATGAAATTGAGAAGATCTTCCCTAATGGAGTTGTGAAGCTTACTACTATTGATCCTGTGAGATTCAAGTTGTTGGTGAATGGCCACAAGTTAAGATTGTATAAAAATCTAGTTGATAAAGGCTCATTTATGGAATTGTTCAGAGGAGATCAAAGAAGAATGGAGAAAGAAACATCAGAATTAACCTCAGAGGTTGAGCCTGTTGGCTCACCTTCTGGGATTGTAGAGGATTGATGAGATTTCAGTAGCCTTGGATCATTCAACTTGCTGAATATTTCAAGGCCAAATAAAAGTGTTGAGATCTACCTTTCTGGGTGATCATCAACACTCTGCTAACCCATTTTTTTATAAGTTTTTGTTTTGTAGGTCTTATTGACAGGTGATTGCAGGAAGGCATGATCTCCATCACAAGGAGAGAGTGCAATGACCAAAGGTTCAACTTGCAGCCACAAGAAAGAAGAGCCTGTTTGTTTGTAGTGTCTGATAGAACTCATGATTGCATAACAAACATCAAGGAAGCATGTACAAAGTGGATGATGTATAAGGAACAATTGACACCCCAACCAATTGGAGTTCCCTCTCTGGGAAACATCTGTTTGTAGTAAGGAGTAGTCAACACAAGTTAAGTCCACATCCACAGCATCGAAGGGCACTTACATGCAACCAAGACTCTAGTTCAATAAAGCATGCACATCCATCATTGCAAGAAATAACAAGATAAGTGCATGCATCTATTACTTTAATAAAGTATGATTAGATTAATTATATTTAATTATGAGTTATGCCAAGTCATAATGCATGTGCCACATTTCAATATGATGTTTCACCTATGATGTGTCCACTTACCCTCCACATAAGCCAATATGTCACATCATTTTTCTTCATATGCTCAATGTTGTCACATCCATTAATGATTAATCACCCCTAAACGTATTGCTTGTCCCCTCGGTAATAAAGTTCAAATCAATGAAAATCCATCAACACAATTCATTTGTGAAAATTTATTTCAAAGGAAAATTGTGTTGTTGTGCATATTGCACCTGGGAGAAGCTGTGTATCCACCATGGGAGGTGACTTGATCAGACATGAATCTTTTGTGCATTTGCAACTTCTAAATCATCCTGAAATTGTACAATACTTTGAGGATCATGGTTGGATGCAATACATCAAAAGTTTCAAGGTTTTTATGAGGAAATTGTAGCATAATTTGCAAATACCCTAAACAATGGAGGGGAAAAAGAAAAAGGGTTAACCATCAGGGTAAGTGATGAAATTTTAGTAGAGGTCATTGGTTTTCTAGCTCAGGGAGAGCCATTTCTAGATAAATCCAACCCAGAAGCTGTAAGAAGAGAATTTGCAGATGATGATGATGAGTTCATCTCAGACCACCAAGGTACATTTAGAACATCTCTCAAACCCTTATGGGCACAAGCTGCCAATTTCGTTATTCAGTACTTTACTTGTGAAGGGAGATATTCAAGGTTAAACACATTACATTTCAAATTATTAAATCATTTGAAGAACAACAATCAAGTAAATGTTCCACATTTCTTGCATGATATGCTTAAGAAAATGAGTAAGAAAGTACAGATGGGTAGGGCATCACTATCACACCACTATCTAGTAACCCTAGTGGTCAAACACAATTTGCAGAGGGATCACCCCCAGATATCATGGGATGAATTTGTGAGGGTAAGAAATATTGAAAAATTGTTGGGAAATAAGGGAAAAAGGAGAAAGAGTACTGAAAGTTCTTCTTCACATATGCCAGAGGCTGCACCATCCTCTTCCCAACCTCAAGAACCCACAAATTTTGAAAGTCTTCCTTCCACTGAAGAAACCCCTGTACCTATTTCACTAGAGAGAATCCTTATTGCTGAAACCTTATTGGAATTATCCTCCCCTGAAACCTCCACTTCCAAAACCAAAAGGAAATCTACTCATTCTACTGCACAAAAAACTAGACCCTCCACTTCCAAATCCAAGAGGAAACCTACTCATTCTATGCTTCCCATAGGGTTAGGAAAAAAAGGACAAAAACCTCCACTTCAAGACAGTCTGAACCCATCTCAATGGAGAGTGATTTGGAAGCCATATAAGGTAATTATGAGATTGAACCATTAGAAACAGAGAATAGAGCTATTGCTCCCGTAGTAACTCAAGAGCCTGAATACTATGAACAACCAATGAAAGGGAAAGAGATAATTAAATGAGAATGAGGAAATAGTTAATGAAGTAGAGGGTCATGAAGGGAGAAAAGTGGAAGATGCAATGGAAGGAGGAAGTGAACAAGACCAAATGACTGCAGAAGATTTCAATGAACAAGTCATTAAGAAGATTATACAACAATCACAAAATGTCAGTCTGTAAGAATCAAGTGTAGAACCAATGCAGCCCCAAATTATTATTCATGAAATCATAAGGGAACCTGAAAAACCATCTTGCAGTGAGATGGAAACACAGGTCCTATGGGGCCCAATATTGACAATCTGATGTTACAATTGGACACCTACATTAAAAGGCTTAAAAATAAATGGGACAAGGAGAAGGAAGACCTCATCTCTAAACATAAGAAGGAAATGGAAGAAAAAGACAAAGAGATTAAGAGGCTGACATAAAAAAAAGAGGAAACAATGCAGGTAGCATTTGAAATGTTGAGTTTCAGACCCCCATCAAGTGTCTATGCAGTATAAGTATATCTAAAAGAAAATATGTTACACCACAAGTTTATTTGCATCAATTATGATATGATATATGACATTAGATTAGCTAGGAAATTCTTTACTTTGTATTAGAATAGTACACATGAACTCTAGAATTTGTTATGTGAGCTATATTTGCACAATTATGCCCTTCCATATGATAGAGTTTGGATCCCAATTTTGTATATTGGGGATGTACAAGTTAAGGCACCATGTTCTTATTTCTCAAATGAATTGGAAAGAGCTAAACATATGGAGGAATATAAACATTTGAAAAAGGTTACACCATTAGCTATCATAATGGATAAGGCAATAAAAAATAGAGGAAATTGCAGAACCAATAATGAAAATTATATAGAAGTGGATGAAATCAAATCAAGATTGTGATGGAAAGTGTAGGTTCAGATCCAACGGATTATAGTGCACCAACACTCCATTTTACAAAAGAGGATGCACACTACACTGTTATCCAAAATTCACCCTCAAGGTAATTTTGATAACATGCATCAAATTATTCAGTCCCGAGCAAGTAGATTGATTCGAGGCCCAAAATCATGTTTTTCGGGGTCCCCTCGGCCTTTTTCTAACTCTCCCATCCAAGAAGAAATCCCAAGGAGTTGAAAAAAATGGAAAAAATGCAAAAAATAAGGTTGCAGGACTGTTTTAAAGCATTTCGGGTCTGAAGGGTTCGGGTTGTACTGAGGTTCGTCGTACCAAGCTTGGGGCCGAAAAAAAACAAAGAAAATCGGCTAAGTCAGACATTTTTGTCCTAGGCGGTCCGCGGGAGACAGTTGGGACGTCGGGACGTGAGGGATGCAAAAAGCCTGAAATGGCTGAAAGGTAAGGAAAAATCGTCTAAGTTTTTTGTTTCGCGCGGTTTGGGACAGCCGGGACAAAAGTATGCATGGGACGCGAATCGGTCGATTTTCCAAAAGACAGTCCATTTTGGGTGGTTCATAGATATTTCGTCCCATCCGCGAGATAGTTGGGACAAAGTACGCGTGGGACGCGAAAAGACCGCAAGCAAGGAACAAGGAAGCCCGAATCAGCTGAAGCAGGAGATTTTCATCTGGGACAGCTGGGAAAAAGGTACGCGTGGGACGCATGAAAAGACGTGAAAAGGAAAAAGCAAGGACAAAGAAGCCCGAATCGGCTGATGTGGGAGAATGTGTCCCAGGAAGTGGCGGGGAAAAGAGGACTTAGAAAATTTTCCAATTTTCAGTCAAAGTTTTCAAAGGTAAAAGTTTTAGCCCGTATGCCCCAAACGCCATCGAATGGAATCTTGACACCGATGTCATCCAAGTGGCGGAGCATGCAGGGGGGAAATGGGAAATTTTCCCAAGGTGAAAAATGCCAAATTTTCAAAGGGAAAAATGTGCCCCTCAGGCCCGAGCCAATAAAATAGTGCCATGTGTCCAAGTGGCAAAAAATTTTAAGGAAGGGCCCGAAAGAAATTTTCAAAGGATGAGCCCACACTAACGAATCAGAGCCTAACATGTGTCATCCAAGTGACGGAGCATAACGGAAAATTTGAATTTTTTTCCAAAGACCAAATGGGTAAAAAATTCAAACTTTTTGCCCGCCGATCCGTTTTGGGCCTGTTTTTGCACTAAATCTTCAAATGGCCATAACTTTCGATCCATGAGCTCAGTTTTTCGTTCTTTATATCAATGGAAAGCTGGTGAAATTCTCTACAGGAATTCCAAGGTCAATTTTGCATTTTGGTTCAGTTTGGAGAGAGAAAATCAAGAAACGTCTCTGGCATGTGGTAATGGCCAGAAATGACGTTTCAACAACCAGTTTTAATGCTTTAAAATGGGTCGCATTCTTCTTCAGCATGGCCAAAAATGTCATATTTTCATGGGTCTGTAAGGATGCCCATGCTTTTCTTAATGCATCTTCATTATATTTCATGAGGAATGGCTCCCATGTTTTTAAGGAACTTCTCTCTCCTGGGCTCGACCCATGCAATTGTAAAATTGCTAGATTAGGCTCTTTGACTACAGGGGGGAACAATTTCCACTTGGATAAGGCTTTTTCTTTCATCTTGCAACTTAAGTGCATTTTCCTTAGTATCATACCTCTTGATGGTAGATAATCAATTGAAGCAATCTAATATTTTTATGATGTTGAATATTATGCATTATTTGTTCAGTGTCCAAATGACATTGTGAATCCCACATTGGCTCATGAGATAATTAGGTTTCAGTCCAAGTTGGTTGCAGAAGTTTAGCTTCATTTCAATGCCTTTCAATTATGTACTTATCAAGAAAGTGCATCAAGATTTTATGTCTGCATGGATTTCCATGATCTGTGATCATCTGCAGAACTAGTTGTGTTCACCTAAATCCTTTTCTGATGTATCACCGCTTTAGTGTAGGCTTTCATTTTATGCATTCTCTCTCCCTGGTCCCTTGGAAATTTCAGATTAGAATAGTTAGAAATTCATATTGCAAAAGAGTAGATTGTGGCAGGTAATTTAGGGATCTATTGAACCAACTTTCTCTGGAGATTGTCAAGGGTCAAGTGCCACATGATTGGAGATTGCTTTCATATGTTTCCAATTCACTTCCCTGAGATCAAGTATATGTCATCTTGTGTTGTGGTGCTTGATCCTTCTGGTAGATATCCGTAGCTCTGGCATCATTGGTGGGATCTTAGAACTTGTCATTCATGATGGTCTGACAGGTTGGTGTTTCCTGTTAAAGATATCATGTTGTCTACTCAATTCGGCCTTATCTATCTCCGTGTTAATAAAAAAATAGAAGTTTGATACGGATGTTTGACATTGGATACCTCTGATTGTAATATGAACCCATCATATAGCAACATGATTTTGCGCATATGGGGTTGTGTAAGTTCTTACATCTCTAGGTACACAAGGGTTGCCACACAAAGTTGTTCCTTGATTTTTAGTAGTCATCTCCCTAATTACGTGTTTTGAAAATTTATATAAGTATTTTCTGGGATGAATTGCAAAAATATCTCATGTGGAAAATAATGAGGCCCATCTATTTCTATAACACCTTCGGGAGCCTTCCAGTGCATGAAATAGCAGCAATCAGAATAATGATCAACTAGTACTAGAACACCTCGCCTTCTACATGGTGATATTTTGAGAATTTGTATTTACTTCATGTGTGAGGAGTCCAGGAAAATTCAAACCTACACTTTATCATCCCAAATTCCTGTAACGATGTCCAATACACCTGAGAGAGGCTTATTTACTCCCCTAGAAACTTTTCAATATCATTCCACTAGATTTTTTTCCAAAAGTAACGATACTCAGTGGTTTGTGATGGCTCCCAATGAAAATCCTCTATCTTTGTGAACATAACCATAGATGTCAATGGGTTGGTTCTACACAATCTGGTAAAAATGTTGGTCATGGGTTGAATTACCTCAAGGATAGCATTGATACCATGGTTTGGTATGTCTGTGAATTGATAAAGTGTGAATGCGTTGAATGGAATAAAATCCTATTTAGAGAAACATATCTCTTCACTGGTGAAATCTTCTTTCATGATTATGTACAAATCTTGGGATTCACAACCTCCAACATGTAAGGAATTCATTGTGAAATCTTGTTGTACAAGGGTTTCCTCATATTGGTGTCCTTCACCATAATATTCCTTTATACATATTCTACTTGAATATCGGTTACTCAACTCCAATGCCTCTGTGAATTTTTAGTACATTCTCTACTATCTCATGGTGGGGAATGGAAATCATTGCCACCTAGGTCTACTTAGAAAAAGATGTTGTAGAATCCAAACAAGATATTTGCCAAAAGGACAGTGGAAATTGGGCTCACCAAATTTTTATTGCATGATTAATTTTGGGAAAAAATGAAAGAGGTTGGAAGGTGAAACTCCTTCCAAGTGCAATTAGGATCTTATCTTGGAATTTCAAGGGTTTAAACACCCGTTATAAACTTGTACTCTTGCTTAAGGGTTGTATTATTGTCCTGAAAAGCTTGTATGCTGTTTTGCTTCAGTGAAGACACTTAAAATTTTAAGCGGATCTTGGTTAAATGATGGGATAATTCTTGCTGTAAAGGTATGGAATGGATGCTTATGTATCTTATGGAGCCATTGGGATTTGGGGTATTTGGAAAATAAATCAGGTGGAGGTTGAATTTAATTTCCCATCCTCACTAGTAGCTCAGTAAGTGTTAAATATTAAATATTTAATTAGGATTTTTTCTTCAAACATCTTAATGTTTATGCTATAAATTTATAATTGGGAAGATATCTATTTTAGCATTTTCCCTAAGCATATTTCCATTCAAGATTCACTAAGATCTATGGTTATCTTGTCTTTATCCACACTCATTTTAGGAGGAGACTTTAATTCCACAATTAATGATAGAGATAAAAGCGATCGGTATCAAAACTTGAAATTCTTAGTATTTCAAGTGGATTTCTAAATCCACATGTCCAGAACTCTAGCTTCCTAATGGATATTGAACCTAAGAAAGGATGGTTTCACATTGAATATCAAAGGAAGGAGATCCAACAATATTCAGAGAGATTGAGATCTTATTGGAAATCCCCTTTTTTTGTGATGTGTAGAAACAATCCCTGAGATGCACAATTTACATGGGTGCCATGGTCCAGTCCAATTCATCATTAAACCTATGGTCCTTCCACCAAAGGACTCCCTTAGAAATCAGGTTGTATGTCCATTTCAACATTCAGGAACTAGCCAGTACATTTGGCTCTAGATACCCCTCTTCTTGAAGATAATTTAGGGATTGTGGAATTCATTCAATACCATTAAAGAGAATCTAAAAGTCTAATGTTTATTCTTTGCTCAAAATCTCAAGCTCGATTAAAGGTAAGTGATGGACTGGAATGAGATTCACTTCAAGAATACCTTCTAAGAGAAACAAAAATGGAGCATTAATTCCATAGACTCTAAATTTTTTAAATTTTCTCTCTGGGATGTTAGTTTCGGAATCTGTCATTTGAAATCAAAAAATTGTAGTCTTAATCTTCTAGCATGTATGCTTCTCATTCCATTGAAAACGTTTACTAGAAACAAAAATCTTCCAGAGGAAGTTAATTGCTTAAGGACCCTTCTTCAATTCACTTAAATAGTTTTACCGGGTTTTGTTCTGTCAAGCATTAGTGTCCTTGCTGGTTTTTGGATCTATTAAGATGCAAATTTGTCTCCCTGATTTGTACAACCCATCTTGGTTAAGATTCAGGTTTCCGTGAAACACTTAGATCTTCAAAGTATCGATTTTTGGAGTTTTCATCAAGGAGATTTTTGTGTTTAGTTTACATTAACTTGGACAGGTAATCTGTCTACAGAAATTGGATCACTAAATTGCTTTTTTGCTTCAGTTATTAAGAGAAGTTACAACCTTCTAGATTTCTTATATAAAGAGGGAAATGATCTTCTTTATAATTAGAAGGATATCGTTACATTAAGGGATTTTATTTTTCTCCACCTTGATTGAGAGGAATAAGTCATCACATGAAAGTGTACAGATTAATTCTTAGAAAACATCCATTCCTTAATTTTAGATAGTCAAAAGATTAGATATTTAGCCCTTTTCCCAATGAACTGAAAAAACTTGTCTTCTCTTTAGAAAAAATTCTCCACAGTCTCTAGACGAATTCCAGTAATTTGATCTTCAAGGCTAATGTTTTTGGAGCATTATGGGTACTTAGATGTTTGGGATGCTATGGAAAGAATCTCATGGAAATCTAGATCCATTTGTAAGGATCAATTACACCTTTGTGTTTATATGTTTCCTAAAAAGATCATCGGAATCCTTTATTGAAAAAACAATTGTCTCTCTACAATACCTCTTATGGTACAAGATATATAAATATAATTGCCTCTCGTTTGAAGGGCATCTTCTTTAGTTCTACCCTGGTTATTCACCAAAGCAAATCGAGTTAATGCTACTCAAATGGCCATTTATTTCCTAATTTTTCTCTCTTATGAGTTCATTTATTATAAACTTTTTCTAACAATAACATCTCCTACCATGCTTCTTAAGCTAGATATCCCATTAAGGCTTATTCAAAATTAATTGGATATTTCTAATAAAAGTTCTAAGGAATTTTCTCAATAGGACTTAATCCTTTGTAAATGGATTTTTAGTTGCATTACTATTCCTTCTTTCTAAATTTTTATTACTATTGATGTCCTAAAGTTTTTTTTTAAGGAAACAATGGAATTAGGTGGAGGAGGTCCACTTAATTATTTGTCATACCGCCTTGGTAGAGGAAACTACTTAGTAGATACATCAAGATTGAGTGAGTTCAATGGTAGTTTGTAGGGTATTAGAATTATAGAAGGGATTGAGCATGTGTCTCACCAACAATTTGTGGATGAAACATTTCATTAATTTGGAAAGTCTAGGGAACAAGTTCAAGAAGCTAAGGAACTAAAATCACTCTTTGAAGAAAGCCTATTTTGGCTCTAGCAGTTGGTCAAGAGGTAAGCACTTTATCTATCATCTTGTTTTTCAATGTATGTCTTAGATTAGAAGCCCTAATTCTTAACATATTCTGCTTCAAAAGGGTAATCTGCATGAACCCATTTGGAATGATGATTTTGAGGGTGTTGCTGAGAGAGCCCATCTTTGTGGAAATATTTTATTTTGATCATTCAAAGAAAAATGCAATCCTGAAAAGTAAGATGGCTCTCTTTAGCAGGTAAGTTTTGCAAGTTAATACTATTTTCATGTGTGACTACCATTTACATGCTCTCAATTCTTAAAATCCCCTAGGGATTTTTAGATAATCTCATGAGCATTATGAGAAAATTTATATGGAAATTATCCTCAATGATAAAAATATTTCTTATTAGATGCATCAAATCTCTCTAAACCCAAGGATTTAGGTGGTGTTGGAGGTCCTAAAATGTTGGTAATCAAAATTGTAGCTTTAGGGAATAATTGGTTTGGCATTTGGTTTCTAATTGAAATCAACAGTTATCCAAAAACTCTCCTAGGGTATTTTGGATAACTTGTATCTTCAATCCTGAGAAGATAGATGCTTCACATGTCAAGGCCGCGCCCAAAGGCTTGCTCACTTGGAAAAATAGGCTGCAGTCCTATTCTAGGTGCCCCATGTGTTTTCTTCATTCATTGGGACTCCTTGAGCACCCTTTCCTGGCTGAAAGGCCGTTAGGTCCCTTTTCATTTTTTTCAGCTTTCCTTTTGGTGCCACTTTCTCCTTATCATGGACGCGCACTACTTGCACGGATCTGCAGACTTGCCTTCTGAAATGGCTGAGTTAGACATTCCGGGACA
Organism: Taxus chinensis; assembly: GCA_019776745.2. Lineage (NCBI taxonomy): Eukaryota > Viridiplantae > Streptophyta > Pinopsida > Cupressales > Taxaceae > Taxus > Taxus chinensis. Next base: position 278,253,971 of record CM034157.1, on the reverse strand, counting down.
CACATTTACATGATCTATTTTGTCACACATCATCTTTTCAGTCAGGACAGTTTGGGACATTCAGAAGTACGCTTGGGATGTGAAATTTCCGGTTCCAGAAATAGAGGACCCCCTTTGCACCTTCCCCCTAGGACCAACCCACTTTCTTCCCTAATCATCACTCGCTGCCAAGAGTTGAATCATCCCCTCTGGAAGCTCCGATGGCCGGGGTGAATCTTTCCTTTTTTGTCACCATATATCCTCCTTCAATTGGGACTTCGTACGCAAAGAGCCGATTTCCAATGCCTTCTGTCAGGTATGTCCTCCCTCATGGGGGACAAGTGATACAATTTGACATTCTCTTTGGCCCTTCAAGACCTTGCAAATGACTCCTGAACTTTGAAAGGCCATAACTTTTGAACCAAGCTCTAATTTTTCACAAAATTGGACTTTTCAGCATAAACACGACATCCTCTACACCACAAAAATTGCCATTACTTAATTTTAATGAGGATAGATATATGAAAATAAAATAAACATTTTCAACTCTAGTCAATTAAAGACCAATCTCGTCAAATGACAGAAATCCCTCGGAAAACCCAAATTACAATTGCCAATCAGACCCTGACATGTGTCAAAATGCCATATCTTTTGCATTTCTCAACGAAATCACATAATATTGTACCATTGGAATTTGACTCCAAGAAAGACACACAGAAATCAAGAAATTTTCAGGATCTTGATATCAATGAATTAATGGTGATTTCATAGAAAATGCACGTAGTTCAGAACAATGTTTTATTTAGTAGTTGGGAGGTACATTAAATGAAGCATGGGCAGACGTTTCTCACTGGTAAAAGTTATGGGATAGTATGGGGGCATTTTGCAAGCAAAATAACATCATTTCACTTCATTTACTACCTATTTCAAGTGGTGAGAAGACATATTTCGGGATTCTCATTCCTGCCCCCCCCCCTCTCTCTCTTCTCAAAATTCTATAAATTGGAGTGTTGGGTTAATTGTAAAGGAGATAGTTTGGAGTAGAAAAACTTTGTCAAATTTTTTTATGAAGCAAATGTGTTGCATGCCCTTATAGTGGAATCTCTTTGCGATGGTGATCTAGGCCCTTATTCTTTTCTTCTCTGTGGTTGATAAATGATTGAACAATCCCCTTCTCTGTAATGGCATTTTTGCATATCTAATGAAAGCGATAGATACAAGTTTTGTGAATTTCTCTTTGCTATGTTTGTTTGCATTCCTCTTTCCCCTTCAATTTTGCATATATATTGTGTCTATATTATGTTGTTGCAGGGATTCATTATCATTGTGTGTGCATGAAATATTATTGTGAATGTAGTTTCTAGATTGTGGAGAACTGTTATCACCCCTTCTAGTATGCATCCTTTATTACCTATGTTTTCACACATTTGGATATTATTCTCACACTCCTTTTCTGGTGTATCACCGCTTTAGTGTAGGCTTTTTTTTCATGCACTTCTCTCTCCTCTAGTCCCTTGGAAATGGATAGATTAGGACAGATTAGCTTTTCCTGCATTAGAGTAGATTGTGGCAGGTAGTTTAGGAGCAAGAACCAACCTTCTCTGGAGATTCTATCTCAAGTAGTAAGTCCCACAACTTGGAGATAGTACCCATGTTATCCAATCACACTGATGATAGAGTGATCAACCTAGAAATTTGATCAACCATCCAGGGGTGCTGTGATTCGGTGATAACAATTTTGGCACGCCCGGTGGGACCTTAGAGGTCTTCCACTTCATCTTTTAGGTTGGTGTGTTCCTGTGAAGATTTCAGCCTTTGGAGGCACTTGCAAAGCACATTTAGCGACTCCATCTGGTCATCAGTAACCCATTTCTGAAGTTGCAGACCCGTTTTCCATCCATTTTCATCCACTTTTTCTCCATCCCTTTCATTCTTTTCCATTCCATGAAGTTGTGCAATCATGACTTCATTTCCATCATGGAACTCACACTTTACAACAACAACAATGTTTCCCACCTCCAACAGTGTTTTTTAAATCCTCCAAATCAGTATTTTGAATAAATTCAGAATCATGCATAGCATACCCATATGAGCAGCAATGCCAAAATTATTTTGGCTATGGAGCTTTCCAAGAGCAAGAGTATCCATATAATGAAGACATCAGATGCAAGATGCTGGTCTGTTGGAGAAAATCCAAGAAGATGGAGGTAAAGATGGTGCAGTCCATAGAGCTGACAGCCCAAATGAAGGCTTTCAGAATTGGTTGTAGGACTCCTTGTCCATGGGGAGGCCCTTTTCCAAGACATTACAGCCCTCAGGAGAAGCTTGACTTCATGATGAAAATGCTGCCCCAACTTGCACAATGGATTGAAGAAATAGAGGCCTATGAGCACTTGTTGTTGAACAACCTTGTCAATGGGTAAGTTCTACACCATCATCTGGTTTTTCTTTCCCATTTCTCAAGCAATTTACCATTTCATTTGCAATTGTCAAGAATTCAAATCCCTCCATCTGCTGTCCCAAAATGTTGATCCCATGTCTCCACCTCTTAGTCTTCCACCACACTTAATTCTTCTTTCCTTTTTCCTTCCAAAGAGTCATCCCCTCCACAAGAGCTAAAGAGAATGATATGATCTCCCCCAAAGAAACAAGAGGTTTCATCTCCTCTACCACCACAAAAAATTGCCAAATCAATTGAGTTACAACCCATCCCTCCTCTTGCATTCCCAATTCCATGTTGGGAAAGAAGAAATTGAAAAATCAAAGGCCATGAAGGACAGCAAGAAGAGGAGCCCAACAGAAAAGAAATGACAGACAACTTGAGGGTTTGGGCTGCCAAATTTGGGATGACAAAGATCCCCTTGATGGTTAAACCTACAGAATAGGCTAAGGTTGAACAAATGGTGGTTAAAACTGATTTTATGTGGCAGCAAAAGAAGAGAAAAAAGAAGAAGTAGATCAACAGTCAGTTTGCTCAGAAAGTAGTGTCCATGTTGGCACTCTATTTGAAGGGAATGCTGATTCAATTCAAGTTGCACAATCAGCCATAAAGGAAGAAAGCTCAGAAGAAGATCTTGCAGTCCTAACTTGTCCTCTAGAGCAGCAAATTGAAGAGTTTGACTTGAAAAACTTCGTGCTAGAGGAAGAGTTTTATCAAGAGCAAGATTTCCTTCAAGTAGTAGAGAAAGGAGATGCTGCTCTAGATTCAAAAGAAGAGGAGCACATTCTAGCCATGTGGAGGAGAAAAGTGCAGATCCAAGGGCTTTGACCACAAAGCAAGCTATAGGAGAACCTTCAGTTCTTATTTCTACTTCACCTCTCTCAAGTTCCAGTACTGAAGAGGAGTTTGATCTCTCAAACTCAATGTTGGAAGGTGAAAGAAACCATGGTGGTCAAGTTACAGATCAAGAAGACACCATGGAGGAAGTTGAGCATTTGCAGCAGGACAGCCATGAGGTAGTTTATCTGTCAGATTTGGAGGACTGTTTTGATGGAGAAGAGCCGGTTGTGTTTCCACCATTCTCTCTTTCATCATCCACATTCCAAACACTTGATTCTGCTGTCATGAAGGAGAATTTGACATTCATTGGCAGCAGCCTGCATCTTATAGCAGCTCCTTTGGAACCAAGAATTGGAAGATTTTAATCTTTCATGTTCTTCATTGGAGGAAGAGAAAGGACAGAAGGAATTTCACCATTTCTTCCACACCATCCATTCAAGAGGGTCTGCAAGAAGACTCCATTTTTGGAGTTGAAAATCAGACCTATGGGCATATCAAATGAACCATACCTTGTCCAATCAGGTATTTGACTTCATTAGAGCCAAAGGAGAAGTCATAACCAGTCATGCTTGCTTCTAAGCATGAAGGTGAGCTATAAAGTACTAAGGATCAGCTGTCATACCTCTTCAATCCAAATGCGGAGAAACTAAAAGAGGTATTGGATTTGCCTTTCAGCTAATACCTTGATGATTTGGGTGGAAGACCAGCTTCTTGTTGATTTTCCATCCATCCAATCAGCCATGTTCAATGCCAAATCAATTGCATGGCTGCCACTTTTGAGAAAGGGAAGCTATTTCTCACAACCAATTGCAGGGTTTGTTTAGCTTGCCTTTGCTTCCAGTTAGAAATAGAGTAGGTAGGTTTGCTTTCAGCAGAAGAAGTGTTTGTGCACACTCTGCATGTTCCATTTGGAGCATGTATGATTTTCAATTCTGTACATAGTTTTTCATGGTGCTGGTTTTGCTCTTGCACAGTACAACATTCCAGTGGCATTTTGGTAAGAACAACTCTGTATGTCCAGTGGGTTCCAAGTGGCTCAGAGGGAAGTTTTCAAAGTTCAGGGTATCAGTTTTCAGGCTTGCTACTCATGACTCCATGCCCAATGGATTGATTCAGGCTACTGATCTTTTCATCTAGCAGGCAGATAACCCTGCTAAGTCGCCAAAAACTGTTATCCAAAATTCACCCCCCCAGGGTAATTTTGATAACATGCATCAAATTATTCAAGTCCCGAGGCAAGTAGAATTGATTCAAGGCCCAAAATCATTGTTTCGAAAATCAGCTAAGTCCTAGTCCTTGGGAAACCTAGGGACAGTTGGGACAGAAAGACGCATGAATCGACCGAAAATGAAGGCCGTCTAGGCGGCCCGCTAACGCAGCATTACGGGACAGATCTTGGGACCATACCAATGTGGAATGTACCAATGTTTTTCATACGGACGGTTTGGCGCTGAAGTTCAGATCCATTTTGGATAATTCGGAGAAATTTTTGTCGACAGACCGCAAAAGTTCAACAGGGACAGTTCGGGACAAGAGTACGGGAAGGACGTGAACCGGCCGAGTTCGGCCGAAATGAGAAATTGGAAAAAGCGTTTGACATCCGGGCTGAAAGTACGTGATTCATGGGACATTTGGGCCGAAAGAGTCGAGAGTGACATTCAAATGTGCCACGTTTTCCCGTAAAAGGGAAGTGAAAGCATTGTCGGGTGGTTTGGAGAAATTTGTCAAGGTAGTGGGACAGTCGGGACAAAAGTACGCGAGGGACGTGAATCGACCGGGCCGAAAGAGCAGCCATAAATGGCAGAGTAGGACCATACTTCCTAAGTCCGGGGATAGCTGGAGACAAAAGTATGTGGGAAAATTGCATGGACATGAAAAGGACATCCCAAAAGCCGCAAGCAGGGATATTTTTTCCGAAATCAGCCAACTCAGAGATGCCTGTGTCCCAAAAGTGGCGCGGGAAAAGAGAAGCGAAGAAAATTTTCCAAAGTTATCGTCAAAGTTTTCAAAGGTAAAAGTTTTGGCCCGAGACCTAAATTTCTCATCCAATCAGCGACACGTGTCATCCAAGTGGCACGAGCGTGGGGGGAAATGGGAATCACCAAAGTCAAAAACCAAATTTTCAAAGGACACTGTGTGCCCCTCAGGCTCGAACCAATAAAATAGTGCCACGTGTCCAAGTGACAGAAAATGCCTAAGGAAGGGCCCAAAGGAAATTTCAAATGATGAGCCCGCCGAAGAAGGCAGAGCCTGCAACATGAGAATCACAGTGGCGAAGCACGAGGAACTATTGCGAATGCCACGTTTCTAATCCAGGTGACACAAATGCGTCAATAAATTCAATATTTGCCCGAAATATCCGTTTTGGGCCTGTTTTTGCACTAAATCTTCAGATGGCCATATCTTTTGATCCAGAGCTCGGATTTTTCGCGTTCTTTATATCAATGAAAAGCTTGTGAGATGCTCTACAATGATTCTCTGGGTATCAGGATCTGAATTTTGTATGCAGTCCTTGGAGAGAGAAAATCGAAAAATTCGGCTCTGACTCCGTGATAATGGCCAGAAAAGTGACGTTTCAACAACCAGTTTTAATGCTAAATGGGTCGCATTCTCTTCTGCACGGCCAGAAGTGACATTTTAGCGGCCAAATTAATACAAATGGGTCGCATTCTCCTCCAAATTGGTCAAATGACAGGTTATGGGTCATGGTAAGGTCACTCCATGCTTTTTTAATGCATCTCTGTCATTCAATGAGGAATGGGCGCCCACATTTTTCCACGTTTCTCTCCCCTGGGCTCGACCCATGCATTGTAAAAGCCAGATTTGGCTCATCTTTAATTTTGGAGGTGGAACATTTGCTTTCATGAAAGCCCTCCCTTCTTTTCACCTTCAACAAGTGATTGAAAATGCAAGTTCAGAGCCTCTGTGTTTGTCTGTAATGGCGTTTTCCACTCTTTTAATGGATGATCATTAATGCAAGGATCTTCTGGAGCAAAAAAACGTGTTTTGTGATGCATCTGTCAAGGACTCCTCGTTTTTGATTAGTTCTCTTCAGCCTCTCTTCATGTAGGTATTGTTGTTTGAATTCATTTGGCCTGGAGCTTGTTCATGGATTTTGGGACATTTTCTGTGTTATCATCCCTTGGGCCTGTGTATGCATGTTTATCCTTCCCATTGCTCATGATCCTTGTCTATCATGACAGTTTTGAAAGACTGTCTCACACATTCTCCTTTTCTGGTGTATCACCACTTTAGTGTAGGCTTTTGCTTTTTATGCATTCTCTCTCTCCTCTCTATCCCTTGGAAAGGTTAGATTAGAATTAGATTAGTTTCCCCTGCATTAGAGTAGATTGTGGCAGGTAGTTTAGGAGCAAGAACCAGCTTTCTCTGGAGGTCTATCTCAAGTAGCAAGTCCCACAACTTGGAGATAGTACCCATGTTGTGCAATCACACCATGGATGCCTGAACATCAACCTAGAAGCACTTGATGTGCAATCCAGGGGTGCTGTGATTCGGTGATAACACTCATATCCTAACATACTTCGAAATTTCCACAGGATGAATAACTATATTGAAATAATGTCAATGAATGTGAGGATGAGTGGTTTCCTATATATTATCATCCTCCAGGATACATTAGAGTCCCTCTCCGAGATTAGATCTATGGACATTGAGCATTGCAAAGAAACATCAATCAGAGGTTTGCTAGAATGAGTCTGGGAAACATCATTCCATTTTGGATGGTTGGCTATGATTCTGTGAGTTAGAATAAGTCGGAAAATTCACTCCCATAGACTGATAAGGTTGCACATGCAAAGACCTAGTATACTAGAGAGTTAAAGGGAGTGGATATTTTTCTAGTTGAGCTTGGCAAAGATCCATTCAAGACAATGAGGTAGAATAAGCATGGGCAGCGTCTTCATCAGACTCGTATAAATCTACTCTTCTTTTCAAATCATATTTTGAATTTTGAAAAGACATCACTAAGATGCAGACTTGTCCATGTATGGGTGGAAACATACAGTAGCTGAACATCACCATCACTAACCATGAGACTCATCGTTTTAAGGTGACGAATTAATATAGTTGTGTCTAATGGCCTTTAGGGGATGGTGGATTATGTGTGCATGCTAGTAGAAATATGTCCAGAGGAGGTATTTGGAGTAGATGATGCATGACTGATTGATGGGACTCTGAAGTAATAATGGAGTTTTGGGAACCCTGTGGATTAGCATGAGGAACCTAGATGCTACATGTCCTCATCTTGACTAGCCACAAGAACTGGTGTCCAGTACAACTGATCGACAACTTTAGAGTAGTCTAGGGGTTAGAACAAAGATGTGGATGGTGTGGGGCCTTATTGGGAAGATGTATTTTGTGATGATATGGTGTTAAGGAACTTGACGTCCTTATGAACCATGGGAGGAGTAGTGAGGCAATAAGAAAATGTTCCTGAGTCACTAGAAGTAAGATAGGGAATTAATCTGCTCTGATAATTGGTTAATAGTTAAAGTTGTAAAGTGATTGGAATAGTCACAAGTGTTGATGTGTTTCGTGAAGAATGGACAATATTCTGGGTAAGGGAAACAAATATGAATGCCTATTTGCAAACAAGTGTATTTAATCTCTCAAATTGGATTGGAGTATAAGAGTCCTTGTTGAATTATACTGGGTCCACCCACATATGGTAAATGAAATGATATAACGGTCAAGACAAGGAGCCTTTGATATTTTGAACTGAGTGTTAGTCAAGAGATGTGGAGGTTCTTGAGTTAGATTTGAGGGGTTATTTGAAAAAGAGATCACTATGATCATGTTTGGGATGTTTTAGAATATGATGATTGGATTGAAAATCAATAAGGATTGGTGAAGTGGGTTTGTGATGTTTGAATTTTAGTTATAGACGTGAGGACTGGATTGATTCACCCAAGGATTACTGAAACGGGTCTGTCATGTTTGAAATGTCTGTTGACAGGCCCTCCATTGTTGTCTAGTTAAAACCATGAACTAAACAGGAACAAACAACTTTTTGAAAAAGGGAAAGATGTGTTAGTTATATCATTTAATGAATAGTCACACAATCTAGTTTGAGTTTTATTTTTCTTTCAACATTATTATCTTGATAGTAATTTCCTTTCCAACCTGTGAAATAACTATAGATCGCTGTACAAGGAAACTAGAGAAGAGGCTTGCTAAGGCTATGTTTCACTGGTCAGATAATTAAATGAATAGTAGTCCTCGATATACAACAAATGTACGATTATTGCCAAATTCTGTGTTTGTATCGACCATCCAAGGTGACCCATATCCTTGGTACCTACCACCTCACTTCACGGTCCCACAATGATAAGGGGATGTATGGGTGCCCAACTCTTCAAGAACTGATATACCGATCCCATTCCAATTATTGTCATACTCGGCCAGAACTACTGCGAGTTGACTTTCCCCTTGGTGATGAAATCCAAGTAGGTCATACCTAGAAGGAAGTGTTTAGATGCAAGTTTCCCAATTTATGATGGAGTTCTGGTCATGATGAACCTGAGGGGATTACTATTAGTGAATTAACATCGTTCTAACCCCCAATTAGAGCTAGATGAGCAAGCAAGAATGGTGGTCCTCATTTTACAGACCTCACAAGAGGGAATGGTTGATTTCGATGAGGAAAAATTGGACAAGACATGTGATGCTGAAAGGAATCCATGAAAGAAAAGATTCAAGTTGTAACCTCAATCGATTGCTATCCATTTTAGACACCTCTTATTTTTATTTTAATTTGTTTATTGATGCAACCAACACCGAAGCACTCTAATTTGAAAAGTTAGATGACTTGACAATTTGGAAAATAAGAAAATATAAAAATATGAATTAAATGAAGGGACTAAGGCTCCAACACAATGGGCGTGCTCATAATGTTTAAGGTGGATGTTATGGTCTTGTTAATCATGTAAAACTCCACACATTTGGATAATACCCCTCCTATCAGGTTGACAATAGGGTTTAACATGTTGTTACCTGTTGACCGACAATACAATGTTGTGATGATACTGGATGAAAGATCATGTATGCGAGACCTCCTTTATAGTGAATGAGAGAACCTACACACAAAGAGATCAACTACGACACAGATAGATATTATGGATGAAGAAGCACCATAATGAGTTGCTCGAAAAAATCCGATCCTAAGAACCAAAGGGATTCCCTGAAGGGTATCATTCATTCACATCATACTACATATAACAAAATGGTTGCACATACTCTTGGGTGCATTTCTTATACTAGTTACATATTGCACTGAGCTTACTATGTTATGACGAATAACTTAGTATGTCAATATCATTTTCTATATACAACCATGTGCGTTCACTTGTTCTCTAGTTGTGAATGCATACTTCCTACATTGATCTTCACACACATAAATGATACTTGGAACTATACCACTGTAATGTCAAATGTCCCATCAAGGCTCTTGGGGACATCTACATTTCTACTCTTATACATTACATGTGTTATTGTTTCATTCTCTATACTACTTCCTATTGATCTATACATGCTTTGACATACTATTTATCTTGCTAGCATACTAATGGGTGCTTACATGTGCAAAATTTGCTTGTAGGACTATTCTCCACCATGGTTTTCTGATACTTTGTTTGTTACTAAATTGATGACATTATTTTCCATTGTATGAAACGTTATTGTTTTTGGGAACCATTTGACCCAACAAGTAATTGTGAGTATGTCCCATGTATGTATTGTTTGTGAGTCATTCCCATGTATGAAACACACTTTTCTTGATATCACTCTTTTTCATGACACTTTACGTTTCACTACATGACATGCTTCTTTTTTACTGAGACACATGTATCTAGTCACTTTATTTGCATGTGACTTGGTTTCTACCATTCACATTACCTCCCCCTATAGGGTATCCACTTCAGTTCAGTATCATATCCTCTCTTTGGGACGCATTCTATCTAGCAACATCGCATGGAACCCAAATGGGGGCATACATTGGGTGAATCAGTCTAGTAGTACAACATAATTTAGCACAGGAACAAAATAGGCTACAATTACAGAAATGGCCCAGATTCTAACTTAGATCCTTAGTTCAACATAAATTACTAGTGCCCAAATACAGACACTAGTGCCTGGGAACTCCTAAAATTTCCTTGGCACCTATGAACATGAGGCAATTATAGTTACTTTCTCATATCAGCACAGTCTACAGCTGTTTCTAGAAAAACTTTCACAGTATAGGCACAATCCTCCAAGTAATCACAATGCATTCTTTCTCATTTTTTGACATCAAAATAATATGAAACTAAACACGAGATGTACCAAATGCAGTGGTTTTTATTCGGGAAGAAATCATGGAAGGAAAATAACACTAGACCTTTCTCCCCAAATAAATATTCTACCATGGCGTGAGATCACCCAAAAAACTCACTCTCCTACAAAAATGAGTTAAGGACATTTTATATCCTTGTGTTCAATCTTCACATATCATGGGGGTTATGCACACTTTTCTTTTACTACGTTTTACACACATTTGCATTTTTTACATGTAGGGACAAGTTTTGTAAGATTTTTCATAATACGTGACTTTGACTACTCTTTCACTCTTGACTTTTGTAGTTATGGCATCCTTAATACACAACAAGGAAGAAGACCTAAATCAAGACAATAATAGGTACAACATGGTACAACATTATCCATGCTTCACCCTTAGGGTCACTTCCTCTTTACTTAATCTTCCACACTTCACAACTTTCAGGTTGTCTCCTTTGCATGTTATCACCATCACACTTTACATGGTTATCAAGGATACACATCTCTTATCTACTATATGTTATCGATTATTCACTCAAAAAGTGCAACTAAAGTGGGTATCTATCTAGTCCTGATCACATACTACTATTCATATGATTCCTAAGTAAGAAAAGTACTAATTAACCCATGTCTTTGGCCATCTTTGCTTGCTTTCTATTGCCACTTTTGGTCTTACACACCTTCTTTCCTAGTCTGACCTTCGACCCTTCATTTTCTCTGAGTCTGGACACCAACGCCTAGCCAGGACGCCAGCGCCAGGCACCCCCGTCCCCTCTGGGCACCCCTGACCTCTTTGTACTTTGTTCACATCTTTTGGGTCCTTTCTAGCCATTTGGGCATCTTATCTTTTTGGTAGTCAGGCCTTTTCGGGGTTAATTATGAAATTCAAGCAAGGGAATCATATAAATATAAAGTTATGTGATCATAATAAAGGACCAAGCACTAAGCATTAGCTATCACCACCTAAGGTTGCATCCAAAGGCTATTATCAAGAGCATTCAAGCATCCATTCAAGGGAAAGGGACTGCATTATTCTGCATACACTTCATAGGAGGGGAAGTTCATTCTATTCCATGCACACATCTACTTACATATTTATACATCTAGCTATTTTCTCGCTATCAAGTGCAACATGCACAAGAGCCACCTAGGGCACGATTCTTCACACACACACATAGAACTACATTGGGTCTGAAATGTAGTGCAACACTCAGTCATAAGATCACTTGTTTGACAGATGAGGACAGTTTGACCCCTCATTTGCATTATTTTATTTTTGGGATTTGATGCACTTTTGAGGGTTTTGCAGGTCATTATCTATTACAGGTTATCAATGACATCGGTGAATCATTGTGTGACATACTAGCGAACAAGAAGCGAAGGATAAAAAACATCTTGCGACCCTGTGAAGATGGTTTTCCTAAGGATTTTGAGTAGTCACAGGTGCCCAAAATAGGTCTAGGTAGCACCCAGGTGCCCCTGACCCATTCCAGGTGCACCCCAGTCCAGGAAGATCTCCTAGTTCACACATTTTTCTGAGGCTCTTTGTGACAACACTTCTCCCTCTCTTGTTCATCAGTTTTCACTTTGCACAGTCCAAGATTAATTTTGAAACAACTAAGTCATTTTATCCCTCCTCTTTGCAACTAGGGTTTTAAATACTTAATTTCTTATTTTCTTGGGTCTATTATTATACTTTCATTTCATATTCATTTACTGCTACATTGCAATTAGATTTAGGCATCTATATATTACTAATATTTTCTTAATCATTTGGTGAACCCATCATTTGAACACTCTTGGATCCTTCTTTGGCATTTTTTTTCTATCATGGCTCATAAGGTTCTCAAGTCTCTTTGTATTCAATTAATTCAAATGCATCCATCTTGTAAAGATGTTCTTCAAAAAACCCTAGACACCATGTATCTCCCTATCAATATGCCACCTGCATCAAGTGAGTGTTATCTTCGATCATCTTTCTGATGACTCTATTGTCCTAATTCTAATCAATCTATTTGCAAATCCATTCAAGCTTTACATTCTTTATTTCAAGATAAATTTCAGGCTATGGAATCCATGATTACATCTCTTAAATCTGAAATCCAACATCTTAAGGACACTTCTCAGGCTCATGTTAGTTCTTCTTCTCATCCTCATTCTATGTCTTCTACATGTGCTCATATTAGTGAGCCTCAATTCTTGTCCATTACCAGATCCTCTCACATTTGATCACAATGCCAAGAAACATGATATTCTTACTTGAGCTCCTTAGTCATCAATTGATCAGTTTACCATCTACTCATTGCTATCCTCCTTATCGACTTGCAAAATATCAAGGTCATCCCATATTGTAAATTATCATCAAATCAATGGACATAATGAAAATGATTACTATGCTTTACAATGAAGAATCAAACATCTTGAGCATCAAGGTTTTATCTCATTCACTACACAACATTCTGTTACATGCCCATCTACAAATGCTACATCCAAATGGGCTCCTAAATCTTCTCCTTCTATGTCTAATGAGCATCATGCCACCACTTCTAATGTCCTTCTATGTGAAATTCAAGTGCCTCCTAAGAAACCACCTCTCAAAATCAATCTAACACCTCCTCATCTCAAGTCATCTACAACATCACCAAGTCAAACTAAGAAACCACCTCTAAAAATCAATATGCCTTCTTCTCCTACCAAGTCTTCTACAACGTTACCTAATTATGGGAGTCAAACTATTACCAAGACAAAAACTCTAGCTGGCCTCTTTTGATTTCTCACCACTCAAGGATCCTAAGTCTTCTACTTCAACATCCAATCAATTTTGTCAAAGAAACTACTCCTTACATTGATCCATTAATGATCAACTACATTTCCAACTTACACCATCATCATGGTCCTACTTACAGCCTACTTGTGTTGGCTCTCTCACTTTTGTCAAGGAAACTACTCACATCATAATTGATCCACCAAATGGAATGGTCAATTAGATCATATAGATCTCCATCATTCACACTTGGGGGCATCACACTTATTTCCCCTTTCATATCATCGATATGCTTGTTTCTATATTCTCATCATTTCACATGCTTACTTCACACATAACATACACATCTTGATACATCTTGTATCATCATTACCCGATGACACACTCTCATGCTTATGGTTCACACTTGACTGTTGAGGGCATCCTATACACATGAACCTCACACACTACACACTACACACTACACACTACACACTACACACTACACACTACACACTACACACTACACACTACACATTTATTGCACTACACACTCTTACTTACACACATTCACAGGGACATATCTTTCTAGCATCTACTTCAACATACACATATGCACATTATTCACTCTACACCTATGACTCACATCTACTTCTACACATACTCATTACCCTATGACACACTCTAGTTCAAATGGTCCATACTCAACTTGTGAGGGTTTCAAATCTCAAAATGGACCTCACTCACTCACACACTCACTTAAATCTCTATGCTCTACGCTTTATCAATCACATCTTTCTAGCACACACATTCAAACCATTTCCCGATGACACACTCTTGTTCTATGGTTCATTCTTGACTGCTGAGGGGGCATGTATAAATGAACCTCATCACATGCATACTCATTCACACTCACTCAAGGGGGGCTCCTATCATTCACTCTGCATTCCATTCCATCTCATCCATAACATACTACATATCTTGGTTGCATTTACTCTTGCTTACTTATACTTTTACACGTACACTTTATTACACATGCTAGATAGATATATTGTATGTCATTATCTTTATCATACACACATGTGCACATTCACTTTCCTTCTAGTTGTGATCACAGTTTCTACAAATCCACACATGTAGAATGGATGTTTGGCGCAATACATATTACCAGTCCCACAATGGCTCTTGGTGGCATTCACTTTCATACACTACAGGTGTTATTGTTTCATTTGTCATAGCACATTACTTTATCAGATTATACATGCTTTGACATAATTTCTATCTTTCTAACATGCTAATGGGTGTTTCATGTGCAACATTTTATTGTAATTCTATTTTCTTCCATGGTTGTCTGTTACATTACTTGATATTGTTGTCCTATCATTGTATGCCATTGTTTGCAGGATTTTCCCTTTGTCTTGTTGTTCTCATTGTCTTATGCTTTTGGCCACTATCGGCCTTGATTGTCTTGTAACATTGTGAGTGATGTCCCATGTTTGAAACCCACTTTTTGCGGTCTACATTGTCTTCTTGCATCTTAGCTTACACTATTTTTTGTTCTTAGCTTACATATTGTCTTCTTTTGTCTTTACATGTGTATTTGTCTTGTTTGTACTAACACTTGTTTCCTAGCCACTTTGTTTTTATGTGTGCCTTGGTTTCTACCAAGCACACTCCCTCCCCCTGTAGGGCATCAATTTCAGCACAATGGTCAATCCTCCTTTGGGCTGCATACTCCTCAACAACATCACATGCACCCCAAATGAGGGGGGCATCATTTGGGTGAATCAGTCACCCCATACAATAGTCTATAGTCATCATATAACACACACAGTACCTAGTACAACACAATCATCAGTCTCAGACAATGCTTAGAATCTGACTTGGGTCCTTAGCATAACACAAACACTAGTTCCCAGACCCAGAAAGTAGCACCTGGGTGCCCCTGACCCTTCCTGGATGCCTGTGACCAGGGAGAAGTTACACAACATTTTCTAGTTCAGCACATTCTACAACACTTCACATAATGGATTTTACAGGGCACACAGTCCTTAGCACTCAACATGCATGCACTACACAACATTTTCTACTTTCACATTGGATCAAAATTGTTCGAACTGGATCATATTTTTACACACCATCTGTAGTGGTGTTACACATTTTGGGAAGTAGTTAAAGGTTGGAGGATGACACCAATATTTTCTCCCTACACTTCTTCCATGTTCTTGGCATGAGATTCCCAAAAAACTCGCACATTCTTGCAACTGGTGAGATCGCCCAAAAAAATTGTTCTTCTACATCATCTTCAGGATCCTCTGTACACTCTTTTCTCATCACAGATCAAGTGCACATGTTCCTTTTTCAAATTTTACATACTTTATTACATGATTTTTACACATTTTGATCATATACATGCATATTTGACTACTTGTTCATTCTTCTCTTTTGTAGGTCCATCCTTATGGGAAGCGGTAGTCACATCATCAACACATCATCAAAATCAACATCAATCAAAAAATAAACAACATCAACAACAAATAGGTACAAAGTGACATCTACACATACACTCTCACCCTAGGGTCATTATCATCACCATTTTTTGCACTTCCTCATTCTTAGTTTCCACGCTTCACATTTTTTTATCACTATATGCTTTTTCTTGTCTCTCAGGACACTTTTCACCATCGATCTACATGGTTATCATTTACGCATATCTTATCTACTTTATTTTATCAAGAATTCACTGAACAACATAAAGTGGGGGAAAATGTAGACATAAAATCAAGAACTTTGGGTATCTATCTAGTTGTAGACACCAAATTTGGGTCTTATGACACCCTGTGCCCTGCATCTTGTCTCACAATCTAACCCTACCTCACCACCTAAACCTTACACACTTAATTATTTATTAATTACCTTATAATTAATAAATCCACATCTCCAACCCTACCACCTCACCTCGCCACCTCACCATGACCTAGCCCTAACCCTAAACTAACCTAATTAAGACCTATAACTTGGTCTAGACCCACACCCATGACTCATCGCCCCTCACCCACACCAAAACGAACCTAATAATGACTTGACCAAGCCCACAACTGACCCCTCGGGAGAAAAGGAGGGAAAGTTGGCTATTTTACTAAAAATAGCCAACTTTGACTTAACCGATGCCGGTCCCTACTCGACCGGCATCGGTTAGGAAACCACCATCGGTTCCCTATAAATGACCTCCCCCAACCAAAGCCAAAGGATCCTGAATTCATTTGAAAGATCAAGAGAGAGACAAGTGAAGAAAGAGAGAAGAGATTGCAGAGAAGGGTATTGAGCCCAATACTGTAGTTGAGTAACTAGATCACTATCGTACTCATCCAAACATTGGGAGAGTCGAAGGATAGCTTCATTAGCTCACTTCCGATTTTCGGATCATCCCAACTGAGCCTTGCCTTCACCACTCACATTCCTTGGACCTACATCTTGCATCAGAAACTAGTAAGTAGTCTCTTTTATTACCTTGTATGCTCCTATACATTACTTTGTGAACTTTTTATTCATAGTGATTACAAGCTCACTCCTGGAACTACCACCCGGTAGTACCCTACACCTAACATGCATTCATCCATCCCTATATTGCCCCAAAGACAACTTTCTCACTCTCTGAGTCTTCTCTATCACCCTACAACCTATCCCTCATCCATCTACCAACCTTCTAAACACCATAACCACCTTATAACCAACCTCCATTTAAAAGCCCCTAAATCACTGCCCCTACCGATATCGGTTATCCCCTACCGGTATCAGTTTTATAACCGCGGTTGGTTATCCAGTGACCGGCATCGGTCACTGTGACTTATACCAAAAACCAACCTTTCACCCATTTACCTCCAAACAATCTCATATCTAGCCTTGTCAATCCCTGTGATTCGATCTGAATGTATCAATAACTAGTGACCAAACAAACAACATGACATTTTATTATTGGTAGTTTAGTCTCTATTGCTTTTAGTAACGAGGTACCTAAATCGTGATTTCGCAATAGCTTCTTTATTATCATTTGCATTAATTTGTATTAAAAGGGAACTGACCACCTTCGAAAGGAAGTCTAATATTTCTTGGGCCCAAGGCATTTCCCTCACTTATTGTCTAACTAAAATCTGGTGGTCTTGTATTCTTATTTACAGGTAGTCCTTCCTAGACAAAAAGGAGCTCTTCACAATCGGTCTGATCTCTTGACGGTACGCGCACACCTTCCCAACACTCAATAGGTATTCCTCCTAGCCCTAACCCTTATCTGTTTCTCAAGAGAATGAAAAGATAGAAATAACTCTATTCTGGAACAAAATTCTGTGTGAAACATTTTGGCACGCCCGGTGGGACCCTTCTCGGGTTTCTTTCTTTCTTGCTTGTTTTCATATAGGGAGCACACTTGCTATTTCTTTCTTCTAAATATTCACAAAATATTTTGTCATTTTGGTAAAAGAACTTGTCTTTCTTTCACATCTTTGCATTAGTGAAAGTCATCTTCTTTCTTCTCTTTTTTTGCTTCATCGAATATCATTTTCGATTTGGGTTTAAAACACGTGCATCACATTCTTGCTTGCTATTTTTAATTCTAGTGAACATAGATTAAGTAACAGGTCGTACACGTGGGGGTGATATCCACGGTATTGATGAGAAATTAATCTTACTCTCACTGCACAACACATACCAAATCACATCATAATCTACACAACATCTCAAACATCCCCCCTTTCCGCGGTATTCCTCCGCCCGATTGAGGTAGCCTTACAAGCCAAAACAAACTTGACATCTCCCTTAGGTATTTTGTTTAGGATTGACATCATCTTGCGTCTAAGGCATAAGCCCAAAGTGATTAAAACTAATCCTAGGGTTAGTCTCTTGATTTGCTTGTGTATCTTGCTTGTTTTTTTTCTTTTTCTTTTTTTCAGTTCTGTTTCTCTGTTATACCCTGTCTCAGTGATCACTTCAGATAGTTTGGTGGGTATACTAAGCCTTGTTATCCCCAAACCAGCAGCCTCTTACATTCCTCTCTTTTCCTTCATAGTGATCTGACACTGGTCCTCTTCTACCGACATTGGTTACACTGACCGACGCCGGCTACCATCTGACCGACATCGGTTACTAGACCGATATCGGTTACTGTGTTTCACAGTTCCTGACAAACCAACAACCTACCAATTCCAACATTTTGTTGTTATTTCTGTTCCTAATTGACTAATTCCTTGCTGTATCCTCTTGTCCATGGTTGTTATCACCCAGAAACAAGCCGCAACCATGGTTTCACATGCTTGGTCCATGTCTTTTCCTGAGTCACCACCTTCGCATCCTATGGGGAATCCTACGGACACCAAAAATTTTCCCAGGATCTCTGTAGGAGATCTGGATTTTGCTAAATTTTGGATGCTAATCTTGGCGTCGTACAGTATTATTTGTCTCATACCCCTGACCATACACCTGATGGTCAGCTCCTCTTTGGTATGCCTATTAGTATAGCCACTCACTTAGCTCCTTCCCCACCTAATAACTCTACCTCACTGTCTTCATCCTTAGCCCCGTCTCCCAGCTCAGCGGCTTCGGTGGTTCATACTGCACCAATTGGCCTTCCTTTGGTTAATCTGGGGCCCCACATATCACTACCGTCCACTACCCCTACCTCATCTCTCTTGCAGATTGTTCTCTTTCATAACTTGTTCTCTACCACCTATCCACATGAGCTTTCCCTCTCAGGCTCCGCCCACCTTTTCATTTCCACAAACTCATCCGGTGGCCTCAACATCTTATATAGGACACCCTTATTCAGCTGCCCTAGCACATTCATCATCGATACCTTATCAAAATTTAGCCCCACCATTGTTTAGTAGTGGCTCTTGGCCCAATCCTCCTTCGTTTACGACGACAACACCATCATCTAACCCAACCAATGATTTAATCAAACAGATGATGGACAAGATGCAAAATCTTGAGGCTTCTGTTTCAGGAAGCCGTAACACCCTGACATATGAGCAAGTTTGTCAGGAGCCTATTCATCCTTCTGTCCCCCTTCATACATATCCTCCTCAATGGGAATTACCAAAATTTACTCGCTTTAGTAGTAAGGAGGACCCTCAACAACACTTGCGATCGTTTAGACATGCCTGCTATCTGATTGCTCATAATGATGCCTTACTACTCCGTACCTTCCCCATGTCCTTATCAGGACCTGCCTTGGAGTGGTACAGTGCTTTAGCCCAGCACTCAATCTTCTCCTTTAACCAATTAGCCCAATCTTTCTTGGATCACTTCTCCATCAATATTGCCAAGAAAGTATCCATTACCGACCTCTATGCCATCCGACAATTTGAAGATGAGTCTATCACAGATTTCGTTGGACGATGGCGGGGCCTCATCAACCAACTTACTTATGCCTTACCTCAGGCCGAGCTCATTGAACTCTTTACGCGGGCCTGCGCTAAACACATTTCTCCCACCCTCCAAATTCAAACTTTCCGCACCTTTGATGAGGCCTTTACTATGGCTCGGAAACTAGAGATTCGAGCCTTAGAGGAGGAGAAATTGAAGTTGCGCAACAAAAACTCAAATTTCTGAACCCAAGACTCCACCAACAAACCCAACACCACCAACTCTCACACATCGGCTGCTTCGAAATCAAAAGGAGCCATACACGCGGTGACGGTCAAATCTCAAGCACCGTCTAATACCCAGCCAAAATCCACCTATAAGTATAAAGCCGAGCCCATCAAGTACACTCCCTTGGGAGAAACTTATGATGTGATCTTGGAAAAATTGCTTAAAGCAGGAGCTATCACCTTGCCTCCTGTTAAACCTCACTCTGGGTTTGATTCCACCCGCGCTATACCTTCTTGGTATAAAGAAAATGACTTCTGTAACTTCCATCGTGTGAAGGGACACAACCACGAAAACTGCAAGATGTTGAAAAACATAGTGCAGGAAATGGTTGATGCAGGGGATATAACCCTCGATAATCCTAATGCCCCTGCTAATCAAAATTTAAAAATATTCAACAAACCATTTCCAAACCATTCATCTAACAGTAACACAAACCAAGAAACCTCAGCCGAGGAGAAGAGTGTGCATGAGATCCATGCGGTTTTCAACTCCCAACCAAGGGCTTCCATCGAAGAAATTCTGAATCAAGCCTCTTCACCAACGCAGGGGTCCTCGCCCCCTTCTCCTTCATCAGGACAAGAGGACAACCCCGCTATTCCTTTACCCATAAAGGAATCAACCGCCCAGAGTTCTCTTCTCACAGAAGAACCTTCTTACACCACATCCCTGCAAGACTGTGAGTGGATGTTATCCAACCTATCTATTTCCCAAACATCTCCTTCCACCACTCTTGCTGCACAAGAAGAAGGATCACCACTTTTTTTGTCATCCTTAGAAGAGAAACCCCTCTAGCCTACATCACCAAACTCCTTAACCATGACAGATCCTTTAGAACATGCCCTCCTCCTTATCAGTTCTTCATCGCCTAAATTTTTCTAGTGACTGGTTGACCTCTTAACACCCATTGATACAGTGCCTCATTTGCCCCCTGTATCACACCCACAGTGGACTAGAATCACAACCCACTTCTCTTCCATACCAAAATTCCCATTCACACGTGAAGATTGTCATCCCCCAGAAGATAGACGAGTCTTATGGGAACGTTTGAGTACACCATGCTCTACTCAAATGCAGATGACTAATCCAGACACCTCTACCATATACCTGAAGTTTTTACAAAAGCTCAAAATGCCTATGTCCTCACCTTCACCCCCCTCATCTCTACCAAATACCTCATCCACCTCTATCAACCTAACCAAACCTTCCCCTACGCTTGGGACTTTACCAATACCCAGCCTGACGCACCCACCTAAACGGTTAGATTTATCCAAAAATAAAGCCATCCATCCACCTAGGAGACAGACCCAATCTCCTCGAGTCCAATCTATGCCTCCGTCACAACTAAAACCCTTGCCCCCGATCACACCGGTACAACAGGCAAAGGTTTCAACCCTCGCCATCACACCTACCTTCTATATTGGGGCCTCACCCCTCCACCTTGCCTCAATAATACCATGCCTCTGTGTTTTCTTTAACACGACCTACACCTTCTGCACCCATACAGAAATCCACGGGCATCTCAACACCGTCGCCCCACGTATGGATACTAGTGTTACCAATGTGGAAGAGCAAAACTTGATCATCGAATTCAAAATTTGATGCCATTATGGATTTCCCCATGGTTGTTTCCTGTGCAACCACATCTGTGGCCTCATCATCTAACTAGCTAAACATGAGTCTTCTGCACAGAAGAAGCCATGACCAGTTAAATTGAATCATCAAAATCGTTTGCTTCTAGGGGAGAAGTTCACCCATACAACCACTTGTAAACCATTACCATTAGATTTTCTTTCCTCTCAATAAATGCCTCATGCACATCTGAATTTGACCCGCTAGGTTAGGATTTCCCAAGTCCTTGACATGTTGGTCCATGGGATGTTTAACATTTCTTTACCCCCACTCAGACCCATTCCATCTAAACCCTTGCACCTTTTGATGAATCTAACAAATTTTTTATGACTTACCATGTATACACCATTTACAATGTTCAGGATGCAAAGCTTTGAAAGCCATCTAGCAGGCAGATGATCCTAATTTCAGTCGAAAATTAAGAAATCCAAAATTCACCCCCCAGGGAAATTCCCTTAGCTTCGATCCCTATCTCCTATACCACCTTGTCCCCGATTCACCAAAATCTATCATTTGTAACCCCGTTCTCTCAGAACAATGACTTTCCCTAATCTTCCTCATCTCGTATTCATGAGATCAACATGATTAGCAAGCTACTCGAGGTGGAAAAATAATGGAGAAAGCTAAAGAGATCACACTTGTGGAAATTCTCTTTCTCCTATCCAACATCCCGATCAAACCATTTGGGACCTAAAGTGGTTATTCATGGACCTTTCTATCCAGTCTCTGATGGAGTTGCCCATCTAGGGATAATTTTACGTGGCGAATATTCGTAATATGGCGAATATTCAGATTTTTGAAAAACTGAAAAGGTGAATTTTCTGGCGCGGGTCAGTGAACCTGTTCGCCTAAAAATTACACTTTAATTTTTTTTAGGGGTCGGCTTTGCCTACCCTTGAAAAATATCCCCTATATAATCCTAGATTATTCGCCAGGTAGAACACTTCTACTTCACATTTGTCAATCCGATATGATATATCCCGTATTGTAGATGTGCGAAAGAGGGTTAGGGTTGATGTGCGACACTGACGGGATAGTTGTCATGCAATAAGGAGGTACTGTAGATATTGACGCATAGTAGATGCATGAAAAGAGTTTGTTGATGAGCGACACGAAGATTTTTTCAATGCGCAAGAAAGGGCAGAGGCTGCAGGGAGCGACAGGAGATTTGCTGTCCACGTCAGCAAATAACCACTCATTGACCACGCGGGAATAGACCTCAATAACACGCTGTCCCCCTTGTTGACCCGCGATAGATCTCAAATCGCTTCATAAATTTTGACCCGCTCGGATTTGCACGTTCTTTGTATGATGCAAAGCTGGTAACAATTCTGTACATGATTCGGGATTAATCTTGCGTCTGTTGGACAGCGAGGAAGAAAAGGTTGAGAAACGGATCTGACGCGCAACATGACCCTCATTGACGCACGACATTCCAACGACCAGATTTGATGCGCGAATGGGTCGCATTCTTGAATCCGGTCAAAATGATAGGGTATGGGTTTGAAGGTCCTCCTGACGTTTTAATACACCTGCAGTCAAGAAAGAGGTGACAATGCCTTTGTATGCATCAGTAGATGCACGACTGGGAAATCCACCCTTTGCGCGTGACAAGCCAGATTTTGGGCTCATTTCAAAGTAGAGGATCTATTTTTGGTGATAGCAGACAACCTCCAGTAAGTGATTGACGCGCGTCAATAGACCTCAAGGATTGTAACAGTTTTCTGATGACCTCTCTGAGGGTGTAAAGAGTGTTTTGACATTGAAATGATCAATGCAAGCTGCTGTCGAATGGGTTTCAATCCTCTGACGTGTATCTTCACTGACCTCGTTTGATAATGATTATACATTGGTTGACGTGCGTCAATGTAGGTCTTATTGATGCGCGTTGCATCTGTTTCTTGATTTGCGATGAAAAATGTCCTGTCGCGCGTCTGCAGCCTTCTGTGCCTCACCACTTTAATCAGGTTCAATTTTTTCACTATACCCCCAAAAAATTCACCTTCCAAGCGAAACCGGTTTAGGATATAAACCAGGTATTCTTGCAAAATATCAGATTAAATCAAGAGGAGTCTTAAAATGAACTCTTTGCCCATCCTCTCTCATGATTCAACAAGTTCACCAATCTCCTGTAAAAATGACACTCTATGATCTCATTCAAACATGCTGAATCTCATCGACAAGCTCTAATTGAGATCCTCCAAGGGATAGAGGTCCTACCTAACGAAACCTCTCCCGTCACCTCCATCTTAACACCCAACCATGTTGCTTCTCTCACCAAACAACCTACCTCCATAACCACCTCTGTCCCTGTACAGCAAGCCACTGCTGTCAGTTTTTCCGAAGAAGAAATTGTCGTCTTTGGTGCAGAAGATCCTGACCCCGCTCTTTTCATCTCGGCTTACGTCCGGGACATCCGGGTACGTCATGTTATGATCGACAGGGGACACTAGCCTAAACATCGTCTCTTCCAAAGCCTTCCAACAGATGAATATCCCTCCTAGCTGCATGTGTGCTAACCCCACCATGTTGCATTCATTCAACGATGCTATTACTTCTACCCTAGGCACCGTGATCCTTAACATTCATGTAGGGCCACGTACCTTACCCGAACTCTTCTATGTCCTTGAGGGAGAGTTCCAATACAACATGTTGTTAGGCCGCCCTTGGATCCAGGCTATGGGATGCATTCCCTCCACCTTACATAGATGCATAAAATTTGAGTATGAGGGGAAGTCATACACCGTCACAGCTGACACTTCCCCCTTCAAAACCTGCAATATGTTATACCGCCCTAATGATGTGCTTGTACCAGTCAAGGCACCCATTGATCCAACCCAACAATCTACTTCAACCACACCTCAACCATCCACCTTAGCTGCACCCACACCTTCGACCAATGAAACCACCGACGTGCGAATACCTCTTCCTTCCCCGCGGACAACATCCCAACCTCGGATCCCTTGGTAGGTGTTTTTCAACACCTTACGCTGGGGGAGTACCACCTATACAATGTTAGCACCTTCCATACCCCACAAGAGTATGGACAGTTACATGCGCATCCTACCTACGACCGTCATGTGGGGGAGGTGATCTCCTACGGACCACCTAATTGCCGCACCAACCTAACGTATGGGGGTGTCGACGCATCCTCTGTCACCCTTGAACCTCCCCTTAGTGTGGTTCCCTTCCAATCTAATTTTCAATATCTAACCAACCGTCGTTTCACCCTCACCTTCCTGACTCGCTGTGCTTGGAAAGGTTTTGGTTTCGGTCTTTATGAACAAGGCCGACATACGATCATTCCCATGACTACACACAAACACAAAGATCGTAGTGGTCTTGGATTTTCTGAACCACCTACACCAAAGAAACCTCGTGTCAATTGTATCCAGGAAGATGACGAAGTCACCCCTTCCGAACCATCATCACCCATTTTACCATCTTCACCCACGGAGTCGATAGACCCGGAATCTATCCCTCCTAACTTTTTTTTTCATGAATGCTATCTTCCTAGGTCCTCTCACTTATCAACGCGATGGTGAAGACCCATCTTCTCTCCCCCTTTTGTATCCAGACATGATCAAAGAAGACTGCCTTCGATTAATGTTGTGGAGTGCCAGGATGATGACTCCATCCTCACCTACCTTGGTGCGGATGACTCTTATATTCAACATGCCTTACCATCTGAAACCCAAACCATGTTGAATGAGTCAACTATAGAAATCAACATCCACATGGAGGACGATCCTCACATTGTAAAGATCAGACAATCTCTCGACGCATCAGAACAAGCCACCTTCACTACCTTCCTCCGTGCCCGCAATCAAGCTTTCGCTTGGTCCTACGCCGACATGCCAGGAATCGATCCTGACATTGCTGTCCATAACATCACTCTGAAACTAGACTCCAAACCAGTTAAACAGAAACTGAGAAAAATGCATCCACGCATTGCCCTCTTGGTTAAAGAAGAGCTTCAACGACTCCTTTCTGTTTCTTTCATCTTACCTATTGACTATCCTCAATGGATTTCTAATGTCGTACCTGTCACTAAAGCGACGGGGGGACTTCAGATATGTACGGATTTATGGGACCTTAACCTCGCTTTCCCAAAGGACAGCTTCCCCCTACCTAGCATTGATCAACTTGTTGATCTCACTGCGGGCCATGAGATGCTTTCTCTCATGGATGGTTTCTCGGGATATAATCAAATTTTAGTAGCCCCGGCCGATCAACATAAAACCACCTTCATTACCCCCTGGGGGACCTTCTGCTATCGTGTCATGCCATTTGGCCTTAAGAATGCTGGTGTGACCTATCAGCGGGCTATGACTTACATTTTTCATGACATTATGCACACTATCCTTGAGGATTATGTCGATGATCTTCTTGGAAAATCCAAACATCGCAGTGAACATCTCAATGTTTTAACCATTATTTTCGATCACCTGTTACAATACTGTGTTCATCTTCAGCCAAAGAAATGTGTCTTTGGCATCCTTTCGGGAAAACTCCTTGGCTTTATCGTCTCTTTGCATGGCATTGAGGTCAACCCAGCTAAAGTCAAAGCTATCTTAGAAATGCCCCCACCCACTAACCTAAAACAATTGCGTAGTTTGCAGGGAAAACTCCAATCTATCCGGTGTTTCATCTCACAACTCTCGGATCAATGTCAACCTTTCCATCATCTCCTTAAAAAGGACATTATCTTTCAATGGAGTGAGGAGTTCCACCAAGCCTTTGAGGCTCTTAAAACTTATCTCTTGCAGCCACCCGTGCTTATCCCACCTCAGGACGATCGCCCTTTCTACCTTTACCTTTCTGCCACCGACCATGCTGTAGGAGCCATGCTCGCACATCGTGACTCCGAGCATCGAGAACAAGTAGTTTATTACATAATCCGTACTCTTGTGGATTACGAGACTAGGTATACACACGTAGAAAAGTTGTGCCTAGCCCTATCATTCGTGGCCACCAAACTCTGACATTACCTCCTGAATCACAAAACTTTTGTCATCACCAACGCTGACCCCATACATTATATGTATGCCAAACCTCATCTAAACCAACGCATCACCTGATGGCTTATGCTCCTCGCCGACCTCGACCTTGAGTTTGTACACCAGAAATCAGTCAAAGGACAAACTATCATGGACCAACTCGCGGAAGCCCCTTTACCTGGGGAACAATTTACCAATTTTACTTTACCTGATGAACTCATCGCAACTCTTTCACTCAGTGATGCATCTTATCCGATGACCCTCTTCTTCGATGGATCTAAATGTCAGTGCGGTGGAGGGGCGGGCCTTGTTCTCATTCCTCTTGATGGTGAACCTATGCCTCTTTCATTCAGGCTTGATTTCCCCTGCACTAACAATACAGTGGAATACGAGGCCCTTGTTTTGGGTCTCCACGTTACGTTACACTTAGGTGTGAAGTCTATTAACATTTTTGGTGACTCTCAATTGGTAGTAAATCAAGTTACTGGCATCTACCAATGTAAAAATGAGGAACTTCAAAAGTACAAACGTTACGTGGATTCACTTTTGACCTTATTTACTCATTATTCTATCCAAACCGTTCCATGCTCAACTAATAAATTTGCGGATACTATGGCTTGCTTGGCCTCACAAATTCCTGCCTCACCAACTGACTCTGACATATTTGTCTTGGTCCAACAACTCTTTGCCCCATCTTACTTAGTCCCAGATGTTTGTATGGTGAATAATGTATCTGCTGATTCGCAGGATACCTGGTATCACCAATTTCACGACTACCTTACAAACTCTGTTCTCCCACCTGACCTTACTAGTAATGGCAAACACGCTTTTCTTAAAAGTGTTTCTCATTATGTCATCATGGGGGGACTCCTCTATAAACGTGGCTTCGATGGTATCCTCCTTCGATGTCTAACCAGCGCTGAAGTCACCCATACCATCCAACAAGTCCATGACGGAATTTGTGGTGGGCACTTTAGTGGCCTTGCCATGGCCAAGTGGATCCTTCGCCTAGGATATTATTGGCCTACTCTTAATAAAGACTTCTGTAAATATCTTAAGCATTGTGTTATGTGTCAACAACATGCCAACCTTCAACATACTCCCAGCCACCCGCTACAGGTCGCACGAGATCTTTGGCCTTTCTCACAATGGGGTTTAGACCTTATTGGTGAGATTCACCCACCTTCTTCGCAACGTCACCATTGGATCATCACGGCAACCAAATATTACACTAAATGGGTGGAGGCCGTTCCACTCATTTCAACCAAAAAAGAGAAAATTGTTGAGTTCATCAATCATCACATTATCTGTCGTTTTGGTGTTCCTCATCGCCTGATAACAGATAATGGAAAATCTTTCAAAAATAAGCTGTTACGAGCCCTTTGTGACAACTTTGGTATCAAACTTAGCTTCTCGTCACCCTACTATCCACAAGAAAATGGTCAAGCTGAATCTTCTAACAAAACCTTAACCAAAATTCTCATGAAAGTCGTTAACGATTCTGGGAAAAACTGGCATGATCACATCCCCTTTGCCCTTTGGGCTTATCGTACCAGCATTCGTACTTCCACTAATGCCACACCATTCTCTTTGGTGTATGGTACCGAGGCTATCTTGCCTCTCGAAATACAAATCCCTTCCCTCAGAATATCTCTCCAGGATATTCTCACCAATGATGACTTCCGCCAAGAGCGGTTAGCCCAATTGGAGCTTCTTGACGAGCGTCGTCTTACAGCTCTTGACCACCTTCAAATTTATCAAAAGCACATCAAGCGTGCTTATGATAAGTGAATTCATGAGCGTACCTTTAAGATTGGTGATCTTGTCCTCAAAGAGAATCAACATGTAACCAAACTAGAAAAGAGCAAACGTGGAAAATTTGCTCCTAATTGGATTGGGCCTTACATTATCACTCACACTTACAGATCAGGTACTTATCATTTAGCTTCGCTTAATGGTAAACCTGAGCCTGAACCCCTTAATGTCTTGCATCTCCGACCATTCTACTGTTGAATTTAGTGTTACATCACTTCTTATCTACCTTGCGCTCGTCCCTTGAGCTCATTTACCACCTCATACACCTTGTTTCCGTGCATCTCAAAGTAAATCAAACTCACGTGGTTTGATCATCACCTCCTCTTAAAGATGCCTTCCCCTTTTTAGTCTGGTCCATGACTTAAAAGTATCAAAATAACAAGTTCTCAATTATACAATTCTGGGATATTCTTGAGTCAAACTTCCTGCAAAACTAGATGCTTCATGCCAAACAGACATCTAGACCTCTAAGCTATAAACTAGACTGCTCCCTCGAAGGACAACTATGTGCAAAGCCGCATCTGCTACTATAACTAGACTGCTCCCTTGAAGGATAGCTATGTGCAAAATCCGTATCTGCTACTATAAATAGACTGCTCCCTTGAAGGACAACTATACAAAGTCAGCCTCTATCAGAAGCTTCTCGCATTGATCAGCTTCGTGAAGACCTCAAGAACAACAAAATGCATATCCCATATAGACTTCCCGCATCGATCAGTCTATATCCAGAAAAATAAAAGCAGTATTCAAAAGCACTTTTGAGTCATGGACTTGTCTATTTAGGTTTGGTTCTCTTTTGTCAGAATAATCACCTTATAACAAGTTCTCTGCGCCCCAGCTATACCATCCACCTCACCTCACCATTCTTCAAAACAACAAAACTCAAGGGACGTGACGTATATCTGATATATTGTGATTATACAACTCTTTTCACCTATCGACTTCTCACCTATGCAAGGTACCTAGGGATTCAAGCTCATCCTATGATAATACGTGGTTTGTTTAGCTCTTTCCAACTATGGGACACTTTTGCCTCTTTTACCCGAATCTAGGATTATGTGTTGACCTTAATTAGGACATGGTTTCCTATGCTTGGGTAGGCTAACCCTCGCTTCACCTATACCCACACCAACACCAACAAACAACATTACCCTACCAACATCAAACTTTTACCAACCAAAAAATTGCCTAACCACAACCAAATTACCTGAATTCACCTCTCCCTAGTCCTAAGGGAGAACTACATCGGTCTGAGGCCCCTCCTTGCTTTGTGCAATGGGCTATGTAGGTAGCACTTAGGAGACATGGGGTCTCCCAAGGTTAGCTCGACCATCCCCTACCATAACCTATCATGTGTTGTGTTTTCCTTAAAAATATAAATATTTTCATATCGGTTATGCTTATTTTATACCTAACTCGTGCCCATCCATCAATCATTTTTCACCACATCGCCTACCCCTGGCTTTGCTACATAACCTTATTTTGACATCCAAAGGCCACAACTCACCAATCGCACCCACCGCAACCAATCGGCTCCACCCCAAGAACCAACCAATCGGCTCGACCCAAGGTCTTAACCAATCAATCGGCCCGACCTAAGTTCACAACCAACCAATCGGCCTGACCCAAGGCCGCAACCAACCAATCGGCCCAACCCACGGTTGCACCCAATCAATCGGCCCAACCCAAGGCCGTAACCAACCAATCGGCCCGACCCAAGGCCGCAACCAATCAATCGGCCCAACCCAAGGCCGCAACCAACCAATCGGCCCGACCCAAGGCCACAACCAACCAATCGGCCTGACCCAAGGCTGCACCCAACCAATCGGCCCAACCCAAGGCCACACCAATTAAGTACCTCGACCGAGGCCCGCAAATTACAATTCTATCCACCCATCATGTAGCTGTTTGTTCAATCGAGCTCACCTGTTCGTGTTTTAGCATGACTAGGATACTTGAATTGATCAGCCGACCAACTTTTCCTAGACCAAGACCGTGACGTTTATCTCAACCAAACCAACCATTTGGTACTGCCGAACATGCCTAAATGTTCCGGTACCTTACCCGTTATATCCCCTGGAGCTACTTCCTATGCCTTGGATACCAGGATTATATCAACCTTGTTTGGATAAACTATCAACCTTTGCCTATGAATTGCTTGTTTGCTCTTCAAATCATGTACCCTGGTCGCACTACTGCATTTCAACGTGCGTCTGCTTCCTTGAACTTACCCCACCATCTTACCATCATCTCATCATCATTCACCCTTTATCAACCCTATCCCTGATTTCACGTCACCTCAATCTGTGATATATTTGAGGGGGATTACCTATACCCTTAACTGGGGCAACCACTTCTTATTATTGTCAGTGCAGCTTTACAAGACAAGCTACATGACAACAAGGGGCAAATGTAGACACCAAATTTGGGTCTTACGATGCCCTGTGCCCCGCATCTCATCTCGCAACCTAACCCTACCTCACCACCTAAACCTTACACACTTAATTATTTATTAATTACCTTATAATTAATAAATCCACATCTCCAACCCTACCACCTCACCTTGCCACCTCACCATGACCTAGCCCTAACCCTAAACTAACCTAATTAAGACCTATAACTTGGTCCAGACCCACACCCATGACTCATCACCCCTCACCCGCACCAAAACGAACCTAATAATGACTTGACCAAGCCCACAACTGACCCCTCGGGAGAAAAGGAGGGAAAGTTGGCTATTTTACTAAAAATAGCCAACTTTGACCTAACCGACATCGGTCCCTACTGACCGGTGTCGGTTAGGTAACCGCCATCAGTTCCCTGTAAATGACCTCCCCCAACCAAAACAAAGGATCAAAATTCATTTTGCAAGAGAGAGACAAGTGAGAAAGAGAGAAGAGGTTGCAGAGAGGAGTATTGAGCCCAAGACTGTAACTGAGCAACTAGATCATTGTCACACTCATCCAAACATTGGGAGAGTCAGAGGATAGCTTCATCAGCTCACTTCTGATTGCTGGATCATCCCAACTGAGCCTTGCCTTCGCCACTGCATTCCTTGGACCTACATCCACATCAAAAACTAGTAAGTAGTCTCTTTTATTACCTTGTATGCTTCTAGACACTACTTTGTGAACTTTTGATTCATAGTGATTATAAGCTCACTCCTGGATCTACCACCCAGCAATACCCTACACCTAACCTTCATTCATCCATCTCTATATTGCCCCAAAGACAACTTTCTCACTCTCTGAGTCTTCTCTATCACCCTACTACTCCCCTCAACCATCTACCAACCTTCTAAACCCCATAACCACCTTACAACCAACCTCCATTTAAAAGCCCCTAAATCACTACCCCTACCGATATCGGTTATCCCCTACCGGTATCAGTTTTATAACCATGGTCGGTTATCCAGTGACTGACATCGGTCACTGTGACTTATACCAAAAACCAACCTTTCACCTATTTACCTCCAAACAATCTCATATCCAGCCTTGTCTATCCCTGTAACTTGATCTGAACGTATCAATAACCAGTGACCAAACAAACATCATGACATTTTATTATTGGTAGTTTAGTCTCTATTGCTTTTAGTAACGAGGTACCTAAATCATGATTTCGCAATAGCTTCTTTATTATCATTTGCATTAATTTGTATTAAAAGGGAACTGACCACCTTCGAAAGGAAGTCTAATATTTCCTGGGCCCAAGGCAGTTCCCTCACTTATTGTTTAACGAAAATCTGGTGGTCTTGCATTCTTATTTATAGGTAGTCCTTCCTAGACAAAAAGGAGCTCTTCACAATCGGTCTGATCTCTCGATGGTACGCGCACACCTTCCCAACACTCAACAGGTATTCCTCCTAGCCCTAACCCTTATCTATTTCTCAAGAGAATGAAAAGATAGAAATAACTCTATTCTAGAACAAAATTCTGTGCGAAACACTAGTCCCAATCACATACCACTATTCATATGATTTGTAAGTAAAAAACTACTAATTAAACCATGTCTATGGCCATCTTTTCTTGCTTTCTATTACCACTTTTGGTCTTACACACCTTATTTTCTAGTCTAACCTTTAATCCTTCAGTTTCTCTAAGTCTAGACACTAGATCCCAACCAAGACGCCAGCGCTAGGTGCTCCCATCCCCCTATGGAAACCCATGATTTCTTTATAGTTTTCTTACACCTTTTGGGTCCTTTCTATCCATTTGGGAATCTTATCTTTTTGGTAGTAAGCCTTTTAAAGGTTAATTATGAAATTTAAGCAAGGGAATCATATAAATATAAAGTTATGTGACCATTATAAAGGACCAAACACTAAGCATTAGATGTCACCACCTAAGGTTACATTTAAAGGATATTTTAGAGCATTCAAACATCCATTCAAGGGAAAGGGACTGCATTCTTTTGCATATAATTCATAGGAGGGGAAGTTCATTCTATTCCATGTACACATCTACTTATATCTTCTATATCTAGCTATTTATCTCTATCAAGTGTGACACACACAAGAGCCACATAGGGCATGATTCTTCACACACACATAGAGCTACATTGGGTCTGAAATGTTGTGCAACACTCAGTCATAAGATCACTTGTTTGAAATCTGAGGATAGTCTGAACCCTCATTTGAATTATTTTATTTTTGGGATTTGATTTTCTTTTGAGGGTTTAATAGGTTGTTTCTTTATTATAGGTTATCAATGACATCAACGATCATTGTGCGACATACTAGTGATAAGAAAAAAAGGACATCGAACATCTCGTGACCCACTAGAGGAGGTTTTTTGAGGATTTTAGCAGTCACAAGCACCCAAAGTAGGTCTGTAGTGCTCGCACGTGCCTCTGACCCACTCCAGGTGCCTCATTCTAGCATATTCCTCAATATGTGAATTTTTGGGTCTTATTGCAATAGTCTGCACTTAATATTTTCCACTTTATCACTTTGGCACATCCCATGATTAAGTACAAAACAACTAAGTCATTTTATCTCCTCTTTGCACTTAGGGTTTTAAATCTTAATTGCGTATTTTCTTGGGTCTATTCTGTACTTATTTACATATTCATTTACTGCTACATTATAATTAGATTTAGGAATCTATACATTCTATATTTACTTAATCACTATGAAAAACCCAAAATTAACCAATCAATACCAATATTTTCATCAAATCTAATCATCCATGCATTCTAAAATAGGACCATATCATTTTTAACTGGCTGCTTGGCATGCTCAATGATCATCTCATCGTATTTGTTACTGCCTAATAGTGCCTCTACCTCATCAAATCTACGTGACCTCCATCTAACATATTGTTCCCATATATCTCTGGGAACCAAAATATATATCCCCTGTGGTGAATCTTGGACCTGTCTCGTAGCTATAGAGTCATCTCTATACCTAATAATGTCAGGTAACCACCTTTTGGTCCCTATATCCGATCCTCTTAGCCATGGCTTTGGTTGTCTCTCCTCTCTGGTGCTAGGACCAACTACACGTGTCTCTCACCTGTAGGTCTAGGTCAGTGGGTCCTATATCAGATCCCTCATCTGAGCTCTCTACTATAATGATCTCTGGTTGGTCCTGAGCTACCCCACCTCGTAGTCTCTGCCTCCATCCCTGTCTTCCTGTGACACATACTCTCTAGAGCCACAACACTGGTACTCTTTCCACTGCCCTCACAACCTATCTCATATGTCATTGTCTATAAGATGGAAGTGGTGGTATCATTATAGGTTCAGGCCTCCCAAACTGTCTGGGTACCTTGTCTATTAGATGGGCCTCTACCCAATGTAAGTAATGACCTATCACCTCCATAGTTTCCTATAAATCATCTACCTGTGGCCAACTGAGCCACTGATTTACATTCCCTATATAGGGCTCCCATATAACCTCATATGGGTGTACCTGTCATAGTGGCCAATAATCTGGAAGTGTTCTCACTATTGACCCTTGTGCCCACTAGAGTACTCTCGGGGCATATTCTTATATGACTAGGTGTGTCCTTATGGGCCTATGCATGGGAAATATCTCAGATATCCAAGTTGTCAATAATGTCAAGAGACCAATCATCCTATATGCCATCCTTGGACCATGTATAGATCATGCACTAGCTGTACCCATATAGTGTTCCCCTAAATAATACATCATTTTCAATAACTTCTCTACACATAGCCACTAAAAAAACATAATTGTCCTATCTACTTTGTGACACAAGATGCATTCCATGATAATGTCCATCACCACTTTTTGGATAGAAAAAATCTCTACAGTGTGTACCATGCTGTACCCAACACTAAACATCCCCTCATAATATGAATCACTATCTGTGGACCATACGACCAATGATATCCTCTCTTTTATATCCATGGTGAGATTGAAATACATGTGAGATCCCTCTATCAGAATTCCCAATATCCTATGTACATCTTGAAGTGTTATGGTTATCTCTATTGTCTCACTTTCCCACCACCAAAAGGTGTTGGTCCTAGGCTCTGATGTGGCCAAGAACATCTACAACAAATCCATACTCAACGGTATCATGGGCATCTGCACGATGCTCCAAAATCCCTATCTCTACATCTGTACTGTCTCTCCATCTATTAATCTAGCTATCATATCATTCAACCATACTATATCTACCACTCTCCATAGGTGGATCCTCTGATCCTCCTGCAATCACAAATCAACATAATTCAAGCTTTAGATTCATAAAAAATAAATTTAAATTTAAAATAATAATAATCTACATGCTTCATCATACTTTCCTATGCCATAGGCCCTCTAATATATGCCATCGACCCCTAAAAAAATTCACATATTCTGATGCCATCAACCCTCTTGTTTTAGGGGGGTCAATGGCATCTAAATCCTTATGGCCACTACTTTTAAATATTAAAATGAAAAAATCAAAAAAATTACAAAGCTAAAATAAAATTCCTCCTAAAATCACTTGCATTTTGTCCTACTCTTCCTAATGATGTAAGTTTTACTAAAAATGGCATCCTATTGCCTTCACATTTCCTAATAACTTCAATTGCAAAAAAATTGCTTAATCAAATTAAATGCATTGACTTACCCATGGTTGATCACTGCGTGTGCTCTTCCTCATCGATCTCAGCCTCCTCCTCGTACTCATGTCATATTGAATCAATAATTTCCAAATTTGGAATTCTAGAGATCATTTCTCTTAATTCCAAAAACAACAGTAAGCAAATAAACCTCAAAAATCCTATATAAACTTCAATTTTTCTATTTAATTTCATCACAATTGGTCTCAATCTTTAAATATTCATCATTTTAGTTCTTGATTTCCAAAAAATCCACCACCAGTTGTGTTGGGATCGTGATCTTCTTTGGTTCTTTTTGACATATCACACACCATATTCTACTTTTTGGGCAAAAATCACACGTTTTCAACCCTCATCTCCAAAATTCCAAATTAACGACATTCATCCCATGGGCCCCTAGCTACGTGATTTATGTATTATTTTACTGATAATCCTCTAGTGTTTCTTTTCAGTTTTTCTTCTCTAGGGTTCTAGTAGCATGAATCACACCCATACGTAGCAGGATGACTGGAACTATAAGGTCAATATTCATTGTTTAGTGCATATTTCATCCTTCAAGAAGTCCTCTATTGGAGACAAGGCAAGTAGACATGGGACTTTCAGTTTTGGTGTATGGATTGTTATTTGTCACTAACTAACTTCCAGGTTTCATAAAACGAGCATGTGGTAATCAATCACTGGAGGAATTGTATGCACCTAAAATTTCAAGCTTTCTAGGTTTCATACATGTTACTGCAATGAAATGTCATTTTTAGCTCAACCAAGCTCTCAGCTAATACAAATCCCAGATCAATAGGAAAGGGTTCCTGAATGCTCACCCAAACATTTGGGACTATGGGTATGGGAATTCATGTAAGATTTGGGTTAGGGATTCATAAGGCATGGATATAGATAAGCTTTCAGTCCCATGTGGAATGAGGAAAAATTTTTCGTCAAAGTCCTCTTATTTTTTCCTCTTATCTTTTTGTTTTTCAAGCTAAGTAGGTCAAAACCCTCCCTAAATCACGACCCAAGTTCTTTCAGTTTGCATAGTAGATTTCTATGATTCGTGTATGCGTTTGCAAATGAATCCTGGAAAATATAGTCTCTGATGACTCAATGCATGTATAGGACTTCTCAAAGGTCATTGTGTTGGTGGTGATTCAAATTCCCTACCAATGCCTAGGTCAGCCATGAGTAATGGCGTACAGTATAAATACCTGAAATCTCATTTTGAGATAATGATTTCACATATTTTTTGAGTTATGTTATAGAAACTCAGGATGAAATAAAAAATGTTTGTTTCAGATTTACCTCATGAAATTATGTGACTTAAGTTTCCATGATCAATACCAAACTGGAAAATTCATAGTGGACTAAAATGGGTAGATAATAGGTCAAAGACAAAGTTAATGTGGGAAAAACCTAACCGCTAATGGCCTACTGAGGTCAAAAACTAGTCTTATAGGACCAATGATATGTGAGATATATATTTACATTGATGGAGCATGTGTTAGATGATTCAACTGAACCTAGAGATGGTATAGGTCCAATTTTTGACCAAGATAGCCACTGGAATTTTTGACTAAGTTTCCATGAAATTATTGGGACAAGCTTTAACTGGAGAAAATGGGTGTAACAAGTCTTCAAAGTGTGCCTTTAGTCAGCTTCAATGGCACTAGTGAGGTCAACAACTAGTCACATGTTAGGATGTAACTGATGCTTAATGAGACATATTTGAATTCATACCGAGTAGTGTTAGATGATCATGAAAATTTGGTATTAGGTCAAACTAAATTAACTGACTGTGTCTTGAGCCATTGGTGTGATTAGGTAAGGTGTTTTTCATGATTTCCTCCTAATCACCTAATCAACAAAGATACATTCATCCTTTTGATCTCTTGGGGAAAATTCTTTTAACCACACTCTCAAGAACTCATTGGTACACATTGCTACATATAACTAAAAACAGAAGACATATATCAATTCAACATCCTCTCATGTGTAATGTTATTTCTTTACCTAATCATCACCCTCTGTTTCTGTCCTCACTTCTTTGCTCATATTATTGACTTCAAGGCTTCAATATAGATATTTTTTTGAATTCTCTCTTATTCTCTAGTTAAAGTTAATTTTGTATATTCCACTTTATACACCTTTACACTGCTATACTTGTAAATTTTCTCATCTTGATATCTCCCAATTATCAAATTTTATATGCTTTATTTGTTTTCAATACAGTCATTCTGTAATTTTCTCAACAAAAATCCCTTCTCACAAAAAGAAAACATCTCCTTGAAAAATGAGCCATTTTTGTATATACTAATATCTTCTTCATCTGACTAATTAGCTTCAAGTCTATCTCTTCACGCTTCATCTACTTTTCCATACAAATTTCTACACATTTTCACTCGAAATGAGAAGATCAAGAGTCATAATACAAACTACCATGGATAATACTCATGATCTCTTAGGTAATTATTGGAGACAAAAATCATATTCTAAGATTCTTTCAGTCAGTTACACATTTGGAATATCAATTTGAGATGTCATTTCCATGTTTTGTCTTCATGTGTGGTGAGAAATAATTTTTTCTTCTAGCTCTGCAACACTATCAGCTCCTTCCCAAGAACTACACATTACTTCATAGCTTACACATCCTTTTCAAATTCCTTTGCACCCTTAACTCTTATTCTTTATTCTCAATTTACTCTTCAAGCTTCACTTGAATCAAAGCGAGAATTATCACTTATCAAACATATGCAACAAGAAAAATAATATGAAGAAAAACATGGAGCATTATGGAATCACTACTCAGAGCTTGGTCTTCATTACACCATGGTATAAAGCAACTTTTATTCTTATTCTTCTCAGTTAACCTCTCATTGGCATGGAGGAGCTTCAACACAGTAAGAGAATGGATTGTCATGACAAGAAATGCAAGAAATTGATTGTTTTCTCACTTTTGTGAGACTCATTGTATATTCTTTGTAAAAGTTATGACCCTTCAAGAGGTCAGAACTATTTAGACATTCTCAAATAAATATATGGTTGAACATGGTATTCACAATTTTGAACCACAGTCTTCAAAAATTGAAGAATTAGTTTCTTCCATGGGAAATCTCAGTTTAACATGGTTCTATAGGCATCCTTCAAGGTGGAGAATGTAATTTTCTTAGCTCCCAGACCCTCATTTGGTCTGATTATGTGTATGGATGGGGTTTTAGAACACAAACCCTCATTTTCTTCTTTCAAAATTTTAAACACATTTTATTTTTACCTTTTGTGACCATACACTTGTAGGAGACTTAGATATGGCTTCAAGCTTTAAGTTTGGGTCCTCCATTTCATTTGAAACTTGAAGATTTTGATGATTTAAGACATGTATAGTCCTTTTTTGATTGCCACAAGAGAACAACTTCACAATTTTTAAAACAGTGACCAAATTTTCTTATGAAGAAATTTTTTCTTTGGCACCTATGTAACAACTTAGGTAGCTGTTAGTGCAAATCAGCAGCACCCTTGGATGTTTTCTCTGATTTCTAGTTTAATAATAGACATCCAGTGTGATTGCACAACATTGAATCTTTTCCCCAAGTGTGGGACTTGCAAAAATGGGAAAGAATCTCTAGATTAAAGGCTGGTTCCTTCACTCCTCTGATCAGGTATATGCATGAACTTTGTAGAGGTTTAATACTAGATCCTACTCTAAATTCCAAGGAGACAGAGATAAAGGATGCAGAAGAAATTAAAACTAAGTGAAAGTGGTGATACACCAAGGGAGTGGTGAACATCTACTTTGCAAAATTGACACAAATCATAAGAAATACAACACCAAATATGCACAGATTGCTAGAATGTAATGAGAGATCAAAAGACAATGATGAACACATGAAAGGATTGAGAAAATCAATCACATAACATACATTATCATTCCCAAGTCTAATACAATGCATTACAATGGCTAGGAGGCAAAACATGTGTTGTAGTCTATATGAGAGGTATGAAAATCTATAAATCCACCTACTGAGGAAGAAAAGAGAGCTTGTAGAGCAAAAACATGTCCAATCCTTTACAAATGAGCCAAATCTAGCTTTTAATGGTCAAGCAGAAGGAGAGAAAATAAAAAACATGGGAAAAATGGATTTACTAATTCAACCACCAACCAGATTCCTCAAATTTCACCTGTAGAGTGATGGGCTTCATGGATGAACCCATACTTAGAAGTACATTATTCTGCAGATAAAAAAAATGACCATACTTCATTAATTTTGGTGGTTGAAATTCAATTCTACGTTTTTTCCATGCCAGGGATGTTTCTCCATTTTCTCTCACAATTATCAGTCAAAATACAAAATTGAACCCTCCATCATGTAGAGAATTTCACCAACTTTCCAATGACACCAAGAACACAAAAATCTGGGCTTTGGATAAAAATTTATGCCCTTTTGAAGATTTAGGGCAAAAAAAGGGCCAAAAATGGGTTGGTGGGACAAAAGTTTAAAATTTTCCCCTTTTTGAAATTTAGGAAAAAATTCCCAAAAGGTTCTGCCCTGACCACCCTGATGCCACGTGGCACGTCTTGATTGGTCTACGGGGCTGCCTAGTCCCTTTATGCCCTTTTTGGAATTTTGGAAAATTTTCCATTGGTGCCCCGCGCTCCGCTGCTCCTCTGCCACGTGTCATCTTTTTATTTGCTGGCGGGGGCGGGCTTCCAATTTTTCCTGAAGCTAACCACTACCCCAAACAGGACATGTGGCACCTTCCTATTGGCATGGGCCTGAACTCCAAGAATTCCTTTGATGCCCCGCCCTTAAGACTTTTGTTCGGCCACATGGACATGTGGCATATTCTGATTAGCGCGGGCCATTGGAGGCGGAGTTTTATTGTGCGCCATTTTGCCACATTTTGGAAAAAATGGAAAAAATTCCCCTGTGCCTCCACCTCCCACCCATTTCTGATTGGCATCTCCTGGGTTGCCTTTGGGCCGAAATTCTTCCTTCGCGCCAATTTTGGAAATTTCTCTAACTTCTCTCTGCCAATCCGACCTCCGACGCCCCCATGGACACGTGGCCACTTCCTATTGGCTAGCGGGCCTTCGGGCCAAAATTTTCTTTTGCGTGCCCCGACCAATCCTTGGTAAAAATTTCAATTTTACCTCCGCTCTCACCATTCCTTTGCCACGTGGCGCTCTTTGATTAGGTGCAGACCTTCCTAGGGAAAATTTCCCTCCAAAACTCCACCGAGCCATATCTTACAAAATATAAGGAGTTAGAAGGAAAACTTTACCTTTCTGGAAAGCTGATAAGATTCCCTACCTGATGAAACCACTTCTAGAAAATTTTGAGTGCCTGAAAAGTAAAAAAATCAACTGAGGCACAAGGGAGGAAGGAATGAAAGGAAGTTAGCCAAAAAATGAGCAAGGGGCTTATTTTGGATAATAATTTTGGTGACTCAGAGGGGGAAGATACCTACTGGATGAAGTTACCAGTTGCTTGCAGCAATTCATTGGGCATGGAGTCATCAAATTAACTACTTGGTACTCCCAACTCATTAGAAAATTTTCAAGAAGGAAAATGTGAGAGTAGAACATCGCTTGATCCGGAACATGGTCTATAAAATGCATCCTTATGACAGAAAGCTTGTGCCAAAGCACTTAGGGAAATGGAAAACTAAGCTACAACAAAACAATGTGCACAAGCACTTGGAGGAATGAAAATCTAAGCTAATATGTACAAGGTGGAGATTTCCCTTCTAGTAGCAATGCTTTAGATGGATTCCATTGACTGGAATCTGCAGTTCTTCACCATCCAATGTAGACAATTGGAAGGCATTGTTGTTCTTACATTTTGTGACCATGTAGGGGCCACTCCAAATGGCATCAAACTTTGAATGCCTTTCTAGCTTTGCTCGGTCTGCATCCCATTTTAACACTAGATCTCCAACTTGGAAGGTTCTAGCCTTAGCTTTCCTATCAAAGGTCTCTTGATTAAGGCTTGGTCCTTCTCCATTGCTTGGGTTGTATGTTCTCTGATTTCTTGGAGTTCCATCAATTCTGCATATCTAGCCTCCATGGGTTCAAACTCTAACAAATCCAATTGCTTCATGAGTTCCAATGTTGGCAACTCAAGTGACATGGCAAGATTGCCTCTCTTCCATAGACAAGCTTGAATGGAGAGTTACTTATGGATCTCTTGGGAGTTATCCTATCAGCCCACAAGGCTGATTTCAATTTGGTGTGCCAAGTCCTCTGATTTTCATCAAGAGTCCTCTTGATGATCCTTAACAAGTTCTTGTTGGTAGACTCAACTTGGCCATTACCTTGAGGGTAATAATTTGATGAAGTGCTCAAATAAATCCCATTTTTAACAGCCCATTTAGTTACCTTTGATCCTCTAAATGCCAAAGCATTATCTGATATTATAGTGCTAGGTATACCAGTTCTGGTTACTATCCCTTCATAGAAGTCTAGAATGTTGGATTCATTTGCTTCTTTAAGCACCACCACCTCAGCCCATTTGGTGAAGTAGTCAGTTGCTGTTAGAATCCACTTGTGTCTTTGGCTTGAGTTTGGGTTAATGACTCCAATGAAGTCCAAACCCCATTGCATGAATGGTTGGTCAACTGAAATTGGGTGCAATGGAAGGGCAGCTAATCTCTCCTTACCTGTGAAGAATGCACAATTTTTGCACCTCTTGATCCATGCATAACAATCACCAAAAACCTTGGGCCAATAATAGCCATCCTTCATAATCTTGAGGGTTGTCACTCTTGGAGAAAAATGGCCCCAGCTAATCCACCATGGAACTCTTCTAGCATTTTATTAATTTGGTTTGTCCCAATGCATCTCAGCAACACTCCATTTACATCCTTCTTGAAGAAAACACCATCAACAAGTGCATATGGGATAGCCTACAATCTGAAGCATCTTCTCTTGGTTTTGTTCATCTCTGGAGGGCATAGGCCTGTTTATAGGAAGTGCATTATGTCTTGGGTCCAGCAAGGAGTGAGGACACTATCATTCTCTTCTTGAACACCTCTTTGTTCTTGGTTGTCTTGCAACGCCAAAACAACATCCTTCTCATTGCTTGCTTCCATTGATTTGCTCAAGACCAGCTATTCACATAATCCCTTTCCTTGGACCAGCTTGGTGACTTTGATCTCAATGTCATACTCCATGACATGAGTAATCCACCCTGCACATTTTTCATTTAGGTCTTTGTTGAGGAGGAAGTCCTTAACTCCCACATGAGAAACCAGCAGTTGAACCTTGTTATTTGAAACTAGATGCTTAAATTTCTTCAAGCTCCTAATCACTGTAAGAACATGCTTCTCAATGAAAGAATATCTCACCTCATAGTCCTCCAGGATTTGGCTAAAGAAGGCAATTGGCTGCTCTACATTTTCTTTGTTCTGCTGTACTAAAATTGTAGAGATTGTATCATCACCTCCAAATGCATAAAGGATAAAATCCTTGGAGAAATATGGGTTAATGAGAGTTGGAGCTTGTGAGATAGCCTCTTTGATTGCCTCAAAACTTTCCTTACCTTCAGCTATCCATTTGAAAGCCATACTTTTCTTCAACATCATGGTTATTGGCTTGACAAGGGCTGCAAAATCTGGAACAAACCTCTGAATGAAATTGATTCTTCCCAAGAAACTTTGAAGGGCCTTCTTATGACTTGGTAATGGCAGTGATTTTATTGCTTCAACCCTCTCTAGATCAATTACTAATCCTTCTTTGGAAACAATGTGGCCTAGGA
Organism: Taxus chinensis; assembly: GCA_019776745.2. Lineage (NCBI taxonomy): Eukaryota > Viridiplantae > Streptophyta > Pinopsida > Cupressales > Taxaceae > Taxus > Taxus chinensis. The sequence continues at coordinate 278,210,735 of CM034157.1, read as the reverse complement.
GCTTTCCCTCATGAGCTAGGAAAATACATTTCTTAGGGTTCAAGGATACCCCAAATCTTCTACATCTTTGGAACACTTGTCTCAAATGAAAGAGATGATCTGCTGCACTTTTAGAAAATACAGTAATATCATCTAGATATATCAGCACCATTTTTTTGATCAATCCCTTGAATGCCATATCCATTGCCCTTTGGAAGGTAGCTCCAGCATTGGACAACCCAAATGGCATTTTTCTATATGCATAAGTCCCCCATTTGGTGGTGAAGGCTGTTTTGAACTGATCATCCTCCTTTACCATGATCTGATTATACCTGAATAACCATCTAGTAATGAAAACCTCTCAGAGCCAGCAACAACCTGCAAAATTTGCTCCATAGAGGGAAGTGGGTAATGATCCTTGAGGATGCTCTATTCAAATACTCTAAAGTCTACACACAATCTGATTTCTCCACTCTTCTTTCTAACCAGGAACCAAGTTTGCTACCCAACTAGAATGCTTGATGGGAAATATGATACTTGCCTCTATTAACTTATTCAATTCCCTCTTCATGAGAGGCTCCATGTGTGGGGTTGACTGGCCTTTGTTTTTTCCTATATGGGTTTAGCACTTGGATCCAATTCAATTGTATGCTGAGCTAGCTTGGGATTGAAACCTCTCAAGTCTTCATAGCTCCAAGAAAATACATCTGGGAACTCTTGGAAAAGTTTCCTGAACTCATACCTTTCTTGCTTGGTTGCCACTTTACCAATTTGAAGTGATTTGCCTTCTCCCACTGGAGATGGGCACTGAATATTCTCCCTTGACTTGGATATTTGCTTTCTCCTTCCTAAATTTATCATTAGGATTAAAGATGGACTCCAAAGTGACAAGTCCCTTTGGCAGTTTTTTGGTTCTCAGCTGTACCACTTGATCACCATATTGATGTTCTAACTTTTCTTGATTTTGCGTTGAGAACTCGACTTCTTCTTACAAGAAATTGATGATTTGTTGGTCACTTTGAAACACTTGCCAACTTACATTATTGTCTGGCACTGATGGTCTTACAATCACTTTAATATGTTTGAGCTGCACTATTATCTCACTCTTTGATACTATCTACCACATCAAATGCTGCCCCGATTTCTACAAGCCTATCTACTAGCTTCATTCTTCTTTCCTAGGGATGGAATTGATGCCAAAAGCCTTCAAAATCTTCAATGAGGTCCCGCACTCTATTTTTATAACACTTGAGCAGGTCATTTTTGGTAGCATGATGCCCTTTAACTTGATTAATAATCAGCTCACTATCACTAAAGACTTGTAAGTTTTTGATACCTCTATTTCTTGACCAATGCAATGCATTGTATCAAAGCTTCATATTCAGCAGTGTTGTTGGAACATTCAAACTGAAATCTAAAAACTGAATAATACTTAATTCCTTGACGTGAAACAAGCATGGCTCCCCCTCCTGCACCTTGTCTAATCCTTGATCCATTAAATAATAGCTACCAAACCTCATTTTCATCTTTGTGATCTGGCTTGGTGATGCTAGGAATAGGCTGATTTTACTCATGCATGTAATAAAATCCTAATTCAGATTTTCTATTTCCTTGTAAGGATCAAAAGCATGCACCTTGCTTGCCCATTCATCAAGATTCAAATTTGGGATGCTTCTAACCTTGGTTTTAGCTTCATTTGTGCTTGGATAATCTTCTTGATCAAATGCTGAACAATTGGCATTGATTGGGCTTGGGGTATGAGGCTCAATGTGGAAGTTTGCAATAGGTTCAGACCTCATTGTGGCCTTATTCCCATATCTAGTTCTAAACAACATGTGTGACCAATCAACAGACAAATAGCCTCCAATTCTAGCTATGAAGTCCCTTGACAAACATAGGGAAAAAGTGGTGGTAAATCTATCACTGACACATCTTGCAAGACAATGACATTGGGGCATGCATGAAAAGTAAGGCTCAAATATTTGATCACCCCAACTATTGTTACTACTGTTCCATCTAATTACACCACCCCTTTGGATATGAATTCATATTGGAGGCCCAGCTGATCAGCTATTTGCTTGGGCATTACAAAACTACTTGCCCCAGAATCAATCATACAATTATGTACTAGTTTATCCCCAATAATCAGTGAAACATAGAATGGAGGAGGCCTTAAAAACTTACCTTTCAGTCCTCCAAGCTACTCAACATTTGTGAGTACTCTTTCTTGATTATGAGCTTGCTGATTTGAAGTTGACCAATCCTTTATTGCAGCTTGTAGTAGATCCCTTTAGCTTGGGATAGATAGTGATTCCCACATAGATATATTCACATTTGTCTTCTTCATTTGCTCAATGATGCTAAATGGGGATGAAACATCTCTTTGCTTTCCTTTAGCCTTGCGCATTCCTTTCTTGCACATGGGACTGTAACAGCTGGCATTTGGGCTGGCCTAGAAAGGTGGCTTGGGCTATCCTTGCACATTTGGAATTACATTTTGCTTTCCAACACCTTGTGGAGTGATAGAAGGTTGTGGATCACCTAGAATTGATGACTTCCCTTCACCAATATTCCTCTTCTTTGACCTTGTGTTGGCTATTACATTCTAAGAAACTATTTGATTCATGCCAAAAAAATATTCAACCTGCCAGTTTACAAGTGTAGTCTCACTTGGAGTTGTATTTTGCTAAGATGTTCCTTGTTACTGGTTTGTTTCTTGACTCACCTCACCCTCTACACCAGTTGTTGTTACCATCAAGGATTGATTCAAAGAACCATTGAAGCACATAGACTGGTTGTGAGGTTCATTGCATGGGAAACACCAATCATACTCTTGAGCTATGTTATTTTGTACTGGCACTAAGGCTTTAGAGGTAGATGTAACATTGGGATTATAGGGCTGAAATGGCCTATTGGTAGCTTGAGGCTTTACTTGATTTTGATTTGCAGTTGGATTGGGTGGCCTATTAGGCTGATATGGCTGCCTATTGAGACTGAGTTTGAGACTAATAAGAAGATTTAAAACTTTGGGCCTGCTACCTCTTGAGTCTAACTAGCTCATTGCCTAAATTTTGTAATTGTTTCATGACTTCTTGAAGCTCATTCGAGGCACTAGAGGATGAATTCAAAGCTTCATTTGAACTTTGATTTATAGGAGTGGGAATATGAGCTAGAGTAGGTGCTTGACTAGTGCTTGAGCTTTCCAAGTTTGGGCATAAGGGCATGAGAGGCCTAGGAGCCAATTTACCAGCTTGAATTAAGCAATTCTCAGCCCTAATGGCAATGCTATAAGCTGCAGGTATATTTACACCTCCCATGGATTGAATTAACATGAAAATATTAGAATTTAAAGCTTTGAAGATAGTATAGAAAAGAACACCTTCAGCTGTTGGCCTTACTGCCACTGGAATTCTATCCCAAGTCCTTTGAAATCTGAAATTGAAGTCAGTTAGCTGCTCATTGGGAGCTCTCTTGATAGTTGTCAGTTGCTCCCAAAAGAGACAAATTGATCTCCCTTTTCTCCAAACTGCTCATGGAGAACTATGCACAATTGGTATCCCAATTTTGAATAGAGCCTGCCCCTAGGCTCCTGAACTATTGCAAGGCTTTCCCTTTGAATGAAGATGCCAACAATTTGACAGTAATTTTGCATCTCAACAATTTCATGGATCACATAAACATTAGCAATATATTTAACATGATCACCAGGAATGGTGTGATTTTCTCCAGTAAAGTATGGAATGTTATTCAATGCTGCAATTGGAACTAGATTTTGTGCATTGAGATCAAGTGGGCTGCTGCTAATGAAGTTGACATAAGGGTTATGTTGTGCCATTCTGATTTTCCTGAGAACCCTTGTTGATTGGGTGAAAGGTCTACCAGGTGGAGGAGTTGATAGAGTCCTATTTGGTGGAGATGGAGACCTTTGAATTATTCTTCCCCTCTACCTTCTTCCTGGGGATAGCTACAGATACTCAGAAAATCCTTCCTCTATGGCCTTTGACCTTGTTTGGATTCTTCTCATGAATCTTCACACTTGGACTGTAGAAACCAATTGATTTAATCTTTGGAGTTTCTAGATGTGCAAATCAGGGCTGTATTTGAGCAAGTAAAATTACAAAAAATGCACATCAAATTTGATGTAATGAAGATGAAGACCTCTATGGTCCCACCGGGCGTGCCAAAAATGTTAGTACAAATCAGCAACACCCCCTGGATGTTTTCTCTAATTTCTAGTTTAATAATAAACGTCCAATGTGATTGCACAACATTGAATCTTTTCCTCAAGTGTGGGACTTGAAAAAATGGGAAAGAATCTCCAGATTAAAGGCTGGTTCCTTCACTCCTCTGATAAGGTATATGCATGAACTTTGCAGAGGTTTAATACTAGATCCTACTCTAAATTCCAAGGAGATAGAGATAAAGGATGTAGAAGAAATTAAAACTAAGTGAAAGTGGTGATACACCAAGGGAGTGGTGAACATATACTTTGCAAAATTGACACAGATCATAAGAAATACAACACCAAATATGCATAGATTGCTAGAATGTAATGAGAGATCAAAAGACAATGATGGACACATGAAAGGATCGAGAAAGTCAATCACAGAACATACATTATCATTCCCAAGTCCAATACAATGCATTATAGTGGCCAAGAGGCAAAACACGTGTTATAGTCTATATGAGAGGTATGGAACTCTACAAATCCACCTGCTGAGGAAGAAAAGAGAGCTTGCAGAGAAAAAATATGTCCAATCCTTTACAAATGAGCCAAATATAGCTTTTAATGGTCAAGCAGAAGGAGAGAAAATAAAAAACGCAAGAAAAATGGATTTATGAATTCAACCACCAACTAGATTCCTCAAATTTCACTTGTAGAGTGATGGGCTTTATGGATGAACCCATACTTAGAAGTAAATTGTTCTGCAGATCAAAAAAATGACCATACTTCATTAATTTTGGTGGTTGAAAGTCATTTATGTGTTTTTTCTGTGCCAGGGACGTTTCTCCATTTTTCTCCCACAATTCTCCATCAAAATACAAAATTGAACCCTTCATCATGTAGCGAATTTCACCAGCTTTCCAATGACACCAAGAATGTGAAAATCCAAGCTCTGGATCAATAGTTATGCCCTTCTTAAGATTTAGGACAGAAAAAGGGCCAAAAATGGGTTGGCGGGACGAAAGTTTAAAATTTTCCCCTTTTTGAAATTTGGGAAAAAATTCCCAAAAGGTTCCACCCCCCACCACTCCGATGCCACGTGGCACATCCTGATTGGTCCACGGGGCTACCTAGTCCCTTTACGCCCTTTTTGGAATTTTGGAAAATTTTCCATTGGTGCCCTACACTCTGCCACTCCTCTGCCATGTGTCATCTTTTTATTTGCTGGCGGGGGTGGGATTCCAATTTTTCCTGACGCTAACCACTTCCCCAAATAGGACACGTGGCACTTTTCTATTGGCATGGGCATGAATTGTAAGCATTCCTTTGATGCTGACCACTTTTGACTTTCGTCAGCCACTTGGACACCTAGCATATTCTGATTGGTCCACGAGCCTTTGGGCTGAAATTCTTCCTTTTCACCAAATTTGGAAATTTCTCTAACTTCTCTCCACTTATCTGACCTCTGACACCCCCATGGACATGTGGCACATCCTTATTGGCCAGTGGGCCTTCGGGCCAAAATTTTCTTTTGCGTGCCTTGACCAATCCTTGATAACAATTTCAATTTTACCTCCGCTCCCGCCATTCCTCTGCCATGGGGCGCTCTCTGATTGGGCACAAACCTTCCTAGGGAAATTTTCCCTCCAAAACTCTATCGAGCAATTTCTTGAAAAATACAAGGAGTTAGAAGAAAAAAATTAACTTTATGGAAAGCTGAAAAGATTCCCTACCTAATGAAACCACTTCTAGAAAATTTTGTGTGCCTGAAAAGTAAAAAAAAATCAACTAAGGCACAAGGGAGGAAGGAATGAAAGGAAGTTGGCCAAAAAATGAGCAAGGGGCTTATTTTGGATAACAGTAGCACCATGCTTTAGACAACTTTACCACACTAGAAGCATTACCGGTTTAAGGTATATACACATGAGAATTACAATTTACTGTACTGTGTGAACAGTTTCTTGAGACACCACAACACCAATCTTTGACTTGGAATTTTCTTTCTGTAAAATATTAAATTTGGTGATCATCCTTTTGCAAGATCATGTCAAGGAGATCTCTAGCACCACCTTCATGTGCTTGTGATCATTGATTGTAAGATGAAGTTTGCAAGCACTCTAATTTTTATATCATTGACATGACTTGTATGAGATAGTTTAGAAGCAAAGAAACCCATACATACACTTCACTTAATGAAAATAATTTTGAGCTTCAACCATGTATATTGAGCCTGTAGAAACTTCTTACACTCATGTCCCAACTTATTGTAATGTAAACTCACACATTCCTTCTTCAGGCACTGTGGCATATTTAATCTTGAGAAGCCTTTCAACAATAGAGAGAGAATTTTGATAGAGTACACACTAGAAAAACACACAATCTTTTAAATTACTTCACGAGTACCAATAATATCTCTCATAATTTCTTATTAGCAGGGAATTTAGTTTGATACCTTCAAACATGCATTGTACACCTAAAAATATGTAAAATAGGGTCAAACAGTACAAACTAATTTTTCAGGGTGAGAAAGAATACCACCATTCTATCTTTGAGAGATTTTTTAACACTCCTTAGATCTTGTAACATATTTCACAAGTCATTTTTAGTCAAAATAACTCACTTTGTGCATATAACTTTAAGAGGGAGGTGTAGAAGGAGAAAAATCTCGTTTGAAAAATGCTCAAAACTTCTTTATTCCTCAAAAAATTTCCCTAAAATATTTTACATAACTTTAGGCTTGGAGTGATCTTAAAAAAACATTATATTATTTATTTGAATAAGTCTCAACAATTTTCTTTGGATGCTAAGAAGCCAGGGTACTTAATTTACATTCCTTAAGAAACCGGTTTTGGGAAAACTTGCATAACTTTCACACACCTCTTCAAAACTTGATGAAATTTGGCATGAAGCACTAAAATAACCCATATACACACTCAATAGGTTGGTTATACATTTTTTTTCCTATAAATCTCAGACATATCTCATTTACCTCAACATACGCTACCAGTCCTCAAAGGCAGTTTTGGTGAAATTTCAATTTTTACCCCTAGGAGACAAAATAAACCTTTCTATTTCTCAAAAAATACCTAGAAAATTCCCCTAGGATCCTTCCATTCTTACATACCTTTTTCATGACCTATTTTAGGCTTCCACACGTCATTAGGCTCTAGAATTAGGCCTAAATGAGACAGTTTCAACTAAGACTTCCAAAAGCTAACCTGAAACTTACTCCAAGAGATATTGTCCATGATGACACTATTATTTCTGACATATATAACATCCAAGCCAAGAATAAAAACCATATACATTCTTACAGTGGACTCCTGCATCACAAACCAAGCTTGTAGCATCCTAAATCAACTTGAAACCTCTTTATGAGCTTCAACCATCATTATAAGGGACTACCAATCAACCTTCATGTCCCTTACAGAGCCTCACTTCAACACTCACTCATTTTCCATCAATTCCAGTTAACATAAATGAAAACACCAATGACCGGGGTTCAAAAATTTCAATCTTTATCATTTATGGTAACATACTTAGAAACCTTTGATGGAAACACATTCCAACACCTCACATCACCATTTATAGTTTCTGACAATACTCTCCCCCCCTTTGACATCTATGATAAAGGGTAATGCATTCAATAGGAAAAAAATAAGAAGATTATTACTTACAAAGCACATGCTTACCTTAGGAATCTCCCCTTGGACTAACATCACTATCTTGCCACTTGTGTCTTGAATAAATGAATGAATGTTTCCACCAATCAGCCTCATAGCTTTCTTTCCATATCAACCATATCACTTCACCATGCTCAACTTCAATTCTCTAACCTTGACATCTTTCCTTTTCACTCTTTTCCTTGAATTGATCAACTAGCCCCCCCCTACAAAAATTGTTTCTTGTTATATACCATTCTTACAACTTGGCCTTCATCATTTTCAGATCAATCTTCCCTTGTCTAAGCTACTTCACTCTTTATTGACACCTTGTATCCTCCATGATCCATTTTATAACCAAATGCAACTTATTCTTCCCTACAAGACTACAACATACCTTATACAGCTTCTTAATCCAAGAGTGGCCATTTCTGACATAGTGCCTAATAATTTTAGTAATCTTCCTTCATTCATATACTTGAGGGATACCAAGATTCCTTTTCATTTTAAAAGGACATTGAGCATTGATTCCTTCAAAATAATAGCCTCCATAGCTTTATCTCTACTCATATATGTTTGGGATCACATAAGGACTCAGTTGAGGTCTTCAAACTTTCACATACCTGGGTACAAATCATCAAGACTTCACCTTTCATTGATTTCGACATATGCTTAATTTTAGACCATGCAATAACTCACAAGATCTACTTTCCTGTTAGGATCCATCTCATAGTATGATTATCACTATAGTTTAAAGCCTTAGACATGAAACTTTGATTTTGAAAAGAATGAGTCTTTTCTAGCCCTCATTCATCTTGATCCTTGTCATTTAGGTGCACAATATTCTCCCTTATGCTTTGTCTCAGAGAACTAGATCAAAAATTTCAAATTTCACCTCATTTCTAAACTCTCTTTGTCATGGAATTAGGAGCAGTTGGGATAGTTCCTTAAAATTTTTGCAATCTATCCTTTTTCATCAAGATTGATCTAATTTTCAAATTCTGAATCTGATTTAGGTAAGCTCCTCAAATCAATTCTTATTTCCTTCTTAGACTCAAGAGTATTCACTCAATGGTAACCCAACCACTAATTTCTTAAGAAACAAAACTTTGATCCAATACTCATATTTTACTAAAACAATATAATCAAAGTTAGAAACATTTTAAACATACTTAAATATGTTAATTCATCATGACCATGTTTTTTTACAAAGTTCCAATCCTTCATTTCTCTCTACTTTCCTTTTTGACTTTTTCTTAGGCTAGTAGCCTTACCAATTAGCACTTTTCTTCGAAAATGACCAAATATGAAGAATGAAGCTTGAGTGGTAAAGTTTTAAAAGACCCTTTTATGCCCTTTAAATGGATACAAAGTTTAAAGGTTTCATCACTTACCCATATCTTTGTATCCTCTTTTCACCATTTTTTGCTCAAATTAGTAATTAGCCTTCTAAATTGATAAATCTACTTATATAAGATAACTGATAATCATTCAAACAAATTCACATACCTTTTTCTAGCACCATTTGACCATATTTTCTTTAGGTAAGGATTAATTCACCAAATCTTGTCTCATTTTTCCCAGCTCAGTCTTTGACTATTCTTGCTTAGCTCATTGTGCTTGAATAGGGGTTAAAGGATTTTAGGTTTTACTTGCTTGTCAATATTTATAATAACTATAAACACCTTTTGTTTGGGCTATCACACCTCATTCATGCCTATCATATTCGTTTATATCAATTACACACCTCCTACTAGTCATTTAGAAAATTTGCTCCTTAAGTAAGTGCAATATTGCTTGTGCTCTCTCGTCCCTTCTATACTTTGCTCCATCTCTTCTTTGTATTATATGATCTTGTTAGGTTTCTTAGAATCATGTAATCTTCATCTCACCCCTTCTTATTCTCATCCTACCACCTATTTCATCACCATAAATCTATCTAGCTTTGGAACCAATAAACTAGCTTATTTTCTTCCATTTTACTCAAGGTACACACAGTCTTCTTAGCACTATCATTAACTTCCTTGGATTTATTTAGGTTGCTCCCTCATCCTTTAGGGTCACTTACACTATTCCATTCATCTCATGCATCCAATTATCCTTAATTATTATTTTTGGATTATGGTAAAAAGTGATGGTTTTTCTAGGACCCACATCCTTGTTACAAAAGGCCCCAGATGGCTAGATAGGCATGATGAAACATAAGAACAACTAGAAAAATGTAAAAAAAATCCAGAATATAAAAAAGTACCAAAAAAAAGCTCATACCCCAAGATACATAGGTATAATATTCTTAAGATTATTAAAATATTCCATCACAGTAGAATCAACAGAGTTATCAACAAGAGTTTCAATAACACTTAACATTTTAATGCAACCATTTTGGAGATGCACCCAGGTTTGTTTGTGAGAAAATTTGTCAGGTGGAAAAAATTGTGGATTTCTTTCCAATGCTCTGGGAATCTAAGTCCCTCTACTTAACTGGTGCAACTTCCGTATATGCATGCATGTGAAAATGTGGATTTCTGTGGTGACCTTTCAACTGGGGATCCAATAGGGACACTCCACTGACCCTGCGGTAAAGCTTACTGATACCTGCAATAGAAGAATTTTCTAGGAGAGAGGGAAAGGGAGTGAGAGTATTACACAAGAGAATCTAATGTTACAAGTAGGAAATCAGATACTTGCATTACACTAGTTGGAAATTACATCACATGTATTGAAATTAAGAGGAAATAATACTAAAAACAACAACAAGATGAGGTAATATTGAGAACTCAAAGTTTCTAAAATATTCTCATAAAAAAGGATAGAAATTCATTCTTCTTGTATTGGTGCTCAAGGAAATTTTACATAGTGTACGAAATAGAGGAAATTTGAGAATGAGGGGAATGGAAGAATTTGGCTCTCATTTTTTCTCTCAAGGTAGAATTCACTCATGAGCTTACAAAATTAATGACCAACCCTTTGATATTGGAATGACTTTACAATTTATAGATTAGACTTGAATCCTCATCTTCTTCATCACCCTCCATATTCCTTATTTCTAACTTTAGACTATTCATATTCCTATAAAATACTTAAGTCCCTTTTATAAAATCAAGGTGACTTAATTTACATTATGTTTCTAAAGTCACTTTTAGGTGAATTAAAGGCATATCAAAAAGTGCAAAGCCCAATGAAGAATTAGAACATTTTAAGGGAGAGAAAGTTGGGGGAGAGGGAAGAGAGAAAAGGAGAAGATGTTGCCCTTGATGAATTCTGATGATCCTCGTTAATGGAAAGATATAATGCGATGAAGTTCTAAACGTCCCATTGTGCCACAACTACTCTTTGAGTGTGACTTACTATTTTTAGTAAGAGGTGATTATTGATTCTTCTCGATCATCTTGATGTGATGAAAATATTAATTCAATCCTACACACACTGCCTTTTCTTTGACTACTTCTTGGGGTGACTTACTATTTTTAGTAACCACCCATCTAGGGGACTTACTATTTTTAGAAAGTGGTCATTTTCATTGTTTTCTTCCCTTGATAATCATTCTAGCTTCTTCGAGATCTTTAGTGCACATTACCTTTTCCATAACCGCTTTTGATGAAGACTAACTAGAAATAACAAACATGTGTTGGAAAGCTTACTATTTTTGGAAAGTGGATTTCTAGTGCTTGGTTTGTGAAGGAGTATATTTTTTGGATTCAGCTCATTTTTGTGGTCACATCCTGTGAATTTCACTTGATTTCGCACGCTAGAATGATTGGAAATATTTTTTGAAATTTTAACCTGACAGTGGCTTCAGGTATGGAGCTACAATGGCGGCCATTAATGGAGCTCAAAATTTATAGGTCTGGTTTTTGTCTCTATTTGTGAAAAAAACAACTCCATTGCAATATGTTTTTCATTTAGATCTCGTGTGTAAGTTTTTATCTCCTTTCGATTGCTAGAATGATGGGAAATCTGATGAATGTGAGCCGGTGCACAAAGTGAGGATTTTGTTGGAACAAATGATTCTGGGAACCATTTGACCTCCCATTTATTGCATCTTGATTGCCTTGAAAAATGTGATAGTCTTCAAAATATGGCATCTCGATCTGACTTGTATTTTGTAAGATACGAGGATTTTCCGATTGGGTGACTTCATGGTTATCTAGAAAAAAATCTTCATTTTCTCCTCGTTCTTCATTTCTTCAACATTTTTGATCAATTATTCCCCTAATACCTATGTATTTTCATGAATTGGAGGAATTTTTGGCCATGGTGGAGCTAGTTCAAAGAAGCAATGGTTTCTTATCTCTCCCTGCCTCACCGCTCGAAGGGCCCTGCTCTATCTCAAATTTTTTTGCCTTAGGTTATTCCAAAAGTGGGATTTTTCAATTGTCTTTCTTCCAGAGATGCCTTTCTCTCCTGTGAGAATCTCAAGTGGCGGTGTTATTCCCTCTCTAGAAGGTGCATTCTCTGTTTTGAGGCTCTTGAATCCTCTTCCCATTTACTCTTTCATTATAGTTTTTCCTTTTCTGTCTGGAGCCTCCTACTTAACATTTTTGGAGTGTATTGGGTCTTTCCTAAGTCCATTTTGGAAGCTCTTAGTCAATGGGTGACTCTCTTTTGGCATCAAATTATTAATCTTTCCTGGAAACTTCTTCTTCCTCACACGTTATAGAACATTTGGAAAGAATGTAATAGGCATATTTTTAAAGAACAACACAGTAACCCCTAATAGGTCGTCACCTTAGTGGCAACTGGTCTTCAATAAAATTTGAATTGTTGTATTTGGAAACAACATAAATGTAAAATTACTCTCAACATGGAAAGACAGTGGTTGAAGTAACTTTTAATACCCCTTCAGCCCCTCAATTCAATTGCTTTAAGGGTTAATACTACCTAGAACCCTCCTCCTTTAAGCTGGCTTAAAGTCAACATTGATGGTGTTTTTAAAGGTAACCCAGACATCTCTGGTGGAGGTGTTTGTATTAGGGATGAACTGGGTCACTTGATGGCTGCTTCTACTTCCCATTTTCGTAAGGGTTCTAATCACATAGCTGAAGCCTTGACTATTTTAAAGGGTATGGAACTTGCTTCTATTTTTGGCAGGATCAACATAATCGTGGAAAGTGACTCCCTAAATTTGATTAACCTTATAAACAATAAGGGTGTCACCAGCTGGACCATTAACAGTATAATTTCTGATATCAAGATTCTCTAATATCAATTCTATAATGTCCAATATCAGCACATTTTTAGGGAAGGTAATAAAGTGGCCAATCTGTTAGCTAATATTGGAGTCTCTCATAAGAATCAACAAACCTGGGTTGGAAATTTCCCCAAATTACTTCTAAAATCCTTTAATGATGACTATTTTAAAAAGAGTTAATTCGAGTAAGTATTTCTCGATCACTACTTATAATGATTACTTGGACTTCATATTTACCCGCCTATATTCTTCCTCCACTTCTAGTGATGATCTCATTTATTATGATTTGAAGGTTTTTCCTATTTATTTTATCTGTCGCACTTGTGAAGCTAAGATCTTGAATTTTAAGTTATTCATGGGGATTTTTAATCACAAATGGAAAATTTCCTTTTGCTAGAGGGCATGTGGCAGAGGGGGTCCATAGCTTTTTATACAAGCCCATTTTATCATTCTATTTCACATCATATTTCTTCTCATATATTCAACTCTGCAAAAAAATGGGGGGTGCTTTGGTTCAATTAGAGCCTGCTAATTGTGAATAACTTAAGAAGGATGAAATTGTTTGGAATCTACTTGAGGAGAAAGGGGTTACGTCATTCATTGAAAGGCTTTCAGGGAAATCTGTTGTGGTGTTAAGAAACATTTTATCGTCCTGGAAGTACGGTAATGTCAAAGTGGGAAAAACTAAATTCAAAATCATTATCGAGAGTATTGTTGCTGATACGGGGGTTCCTAATGATGGAGATATATATTTTAAGAGGTCCTTAAAAGTAGAAATGGTGGCCTTTCTAGCTAAGAGTAAAGAGAAGGTTAACATTTACAAATCGGGTTATGAACAGACTTCAGTGAAGGAACCTTGAGATTGTGTTGCTGAGTAAGTTATGTTGTACTTTAAACTTGAGGGAAGGTACAAACTCATCTTTGGTGCCCAATTCTTCATTCTGGCTCATTTTCACAATGGTTTTAAGGTGAACTAAGCCAATTTCCTGTACCAATCTTTAGTTTTATCCATTCAAAAGGCTTGCACTGGTGAAGTTAATTTACTCCACTAAGGTTTACTTTATTTTCTCTTTAAGTATGTTGTTGATGCTCATGCATAGTCCTATTTTCCCACTATTTCTAATTTGGCCCACTATCGGATACCCCCTCCACCTCTTCCTCATCCTGTTCTTCACCTCCTTCAATGCCATCATAATCCCCTACCTTCCTCTAACTAGATTTCTTCACAATTAACATGCATTACATGTGGCTAGTTTACATAGTAATCGGCATCGATCAACATATTAACCATTGTTGGTCAGCATATTAACCATCATTGGTCAGCATAAGAACCACCATCGGTCAAGGTAACTATCTTCAGTTACCTATGTGTGAAATTTTATATTTAACTCATGGGAATCAGATCTAACATTGTTATAAATTTGATCTAAAGGTTGTAAATGCATAGCTAAGGTGCCCTAAGTTTGTAGATGCTTATATAAGCATGAAAGATATGGTTAGATGTGAAGATGGCATGTAATTAATTATTATTGCATGTGGAATCCTTGATTGAGAGGATGAAGAAGAAGAGAAAGAAATAACAGGTTACATGAAGACAAAGCTTCCATGGAGAGGAGCTGGACAGAAGGAAATAGTAGGTACATCTGAATGGTGAGAAGAGGGTAACATCTTCTACTGTATTTCCTTTGTATAGTTATTGTCTCATTGTAATGGCTTGCATAGTATGCAAAACACATAGAGTTTCTTCTTGTAGATCCACATGTTGGTGAGATCTTGTATTATAGATCCATGTAGATCTAGTCTTATATTGTTAGATCCATAAGTTGTTGTGAGATCTTGTATTATAGATCCATGAGATCATATTGTATTGTTGATCCATGTAGATCTAGATATTGTAGAGGAGGTTGTCTTCATGTTTACATAGGTTGATGCAGTGATGGAGAGACATACTTACTTCTTGGTGCACAGTCATGGTTGCACATTGGTAGACCCATGCAAGAGGTCTTGTCATAGATCCACAGAGAACTTGGTAGTAGTTCAGAGATGCAGTAGTTCTTGGTTATGTGAGATCTGTTGGTGGTGTTTGGAGGCATGGTTGTAGTGCACTTATGTAGATCCATTTAGAGATCTAGAGGAGAGGAGATACTCTTGGAGAGATGCATTGTACTCTTGTATTGAAGATTTGGTTTGTACTCTTGTTATATTATATATATGAGATCTCTATCTTTGGTGGATGTAGCCCACATTGGGTGAACCACGGTACATGTTGTGTTATGTGTGTGTACTTTGTTTTGATTTGGATTATTCTAGTTTATACTTCCATTGCTGTAGATTTTGGGGAATTTTTTAGATCATGTGTGCATGATTGGGTTTTTTATTAAATCATAATGCTATTTTGTAGTCCCAAATTCCCAACAAATGGTATTAGATCTTGTTTATTTCAGAGCAAGGTTTTGCTTTAGTATATTATTAGTGGTTTAATGATAGGTGGATGATAGCATGGTTTGTTTTACCTGATAAGAAGATCACAGGAAGAGATTCAATATCAAGCGGGAGCTGGAAGAGTAAGGTTTCTAGAAATTACAGTGATTGACATCAGTTAGGTGGAAACTGGTATCAGCAGGGTGACCATGGTTGGTTACAGGGTGACTGTGGTTAGTTACTGGGTAACCTAGTTTTAAACAAAAAATCACATATCTGAAGAATTAAGAAGATGCATGGAATGTATCTTGTTTACTGAGGTGTCCCTAGTTCTTGGAGGCACAAGCATGTTGGTCAGATTGCAGATCTGGGTTATAGAGGTATGGTTTTATCTTGGTATTGCAGTGCTTGTATGTTTTGGTTGCACATGCATGGTTTGGGATTGTAGATCTGAGTATGAGATAGAGGAGTAGTTATGCATCCTTTGGTGCAGTTAGATGCATGGGATTCATTAGAGAAGTAAAATATAGTAGCACAGAACAAAGATGGGGTTTCCATCACAAAAGCATGTTCTTCATTTAAAGATGTGGTTGAGTATCTTGGTGCTGGTAAGGTGATGTATTTCATCTTGATGCTATTTTATTACATGTATTATTGTTGTTAAGTTTTTGTGTAAGATGTAGGTGCTTCTTGAAATGAATGGCTCAACATAACTATTGGGTTTGGTCAGAGTAGGCACCTGGTTTCGAGACCTATGCCAATTTGTGGCATTGTGTTCATCCAACAGTACCAAATGTCGGTCAGGGAATCGACATCAGTCATAGAGGGTAACTAGTACCAGTCAGTGAACCATGGTTAGTCTCTTGTGACAATGAGTTTGCATAGGGTTTCTTACAGTAGAAGAGGGCATGGATGGTTCAGTGTCCTATTTTGGAGGATCAGGTTTCTTGCACAGTGTGTACAGGTAGAAATAGTGTAGATCACTTCAATGTTTGGATCAGAAAGAGGATGGAGTTGGCTCGGTTAGTCCAGTGAGACTTTGAGTCAGGTATCTCTATATGATTCATGTTTTATTTCTTTCATTTGGAGCAACTGATATTATGTTTGGATAGTGTGCACAGATTTACACCATGGTTTTTTGGTGTTGTTTGAATTTTATTTCCCAGTTATGTGGAATCTTCATGACAAGGGTATTCAGTATAAGGAAGAGATCCTCAATGAAAATTCATGTTTAGACACAAGTTGCAGTAACGAAAGATGTTGAGTACACATGGATGAAAAGAAGTTGATTCACCTACTTCACAAGAAGTCCAAACTTCTGTGATGTAGAAGTATTCTTTGATAAGAAGGGAATCATTTTATATTTTCTTTCATCTGGTTTTATTTCTCACTGACATATTAGCTTTTGAGCTTGGTGTTAGAGGCAGTGCAAGGAATTTCATGTTCAGTGGGAGCAAGCCATGGTTGTTGGCATTGCAGGATTGGATACATGATGC
The DNA here is from genome assembly GCA_019776745.2 of Taxus chinensis. Lineage (NCBI taxonomy): Eukaryota > Viridiplantae > Streptophyta > Pinopsida > Cupressales > Taxaceae > Taxus > Taxus chinensis. The sequence goes on along the minus strand of CM034157.1, from coordinate 278,193,821 downwards.
ACATGCAGAGTGAGAGGAGATTGCTACTATTCAGAGTGGTAGAGGCACTAGTTGGTTTTGGAGGGTAGTCACAGATTTGCAGGTATCTTGAGTTTATTGCTTTGTGATGTCACTTTTGGTTTATTTTGTGGTGCCTGGATATTCCTTAGGGATGGCAGTTGATGGTTGATTCAGCTGGTTTTAGATGATAGAGAAATTTTTCAGAGTTTGAAGGGTGAAAAAGGAGAAAATATGATAGTTACAGAGATTGGTGTCAGTTAGGGTTAATCGTGGTCGGTCATTTGGTAACTATGGTCGGTCAGGAAATGACCGGGGTCGGTTAGGAAACCGTGGTCGGTTTGGTCATAGGTTTGACAACAATGTTTATTTACCATTTTTAGATGGTACCCTTGTTTTGCTTTCATCTTGGTTGGTTTGTGTAGTATGTTGATGACATGTATGCTGGTATTTGCACTTGGTATTAGTTCCATAGTTTAGCATGGTTGTTTGTTATTGAAATTGATGAGCACAAGATTTATATTCATCTTTTGGTGTTAGTTGATGGCAGACTTGGAGCTTCTGGAGAGCTGGTGATATGGATGGATGTACATGGTGAGTTTGTACATGTGGATAGATTCAGTTTTGTGAGTCTATGATGATGCAGATATTTGATTTGCACATGGATGCCTATGAGCATAGTTTAGATGCCTTGAGCATGAGTAGGGAATGTTTGTATTTCCTCTTGATTACTATGTTACTCCATGGGAGATGTTATCTACAGATGATTGTCTTGGACATGCTAGTTGTTTATGCAGGGTTGGATTTGTAGATTGCAGTGTTTGGATTTCTTTGAGTTATGCAGGTGTTTGTGGATTGATCACCCACTGTTGCATGTAGAACTCATTTAGGGTTGTTTTTACCCAGGATCTTGTTTTGCTTTTGCATATTCTAGTATTGACTTGTCTTTAGACAGTTGCATTGGTGGTTGCATGGAGACATGGATAGATGGATGGAGAACATGGTTGGTTTTACAGGTATGGCTATGGTTGCAGTTGAAGCTCAGTACTTCAGTTTGAGTGGGAGATCTTGCAGGTGTGTTAGTCATGATGGCTTATTGCATGAGGAGCTTGGTTGGCTTGATTTCCTAATACCAACAATTGGTATGGTGTTATGATTTAGTGGGAGCTTGAGGCTTGGTTTCATGGATCAGTTGTAGCTTCATGCAGGTTTGGTAAGTCATGATTTTATCTTCTTGGTTTGAGAAGATGGTTTGATCTTCCTGGTTTTATTTTTGAGAGAATTGTTGAAGTAAAGAATAGATGGTCTTCACGGTATGTAGAGGATGGTGATGTATAGGTACAAGTACAAAGGTTCAACAATTTATCTCCAAGTGGGAGATTGTTAGGTTGTGGAGCTAGATTGCTTCACAATAAGCATGCATTACATGTGGCTGGTTTACATAGTAACCAACATCAGTCAACATATTAACCATCATCGGTCAGCATATTAACCACCATCAGTCAACATAAGAACCACCATCGGTCAACAGATGAACTGCCATCAGTCAGGGTAACCATCGCCGGTTACCTGTGAGTGAAATTTTATATTTAACTCACGGGAATTAGATCTAACTTTTTTATAAAGTTGATCTAAAGGTTGTAAATGCATAGCTAAGGTGCCCTAAGTTTGTAGATGCTTATATAAGCATGAAAGATAGGGTTAGATGTTATGATGGCATGTAATTGATTATTATTGCATGTGGAATCCTTGATTGAGAGGATGAAGAAGAAGAGAAAGAAAGAACATGTTACATGAAGACAGAGCTTCCATGGAGAGGAGTTGGACAGAAGGAAATAATAGGTACATCTGAATGGTGAGAAGAGGGTAACATCTTCTACTGTATTTCCTTTGTATAGTTATTGTCTCATTGTAATGGCTTGCATAGTATGCAAAGCACATAGAGTTTCTTCTTGTAGATCCACATGTTGGTGAGATCTTGTATTATAGATCCATGTAGATCTAGTCTTATATTGTTAGATCCACAAGTTTATTGTGAGATCTTGTATTGTAGATCCATGAGATCATATTGTATTGTTGATCCATGTAGATCTAGATATTGTAGAGGAGGTTGTCTTCATGTTTGCACAGGTTATGCAGTGATGGAGAGACAAACTTACTTCTTGGTGCATAGTCATGGTTGCACATTGGTAGACCCATGTGAGAGGTCTTGTTACAAATCCACAAAGAACTTGGTAGCAGTTCAAAGATGCAGTAGTTCTGGGTTATGTGAGATCTGTTGGTGGTGTTTTCAGGCATGGTTGTAGTGCACTTATGTAGATCTGTTTAGAGATCTAGAGGAGAGGAGATACTCTTGGAGAGATGCATTGTACTCTTGTATTGAAGATTTGGTTTGTACTCTTGTTATATTATATATATGAGATCTCTATCTTTGGTGGACGTAGCCCACATTGGGTGAACCACGGTACATGTTGTGTTATGTGTGTGTACTTTGTTTTGATTTGGATTATTCTAGTTTATACTTCCACTGCTGTAGATTTTGGGGAATTGTTTAGATCTTGTGTGCATGATTGGGTTTGTTATTGATATGTGAATGAAGGTTCAATTCTTGATATTCTACTTGGTCTTAACAATACCTACCCAGAGTCTTTCGTCCCTTCTAGAAGTGGTGAAAAAATCGATTGTTGTGATGACGAGGTTGTCACTGACTTGATGATCACGGATGATGTCGAGGAGGATTCTGGATTTGTTACAGAGAATGTTTCTAAGGATGTTGCCAACTCCAAGGTTGTTTTGGACCACCATGTTGAGGGTTTTGTCAATCTAATTCATGGATTCTTTGGTAACATCAAAAATGCTCTTAATGTTATTAATAAATGAAAAGAATTTACTGATGAGACCTTGTTGTCATACAAATGTGTAACAAGGAAATTAATATTTTCCGAGCATGACAATTATACCCCTATGTTAATTTTTTCAAATCTTATCATTCCAAGACACCTCAGGTCTACCCAATCAGTCCAAGTGACCACCCAATTAATGTCATCTCATCCCCCTATGTGACTTAGGAAAGTCCATTAATTCCCCCTAGGTGATTTTAGGAGTTCATTTGCAAAGATACATGTAGTTATGAGAAGGACTATCATTGGCCTTCCTAGGGTTGGAGAAACCCCACAGAGTGGAGCATAAGAGCCTAAGTAGATTTGGAGGTGATTCAAAGGTCTTGGGACATTAAGGATATTATTCAGGAAGATTCTGGAAGGGCTCAAAGAAGTTTGGGCAATTTCACCAGAATTAGGGTTCACAGGCCTAGTCAGTGCATAGGCCAAAATAGTCAGTGAGCTTCAAAAGGTGATTCCAGGAGCTTAGGATGGAGTTAGAAGAAAAAAAAAACATCTCCAGAAATTTAATTCCAAGCCCTACAATATTTTCACAACACTTTGGTGCATTAGGTCTACAAGCATATTTTCTCAGGCACATGTGGAGTACCAAACAAAAATTCCAATTTTTTAGGGATCAAATGGATGAATCAAGACATGATACTCCCATCATTGGATTAAAAATCCCATTTCTAATCAGGATCATATATAATTTCATCAAACAATACCATCTAGAGCTCAATATATTGTTGTCGCAAGTTATCCTCAAGGTTCAAGAGTTAGTCAAATTTCTAGCTTTATGGGCATGGCGGGATTTTATGTACCTGATGTCCCTTAGGGTGAGGGACATCAAGGTTGGAAAAATTCACCCAGCCCCCTTAGATCTCTCTAAACCCACATATGGTCTCTAGGATCTCCAGTTCAGTCCCCAGGTGCTTGTGGGAGCTCACAACCTCATCGTTGATCGTTGCCACATGTCCACGCCTTGACAACCGTGGAAATTGATGTCCTTCACGTAACTTTGAGGTGAGGGATAAAAAAGATGGAAAAATGTGTCCATCCACTAAGGATACTCTTATTCACTCACGTGATCTCTTCAAGAGTGAATTTCTAGCCCCCAGGTACTTATCAAGCCTTCATTCCTTGTTGTCGGATCTCCACCACGTGGCATCACCTTGACCACAATGGAAAATGATGTCCCTCACGTCCCTTTGAGGTGAGGGATTTCAAGGACATAAAAAATTTCCCAACTCCTTATGTACATTTTTTGAAAAATTTAAATCTAGCGATTAGTCATTCTTTCCCCCCTTTTCTCCTTCACAGCTTCATACCTTGCCATGTCTTTGTTCATGATTGTCTAGACACCCAGTCCACCATTATTGCTTCGAACCAGCTATGCCATGGCCAAAAAATCCCATCTCAAGTGGTTTTTCATTAGTTTTGTAAGCTCAAGAGTTCATTCTACCTTGAGAGAACAAAGGAGATAGCCAAATTCTTTCATTCCCCTCATTCTCAAATTTCCTCTATTTCCTACAATATGTACAATTTCTACTTGAGTACTAATACAAAATGAAGGAGTTTCTATTATTTTTGATGAGAAGATTTTAGAAACTTTGAGATATTAATCTTACCTCATTTTTTTTTGTTTGTATTATTTTTTCCTCTTAATTTCAATGCATGTGATGTAATTTCCAACTAGTGTAATACAAGTATTTGATTTCCTACTTGCAACATTAGTTTCTCTTGTGTAATATTCTCACCCCCTTTCTCCCTCTCCTAGAAAATTATTCTCTTGAAGGTATCAGCAAGTTTTTCCACAAGGTCAGTGGAGTTTCCCTGTTGGATCCTTGGTGGAAAGGCCACCATAGAAATCCACCTTTTCATGTGCATTCATATATGGCAGCTGCACCAATTAAGTAGAGGGACTTAGATTCTCAGAGCGTTTGTAAGAAATCCAAAAATTTGTCCACCCAAAAAAATTTCTTGCCAACAATTTTTGGCACTCATCGTGGGGTAGATTTAGCAACATCTGCACCCAAAATATGATCGCAAGGTCCAAAAATTAAAAAAAATCAAATATTGAGAAAACAAAAAAAATGGTTCATAAAAATTCCATTGTTGAAGACTACATTGTCAATTCCTACATGTGACCTTTGATATTCCATAGTGTCTTTTCATATTCCCACTTCAATAATTTTAAAAATTTGGCTGAAGGAAGATACACCAGGTTTAGTAGGTTGAGAGTTATTGTTGATTCCAATTTCGAGGCTAAGCAAAATCAGCAAGAATGATTTAGATATAATCCATACTTCTCTCAAGACTCCTCTCCATCCGAATCTTCAAGTAGTTTGAATAGAAATCCTATCAAGAGTCTTGTTGATACTCCCCCTTCAAATTATCCCATTTTTCAATCACCCTTGAGCATTGAGTTCCTGAAAGAATAAGAATTTGAAGAAGAATTTGTAGAAGCAAGAGCTAAAGCAAAAGTAGAAATGATAATGGAAGATGAAGTAGAAAGACCCCAACCCATTGTTCCATGGGGAAGAAATACAAGCCTACTTCCTCTTAAATAACCTCTTCATGATCTACCAACAAGTTCCCACAATAAATTTTAAAAGTTCAAAGGTGATGACACACAACATCTAGAAGAACACATCACTGCATTCACGACATTATGTGGAATTCTCGGTGTCCAACATGAAGACATTGTTTTGAGACTATTCGTGGAGTCCCTCCAAGAAAAATCAGTAAAATGGTTTTACCTCCTTCCTCCCCGGTCCATCATGGGTTGGAATGACATCAAGGATGCCTTCAAAGAGAGATTTAAATCAACTGAAGTCTGTCAGGACCTACTGGTGCAGTTGGCTCAAATGAAGAAACGAGGAATTGAAACTATGAGAAAATTTTTGGCTCGTTTCGAATGGTTGCTTCACAGGATACTGAAAGAAGATTCATAGTCTCATAACAATATCAAGAGATTCTTCATAAATTCTTAATCACTGGGGGTAGGCTTTCTCCTACCAAGAGTTCAACTAAGGAACATTGTAGAAGCATAAAGGATGGCCATTGAACTTGATGATGATATCATCCTCTCTAGAAATATCAAGAATCCATCAAAGGGAAAAGTCCAACATCATGGAGATGATAGAACCAATCCATCACTGTAAAAGTTGGAAAATGAGATGGCATATTTGAAGAGGGAATTATTTAAACGAGTGTCTTCTCAAAGAATGTTATCAATCTGAGAGTGCACCCGAGGTGAGGAACATGCAATTGGCAACTGCAGTTGTTCCCCACTCCGTTGATACAATGGGAACTCTTCCGGGTTGTAGAGCTGCTTGCGGAAGAGAGCCTCCAGAGTGGGCTGGTTCCCTCGGTAAATCACTAACCTGCTCTCTGCGTGAGGAAAAGGAAGAAAACTTGCAAGAAAACAAATACTTGAATGAAACAAGTTAACTAATGGTGATACACCGAAATTTTTAGAACTCTTGATTCTGCATATACACACTAGTGATGCTAAAGTTGTTTTTTTTTTACTTCAAAGCACTTCTATTGTTTATTGCCTAAGTGTTTCTGAAAAAGGTACAATAGCTGCAATGACTAAAGTGAGAGGGTAAGAAATACCACTTTCAAAATAGGTTTGCAACAAACACACACTTAACCAGACTGGCATATAAACAAATAGCTCAATTCAGAGGTTAATTTGCATAGAAAACAAGCAAAGGAAAGACTAGTTTCACTTACACAAGTTGCTAAAGCATGAAAACACTTTGAAAAGCACATGCAATGGAGGATAAAAAACTTTATTGCATCAAAATAGGTGCTTACTACAGGATTTTGGATCCTCCCAAAAGCTTACAAAAGCACAATGTACTGTTGATCATCAACTTTCGGTCCTTTGTGCTTGCAATCACACAACAATATATAGCAATTACTCTTTAAAAATAGTGGCCTAAAAGTGAACTCGCCCATTAAATTAATAATTATCCCTTTTTATTTTTATTATGGATAATATTAATTTATTACAAAAAGGCTTTCAAGCCATGAGCATCACTTTAAAAGAGTATAAACAATGCTTGTTCAGCAAGTCTCTTACATGCAAAATTGCTTTTAAAATAATATCTGGCTTGTCTCTTTCAGTTTGCATGATAAAGACTATTTTTATGAGTCTTTTGTCTTTTGCAGCTTTTGATGGTGACCCCTGCTATTTCTGGAAATGACTTGTTTTCAATCTGAAATTTATTTCTGGCCTTGTTTAGGCATGCATAAAAATAAATTTATTATTTTCCAATAATAAACTTTACCTTTGTCCCTTTGCATGATATTTGGCATGAGCCATGTTTTTAGTCGACCCCTTATATGGATGTTCCTCCTTTATTTTTTGGCATATTCAAAAAATATTAAAAATAGTCAAATAAGCCTTCAACGCCTTTGTAGAAGAGGTCCACCATACATGCCAAGGTGATATGTGAGGAAGTTGTTACCTGTTTTATTTTCCATTGGATGGCCACCACCTGTACGCATCTCAAGCAACTGCGTGGGCCACTGTAACCCTGCAACTTCACTTAAAGAATTGGTATAGACCGTAGATTGATCACTTTCTAATTGTGGCGCTTGATCTTTTTGACTATGCTTCTTCATTTATTGCGATCCATGCAGGTTTATCCTGAGCCATCGATTGAGAAATATGATGGAAAATCCCAGACGTCAGTTTTGAAGACATTAATGAAGGCTTTATTGCTTTTGGAGGTAATGTATTTTTGACCATTGATCATCTGCTGCTCCATCTGGGCCATTCGATTTCAAAAGTACCTGTTCGTGAACTTTGTGCCAATTCTGGAACGTTGGATTTATGCATATCGATCATGGCCATTGATTTCTTGTAGTACCTGTACTTCCTTCTACTTGCTTGTGGTCCCTCAGATCTCTGTCTCCTTCTCCCACAGCCGTTGGATCAACCTACCCCTGCTAGGTTATCGCTTTGGCGAAAACACTCATTTCGGTTTACGTTTCTTTTGCAAAGGTGACAAAGGCATGTAAACATCTTTACCAGTTCTGTGTTTTTCTGAAAACCCGGCTTTGTGGCTCGTTCGGTCTTGTGCATTCTGATCTGGGTCGTCGTTTTCCTTCATGGCTTCCATCTTGAATCATGGCTAAAATGGTAAGTGGTCGACTTTGCATATTTTCTTCCTGCCATTTGCTCTACTCAAAACGCAAAATAATTTTTTGGACTCCTGCTGTATATATCATTCTTGGTATTTGTTGAAACCATGCATTGTATGAAAAAGATCGATTTTTCTTCCTTAGAACGTGTATCATTTCTATCGATCACGTCGACCTCCTTCATATTGATGAGTGGTAGCTTTATGTTGCAATCTTACCAGCTCTGCCATAGTCGCATCCCGAGTTCTTTGTCTAAATCTGTCTACCATGCTTTCGATGCTTTGTCCATTTCAAATGCAAACCTAGCGAGTGCAAACCGTCGACCACTCCTGCGACATAATCTCTTTAGTGTCTATTAATCCTACGTTGTCGCTTTAGGATTTACGTTACATTTGTCTTCTGCTCATTCGATGCTTAAAAAATTTGACTGTAACGCGTTCACATAGTCTAGAGATCTCGGTTTCCTTGGCTCTGCAACCTCAGCCTCGGATTCTTCTGCCTGACCCTTTATGTCCTTCGACACCTTGAAGACTTAAACTGAAACCATGCATCATAGCTATTCTGAACTACACATCATCGATGTATTGCAAGTGGTCTTTGTTTTATTTGTTAGCTTCTGCCGTGCAATTGTATCATAAGCTCTTTTGAACTGTGTATTATTCTTACAGCTTTCACTACAGAATGGCTTTGTTCCATTGAAGCTTCACCTTCTACGTTTGAGGCTATAAATCCTGTCGCTTTGCTATTTGAACTAACTCCTAATCTTATAATTCTGCTATCGGTCATTGTATGCTTGGAGCTCCTGAAACCCATTATTTCACATCATGCATACTCAGTTTTTTGCTTTGGACGTATTGAGTTCGATTCGAGCTTGCATATTTTCTCATGGAAAATTCTCTATCGACTTTGTAACCTTTCAAAAGCTCTTTGTATTTGTATTTGTACACATGTAACCGAGTTCTGTTCCTTGAGCATGTATTTCCCATTCTAGCCATGGCAACGTCTTACCCATCCTGTCTCATTTCTAATGCTTTTTGGAAAAGAAAACGAAACTCATTTAGTTATCTCCTTTCTTGAGCACAGTTCTACGTAAGCATTACTGTCAACATCGAGGTCATCTTTACTTGGATTAATACTCGGTCTCGGTTTCTTGCATATAAATTTTTCTGTTTGAAGGTTGTGACACCTTTTACCGTATTCAACCTGAACCTTGATGTTGAGACCTAGAATTTAATCCGTGACTCGAGTCTTTGGATATTTGCATAAAGCTCGACTTGACTATAATATGCTGGGATACTTAAAATAGTGAATAAGGTGTTGACTTCGATGGCTGTAAGTATCTCTTTGCATTTGCATTTCTGTTCACTGTATGAAACCGAGTTCCATTCCTTCGAATCCCTTCATTCAATGTTGTCTGTAACCCACAGGATCCTTTTGTATTGAACTATGCTTTCAAATGGCTAAATGAAATTAATTTCTTTTAACTCACTGTCTTGAGCCAAAACTGGAAACCGACATCAATGGATTTAAGCATAAAAACACTTTCTTCTCCTTGCATCCGAATTTTCAAATTATTTCTTTCCTTCTCAGCTTGTAGTCGAAATTGTATGCTTGTTTGTACATGCTATTTTACTCACATTGTTTATTTCTCCAATGGTTGTTTCATTAATGAGAACCTAAGTGATGACTTTCATTATTCTCATTTAGTCACTTTCAGATATAGATAGTTAAATGAAACATGTGAAAACTGCTAGCTTGATGAGCATTGCCACTTAGAACATAGCCTGCTTCCTTGAGTAAAATGTAGCATGCGTATTTCTTTTCCCTTCTTTTGAAAAGAAATTTGCTTGAATGAAATCAAGATACATACTTTTTATGACTGTGATCATTTCTTTTGTAGCTCAAGTAGCTTAGGAGCATGAAAATACTTCAAATTCAATTCTGTTTTTATTTCAAAGCTCATTTTACAGAGAGAAACTCTGCCAAAAATTTTCAAAAATCTTCTCTCTCCAGATTTGTGTACCTGTACCTTCTTTTGAAAAAACATAAGCTCTTGCTCCATTCTCTCTGAGTTGTCTAATTTTCAACCACAATGTTGTTTGCACTTTCTTTGATTGATTCATTGTTCCTCTTTGATCCATTCTGAAAGATTTGCAAAACATAAAGTAGTGACTGCTTGATCGATTTTGCTATTGTTTTCTCCTTCAAAGTCAAACATTCTTGATTTGATCATCTTCAGATTGTACCCTGTACCTGCAAGACTCAATAAACAAGTTAGAAAACTAGGCACTTTTGGCCTCTCTTGTGTCCATATAATTTGGTTTTTTCTTCCTTCTTGCTCTTGCATAGCTGTTTTCTAATGACTTTTGTGTTTCTTTCCACTGCAAAACTCTTCCTTTCTGAATTGATGAAGAACCTGTCCTCTGTCTCATCCTTGTCATTTCTGATTTCTCTTACCCATTCCTTCCTCTTCTGTCATGCCTTACTGCCCTGAATTCTGTTATAATTTCTTTCCTTGTAGCATGCCTTCAAATTTCTTTTGTCATAATAAGCAATAACATATATTTTGAAATTAGAATCACATACCTGCTTTGAAATATATGTATAGAAGTAAGGTGATTCCCCTGAGCTCTTAAATGACAAATTTCTCTTTGATTGTGCAGGCTATGAGCAGAAATGGAAAGCAAGAGATGGAGATGGCTTGGAGGAGGAGATGGAGATAAAGCTGGAATGAAGATGGAGGTGGAAAGAAGCTGACAAGGAAGCTGAGACAAGGCAATGATGGGGTTCCCTCTTACCTTTTTACATGTATTTCTTAGCATGTGTATGCTTTTACTTTCCACATATATGATATTGCTTAGTCATATCCCATGGCTTGTGTGGGAGAACTGGATAATTTCTTATGAATAAAATGCTAAATTCTGATAATGAGTTGTCTCTTTCCTTGTGCATTTTGTTACTATAAACCATCTGTATAATGTCTTAAACAACTCAATATCAAAAATAGAACACATTAATCAAAAGATAACTTGAAGAATACCTTGCAATCATGATAACATACTTCAATGCTCTTGACTCTCTCCTGGAATCTCCATCTGGACAATGTTGTTATTTCTGAGTAGCTGCATTTTCTGAATGGAGGTTTCAGGAAAAGAGTCACCTGTAATCATAAGTTTCACTCAAAATTTTAAAATTTCCCGTTCCTATGATGACCAGAAAATGGTCAACATCTTGGCGACTCAACTGCACTGGTTGCCTGCTAAACAACAAGGGCCCAGAATCTCTGCTGCCCATATAATCTGAACTATCCTTACTCTGAAATCCTTACTTTTCTGGATGATGCTTCTAAAGCTGAAATCCTCAAAACTGAAAACTAACTACGAACAATGTGCATTTCTGCACTTGGAGGAATGGAAACTAATTGACTAGGAAAGCAAAACTGAACTGAAAGATGTGCTGAAGCACTTAGAGGAAAGCATAAAAACTATGGTACATGGTCAACTTATCTCTTTTAAAAACAATGCTTCAAATGAATCCCGTTGACAGGGATTGGAAGCTCTGAGCCATCTATCTTGGCCAACTGAAAGGAGTTATGAGCCTTACAACCTGCAATCACGTAAGGACCACTCCACAATGAATCAAATTTGGTGTGGGCACCTGGTTTAGCTCGGTCTGCATCCCACTTCAAAACTAAATCCCCTTCATTGAAGACTCGCATCTTAGTCTTCTTATCAAAAGTCTTCTTAATCTGTAATTGATTCAAATGAATAGATTCCATGGACTTATGTCTTACCTCCTGGACTTCCATAAGCTGTGCATACCTCACTTGCATGGGTTCTTCTTCTAGGAGTTCAATCTGGTGCATGAGTTCAAGGGCTGGGAACTCCAATGAGATAGGTAACTTGGCCTCCAGGCCATAAACCAACATGAATGGAGTGTTGGAAATCGATCTCTTGTAAGTTATCCTATCTGCCCACAATGCTGCTTTCAGCTTTAAATGCCAAGCTCTCTAATTTGAATCAATCGTTCTCCTTATAATCCTGAGGAGATTCTTATTAGTAGACTCAGCAAGGCCATTACCTTGTGGATAATAATTTGAAGAGGTGCTAAGATAAATACCATTTGAAACAGCCCATGAACTGATTTTGCTTCCAATAAAGGCTTTAGCATTATCTGAAATGATAGTGGAAGGGGATCCAAACCTGGTTAACAAACCTTCGTAGAAGTCCAAAACATTCATTTCATTTGCTTCTTTCAATGCCACCACTTCAGTCCATCGTGTAAAGTAATCCATGGCTGTAAGTATCCACTTATGTCCTGCACTGGATGGTGGGTTAATCATACCAATAAAATCCAGTCCCCATTGCATGAATGGCTGGTTCACCGAGATGGGGTGAAGTGGCAGTGCTGCTAATTTTTCTTTTCCTGCAAAAAAGGCACACTTTCTACATTTTTTAACCCATGAGAAACAATCTTTAAATAAATCTGGCCAGTAGTATCCTCCTCTCATAATTTTTAGAGTGGTTGTTCTGGCTGAAAAGTGTTCACCGCTTTCCCCATCATGGAATTCTGTGAGTACTTTCTCAATCTGATTTGGCTGTACGCATCTCAACAAGACACCGTTTATATCTTTCTTAAATAAAATATCCTGGACCAATACATAAGGGATGGATTGTAGTATGAAATACCTTCATTTGGTGCTGTCCAAACCTGGTGGATAAATCTCATATCGAATATATTGGACCATGTCTTAGAGCCAATCTGAGGGATGATTCTTGGGAAGCTGACTTGGTTCCAACTAAAGCATTAAAACCCCTTCTTTGTTTTCTTGAAGAGAGTGAGCCAAGTGCTCGCAAAGGCCTTTGCCTCATATCAATTTGGTAACTTTAATGTCAACATCATACTCCATCACTTTAGTAATCCAGCCAGCTCTTTTCCCACTAACATCTTTATTCAACAAAAATTGTTTGATACTTGGATGGGAAACCATCAAGTGGATCTTATTGTTAGAAAGCATATGCCTAAATTTCTTTAATGCTCTAACAATAGCAAGAACATGCTTCTCAACAAAAGAGTACCTTATTTCGTATTCCATTAGGCCTTGGCTGAAAAAATCTATTGGCTGTTCCAAGCTTTCATTATTCTGCTGTGTCAAAATACCTGAAATGGTGTCAATACTGGCATAAGCATATAACATGAAATCTTTGGAGAAATCTGGATTTATGAGGGTTGGAGCTGAAGCTATAGCATTTTTGATTGTTGTAAAACTAGAAACCCCCTCACTAGTCCAAGAAAAAGTCTGGTCTTTCTTTAGCATGGCTGTTAGAGGCTTAGCTAAAGTGGCAAAGTCTGAAATATATCTTCTGATAAAATTAATCTTGCCCAAGAAGCTTTGAAGTGCCTTTTTGTGCTTGGGAAAAGGAAGAGTGATGATAGAACTCACTCTTTTAGGGTCAATATGCATACCCTGATTTGAAATAACATGACCAAGTAACTTACCTTCATCAACTGAGAATACACATTTTTTGGGGTTAAGTGAGATCCCATACTCTCTGCACTTCTAGAAAACTGACCTCAGATGTGACAAGTGGTCCTCTGAATGCTTTGAAAAAACTGTTATGTCATCTAAATAAACCAATACAAATTTGTTGATGATACCTTGGAAAGCCATGTCCATTGCCCTTTGGAACGTTGCACCTGCATTGGATAAGCCAAAAGGAATTTTTCTATATGCAAAGGTGCCCCACTTGGTGGTAAATGCAGTCTTAAATTGGTCTTCCTCTCTAACTAAAATCTGATTGTAACCATTGTATCCATCAAGAAGAGAGTAATTTTTTGAACCTGCAACCAACTGTAGAATTTGCTCCATGGAAGGAAGTGGGTAATGGTATTTTAGAGAGGCCTGATTTAGGTCACGAAAATCTACACAAAGCCTTATTTCTCCATTCTTTTTTCTAACTGGTACAAGATTTGCCACCCAAGTTGAATGCTTGATAGGAAAAATAATGGCTGATTCAATCAATTTGTCTAATTCTCTTTTCATCAAAGGCTCAAGCTTAGGGTTAATGGGCCTTTGCTTTTGTCTAACTGGCTTTGAGTCAGGCTGTAACTCAATGGTATGTTGGGCTAATGAGGGGTCAAAACCTTTCAAATATTTATATTCCCATGCAAAAACATCAGCAAACTCTTGAGATAAATTAATAAATGCTTGTTCTTCATCTTGAGTACGTACCTTACCCAAATTAAGGGTCTTGCCTTCATAAATCTGTACTGGGTCATAATGGTCTTGAGTGGAGGACAGTACTGATCTGCTTTGCTTGACTGCATCATTATCCCCAAAAATTGATTCTAAGGTTACAAGTCCCTTGGGGATTTTGTTGGTTTTCAGCTGCATAATCTGATCTCCATACCTGTTTTGTATTTTTTGCTAGTTTTGGGCTGAGAACTCAGCTTCATCCTGCAAAAATCTGACAATCTGTGCATCATCATGAAAAACTTTCCAATGTACATCGTTATCTGGCACAGAAGGCCTCATTATTACTCTAATATAAGGCTGTGATTTAGTGTCTCTAAGATCAGTGAGTGCATCAAATTGAGAGCCTACAGCTGCAAGCCTATCAACATGCTGATTTTGATTTCTAGGGACACTCTGAATATTAAAAGCACTAAACTCATCAATAATATCCATAACACGTTGTCTATAAGACTTCATATGTGGATTTTTACAAGCACTTAGCCCTCTTACCTGTTGTATAACAAGTTCGCTGTCACCAAATACCTGTAACTTATCAATTCTTCTCTTTCTGGCCCATTCCAATCCGTGAACAGCCTTAATCCAATGCATGAACAAGCTTTCATAACTTCTGTCAAGCTGTAACAATGTTATTGGAGCAAGAAAACTGAAATAAAATTGTAGAAAAGTACTTTGCTGTGAGGGTGAAGTGAGCAAGCCTTTCAATCAGCTAATTGCCATGCTGGTTTTTTGAACCGTCAAAATGTAATTTCTAGATTTCATCGTGCTGCTACTCTTCTTTCTGAATTGATGGAATCTGGTTATTTTTCTACAATATATCCCTGAGGCCTTACAATCTCTCCTATTTCCTAAACCATTTTAGATCATACATTTTCACTTGTTATTTCTCTGGTTATTTTGCTCGTGAATACAATATATCCCAAGGCCTATCTATCTCTCTAACTCATACATTTCACTTGTTATTTCATCCTTAAACAAATCAGGTACTCCTTCTAACTCATGCAAATCTTGGCTGTCCACTTCATCTAACTCATTGTCTAAAATAGCACAGTTTGCATTTGCCATGCTTGGCATATGTGGCTCAACATGAAAATTTGAAAGAGGTTCTGAATTAATAGTAACCTTAGTTCCATACCTTGTTCTGAAAATGAGGTAAGACCAATCTGCTGAAAGGTAACCTCCAATCTTAGATGTAAAATCTCTTGAAAGGCACATAGCAAAGTACGGTGGTAAATCAACAACCATGACATCCTGCAAAATGGTAACACCTGGACATGCATGCAAAGTGACCTTCAAATCCTTGATTAGCCCAATTGTCTTGGTAGATGAGCCATCTAGTTGTAACACTCCTTTAACACTTGGCTCATATGATAGTCCCAACTTTTCTGCTATCTTTTTGGGCATAACCATGCTACTTGCACCGCTGTCTACCATGCAATTATGCACTAAAGAATCACCAATAATCAATGAAAGGTAAAAAGGAGGAGGCTTAACTGGTGATACCTGACTGTGAACTGCCTTCTCAACTGAATTACCTTGCTGCCCTGACTTCTGAACTTGCTGGTTGGGCTGTAATTGAGGCTCAGATCTGGTAAAGGAAATATTCACTCTGTTCTGCTCTGTGTTTGAACCTTTAGACGAAACCTGCAGATCTGATAGCTCTTTTACCAACATATCCTTTTGACCTGGTATGGTTAGTGAGTCCCACATTGTCATGGTAACATGTGACTTTTTCATGTGATCTACAATATTAAATGGGGCAATTCCTAACCTTGGCTGTGCTTTCTGAGCTGAAGGCTGATCAGGTCTTGTAGCAGCATTAAAATTGTTCTCCTTCAATGAGAGAGCTGGAATAGAGCTATTTGCAATAATAGGGGCTGATCTAGGAACATTAACAGCTTGGCTTACCTCTTGCACTTCATCAATTGCTCTTTTCTTAGATCTGGTCTGTACTGCAGCCACTAACTCATCTGGTACTGGTATTTGGGCCTTAACTGCATTCTGATCAGACACTTCCCAATTAACCATGGTTGCCTCATGAGGAACTGGTACCATATTTGGGTCTTCCACTTGTGGAGGATAACCTAGTTGTTGTCCCTGCTGTTCTGACTCTGCCTGAGACAACTGTGGCATGAAAAAATTTGGTGATGGACATTCCAAGGGAGCAACTGCACTATGAGCTCCAGGAATCAAACTGGGGTCTTGTACCATATTGTTTTGAGGCTGAACTGGAACTAATGCTCTTGAGGTAGATGGCAGATTAGGATCAGGATTAACAAATGGCTTACTCGCAGTTATGGCACCTTGGTTTTGATATTGAGGTCTAAAATTCTGAGCAGGTGGTCTATAATTGGTATAAGGCTGATACTGTGGCTGATAAGAAGGCTGCTGCAGTGGTTGATATGGTGGCCTATTGGCTTGATATTGCTACCTTTTAATCTGAACTATCTCATTCCCAAAATTTTGCATCATGGTCTTAAGTTCTGCAATATCATTGGCTGAATTTTGGGTTGTGTTGGATGATGGGACAACAACCGGGATAGGTGAAAAACTAGGTGGTTGTGGAGGGGTATTTGAGAAAACTGGGAACAATGGCATGGGAGGTCTAGGGGCTAACTTTCCTGCTTGTATAAGGTTGTTTTCTGCACTAATAGCAATATTGTAAGCTACTGGTAAGGTGTCTCCCCTCATGGACTGAATTAAAACAGCGATGTCTGAATTTAGTGACTTAAGGTAATACAAAAAAGCATGTTGAGGTGAAGGCTTGACATTGGCTGGTATTCTGTCCCATGTGCACTGAAATCTGATATTAAAATCAGTCATTAATTCTATAGGGGCTCTTTTGATAGTGGTCAATTGCTCAACTAGAGATAAATGATCGGATTTGTCTTCAAACTGGGAATAAAGGGCTGCCCCTAACTGATCCCAAGTGGCAATTGTACCAACTCCTAAATTTCTATACCATTGGAGGGCTTTACCTCTAAGCGAAGCAGCAAGCAATCTTAAGGCAACATCCTCATGGACTATATGATGGACGGAAACAATATTTCCTACATCTCTGATATGTTCAGCTGGGGTAGTTTGATCCTCTCTAGAGAAGTAGGGTAAGCTTTTGAGGGCTGCTGCAGGAATATCGTGATAATTTGCTATTACTAAAGGGCTGCCAGCATCAAAGGCAACAAAAGGTAGCTGTCTTAGTAAGGCCATAGGAAATATGGGGGTCTAAAAGATAGGGTGCTGGGTAGGTGTACAGATAGATGGAGAAGTACGTGAATATGGAACAGATCTAGCCCTTCATCCTCTCCTAGGTGAATTAAGAGGTAATTGATGAAATTCAAAGGGAATACCTCTTCTTGATGATCTGGTAGTGATTTTGGGCATGAATCTCTACTCCTTTATAAATCTGACTTCTAATCAGGTAGAAATCTGCTTGTGAGAACGCTGTCCCACCGGGCGTGCCAAAAACTGTTATCAATCTGAGAGTGCACCCGAGGTGAGGAACATGCAATTGGCAACTGCAGTTGTTCCCCACTCCGTTGATACAATGGGAACTCTTCCGGGTTGTAGAGCTGCTTGTGGAAGAGAGCCTCCAGAGTGGGCTGGTTCCCTCGGTAAATCACTAACCTGCTCTCTGCGTGAGGAAAAGGAAGAAAACTTGCAAGAAAACAAATACTTGAATGAAACAAGTTAACTAATGGTGATACACCGAAATTTTTAGAACTCTTGATTCTGCATATACACACTAGTGATGCTAAAGTTGTTTTTTTTTTCACTTCAAAGCACTTCTATTGTTTATTACCTAAGTGTTTCTGAAAAAGGTGCAATAGCTGCAACGACTAAAGTGAGAGGGTAAGAAATACCACTTTCAAAACAAGTTTGCAGCAAACACACACTTAACCAGACTGGCATATAAACAAATAGCTCAATTCAGAGGTTAATTTGCATAGAAAACAAGCAAAGGAAAGACTAGTTTCACTTACACAAGTTGCTAAAGCATGAAAACACTTTGAAAAGCACGTGCAATGGAGGATAAAAAACTTTATTGCATCAAAATAGGTGCTCACTACAGGATTTTGGGTCCTCCCAAAAGCTTACAAAAGCACAATGTACTCTTGATCATCAAATTTTGGTCCTTTGTGCTTGCAATCACACAACAATATATAGCAATTACTCTTTAAAAATAGTGGCCTAAAAGTGAACTCGCCCATTAAATTAATAATTATCCCTTTTTATTTTTATTATGGATAATATTAATTTATTACAAAAAGGCTTTCAAGCCATGAGCATCACTTTAAAAGAGTATAAACAATGCTTGTTCAGCAAGTCTCTTACATGCAAAATTGCTTTTAAAATAATATCTGGCTTGTCTCTTTCAGTTTGCATGATAAAGACTATTTTTATGAGTCTTTTGTCTTTTGCAGCTTTTGATGGTGACCCCTGCTATTTCTGGAAATGACTTGTTTTCAATCTGAAATTTATTTCTGGCCTTGTTTAGGCATGCATAAAAATAAATTTATTATTTTCCAATAATAAACTTTACCTTTGTCCCTTTGCATGATATTTGGCATGAGCCATGTTTTTAGTCGACCCCTTATATGGATGTTCCTCCTTTATTTTTTGGCATATTCAAAAAATATTAAAAATAGTCAAATAAGCCTTCAACGCCTTTGTAGAAGAGGTCCACCATACATGCCAAGGTGATATGTGAGGAAGTTGTTACCTGTTTTATTTGCCATTGGATGGCCACCACCTGTACGCATCTCAAGCAACTGCGTGGGCCACTGTAACCCTGCAACTTCACTTAAAGAATTGGTATAGACCGTAGATTGATCACTTTCTAATTGTGGCGCTTGATCTTTTTGACTATGCTTCTTCATTTATTGTGATCCATGCAGGTTTATCCTGAGCCATCGATTGAGAAATATGATGGAAAATCCCAGACGTCAGTTTTGAAGACATTAATGAAGGCTTTATTGCTTTTGGAGGTAATGTATTTTTGACCATTGATCATCTGCTGCTCCATCTGGGCCATTCGATTTCAAAAGTACCTGTTCGTGAACTTTGTGCCAATTCTGGAACGTTGGATTTATGCATATCGATCATGGCCATTGATTTCTTGTAGTACCTGTACTTCCTTCTGCTTGCTTGTGGTCCCTCGGATCTCTGTCTCCTTCTCCCACAGCCGTTGGATCAACCTACCCCTGCTAGGTTATCGCTTTGGTGAAAACACTCATTTTGGTTTACGTTTCTTTTGCAAAGGTGACAAAGGCATGTAAACATCTTTACCAGTTCTACATTTTTCTGAAAACCTAGCTTTGTGGCTCGTTCGGTCTTGTGCATTCCAATCTGGGTCATCATTTTCCTTCATGGCTTCCATCTTGAATCATGGCTAAAATGGTAAGTGGTCGACTTTGCATATTTTCTTCCTGCCATTTTCTCTACTCAAAACGCAAAATAATTTTTTGGACTCCTGCTGTATATATCATTCTTGGTATTTGTTGAAACCATGCATTGTATGAAAAAGATCGATTTTTCTTCCTTAGAACATGTATCATTTCTATCGATCACGTCGACCTCCTTCGTATTGATGAGTGGTAGCTTTATGTTGCAGTCTTACCAGCTCTGCCATAGTCGCATCCCGAGTTCTTTGTCTAAATCTGTCTACCATGCTTTCGATGCTTTGTCCATTTCAAATGCAAACCTAGCGAGTGCAAACCGTCGACCACTCCTGCGACATAATCTCTTTAGTGTCTATTAATCCTACGTTGTCGCTTTAGGATTTACGTTACATTTGTCTTCTGCTCATTCGATGCTTAAAAAATTTGACTGTAACGCGTTCACATAGTCTAGAGATCTCAGTTTCCTTGGCTCTACAACCTCAGCCTCGGATTCTTCTGCCTGACCCTTTATGTCCTTCGACACCTTGAAGACTTAAACTGAAACCGTGCATCATAGCTATTCTGAACTACACATCATCGATGTATTGCAAGTGGTCTTTGTTTTATTTGTTAGCTTCTGCCGTGCAATTGTATCATAAGCTCTTTTGAACTGTGTATTATTCTTACAGCTTTCACTACAGAATGGCTTTGTTCCATTGAAGCTTCACCTTCTACGTTTGAGGCTATAAATCCTGTCACTTTGCTATTCGAACTAACTCCTAATCTTATAATTCTGCTATCGGTCATTGTATGCTTGGAGCTCCTGAAACCCATTATTTCACATCATGCATACTCGGTTTTTTGCTTTGGACGTATTGAGTTCGATTCGAGCTTGCATATTTTCTCATGGAAAATTCTCTATCGACTTTGTAACCTTTCAAAAGCTCTTTGTATTTGTATTTGTACGCATGTAACCGAGTTCTGTTCCTTGAGCATGTATTTCCCATTCTAGCCATGGCAACGTCTTACCCGTCCTGTCTCATTTCTAATGCTTTTTGGAAAAGAAAACGAAACTCATTTAGTTATCTCCTTTCTTGAGCACAGTTCTACGTAAGCATTACTGTCAACATCGAGGTCATCTTTACTTGGATTAATACTCGGTCTCGGTTTCTTGCATATAAATTTTTCTGTTTGAAGGCTGTGACACCTTTTACCGTATTCAACCTGAACCTTGATGTTGAGACCTAGAATTTAATCCGTGACTCGAGTCTTTGGATATTTGCATAAAGCTCGACTTGACTATAATATGCTGGGATACTTAAAATAGTGAATAAGGTGTTGACTTCGATGGCTGTAAGTATCTCTTTGCATTTGCATTTTTGTTCACTGTATGAAACCGAGTTCCATTCCTTCGAATCCCTTCATTCAATGCTGTCTGTAACCCACAGGATCCTTTTGTATTGAACTATGCTTTCAAATGGCTAAATGAAATTAATTTCTTTTAACTCACTGTCTTGAGCCAAAACTTGAAACCGGCATCAATGGATTTAAGCATAAAAACACTTTCTTCTCCTTGCATCCAAATTTTCAAATTATTTCTTTCCTTCTCAGCTTGTAGTCGAAATTGTATGCTTGTTTGTACATGCTATTTTGCTCACATTGTTTATTTCTCCAATGGTTGTTTCATTAATGAGAACCTCGGTGATGACTTTCATTATTCTCATTTAGTCACTTTCAGATATAGATAGTTAAATGAAACATGTGAAAACTGCTAGCTTGATGAGCATTGCCACTTAGAACATAGCCTGCTTCCTTGAGTAAAATGTAGCATGCGTATTTTTGTTCCCTTCTTTTGAAAATAAATTTGCTTGAATGAAATCAAGATACATACTTTTTATGACTGTGATCATTTCTTTTGTAGCTCAAGTAGCTTAGGAGCATGAAAATACTTCGAATTCAATTCTGTTTTTATTTCAAAGCTCATTTTACAGAGAGAAACTCTGCCAAAAAATTTCAAAAATCTTCTCTCTCCAGATTTGTGTACCTATACCTTCTTTTGAAAAAACATAAGCTCTTGCTCCATTCTCTCTGAGTTGTCTAATTTTCAACCACAATGTTGTTTGCACTTTCTTTGATTGATTCATTGTTCCTCTTTGATCCATTCTGAAAGATTTGCAAAACATAAAGTAGTGACTGCTTGATCGATTTTGCTATTGTTTTCTCCTTCAAAGTCAAACATTCTTGATTTGATCATCTTCAGATTGTACCCTGTACCTGCAAGACTCAATAAACAAGTTAGAAAACTAGGCACTTTTGGCCTCTCTTGTGTCCATATAATTTGGTTTTTTCTTCCTTCTTGCTCTTGCATAGCTGTTTTCTAATGACTTTTGTGTTTCTTTCCACTGCAAAAGTCTTCCTTTCTGAATTGATGAAGAACCTTTCCTCTGTCTCATCCTTGTCATTTCTGATTTCTCTTACCCATTCCTTCCTCTTCTGTCATGCCTTACTGCCCTGAATTCTATTATAATTTCTTTCCTTGTAGCATGCCTTCAAATTTCTTTTGTCATAATAAGCAATAACATATATTTTGAAATTAGAATCACATACCTGCTTTGAAATATATGTATAGAAGTAAGGTGATTCCCCTGAGCTCTTAAATGACAAATTTCTCTTTGATTGTGCAGGCTATGAGCAGAAATGGAAAGCAAGAGATGGAGATGGCTTGGAGGAGGAGATGGAGATAAAGCTGGAATGAAGATGGAGGTGGAAAGAAGCTGACAAGGAAGCTGAGACAAGGCAATGATGGGGTTCCCTCTTACCTTTTTACATGTATTTCTTAGCATGTGTATGCTTTTACTTTCCACATATATGATATTGCTTAGTCATATCCCATGGCTTGTGTGGGAGAACTGGATAATTTCTTATGAATAAAATGCTAAATTCTGATAATGAGTTGTCTCTTTCCTTGTGCATTTTGTTACTATAAACCATCTGTATAATGTCTTAAACAACTCAATATCAAAAATAGAACACATTAATCAAAAGATAACTTGAAGAATACCTTGCAATCATGATAACATACTTCAATGCTCTTAACTCTCTCCTGGAATCTCCATCTGGACAATGTTGTTATTTCTGAGTAGCTGCATTTTCTGAATGGAGGTTTCAGGAAAAGAGTCACCTGTAATCATAAGTTTCACTCAAAAGTTTAAAATTTCCTATTCCTATGATGACCAGAAAATCCAAATCTGCTCCTATAAAATCTAGTACTTTGAAAACTCCTAATGTACCTTTCAAGATCCCATCTACTCCCCAAAAATATAATCCTTCTCCCAAGCCTATCCAGACTCCAAAATCAGTCCCTTCACCCCCCCAATCCACATATTCTCCCTTTGAATTAATATAATATGCAAACAAAGCCAAAGTGTAGATTAGTGAAACTAAATTTTTGTGGACTTGCCCTAAACAATTTGAGAGGTTTGTTCAATACATCTGGAGTGGTAGTTTAACACCCAATGATGTAGCTCCTCATTCTAAAGAAATACTACCAAAACCACCTACACCTCCCTCACAAAACATGCTTTCTTTGAGTGGATCAAAGACTAAAAAGGTTGAACCTTTTTATGTCTCCCTTCTTGTTGGGGAATATGTATTGAACAATTACATAATAGATTTGGGTGCCTCGGATAATGTCATGCCCATGAAGGTCAAACTCACCATGAAACCACCTGTCAGCTCTTGTTACTCCCTAGAGTCAAAAAAGGTACCACTTGTAGGGAAGGTTAAAGATGCACAAGTGGATCTCACCAAATTTCCAGACAAGAAATTTTCAGCGATGATTTTGGCTACAGATGTCCCAACCTCATTCGGAATGTTTTTGAGTAGAAGTTTCTTTCGAGACTTGAGAGGGAAAATTCAGATGAATTGGTCAGCTTTGAAAACAAGGAATAAAGAGTTTTTATCCCTTTAATATATGAAAAATTTGCGCCCTATGTTGAGCCCTTGAGTGAGGAAGTACCTTGAATAGGATTTATGTATGTACCATCCAAGATCCATAAGGTGCTTGAGCCATGTAAAGAATGAATCCTTCAGTGGGAGGATGCACAGTCTATTAGTGCTACTACAAGTGTTGCTTGTGATGATTAGGCTCATGGAACACTTATGAGTTGGTAGGGTGCGAAGTTGAGAGGATCATATTTCCTAAGGGCATCAAACTGCATTATCAGTCAAGCAGAAGGAGGTAACAAGCTCGGTACGTTACCTATGACCAGAGAAGGAGATCCTATGGTATTCCTATGTGCCATGGAAGAACAGTGGATAGACCCACTGAGAATGAGAAGAAGGGGATATGCTCAGTATATAACACTACATCAGAACTGCAACAGTGTGCTAGTGGGTGGTCAACACATCCAGATGATCCTTGTAGGATGGAATGAAATTAGGATTGCTTCTCACCACTAGGTTCTTTAGGAGAAATGCACCTACGGTCAAATCAAGCACTTATCATGTTAATCAGACCTATTCAGCATTCATATTCATAGCAGTGTGAGAAGACTCTAGACATAGGGAAGCAGGAAGCTGTTACCACCTTCGTCTATGGGTGTACAAGTTTTATTCCACTTTATAAGGTTGTGCACATGTTTGGTATGTTCATATGTAGATACTCCATAGAGAGATTGGAAATTGGTAGGATTTAATCGTAGGAATGATCTCATTCAGACATTTCGACTTCTAGGAGTACCAAGCCATCTTGATGGAAGAAGCATTAAAAGTTCAAGAGTGCTTAACTATGGGAGATAGTGCCAAGGATAGAAGATACTACTTTAGGAGTTATTGGATGAAGGAAACTCATGACCGCTTCTTGTTGAAGAGGAATCCAGAGGCTTATGCCACACTACTTAAGCATGCTTGCCTTGAGAAAGAAAAAGGAAAAATGGTATACTGTAGTGGATGATAGAAGAAGTAGAAAACTTGGATATAAACCATTCAACAGGAAGGCATGAGGTGTTGGACAGTGTAGATAGAGATCATGTGCACCTATCATGAACCCTTATGAAGACAAAGAAAATGAATATTGGATTAGATGCTGAGCCTAAGGAGGCCATAATTAAGGACTATTGGTTAGACTTTAGAAGTGGAAAAAAATCATATAATTACTATGGGATTATCATGATTTATTTCCTCGGGGGTACCATGAGCTTCAAAGGCATGCATGAATCATTAGGGGAGATGAGGATAAATCTTAAAGGAAGGTGTGCGCACCTAGTTAGAAAGAGATCCTACAGGATGAACCCAAACTTGCATGAAAATGGTCAAAGAAGATATTGACAAAATTTTGAAGTTCTGGTAGTCATCAAGCCCCTAGTGGAAGAATCAGAATGGGTTAGTCCAATGGTGATCAGTATCAAGAAGGATGGTCAGGATTAGGATCTGTGTGGACTATAGGGAGTCTGAAGTCTACATGTGTGACTGATCCCTTTCCTACACCCTTTCACTGAGGAAATACTAGAAGGCATTAGCAAGGTGTGAAATCCATTCATTTCACAAATGGGTTCTCATGGCTATCATTAGGTTAGGATTTCCCAAGAGGATCAATAGAAAGATAATTTTACCACTAAATGGGGAAGCTTTTACCTATACGGTGATGCCTTTTGGTCTGAAAAATGTGCCTATTGTATTTTTACACATAGTTGTACAAGAATTTAAAGACTTTATTCACAACTTATTATAGGTTTATTTAGATGATTGGATGGTGTATGGATTGGTCAAAGATCATTGTGACAATTTGAGACTTAGTGTTTGAGAGATGTAGACAATTGAGGATCTCTTTGAACATTAAGAAATGTGTATTTTATACTCCATTTAGAACCATATTTAGGACACATTATATCTAAAGAAGGTTACTGTTGGTCGATCCTAGCTAAAGTTTTAGTTATTATGGGCCTAAAAGAGCCTACCTATTAGAGTGAGTGTGTAGATTTTTTGGGCATACAAGATATTACAGGAAGTTTCATCAAGGGGTATGCCAAGATTTTTGCCCTTGGTAGGAATTACTGAAAGGAAACGATACATTCTATTAGGGATAAGGCATCAATGCAGGCATTTGAGACATTGAAGGAGAAGACGTACTACCAAGCCCATTTACATTTTTCTTCTTAGGATAAGCCATTTCATGTACATATGTTGATGCCTTTGGACATGACTATTTTTGTAGTATTAGCACATCTTGGTGAAGGAATTATTGATCATCCTATCTATTTTGCTAGTAGAAAGCTGACACCAATAGAACAAAATTACACAACTATAGAGTGTGAATCTTTGTCCATGATCTATGCACTGCATAAATTTAGACAGTACCTATTAGCAACACCAATTTATATTTTATATAGATCACATGAAATTGAAGTACTTGGTAAATAAGCCCATTTTACAAGGGTGCATATATTTAGTTGGGTACTCTTATTTCAATAATTTGAGTTTTAAAGTGGTTATGGTCAAACTAGGGAAGAAGTAATTCTAGACCATACCATTTATCAAGGATACAACTCATGAGAGGAAGCATAGGTAATTGAGGATATCATGCCGATGCATAGTTATTTAGGTTGTGGCACGTGCACCTCAGACTTAGAAGATATTGTTGTTTTTCTACAAATAGGTATGGAGCCAAAAGGGAATGAAGGCTCTTGGAGAAGAAACAACTTTTATACACATGGCACACCTTATATGTTAATTAGTGGAGACCTATAAAAAGTTAGGTCGAGATGAGGTTCTGTGTCTGCGTGTGTACATGAAAATGAGTGTGAAGATATTATGGAGGAAGCTCATGGTGGTATTACAGGTGGCAACTATGTAGGAAATGACTCCACTATGAGTAAGATTTTATTGGCAGGGATTTGGTGGGAAACCGGTATACAAGGATTGTATTGAATTTTGTAAGGCATGTGACCATTGTCAACATCTTGGAAAACCTAGATAGATGAGATGAAATGCCATTAAGAGGCCTATAGCTAGTGCAAACCATTTGAGAAATGGGTAATTGACTTTGTGGGTCCTATTTCACCAGCTATGGCATAGGACCGGATCATGTTATATCATTATTTGCATGATTATCTGACATGGTGGGTAGAAGCAGCACCTACAAAGGATTGTACACAATGACAACTACTAAGGTTTTATGGGAAAACATTATCACGGGGTATGGTTTTCCTTTAAGTTTGACAAGTGATAGGGGTCACACTTTCTCAATGAAAAATGTCCATAAGTCATTTTGGTTAGATGAATTTATGGTTGCACATCAAAAGACTACACCATTTGTCATCCTTAGTAAATGGTGACTTAAGTCTGAGGTTTTCAACAAGTTACTAAGAGTTTTCACACGTTGAAAAAAATCCTGTGACATTGGAAGAAAGGATTGGGATGATAAAGTACATCAGTGCAATTATGGGCATATAAGACAATATATAAGATTTTGAATTAGGCCACATGGTTTCAATTAGTGTTTGGCACAGAAAGGCTATTTTCCATTGGAATTCGGTATGTTACCATTATTTGCATATAATGTATGTAGTGGGTCTAGCTGATGAGAAAGTCGGAAGAATGGATTGAAAATTTAATTAGTTGGATAAGCAATGTGATTCATTAGTCTATGATGGAGTCAAAAACAAAAAAAGGTAGGTTGTCCAAAAGGCATGACATGATCAGGCATTATCATGGTATACAAGAAGTTCACAATTGGGCATATGGTGCTCATTGTCAGTATGATTGTCCATTAAGTCATCAATGCCATCCTTAGAAGTGTGGTTAATTACATTGGTTTGGGTTGTACATTACACTCACTATAGTCGAAATACATTTTGATTATAGGAACTTTCCATTTACAAGTACTGGAATGGTATGTAGGTTAAACCCTACGGTCAATTCTCAATTAAGTTGGATGGTAAAGCAGTATGGTTGCCATTAAGTCTGTTATCCAAAATTCACCCCCCTAGGGTAAATTTTGATAACATGCATCAGAAGATTCAAATCCCAAGCAAATTGATTGATTCAGAGCAAAATCAGGTTTCTAGGGTCCCTTCAGGTATTTTTCTAACTCCCCTGGCCGAAGAAACAGGGAGCAAGCTCTGAGAAAATGCAAAAAAAAAGTTGCAGAAAGGCAAATAGGTTGATCCAGGAAAGAGTGTGAAAATTGGCTAAGTCCTGCTCAAGGTAGCATTTGGGACAAGTGGGACAAATGGAAGCGGATCGGCCGAAAAGCCTCTAGGCAGCCCAAATTGCATTTGGGACAAATCGGGCCAGAAGTACGCGGCGGGCGCGAAAAGCCGATCCGGCCGAAAGAGGAAGAAAAATTGGCTAAGTGTTGCTCGGGACGTTTGGGACAAAAAGGCCCGAACCGGCCGGTTCGGCCGAAATGAGCACAGGCAGTCCAAAAGAAAATGGGACAAATGGGACGAAAGTACGTGGTGGGCGCGAAATGCCAGTTCGACCGAGAGAAAATCGACTAACTGCTGAGAGGGACAGTTCGGGACAAGCGGGCCGAAAAGGCGCGAACCGGCCGAACCGGCCGAAAGAGGTCAAAACAGTCCGAAGCAAAGTGGGACAAGCGGGCCAAATGGACGCGAACCGGCCGAATTCGGCCGAAATGAGCACAAAGGGCCCAAAATCAAATGGGACATCTGGGACAAATGGAGGCGAAGGGCGCGAAAAAGCCGGCAGGGCCGAGAACCAATCAGAAGCCGCCACGTGTCTCAGGGAAAAAGGGTCAAAAAGGTCAAAGGGCAAGTTTTAAAAGGTCAGCCCGAACCAATGAAATAGCGCCACGTGTCCAGTTAAGGGCCCCACAAGTGAATTTCAAAATGAAATCCCGTGAAAGACGGAGGAGAGAGAATTGCTCATCCAATCAGCACGTGCCACGTGTCGTCCAGGTGGCAGAGCGCGGGAAAGGATTTCAAAACACGTTTTCACCTGTTTTGTGCCCTAGATCTTCAGATCGCCATAACTTTTGATCCAGAGCTCGGATTTGCACGTTCTTTATATCAACGGAAAGCTGGTGAAATTCTCTACACGATTCCGGGGTCAATGTTGCGTTTTGGAGTAGTCTGGAGGGAGAAAAATCGAGAAACAGCTCTGACGCGTATTCATGGCCGGAAATGACATTCCAGCGACCAGAGTTAATGCAGAATGGGTCGCATTCTCCTGTAATCCGGTCAAAATGATAGGGTATGGGTTTGTAAGGTCCTCCATGCCATTTTAATACACCTGTAGTCAAGAAAGAATGGGCTCCCATGCCTTTGTACGTCTCCTGTTCCCTGGGTTCGACCCTTGCATTTTAAAAGCCAGTTTTGGGCTCATTTCAAAAGGAGGAACATTTTTGGGCATAGCAGACTTCTTCTTTCACCTTCTTCAAGGGATTGATGAAGTATCAGACCTCTCCAAGGATTGTAACAGTTTTCTTTACCTCTCTGAGGGTGTAATGCGTATTTTGATATTAAATTGATGATGCAAGCTCTGTGAATGGGTTTCAATCCTCTGTTTGTATTATTTGCTTGATTTCAGATGCTAAATTATACATTATCAGTCTGTGTATGTTTTTATGTTGTGAACCTTGGTCTGTGTCTATTTGCATGACTAATATGTTTCACCACTCCTTTTTGGTGCATCACCATCTTTAGTTAGTTTCAATTTTTTGCACTTCTACCCCTGTCTCCTTGCAAGTTAGAATAGGATTAGGATCTAACCCTCTGTAGTTTTGCAAAATATAGATCTAAATCAGAGGAGTTTGAGGAACCAGCCTCTAATCTGGAGATTCCTCTCTCAGTTTCCAAGTCCCACACTTGGAGAGAGGTTTCCATGTTGTGCAATTACACTGGATGCAAGAGTGATCAACCTAGAAATCTGATCAGCGTCCAGGGGTGCTGTAATTTTGCACTAACAGTTTTGGCACGCCCGGTGGGACCAGAGGTCTCAATTTTTTTTGCAGCAAAGTTGATGTGCATCTGCTGCAAGTTTCTTGCTTGAAAAGAGCTATTATTTGCATATCTGGCGACTCCAAGGGGAAGAATCAATAGAATTTCAGCAGTCAGGCCTGAAAGCTTATGAGAAGAATCACAAGGTCAAGAGCTGGAGAAGAGGAAGTGCTGTTTGAATACCTGCAATTATCTCCAAGAAGAAGGCAGAGAGGAAGAAGGATTCAAAGGTCTCCATCTCCACCAAACAGAACTCTCTCAACTCCTCCACCTGAGCGGCCTTTCTTTCAGTATACAAGGGTTTTAAGACCAATCAGAATGGCGCAACCAGTGAACCCCTATGTCAACTTCACAGGCAGCAGCCCACTTGCTCTCAATGCACAAAATCCAATCCCAGTTGCAGCACTGAAGAACATTCCATACTTTACTGGGGAAAATCAGACCACTCCTGGTGATCATGTCAAGGACATTGCTAACATTTGTGCAATCCATGAGATTAATGAGATGCAAGTAGCTGTCAAATTGCTGGCGTCTTCATTCAAGGGAAAAGCATTGCAATGGTTTAGGAGCCTTGAAGCTGGCTCTATCACAAACTGGAATCAGCTGTGTATTGCACTTCACAATCAATTTGGAGAGAAGGGAGACAACTTGTCTCTTTTGGAGCAGCTAACAACCATCAAGAGAGCTTCCAATGAGCAGCTAACTGACTTCAACTTCAGATTTCAAAGGTCTTGGGATAGAATTCCAGTGGCAGTCAGGCCAACAGCAGAAGGTGCTTTTCTATATTACCTTAAAGCTTTAAATTCTGATATTTCTGTGTTGATTCAATCTATGGGAGGCACAACTATCCCTGCTGCTTATAGTATTGCCATTAGAGCTGAAAATTGTCTGATTCAAGCTGGCAAGCTAGCTCCTAGGCCTCCAATGCCATTATATCCAAGTTTAGAGAGCCCAAGTACTAGTCAAGTACCTGTCTTAGCTCCTATTCCCACTCCTAGGAATCAGAGTTCAAATGAAGCTTCCACTTCATCTCCAAGTGCCCCAAATGAGCTTCAAGAAGTCATGAAGCAACTGCAAAATTTAGGTAATGAGCTGGTCACACTTAAGAGACAGCAAACTCAAGGTTTTAGACCTTCGTATCAGCCTCAAGCTCAACCTAATAGGCAGCCATATCAGCCTCAAAGGCCACCCAATCCAGCTGCAAATATGAATCAAACAAGGCCTCCTGCCAATAAACCATTCCAGCCCTATAATCCAAATGCCATATCTGCCTCTAAGGCATTAGTACCAGCACAAAACAACACTGCCCAGGAGTATGATTGGTGTTTTCCATGTAATGAGCCTCATAATCAATCCATGTGCTTCAATGGTGCTTTGACCCAAGCTTTAATGGTAACAAGTGCTGGTGTGGAGGGTGAGAGTAGTCAAGAAAACAGCCAACAACAAGAAACATTCCAACAGCAACCTGCCCCAAATGACACCACATTGGTAAATTGGCAAGCAGAGGATTTCTGTGGCATGAATCAGGCAGTTTCTCAAGGTGTTGCTGCCAACACAAGGTCAAAAAGGAGAAATTTGGGTGAAGAACAGCCGTTAGCCCCAGCTAATCCACAACCTTCCACAGCTCCACAAATGATTGGCAAGCAAAACCCAGTTTCAAATGCACAAGGGCAGTCAAGAACAGCCCCTAGGCCAACTCAAATGCCAGCTGTTGCTGCCCACATACAAGGAGCAAATGTGCAGACCAAGGGACAGCAGAGAGATCCTTCATCACCATTCAGTATCATTGATCAGATGAAGAAGACAAACGTCAATATATCTATGTGGGAATCGCTATCCATCCCAGGCCAAAGAAATCTGCTGCAAGCTGCCATAAAGGATTGGCCAACTTCGAATCAGCAAGTCCAAATGCAGGAGAAGGTACTCACAAATGCTGCCCACCCTCAAGGAAATCATGGAGCACAACAAGGTAGAATGCTGAAGCCTCCCCCTTTCTATGTTTCGTTAATCATTGGAAATCAGCTAGTGCATAATTGCATGATAGATTCCGGGGCAAGTAGCTCAGTTATGCCTAAACAGATAGCTGATCAGTTAGGGCTCCAGTATGAAATAACATCTAAGGGAGTAGTGCAGCTGGATGGGACAGCAATAGCAACAGTTGGAGTGATTAGAAATTTGAGTCTTACCTTGCATGCATGTCCAAATGTTGTTGTCTTACAAGATATATCAGTCATAGACCTTCCACCACTCTTTGCCCTCTGTTTGTCAAGAGATTTCACTGCCAAAATTGGGGGATATTTGTCCGCTGATTGGTCTCACATGCTATTCAGAACGAGATATGGGACTAAGGCCACAATTAGGTCAGAACCTATTGCAGACTTCCACATTGAGCCCTATACTCCAAGTCATATTAATGCCAATTGCTCAGCATTTGATCAAGAAGATCACCTTGGCACTGATGAAGCCGACACTAAGGTTGGAAGTATTCCAGATTTGACTCTTGATGAATGGGCAAACAAGGTACATGCTTTTGATCCTTATCAAGAAGTAGAAGAATCTGAGCTAGGGGTCTATTGCATACACGAAGAAAGTCAACCTATTCCTAGCATCACCAAGCCAAACCACAAGGATGACAATGAAGTATGGCAGCTGTTTTTCGATGGATCAAGGAGTAGACAAGGTGCAGGAGGTGGAGCCATGCTTGTTTCACCTCAAGGAATAAAGCATTATTCAGCTTTTAGATTTCAATTTGCATGCTCCAATAACACTGCTGAATATGAAGCCTTGGTGCAAGGGATGCATTGGGCAATCAAGAGAAAGATAAAGAACTTGCAAGTTTTTGGGGACAGTGAGCTGATTGTAAATCAGGTCAAGGGACAACATGCTGCCAAAAATGATCTACTCAGATGCTACAAGAACAGGGTGTGGGACCTCATGGAAGATTTTGAGGGCTTTGGCATCAAATCCATCCCTAGGAAAGAGAATCAAGCTGCTGACAGGCTTGCAGCAGTAGGGGCAGCCTTTGACATTATAGAAAACATTCAACAAGACAAGGTACAGCCAAACATCCACGTGATTGTGAGGCCTTCAGTGCCGGATAACGATGTCAGTTGGCAAGTATTTGAGAATGATCAGCAAATCATCCACTTCTTGCAAGAAGAAGCTGAGTTCTCAGCTAAGAATCAAGAGAAGTTGGAACAGCAATATGGTGACCAGGTGATACAGCTGAGAACTGACAAGCTGCCCAAGGGACTTATCACCTTGGAGTCCATTTTTAACCCCAATGATCAGTTTAGAAAGGAGAAAGCAAACATTCAGGTTAAGAGAGAAGATTCGGTATCCATCTTGGTAGAAGAGAACAAGCCATTGCAAATTGGAAAGATGACAACTGAACAGGAAAGGTATGAGTTCATACAGCTATGTCAAGAATTCCCTGACGTGTTTGCTTGGAGTTATGAAGATTTGAAAGGGTTCAATCCCAACTTAGCTCAGCATACCATTGAATTGGACCCAAATACTAAGCCTATCAGGCAGAAACAGAGACCAGTCAATCCACACATGGAGCCTCTCATGAGGAAAGAATTGGACAAGCTGATTGAGTCAAGCAATTATATTCCCAATCAAGCATTCTAGTTGGGTTGCCAACTTAGTTCCAGTCAGAAAGAAGAGTGGAGAGATCAGGCTATGTGTTGACTTCAGAGATTTGAATAGAGCCTCTCTCAAGGACCATTATCCACTCCCTTCCATGGAGCAAATACTGCAGGTCGTAGCTGGTTCAGAAAGGTTTTCACTACTTGATGGTTACTCAGGCTTCAATCAAATTATGGTAAAGGAGGAAGACCAGTTCAAGACAGCCTTCACAACCAAATGGGGCACATATGCTTACAAGAAGATGCCATTTGGACTGTCGAACGCCGGAGCAACATTCCAGCGAGCTATGGATATGGCATTCAAAGGCTTGATCAACAAGATAGTGCTGATATACTTAGATGATATTACTGTCTTCTCAAAGAATGCTGCAGACCATCTCTTTCACCTCAGGCAAGTGTTTCAGAGGTGTAGAAAGTTCGGTGTGTCTTTGAATCCTAAGAAGTGCATCTTTCTTGCACATGAAGGGAAGCTCCTTGGCCATATTGTCTCCAAGGAGGGATTAGCAATTGATCCAGAGAGGGTCGAAGCCATAAGAGCTCTACCATTGCCAAGCCACAAGAAGGCCCTTCAGAGTTTCCTGGGAAGGATAAACTTTGTTCGGAGGTTTGTCCCAAATTTTGCAGCCCTTGTCAAGCCCATCACTAAAATGTTAAGAAAAAGCATGGCTTTCAAATGGACGGCAGAAGGCAAGGAGAGTTTTGAAGCAATCAAAGAAGCCATCTCCCAGGCACCCACTCTCATCAACCCAGACTTTTCCAAGGATTTCATCCTCTATGCATTTGGAGGTGATGACACTATTTCTGCCATTCTGGTACAGCAGAACAAAGATAATGATGAGCAGCCGATTGCCTTCTTCAGCCAGAGCCTAGGTGACTGCGAAATGAGGTACTCTTTTATTGAAAAGCATGTGCTTGCAGTAATCAGAAGCTTGAAGAAATTCAAGCATTTAGTCTCAAACAACAAGATACAGTTGCTAGTCTCGCATGCTGGGGTTAAGGATTTCCTCCTCAACAAGGATTTGAATGAGAAAAGGGCAGGTTGGATCACCCGTGTCATGGAGTATGACATTGAGATCAAGATCACCAAGCTGGTAAGAGGCAAAGGTTTGTGTGAGCAGCTCGCTTCCAAACAACCAGACAACCCAGAAGATGAAGAAGACGCTGTCCTGCTATTACAAGATGATCAAAAACAGGAAAATGATGATGTGTCCACTCCCTGTTGGACTCAGAATATGATACATTTCCTACAGACGGGCATGTGCCCTCTAGAAATGAGCAAAGCAAAAAGAAGATACTTCAGGTTGCAGGCAATTCCATATGCCATCATTGATGGAGTTTTGTTCAAGAAGGACGTCAATGGAGTGCTGCTGAGATGCATTAACACAGGTCAGATCCAAGGGGTATTAAAAGAGTTTCATGATGGACCAGCTGGTGGCCATTTTGCACCAAGAGTGACAGCTCTGAAAATCATGAAGGCTGGTTATTATTGGCCTAAAATCTTCAGTGATTGCTATGCATGGATCAAGAGGTGTAAGAATTGTGCATTCTTCACAGGAAAAGAGAGACTCGCTGCCCTTCCATTGCATCCAATTACAGTAGATCAGCCATTCATGCAGTGGGGTTTGGACTTCATTGGAGTCATCAATCCCAATTCGAGCCAAGGGCACAAATGGATTCTGACAGCCACAGACTACTTCACCAGATGGACAGAAGCAGTAGCACTCAAAGAGGCGAATGAGTCTAGCATCTTGGACTTTTACGAAGGGATAACTACCAGATTTGGTGTACCTGCTACAATAGTCTCTGATAATGCATTGGCATTCATCGGATCTAAAGTGACTGAGTGGGCTGTCAAGAACGGGATTTACCTGAGCACTTCATCAAACTATTACCCTCAAGGTAATGGCCAGGCCGAGTCTACAAACAAAAACTTGCTGAGGATCATTAGGAGGACTCTTGATGAGAATCAGAGGGCTTGGCATACCAAACTGAAATCAGCCTTATGGGCTGATAGGATAACTCCCAAAAGATCCACGGGTAACTCTCCATTTAGGCTTGTCTACGGAAGAGAGGCAATCTTGCCCATGTCACTTGAGTTGCCAACGTTGGAACTCATGAAACAGCTGGAGTTGCTAGAGTTTGAGCCCATGGAGGTGAGGTATGCAGAGTTGATGGAGCTGCAAGAGATCAGAGATCAGGCATCCCAAGCAATGGAAAAGGATCAAGCTTTGATCAAAAAGACCTTTGATAGGAAGGCCAAAGACAGATCTTTTCAAGTAGGAGATCTAGTGCTGAAATGGGATGTGGACAGAGCAAAACCAGGAAGGCATTCAAAATTTGATGCCATTTGGAGTGGCCCATACATGGTCACAAAGTGCAAGAGCAACAATGCTTTCCAATTGGCCTCATTGGATGGTGAAGAACTGCAGATTCCAGTAAATGGAATCTATCTCAAGCGTTGCTTCTAGAGGGAGGTTCACTACACCTGTAGATATTAGATTAGATTTTCTTTCCTCCAAGTGCTTGTGCACATTGTTTTGCTGTAGGTTAGTTTTGTTTTCCCTAAGTGCCTTGGCACAGCTTGCTGTCCATGGAGATGTTTAGCATGTCTTTGCTTTCATCAGGTCACATTCCATCTTCCCCCTTGCACATTCTGAGTCAGTTTGGATTCTAACAGAATATTTGATGACTCCATGCCCAATGGATTGCTTCAGGCAACTGGTCTTTCCATCTAGCAGGCAGATGATCCCGCTGAGTCGCCAAATTGTTATCCAAAATTCACCCCCCTAGGGTAAATTTTGATAACATGCATCAGAAGATTCAAATCCCAAGCAAATTGATTGATTCAGAGCAAAATCAGGTTTCTAGGGTCCCTTCAGGTATTTTTCTAACTCCCCTGGCCGAAGAAACAGGGAGCAAGCTCTGAGAAAATGCAAAAAAGTTGCAGAAAGGCAAATAGGTTGATCCAGGAAAGAGTGTGAAAATTGGCTAAGTCCTGCTCAAGGTAGCATTTGGGACAAGTGGGACAAATGGAAGCGGATCGGCCGAAAAGCCTCTAGGCGGCCCAAATTGCATTTGGGACAATCGGGCCAGAAGTACGCGGCGGGCGCGAAAAGCCGATCCGGCCGAAAGAGGAAGAAAAATTGGCTAAGTGTTGCTCGGGACGTTTGGGACAAAAAGGCCCGAACCGGCCGGTTCGGCCGAAATGAGCACAGGCAGTCCAAAAGAAAATGGGACAAATGGGACGAAAGTACGCGGCGGGCATGAAATGCCGGTTCGACCGAGAGAAAATCGACTAACTGCTGAGAGGGACAGTTCGGGACAAGCGGGCCGAAAAGGCGCGAACCGGCCGAACCGGGTGAAAGAGGTCAAAACAGTCCGAAGGCAATTGGGACAAGCCGGGCCAAATGCCCGAACCGGCCGAATCGGCCGAAATCAGCACAAAGGGCCCAAAATCAAATGGGACATCTGGGACAAAAGGAGGCGAAGGGCGCGAAAAAGCCGGCAGGGCCGAGAACCATTTAGAAGCCGCCACGTGTCTCAGGGAAAAAGGGTCAAAAAGGTCAAAGGGCAAGTTTTAAAAGGTCAGCCCGAACCAATGAAATAGCGCCACGTGTCCAGTTAAGGGCCCCACAAGTGAATTTCAAAATGAAAGCCCATGAAAGATGGAGGAGAGAGAATTGCTCGTCCAATCAGCACGTGCCACGTGTCGTCCAGGTGGCAGAGCACGGGAAAGGATTTCAAAACACGCTTTCGCCTGTTTTGTGCCCTAGATCTTCAGATCGCCATAACTTTTGATCCAGAGCTCGGATTTGCACGTTCTTTATATCAACGGAAAGCTGGTGAAATTCTCTACACGATTCCAGGGTCAATCTTGCATTTTGGAGTAGTCTGGAGGGAGAAAAATCGAGAAACGGCTCTGACGCGTATTCATGGCCGGAAATGACATTCCAGCGACCAGAGTTAATGCAGAATGGGTCGCATTCTCCTGTAATCCAGTCAAAATGATAGGGTATGGGTTTGTAAGGTCCTCCATGCCATTTTAATACACCTGTAGTCAAGAAAGAATGGGCTCCCATGCCTTTGTATGTCTCCTGTTCCCTGGGTTCGACCCTTGCATTTTAAAAGCCAGTTTTGGGCTCATTTCAAAGGGGAACATTTTTGGGCATAGCAGACTTCTTCTTTCACCTTCTTCAAGGGATTGATGAAGTATCAGACCTCTCCAAGGATTGTAACAGTTTTCTTTACCTCTCTGAGGGTGTAATGCGTATTTTGATATTAAATTGATAATGCAAGCTCTGTGAATGGGTTTCAATCCTCTGTTTGTATTATTTGCTTGATTTCAGATGCTAAATTATACATTATCAGTCTGTGTATGTTTTTATGTTGTGAACCTTGGTCTGTGTCTATTTGCATGACTAATATGTTTCACCACTCCTTTTTGGTGCATCACCATCTTTAGTTAGTTTCAATTTTTTGCACTTCTACCCCTGTCTCCTTGCAAGTTAGAATAGGATTAGGATCTAAACCTCTGTAGTTTTGCAAAATATAGATCTAAATCAGAGGAGTTTGAGGAACCAGCCTCTAATCTGGAGATTCCTCTCTCAGTTTCCAAGTCCCACACTTGGAGAGAGGTTTCCATGTTGTGCAATTACACTGGATGCAAGAGTGATCAACCTAGAAATCTGATCAGCGTCCAGGGGTGCTGTAATTTTGCACTTATGTGCTGGTAACCACATTATTTTTTCCAAGGTTGTGTATGTGCAGAGGACCATACATCTATTTTAGTGTGGGGTGGAGTAATGCAAAGTATAAGCCTGTTTGAGCTAATACAAGTTAAGTGGCCCAGTAGAAGGAAGCACGTAAGGTTGAGAAGCGCGTAGAGGAAATGGTGGATGATAAATTTTGGTGTCAAGAAGGATTTAAAATAATACCACATAAAAAGGATGAAGAGTGTAGGAACAACATGAGGTAGGTGAGGGAAAAAATTGGGAAAGGACAAAGAAGTGCCTTCGGCATTGGTGATGTAAGCGTAAGAGTCTTCAGTCCATTTGGATTTTTTTGCACGCCAAAAGGTTGTAGAGGGTTTTTTCACACAGGATTAGGCATGTGGGTAAAAGTCCTTGAGGTCATATTTTAAGGAAAAATACATTTAGTGTCAAGTACATTAGTAGGTGCTATAACATTTAATGCTGGAAAGAAGGAAAAGCTATAAATATGAAGTAGGCACATCATTATTTTACCTTGCGATTACGAAGTGAAAGAAGCTCTTGAACTAGGGCATCCAAAGAGAAATTTTGTGAAGAAGAAGAATCAAAGAAATTTGATTGTGTGACTAGAGTAGATCTGCAAACCAGAAGTGAAGGAGTACATAGGCATGAAGAAAGTTGGTTGAGTGGTGCGCCATCTTGTGGAAGGATTTCCCAGTTAGGGTTTGGTAGCTAGGGCATGAAGGAAAAAGGATTTCTTCGCAAGAGTGAGATTTGGGATTGAGAAAAAGTAGTAGAGAAGAGAAAGGGGAAGGAGTTTTAAGTTTATCCCAACCAAAAATTATGGCACCTAAGAAACCAACCATTTCACCAAAGAAAAAAAGGGCAAGGGTAAAGGAAAGCAAACAAAATATTGTCATCATGAGCTCCAATGAAGAATGGTATGCGGAAATGCAGTACCCAGATGGGGTATTGCTAGGAAAAGAGTGGGAGTGACACTTGTGAAAGATGGTCGTGAGCGTTTATAACCATCACATGAGCACAACTGAGAAAGAAATGGCGTTAGAGTTGGTTCATCCAACTAACAAGAGGATGCCAGATGGAATGCCCATTTACATCGACAAGGTGAAGGTCAAATTAGAGAAGGCTGGATTATTACAACTGTATGAGTTGCCTTACTTTGGAAATCCTGAGTGCATTTATCAATGGTTGATGTCACGTGTACATGAGGATTACTTTTATTTTTTGGGGCACAAGATGTGCATAACACCACAACTGATATCCAAGTTCACAGGCCTCATTTGAAGGAGATAGCATAGATGATGATCTGAGTGACAAGGAGGCTATCAAGGAGACTGTAGCCATGTATGACTACAAAAAGGGTCACAATACTTTGACATCACCAAGATTCTAGACCCTATTATGAGGATGGCCACATGCTTGGTGACCAAGCTCAATGATCAGGAATGATGGACACAAGTGAACAAGGCATGGATAAATGTATGCCAAGAAGATATCAGAGGGAACCATCTATAACTTGTCCATTTCATCACGGATGAGATCATAAGCAACATGCAAGAGGGAGATAAGGTATTATTCAGTAACGTCCTCCTCACCATTATATTCTTGGAGATTGGAGTTTCCAATGGGCCAGAAAAGTTTGTTTGGGAGTATCCAGAAGAGGATCCCTCACCCACAAAAAGGTTTACAAAGTACACTTGTGAAACCATGACGACCGCTCACAAGGCATGCTTGGAAAAGTGGTATAAGTGAATGCACGATGCATTCAGAGTACAATGGAAAATTCCAAAGTAGTTACTAGTGCTCGTGGATGGAGAGGAAGAATTTGTAGTGTACCAACACTCTTCATTAGAATATTTACATTACAGATGGGACTATGAATCCATGGTGCAACCTACCCTTCTCCTTCACCGCACAATACTTCCAAGCTGGATTCAATCAGTTCAAGGAGGCCAAGAGACTAAGGTTCAACCTTAGTGAGGTAGATCTAGACCACTGCGAGCTGCGTTAGAAGCTCCTCTACCCAAAGAAGCACACATACATGGAGAAATATGTCTCCCACGAAGTACAAATGATGAAGCCTTTAACACTAATGATTGCAGGGAGGACTGTAACAAGGGTATATCTGCGCATAAGGCCAAAATTTGAAAAGGGAGCTTACTTGGAGAATTATTTCTCCATTCTTGAAGACCCTATAGGAAGGAAGAAGGCCATGCCAAGGAAGAGAGAAAGAGAAGAGGTGCAAGAGAAGAAGGCACCAAGTGTTCAAACCACACAATCGGTGGGCACGCCGGAAGCAAGCACTAAGCCTAGTACTTACGCACGGAGAAAGAAGTCTCCTGTCAAGGAAAATACCCTAGAAGAAGAGGTGCTAGAGCATGAAGATCACCTCACCCATGAGGAATCACCAATGAAGAGATCACCTATCAAGGAGAAAGAAAAATAAGAATCTCTTGTACTGGAATCCCTAGTAAGGAAGATGCAGAAGGTGACGGATGAGGTAGACTCAGAAGAAAAGGAGAGTCTAGATGCCTACATCGGTGATAAGGATGATGATGATGAGCCTGAAGGAGGTGAAGACCATCCAATCTATGAGGTACATGATTCTGAGGAAGAAGGAGATGAGGATTATAACAAAGAGGATGAGGAGAAGAATGATGAAGAAGAAGTTGAGGCTCAAGGAAAGGGGATGAGTGGAGAAGTAAATATAAAGGATCAAAGGACCCCAAGCCTCATGAAGGAAGATAAAGAAGAGGCCATAGAGAGAGAAGTGGTGAGAATTATCAAGGACCTAGTGGAACAAGAGGTAGAATGCAAAACATAGATGAGGTGCTGAAGGAAGTTGAGGAGGAAAGCATAGGAAAAGAATATGGCAGCATGGGGGAGATCCCAGTTTGGATGTAAGCTTTCCAAGGGTTACACGCATAGGGAGGAAGATCACAAAAGCAACACAAGGTCAAGGAATGGGCTACATCGATGATCTGAAACAAGGTGTTGCGTGCACTGCTTTCAGAGCACCATACCAATGGAACAACTCTTGGCCATGGATTCATTTGATGAGGAAGGTGCATACCCTCAGACGAGGAAAATGCTATCATGGGAATTTGAGTCCCACATTGATGAGCCCAAATTTGAAATAAGCCAAGGAGCATTGATGAAGGTGCCAGAAATAAAAGGAATAAACCCCTTGGTGAATTCTCAACAATTATCAGATGAGAAAATATGCAACGTGCTCAAAAAAATTTTCAGTTGAGGTTGAAGCCAGACTCTTCAGAAGAAATGACAGGGTGAAGTTCCTAGAGGTAGAGCTGGAGAAAAAGGAGGAGGAAATCCTTAAGAAAAGTAAGGACCTGAAGTAGGAGGAGCTAATCAGCTCTCAGTTAAGGCATGAGTTAAAAGATGAGAAGGAAAGGGTGTGCAAGGCATACAAGAAAATAGAGATGATCATGGATGCCATTGTCTTGAAGCATCCAGACTTAACACCACCTGCACAAAAATATGGATCAACCTTACAGTGCCTAGAGGACTTGACCCACATACTCACTATGGAGAGGTGGCCACTTGCCTTAGAATCCATAGAAGAGGCATTAGCACACTAAGAAAAAGAGGATAAGATGAAGGTTGGAGAAATTGTTGCTCAGTATAATAAGATCCTCGCCAATGTAAAAGACATCGTGCAAGTTACTGAGGCTCCCTATGAGAATTGCATGGATAGGGATAAAGTGGAAAGTATCTTGGTTTCCACCCATGAAGAAGAAATCAAGGAGTTTTAAAAAAATAATAAGGGGAATAGGGCTGAGTGAGACAAAATCCTAGCCAAAGTGGAAAATAAATCAGAGGCCATTGAGACCTTGTGGGCTCAATTAAGAACCGACTGAAATAATTATACCCCCAAATCACTCAGAGGATGGACGCGCTCGAGGATTTAGGAAAACAATTGGAGGGGATTATGGAGACAATGAATGCCAAGGGAGAAGGGATAAGCTTTGAGGAGGTAAGCACCCTAGTGGGTGACCTCTGTCAGCAAGCTCATAACAAGGTCGATGCTTGGGGAAAGTTAGAAGAAGAATTAGGGAAGGATTTCCCTCTCCTCCTCCAGCGAGTGAACAAGTTCCCCATTCTTTCATTCTTTTCCCCATTTCTTCATTCCTTTATTCTTCCATTCCAACCATTTTTAAGAGCCCATTCATTCTTTATTCATTGAAGAAAGTGTTTCCAAGGATGGAGAACAGGTGTAGTGTGGGGTGATGTTGGGCCTCTGAAATATTAGGCTAAGTACAAGAAGGTGCATGGGCACATGGGACCTAGTTGAAGAAGGGTGTGCGGGGGTTGAAGGTGACGCAGGGAAGGGTTCTAGCAGTAGTTTTGTCAAAACACATGGCGTGCATGCATAAGGAAAGATGGTTTTTGGACTTAGCCATATTCGGCATCCCAGGAAGCACACGAGAAAAGCATATGACCCTTGTGGATAAGGTGCCATCTTGGTGACTGTGGGATCAAAAAGGAATATTCCTGGCATGTGATGGAAGGTTCTAGAAGACATCATTACAAAAAGTGGAGAGCTCGGATTTGTGAAGGCATGCTCTCATGGAGGACCACTTCGACACTTGGCAACTGATCTATAACTTCAGAAAGGCATGGTAGTGGTTGCTAAGGTTATAAATACAAGCGCTCGATAAAAGAAAAGAAGGAGGGATAAGAGAGGAAAAGCTCTAAAGAAATATAATTGAGGGTTCTAGGGGTTAGGGATTAGGAGAACTCTAGGAGTGATGGCACATGTTATAGGGGGATGGGTCTGCATTATCATTTTTTAGTAAAAATAAAATAGGTATTTAGTGGAGTCCTTGGTTTATTTAAACTTGGAAGGATATTTTAATATTGACCTAGCCAACTAGCTCACCAGCCAACTCGGGGATCTCTTCATTTTGCATGGTGTGGTTGCTTATTTATTCCCCAACGAGCTTTAAACTCCTCACATTTTCCAAGTTAATCTATCGATTGGTGGGATCTTGATGTTTCCTTAGTCGTATTATTTAGCTTATCTCGTCAACTAACTCAGTTATGCTTGACATGTTTTGCATGGTTCGGTGATCATTTAGTCACCTCGAACACATGTTTTATGGTGGTTTTAATTAGCCTTAATGGATCCTCACAAAGCGCTCACCTCACATTGGCCTCCACACTGACCTTGTCTCGGGCTAGTTCTCTTAATTTGCCATGAGCCGAGTCACTTACTTACCACGTACCTGTATTGATAAGATTGATCACCACTCTTTTACCAGTTGGGATGTTTCCCTAACTACCAACTCCTCATGTCAACCTATTGACTCAGCTTCTCTCTTGGCCTTGCATTGAAAGCCACCCTCCAGATGACTCATCACATTAACTCCCGTCAATCACTTTTCTCCATAACTCCTCAGTAGCCCAACATGTTGACTTGACTAATGTGGAGATTAACTACCCATTTTCCTTGAATATCTCTCTGTATTGTCTCTTCTAGTATGGGAACCTGACCATCATGTTAACATGGCAAGATCAACATGTTTTCATGACATAAAAATCTGTAAGTCTGTAGTGGTGGATTTTTCCAACTTTTGAGGCCAATTTTCCTATGCACCAACTAGGTGAGTTGGTTTGATATTCCCACTTTTCCACCAACTTGCGAAACCACCATGTGACCTTTGTGAACCATCCACCAATTTGCCTCAAGCTCATCACTTTTGACTTTCCCAAACTTGGCATCTGCTCACATTCAACTTGGTCAACTCACTACTCATCGGGCTCCTTTTTGAGCGAGCTCAGTTGTGCAGTATTGTGACATGTTCACAACACCGAGTGATGACCAAACCATTTAATATCTCCACATCCTAACATGCCTCAGCCAATTCCTTGTGAATTTCCCCATGCGAGCTCGACGTTTTTTCCTTTAGCTCCTAGTTCTTGATGAATCAACGAGACGATACCCATGCTACTTGTTTATGCACAAATTGGTCTTATGTGCCTTTCATGTTGAGCCCGATATCCACTATGCTACCATCATGGATAAAACTATGAACTAACTAAGACGTTGAGTTTCAATGTGATCTACTCCTCACATTGACATAAACTTTTACCTCCCATCACCTGCTCCTCTATACTGGTTCACTATGTCCAACCGTTGCCAAGATAATGTGATGATTCCGATTGAGCTTAACCAATTGATCATACCCATGCCCATGTTTGATCTCAAAAATCCTATGTGGCTTCACTTATTAACTTGACTCAATCTAACGACTCATACGCTAATCTTGAGAGGTCTTGTGATGCATGACTGTGTCACTTGATCAATGTTGGTTCACTAAGCCATTTAATTTTTCTACACCATTATTTCCACAACATCAAATTGTTGAGCTAACATATCGATTTCTTTGTGATACTCAACCAATTTCAAGAAAAATTGGTTTGAGCTCGAATGAGTTATTTCTAATGTCGTATCAACATTTGATGCTTCGATACCAT
This sequence comes from Taxus chinensis, assembly GCA_019776745.2. NCBI lineage: Eukaryota > Viridiplantae > Streptophyta > Pinopsida > Cupressales > Taxaceae > Taxus > Taxus chinensis. The sequence goes on along the minus strand of CM034157.1, from coordinate 278,149,311 downwards.
TGCAAAAAAATTCTTCCATTGAGCTATACACTAGGTGGCTCACTAATGGGACACGTTGGAATTATCAATGCCATGTTACACATTCCAAAACTTGAACACCTTGAGCTAATTTTCCAATGTGAAAAAAATTAGACTCAACTTGGATACCTCAAATGCATTCACCAATGTAACCCGACTATAACTCACTTCACTTGTTTAGTCTGACCAAGCACAATCATCTGATGAATTCGTGACCTTAGAGATGATCCATAAGCTTAAACCCTAATACTACCTATCCCTCCTTAACCTCCTTTGTGAAATCGAGTTTATTACCGTGCCAACTTGATTTAGGTCTACAACATCACTCATGGGTCCTTCCTGTGTGAGTATTAGCTCAACTCAGCCCAAGACTTGGACTCGATTGACTCCAAGTTAGCTACTGACTCAGCTAATCCGATCACAACATCTTGGTCGCACCGTCTTAGTCTGAGTTCAAGTGATCCTCTGTCACCTACTACATGTTAGTCCTTTAACTCTCAAACTTTATTCCACGTTCCACAATGGTTTGAGTCTCTATGGATGTGTTATATCATTGTTGATCCATTGACCTCCACGGTATATTGATGAATCGTCCCGAGCTCACCTCAGTGTGACTTGCATCCATGGGTCACTCGACGAGACTACAAATCCGAGTAAACTAACTCACTCAACCATCTTTTTCAATTTTTCAAATGTGTGAGCTCCCTCACTGATCTTTACTCACGAATCTCTGAGCCAGCTCATGGATGAGTTTCCCTTCCATTTCGATGCTTAACATACCCACAATAAGCTTGGTTCCTCACTTTGCCTTGGAGCCATACAAGTTTTTCAAATTATTTATTTTTACCATACATCGAGTTATTGGTTTAAGAATTCAAGCCATTGAATTAAACCTTGACCTACAGAACAACTTGCTTTTGAACCTAGTAGACACATGACTGACTTGATAAGACACTTGAGATCTTACTCCATTGTGTGTTCTAAGCCTTCCATAGCCTTGCTAAGCCCAATTTACCCTTGCGTTCCATTTAATCCCCCAGTGATTTTCCTATGAGCACGATGATGCTTAGCGTTAGAAAGATTATCGATCCATCCAATAATTTCTTGACATTACTTGATCTCATAGGATTATCTTTGAGTCGGCTCACCTAAGTTCCTTTAGCAAGCATTGAATACCCTACCTTCTGTGCTGCGAGTTTAGAATGAATCGGTCTTTGCCAAGTCTTTTCCAAGCCATTTTGTTAACTCAACTATTTAGCAAGTAAATCACACTATTTAGTAACATGGCTCACCCTAGATAACTCAACAAACACCATTTAGGAAAATTGTTAGAGTATGTTAATCAGCTCTATGAGCTACTTGGTAAGCCATTTGAGCTTAAAACCTCATTTGGATTTTACACACCTAAGTCCTTAAAATTTTTAATTTCCATGGATTTGCATGAACCATGAGAATCATGAAATGATAAAAGGATCCGCTAAATGTGATTAATCAATGTTGGCCACTTTTTCCCCTGTTGGTTGAAGATGGGCCCACAAGTTCCGGTTTTCGACTTAGGCCAACTTAGAACCTTTAAAGACCCAAAAAGGGAAGAATGAATCAAGATGCCTCTTAAACTAACTAGAACAAAATTCAACCATAATATCCTAGAGGGATTCATAAATAACTTTTCTGGTCCAGGGTCTGATGTACCTTCGTTATCCAATTTTTCCAAGTGTGTAAAATTAGATAACATTTACTAACACTTGCAAAACATGAGCTAATAGAAAATCTCCACGCACTTCGGAATGTCAATTATTCTTTAGCACTTGCTTACATTTGATTGGTTGTGCCTTCACATTTGTCATAGCTATGAAAGGAGAAATAATGGAATGGCTCTATATAGCCTTGCATTAAAAATTTTAAGTCTGAGGGACTTAGAATTTTTTTCTCTTTGAATTGATACTGCCACGTGTCTGAATTTTGATTTTATGCTCTCCCCACTGACTTGTTAACCTAGCTATAACATGGACATGAATAAATATGAATTCTAAAAAATTCTACGAACTTGAACTCTGCCAGGTCTGAAACCTTCTTAGGTTATCCAGAATGATGCTATGTGTCTTTGCTTGATGTTGCGTTAAATTTGAGAGGAAAATGAATGCCAACTGACCTTTTAAATACAACCCGCTAATGAATAAGATAATTATCCCATGGGTTTTGAATACCAACGACTAGTGCTTTTGGGTAATGGAATTTGAAATCCGTTTAATCATCCCAGAACTATAAAATGGCTAAGTCATTTTTTAATAATTTATTCTAAATTAACTTGGGGGTTAAATTTGGGATAAAAATTTTGGTGACCTTTAAGGGAAATTTTCCTGCTGAATTTTACCAATATCCTTTATGTAATCCATTGGGAATGGAGTCAAGCCCAAAATTTTTATAAACTAATCAAAAACATTAAAATTATTACCGCCGAGCCATTATGAAATTAACACAAAATGTAACTATTTGAAGCTGATATGTGGAGCTCTGAATGACACTCTGAAACTGCTCTAGCTATTTGATTCCACCATGAAACCTGATTTGAACTAATATGGGGTTACATTGGTCTGCTCTTGAAGATGATGCTTAGGAGTTTTTATTTTCTTTAAAAATTGTCTCAAAATGCTGCAATTTTTTTACCAAGGAAGAGGCACCATGGCTCTGAACTAAAATTGATATTTTGGACACGAAGAATTCACATTGAAAGTTTCCCCAAAATCAGATTTGGAAAAGAAATACTGCCTAAACTAAACTAAACAATGAAAATAACATCAAAGCATGCAAAAATATGTAAAAAAATGGAAAATCATACATGTTCCAAGTGGATACATGTAGAGTGTGCAAAAGCACTTCTTCTACTGAAATAAAACCTACTCTAGCCTATTCTAACCAAATAGGAAAGGATCTAAGAAAAACCTACAATAGACAGGGATAAATAGTTTCCCTTTCTTACAATTTTAGACCATGCATTTAATTTGGCACTAAACATGGTCTTAAGTAAGAGTGAAAAATTAACTTGAATCTGGTTTTTCACCCTTTCCATCAAGATATCAAATAAAAATAGAAAAAAAATCTCTTTTATTTTTTATTCATTTGGATTTGAGAGGCATTACAGCTGATCCTTAGGACTTTGAACCTCCTCTTCATGCTTTGAATTGAGAATGACTGGTTGTAACTCTAATTTTGGCTCCAAGCTATCCAAATACCTAATTGGGCAAGGGGATTTTAGAACCAATGGGATGATCCTTGTGATTTTTCCATTCTTTTGAAGATTTCCCCACGAATGGAGGAAGCCTACAAAATTGGAGTTACCAATGGAACCATCTCCAAGCTGTGGGACCTTATGCACTTGAGATGGATCTCCAAAGAAGGTCGGTTCCTCTACCTATTTCTACTGTTACTACTACTCCTAATGCTGGAAAGGAAACACTAAGCTAAAAAATGCTAAGGGACTAGGGATAGAAGGATAACAGAAAGGAAAACTAAACTAAGGGAGGTGATAACACCAAAAAAGTGGGATGAACACTATTAATTCTAAGTGAAAACAAAGGAGAAAGCATGAGGGGAGGCTAGGCATATGTAGCACAGACCAGCAAGCATTTACACCATCAATTTCATGAAACACAACTAAAAAATGGCGATGCAAGGAACTTAAAGTGACACAACAAACACATAATGCAAATAACAGGCAAGAAAGAAGAAATAAAACATGTTAAGGCCAAAGATAGCCACAAAACAATGCTTCTATTACTTCCAGGTATGCACAGTTAGTTACAATGGCATCTGAAGGCCGATATTCACATGCATGAACTAGATCTAGAGGTCTACAACTCAAAATGTAGAGATAAAGAATCCTTAGCAAACACTAAAGGATGTAAAATGTCCAACCCTTTACAATGAGTCAAGCTCTTACATTTATAGATGAAGCAAAGAGAGGAGAAGAAGAGAAGGAGGAAAATCCAAATTGAAAGCTCAACCACCAGCCATAAATGCCTATAAGTCTACCTACAATTTGTTAAGTGCGGTTCTCCATGTCTATTTGGCATGCCAGAGAAGGAAGGAAGGTAGATCAGATCAAATCTGGTAGTTGAAGCAATCAGATCACATATTAATGGCATGAAAGACATTTTCCAGCTCCTCACCTACCAAATCCTATCTAAAATTTGAATTTGAATGGCTTAGCATGTAGCCCACATTAGCAACTTTCTGAAAATTTTGGGCGCACATGGATCTAAGCACTAGAACAGAAGTTATGACTATCAGAAGATTTGTAGTGCAAGCTAACTGGGCACACAAGACACGTGGCAGCATGCTGATTGACTGAAGAAATGGCCAACTGTGTAATTTTTTTGTCATTTCTGCCACGTGTCACACAATAGTTTATTGTAAGGATTTGGCACCCTGTTGGCATGATTTGATTGGTTGAGTGTGATACACTCAAGGTATGGTATATTTCCATGTGGCACAAAGAAAACAAAAGAAAGCGCAAATGCATGTGTTTGGAAGGATGAGGTGTGAAAATAAAATAGAGGGAAGGAATGCACAAAGGTAACACACACAAGAGGAAATGGGAGAAATAACCAAGGAAGAAACATATGGGAGAGGCACAATTATTACAAAATAATGTGCGAAAGGAAGAAAGCAAGAGAGTGCCAATAGGGACTTAGCTGATTTGGAAAGCAAGTTTAAGGCGTGCATGCAGGATGAATAACTACTGGGAAGAAGGTGAATGTGTAGAAGGTGCATGTGTAGGATGAGTGGAACAAAGAGGAAAAGGAAAATGGAAGGAAGGCATAAAAGTGGAGCGTGCAAGAAACGTGAGGAAATGCAGTGAAGGAAATGTGCCAAGTAGATAGCTGGAGTGTGTGCAAATTGTAGTGTAGAACCTCAGAGCCAAACTGTGAATGTAAGTTGTCCAAATAACTAGGGGAGTTATTTGGATAATAGTTTTGGTGACTTTCAGGGCCATCTACCTGCTAGATGAAGGAGATCAGTAGCCTGGAGCATCCATTGGGCATGGAGTCTGCTATGTAATCATGAAATTCTGATTGGGTGACCTTGATGAACTACCCCTTGAAGTCACTTGATGAAACATTTCTGAACTCTGTTCTGAATCCTACAAAACTGTTGAAACTACTGGAAGATGACTGGAATCCTAGAAGTAAAAAAGAGCGCACACGAGAAGCATGCGAGAAGAAAGAACTATATACAAACAAAAATTGTGTACGCAACACACTTGGAGGAATTAAAACTATTGTAATATGTACAATGATGTATATATAAAAACAAAATCAATGGAAGGGTTTAAGATAGATCCCATTGACTAGGATTGATAGTGATCCTCCATCAAGATGAGTCATCTCAAAAGAGTTAGCCTCTTTTCATGAAATGATGATATATGTGCCACTCCAAAGTGCATCAAAATTTGCATGCCACCTTGGTTTAGCTCTTTCAACATCCCACTTTAAGACCAAGTCCCCAACTTTGAAAGCTTGAGGCCTAGCCTTTCTGTCAAACCACTTCTTTGTTGCTTGTTGATGTTGTTCTAGCTTGATCATGGTAGAGTTTCTTGATTCTTCAAGTTCAACCAGCTCTACCATTCTAATTTCTCTCTGGTCTGCACCCTCTCAAACTCTCATGTTGAGAAAAGCTAATGAATTTAACTCAAGTGATCAAGGGAAGGGTAGCCTCCTTTCCATAAACCAATTTATAAGGTGAAGTTCCTATTGCCTTCTTCACTATGATTCTATCTACCCAGAGTGTGCGAGACCTTTGTATGCCACTATTTTTGGTTGATATTCATTGTGTGCTTCATGATCCTGATCAGGTTCTTGTTTGTTGACTCTTGCCAATCCATTGCCTTGAGGGTAATAGTTGGAAGAAGTCTTCAAATATATTCCAAGACTTAGAGCCCAATCAATATTTTAGTACCAAGGAAGGATTTTGCATTATCAAAGATAATGGTTTGAGGAACACCAAACCTTGTTACAATTTCCTCAGAAAGTCAAGAATGACTGACTCGGTTGATTATTCTTTGAGTGATAGCTTTTGTCCATCTTGTGAAGTAATTTGTAGCTGTCAACACCCACTTATGCCCAGTGCTTGAAGAAGGATTGATCATGCCTATGAAGTCAAGACCCATTTCACAAAATGTTGATCTACTTGGATTGGTTAGATGGGAAGCACTACCAATATTTTCTTTCTCACAAAGAAAGCACATTCTTTGCATTTCATGACCCACTTGTGCACGTCTGCAAATAGGGTAGGCCAAAAGAGTCCTTGCATTATGATCTTCATTGTTGTAGACTTGGTAGAGAAGTTTCCACCAGAGAATCCATCATGAAATTTGGCTAACACTTTTTCATTCTGCACACTATCAATACACCTTAACAACATGCCATCAAGATTCTTCTTGAAGAGAAGGTCATCAATCAACACATATGGGATAGACTACAACCTCAGATGTCTTCTCTTTGCCTTTTTAAACAGGAGGGTATGCACCCTTGGAAAGGAATGTGATCATGTCCTTCATCCAGTCATGTGTGCCAAGGGATGCATTCTGTTCAAGTTCTATGTGTGGGAGCATCTTCATCCAAAAATAATGAAGTCTCAATTTCATTGTGTGCATCCTCAGCAAGTTGTTTACAGAGTGTGCTACCTCTTACTAGCTTTGTGGCTTTGATAGTCACATCATACTCCATGATTTTGGTCACCCATCGTGCTCTCTTCTCATTGATTTATAGCTCCCATGATGAAGTCTCTAACACTTGTGTGTGAAACTAACACCTTGATGTGGTTTGTGGCGAGCATGATCTTGAATTTCTTGAGCACACATGATGGCATAAGACCTTGTTTTCCATGTGACTGTATCTCAATTCGTAATACTTCAGTGTTTCTCTAAAGAAATCCACTTGATGCTCCATCCCTTGTTCATTTTCTTGTGTTAGGACAACAACAACACTTGCATCAGTGCCATAAGCATAAAGGATAAAATCCTTTGAGTAATCTAGGTTGATGAGTGTTGGCACACAAGAAATCTCTTGCTTGATCTTGTTGAAGCTCTCTTTCCTTTTGTTGTCCATCTGAAGGTTGTGTCCTTCTTGAGCATGAGGGTGATGGGTCTTACTAGTCTTGCAAAGTTAGGAATGAAGCACCTAACAAAGTTGATTTTTCCAAGGAAGGACTGTAAGGATTTCTTGTACGCTAGAAACGAGAGGGCCAAGATGGCTGAAACACACTCAGGATCAATTGTGATGCCATCCTTTGAAACCACATGGCCCAAAGCTTTCCCTGTGCCACAAAAAATTGCACTTTCTTGGGGTTAAGAAACACCCCAAAATTTTTACATCTCTCAAAGACTTTCTCTAGGTGCGCCATGTGATCTGCGCTTTACTTTGAGAAGACTGTGATGTCATCAAGGTAAACCAAGATGAACTCATTGATGTATCCTTTGAAGGCAATATCCATGGTGCATTGAAACATCACGCATGTGTTTGACAGACCAAAGGGCATCTTCTGATATGTGTATGTTCCCCACTTGGTTGTAAATGTTGTTTTGAATTGATCCTCTTCCTTGACCAGGATCTGATTGAAGCCGGAGTATCCATCCAACATTGAGAACCTTTGCACCAGCCACAATCTGTAGAATCTACTCCATAGAAGGAAAAGGATAATGATCCTTTAGAGATGCCTTGTTCAAATCTCTGAAATCAACACAGAGTCTGATTTCACCATTGTTATTATGCATTGGAACAAGATTCACGACCCAGGTAGAGTACTTGATAGGAAAAATTATCTTTTCCTCAATGAGTTTAGATAATTATTTCCTCATGAGGGGATCTATCTTTGGATTGACTGGCCGTTGCTTTTTTCTGATGGGCTTGATACTAGGATCAAGGTCAATGGAGTGTTGAGAAACACTTGGATCAAAACCTTTGAGGTCTTCATACTCCCATGAAAATATATCACTGTATTTTTTACAGAGAGAGATGAAGGCATGTTTTTCTTCATGCATGCAAGCTTTACTGAGAAAAAACTCCTTATCATGTGCAATAGTGACTGGGGAGTAGTCTTCTTGCATCACACACATATTATTTTCTTCACCCTTGAACTCATCATCAGGGCTAAATATTTTCTCTAATGTGACCAGCCCTTTAGGAAATTTTTTTTCCTTTAGTTGGATCACTTGGTCACCATAGTTGTCATGCAAGTCAACTTGCATGCTTGATGAGAACTCAACTTCATTCTAGATGAACTGGACGATCTACGCATCACTGTCAAACACTTTCCAGTTGGTGTTGTTTTCTAGAATGGATGGTCTAATCACCATCTTAATGTGCTGAGTGTTCCCTTTGAAAAATTCCTCAGTAGGGGAGAACTGGGAACGGAGCGCAACCATCTGATCAGCTTCTTTTTTCATCTTGTGTGGCACCACCTATAGATTTAGAGCATCAAAGCTCTCAAGGAGGTCCCAAAATCTATGTTTATAAGCTTTGAGAAGCTTATTCTTTATCACAGTGCACTTGTTGGTGACCTAGTGGATAACCAATTTCGTGTCCCCAAAGATTTTTAGTGCCTTAATCCTTTTCTTTTCAGCAATAATTAGACCATGTACCAATGCCTCATATTATGCCACATTGTTGGAACATGCGGATTGTAACCTGTGTGTGAAGAAAAATTTCTAATATTTGGGAGAAATGAGAACAACACCTACACCCATGCCATTTTTACTTTTGGATCCATCAAAGTATAACTTCCACAGACCAGGGTTCTCTTCATTTTGCTTGAGTGCGCACAAAAACACAACTTCTTCTTCAAGGATGTAGTAGGTACCAAGCCCAGTTTCATAAGCTTCCAGCTCCTCAGCATATGGATCAAATCTATGGTGCCTTTCCCCATTCATCCAACACTAAGTTTGGAATATGAGGTGCAAGAGAATTCTCTTCAGAAAATGAAACTTGTTCTTCTTGGATTAAATAGTTGGCTTGGAGAGGGGATGGGACATATGACTCTACATGATAGGAAAATATTGGCTCAGCTTGTATGGTAAACCAGGTACCATACCTTGTCTTGAGTAACATATGGGTCCAATCAGAAGACAAGTAACCACCCACTTTAGCAGTAAAATTCCCTTGACAGGAAAAGGGAAAACAAAGGGGGTAGATCAATGATTGACACATCTTGAGTTATTGTGAGGCTTGGACATGCATGTAGGGTTAACTCAAGATCCTTGATGATTCCTAGGGTAGTGAAATTTGAACCATCAAGTTACAAGAATCCTTTTTTTAAGGGGCTATACTTAAGACCTAAGACATCAACAATTTTCTTAGGCATGACAAAGGTACTAGTGCCTGAGTCAATCATGTAGTTATGGACAATATGTTTGCCTATAATCAAGGACATATAGAAGGGTGGGGGTTTAATGACCTTACTTACTTCTCCTGTTCTTGGAAAATATTGACAAAAGCACATGATTTTTGAGTAATTCTGTCAGCATGTGGTAGTTGAGCAAAAGCTTCATGTAATAAGTCATGATGAGATGGAATGTTCAAGGCATCCCACATTATAAAACTTATGTTTGTCTTCTTCATCTAGTCAAAAATGCTGAATGGAAGTCCCAGTGACTTATGAATTTGAGGAACAATAACATCTTTTCTCTTTTTTTCAGGCATAGAGGCTTGACCTACTAAAGGAGGGGCGTGTGCTTCTTCAAAAGGAACATTGCATAGAGCCTCTCTTGTTCGAAATTGAGCACTTTTACTATTGGATGCCATAATTACTTCCTTTTTCTTTTGATGATCTACTTGTGTTGCAGGAATATAGACTTGTGCACTAGAATTGAGCATTATCTTATTGTATCTTATGTTATCTACAACCTGGGCACGTGGTCTAATAACATCATCTGTAGTTTGATTGATTGCACATAAGTATTCGAAACTAAAAAATATCAAGTTTTCTTCAGGAGGAACTTCTAGATTTTTTTGGTTCTCAAGCTCGCTTGTGTTGATGGAAGGTTCATAGTTAGAAGCATTCTAGATCATGTAGGCCTATGCACACATAACATTGGCATAATGATACTGAATTTTAGGCATGTTGCTAGGGAATTACCATTCTGATTCTTTTGCACCACATTGTTTTGAACTGGGACAAGTGCCTAATCTGTGTTGGGCACTAGAAGAGGTTGTGCAAGAGGAATAAATTGCAAGGGAAAGTGCACATTAGCATGCCATCTATCATTCTATTGGTTCTACCCATATCTCTAGTTCCCATATTGATTCCGCCAAGGCTGATTGCTTTGGCTTTGTGCCTAATTAAAATTAACTCGATAGGATTGTGCATATTGTTTCTCTAAGGAGATGACCTTAATTAATAAGTTTCTAATCAAGGCCTCTCTTTAACTTATTTTTTCTATACGAGAGAGTAGGATGTGTTTACAATAGGTTGCACACTCTACACTGGAACAAGGACAATAAAAGGTTGGGGCACTAGATACATCTCTGGAAACAAGGGTGTAGGAGGTATAGGAGTAATATTTCCCTCCTGAATGAGACTATTTTCTGCCCTTATGGAAATGTTGTAGGAACCTGGTAAAGTTCTACCTCCCATGGATTGAATAATGACTTAAATGTCACTATTCAAAGCCCTTAGATAATACAAGAAAAAATGCTGGGCTGTAGGCCTTACCACTTGAGGAATTCTATCCCAAGTCTTTAGAATCTAATGTTGAAATCAATGATTTACTCATTAGGTGCTCTCTTTGTTGTATTCATCTGCTCCACTAGTGATAGATGATCTGATTTATCTTTAAAGTAGTTACATAGAGCTTTTCCAATCTCATCCCAAGTGGAAATAGATGTATGTCTTAGGCCATTGTATAGTTAGAGTGATTTTCCTTTGAATGAGGCTATAAGGAACCTAAATGCTACATCATCATTCCTGATTAGATAGACAAAGAACACATTTGCTACATCTTGAAAATGCTCGACAGGGGTGACTTGATTTTCTCTTGTGAAGTATGGAATGGTCTTGAGCACAACTACTGGCATATCATGCTGTGCATTGATATTGAGTGGGATTCCACCAGTGAAGCTAGCAAAGTTCCTTGGAGGAGGTGGTTATAGCACCATGGAAGGGTGCGTGGGTCTATTGTGAGGAGGAGTAGAGTGTGATCTGTGCACTAGATATGGGGATTAATGCAGCCTAGAATCTACTATGAATAACCCAATCTTGTTGACACATCACCCAGTCTAAGCTGAATGCTCACCCAAAGCACACAAAGTTACCAGGCCCCTCTTTAGAGTTGTTTGTGTAGGATGTTAGTGTGATGGTGATAAAACATATTCAGATCCATAATTAAACATAAACATTCCCTAGTGCATAAAACATATCTAGATCTTAGAGAATCATGAACTAAACAATAATAATAATAAGATTAACCATATAAGAACAAGATTAAGTTATTTTTAACACAATTATCTAGCCAATATTATCCATTGGATTAAAAACTATAAAACATTGATTTTTATTACTTTGTAAAGTATCACCATGAGTCACGTGCGCATGAAATCCAACAACATAACTCTATAATATTTCACACACACTAAACTACATAGTTTAATGCATATTTATAGAGGCTGGGACCTTCCCTTCACCGCCTATACACTTCTCAAAATTGGTTGCATGATGATGAAAACCATGTGCCTTTACAATAACATGCATAGATGTAAGTGTTCTAATAATAGATGCCCTATAGTTAACTGGAAGAAGAAATCCTATTATTAGTTACATCACCATGCACGACGCTTATCAACTGTTTGTTCCCAAAATACCATTACGTGTCAATAGGGTAACTTTATCTCCATCCTATGAAGTATCCACAATATCTCTTAAACGTAACTATATGCATAAAATGTTAAGTCTTGAGATTGAGCGGGAGCACGTTTCACTTCTGAAGACAGAAAATTCCTCGCCTCCAAAGGCGGTTGTTCCCATACACGTAGGGTGCACTAGGTCTCTTTAGAGGATAATATTGCTATGCTTCTGGACAAGGATGTGCATGCTAAATTTATGCTACATGTGCTTCTTGGTGAAAGTTAGAGATATTCAAACGATCCTTCAGCCACAACACTGTGTCTTGTAAGCACTCTTCTCATAAAAGGCACTCTAGTTGATAAAATAATAGATATGAGTGTTGGAGTCTCCAAATGTGTTGAATGAGCCTCAAAAGGCTGGAAATCACAATGTCACACACCAAAACTTAACAACTGTGAAATTTAATCTTTCAATGCTCATCCTAGTGGGTGTGCCATAAATTGTTGGTTGTCAAACTTGCACCTGTATGTCAAATCTGGAAGAACCGAGTCGTTTGAGACAACAATGAAACCATCTCCAAGTTGTGGGACCTTGCACGCTTGAGATGGATCTTTGGAGAAGGCTGGTTCCTCTACCTATTTCTATTGCTACTACTACTCCTAATGCTGGAAAGGAAACACTAAGCTAAAATGCCAAGGGACCAGGGATAGAAGGATAACAGAAAGGAAAACTAAACTAAGGAAGGCGATAACACCAAAAAAAGTGGGATGAACACTATCTGTTCTGAGTGAAAATGAAAGAGAAAGTATGAGGGGAGGCTAGGTACATGTAACACAAAAAAACAAGCATTTAAACCATCGATTTCATGAAAAACAACTAAAAAATGGAAATGCAAGGAACTTAAAGTGACACAACAAACACATAATGCAATAACATGAAAGAAAGAAGAAATAAAACAAAGTAAGTCCAAAGATAGCTACAAAATAGTGCTTCCATTACTTCCAGGTATGCACAGTTGGTTACAATGGAATATGAAGGTAGATATGCACATGCATGAACAAGATCTAGAGGTCTGCAACTTAGAATGTCGAGATAAATAATCCTTAGCAAACACTAAAGGATGAAAAAATGTCCAACCCTTTACAATGAGCCAAGCTCTTACATTTATAGATGAAGCAAACAGAGGAGAAGAAGAGAAGGAGGGAAATATGACTTGAAATCTCAACCACCAACCATCAATTCCTATAAATCCACTTGTAATCTATCAAGTATGGTTCTCCATATCTGTTTAGCATGTTAGAGAAGGAAGGAAGTCATATAGGATCAAATCTAGATGTTTGAAGAAATTGGATCACATATTAATGGTATGAAAGACATTTTCCAGCTCCTCACCTTCCAAATCCCATTGAAATTATAATTTGAATGTATTAGCATGTAGCCTACATCAGTTGCTTTCTAAAAATTTAGGGTCCATAGGGATTTGAGCACTGGAACAAAAGTTATGACTATCAGAAGATCTGCAGTGCAAACTAGGCACACAAGACACATGGTGCACCTGGATTGGATGAAGAAATGGCAAACTTTTACATTTGTTTTTTGTTTTTCTACCACGTGTCAAACACTGGTTTATTGCAAGGATTCAACACCCTGGTGGCACACTTTGATAGGTTGTGTGTGATTCACTCAAGGTCTGATAGATTTCAACGTGGCACAGAGAACACATAAGAAAGCACAAAGGCATGCACGTGGAAGGATGAGACGTGCAAAAAAAAATAGAGGGAAAGCATCCGTAAAGGTAACATGCGCATGAGGAAATGAGAGAAATACCTAAGGAAGAAACATATGGGAGAAGCGTAATTATTATAAAATAATTTGTGATAACAAGGAGAAAGGGTGCGTGAATCCTAGGGACTTAGCTTATTTGGAAAGCAAGTCTAAGGTGCACGCCAGGATGAGTAACTACTGGCAAGAAGATGAATGCAAAAAAGGTGTGCACAGGGGAAGAGTGGAACAAAGAGGAAAAGGAAAATGGAAGGAAGGCGTAGAAGTGGAGCACCCAAGGTACCCAAGGAAATGTAGCCAAGGAAATGTGCCAAGTATATAGTTGGAGTGCGTACAACCTATAGTGTATAACTTCAGAGCCAGAATATGAATGTAAGTTTTCCAAATAACTAGGGGAGTTATTTGGATAACAATTCTTCAAAAAACAACTCTGCCTCCTCCATCATGATTGATTTGGCAATTGATTCATCATGGATTTTCTCTTCCTCAAACATAAAGCTTGAGATATCAAACTCATCCACTAAATAAGACTCCTGTAAAGAGGAAGTAAAAGAAGGATCTGAAATTTTATCAACAAAAGAAAGAAAGAAGCTTCCTATCTTCTCTTCTTCATCCAAGACCTCTGGATCTGATTTTTCCTCCTCCTTGGCATGAAGCTCCTCATGAATAATTACAACATCTAAAGATATGCTTGGTGGATCAATGCAATATTTCAAAACTTCCTTCTCATTTGGGAGCTTCTCTTCCTCTACTTTCAGCTTTTCTTATTCAACCTCCTTGACTTCAAAGTTTTCAATCAAAATAGGAGGTATTTCAGCAATGGGTTGGGTCACTTCTTCATCCATTATGCTCTTAGAGTCAGTCCATTCTTTAACAAGTACATCATGACTTTCAAGAATGGGACTTACCTCATCTAATTTTGTAGAAATTGGAGAAGGTTGACTGTCTAGGTTCTTGGTGATGAACCTTTCTTGCTTCAAACTCATGGCTCCAATCCTTGAAACTCTAAATTTGATCTTATTTGTTTGGATCTTTCTCAACCTACCCCTCCATATCTGCATGTGTATCTTGTTGTTAAGAAGAATGAAGCTCAACCTTCTTTGTCATGAAATATTCAACATCTTGTTTAGTGAGGAATGGATTCTCAGGTAACCAAGAACTCATGCCCTTATTTTGTTTGTTAAAATCAACTACTTCATGATTTTCAATGGTTCTTTATGAAGTTTAGGAACATGTAGATCTGATTTGAAATGGGGAAAATCTTCATCCCTTAGCTGATTTTGCAAAGGTTCAAATGGTGGAGGAGGTGGAATACTTTCTTGTGAAGGAGATGGAGGTTTGGAAGAAAAGAGGGTGGAAAAATGAAGATAAGGGGAAGGGAAGAAGATGGAGAAGGGTAATCCTCAATGGGAGCAAGAAGAAAACTAGGAACATGGAAGCTTGGATGATATGGTATAGGTTAGGAAGGAGGAATGGGAGGGCTATAATATGGTAGTGTAGGGTTCCCCCATTAATAGGGTCACCTAACATTAGATTGGTAAGAATACATTTCTTCATCCCACTTTTCAATTAAAGGAATCATTTTAACCATAAACTACAACTTCTGTTGAGGTTTGAACCTATTTGGTGTAAATCCTTTCCATGGGTAGGGATTCCTAAAACCAATCATGGATGCCTTCACTGTACATGTAATTCTAGTTTGCACCATGCTCATCTCCATCTCTTGAATATGCCTCTACAAATCAACATTTGCCATGGGGTTGTCACCATTTACTACATAATCTTGTTCTTCATAAACATTTTGGTTAGAAAAATAACTATATGGGTCAGTGGAGGGTGGGTTATATGCATGTTCTTAATGATGGGGCTCATAAAAATAATTTAGAGGAGGATTTTAAAACTATGGGGATGGAGGGGACTAGTTCTACTACTACAAATAAGAATACCAAGAAGGAGATGAAGTCATGATTGCAATGCTTCATGAATGAATGAAAATGAATGGAAAGAGAGGGAAAGGATGAAATAATGAAAAGGATGGTCTATAACCAAGATAACGGGTTTGTTGAATCAACAGAGTCACCATATGTGCCTAAAAATGCCTCTAAAGGTTGGCTATTACCAAGAACACACCAAACTTGGCAATATGAAGTTGTAAAGCTCTTTAATCTCTATCCCAGTAGGCATGCCAAAACTGTTGGAGCTTAAATTTTCACCCTACCCCGAGTCATAGATAACTCAGGGATTTTGAGGCAACATGGGACTGTCTCCAAGTTTTGGGACCTTGTTGCTTGAGACATGATGTGAAATATATAGATTGGCTAATCTAAATCAGCATCAAATACATTAAAATCATAGAAAAATGGAGATACAAACAAAATTATAGAGGACAATATAAAATTGCAGAAGATAAGCACAACAATGTTGTTGATTAATAATATCTAGAGAAAATTACATGGAGTGAGATTTTATAATATATAGGAGAATGAACTCCTTAAAACAAGGATTCAACTCCAATCTTCAATCCCACAAATCTGATCTTATCTCTCCTAGAATCATTCCCACTAAGGAAATCACATATCTCGCCAATATATCACTTAACAAAACCCTATGCTAAGAATGAAATAAAATAACCTGGACACACACATATAATTCTAACCTATATTTATTAAAGAATGAGTTGTCAATTATCAGGAAAACTCTATTAAGGATAATATTAAAAATATATATGAGTTGTAAATACAACTGATCAGCTCACACAAATTCTAATATCAATCAAACTTACTAATGTAATATAAGAATATTACATTTAACTATTACAAATAATAATGTGAGCACTAATCCATGGATTATTCCTAATAAGACATACCTCCAAAGAAGGCCGGTTCCTCTACCTATTCCTAATACTAACACTACTCCTAATGTAGAAAGAAAATCCTAAAACAAACAAGCCAAGGGATCAGGGTTAGAAGAAGATATAAAAAGGGAAATCCTAAGCTAAAAGGGCAGTGACAATACCAAGAAAAGGGTGATACAAATTGAGCACAATTAAAATGGAGCCTATAAATGAAAGAGATGCACAACACATTACAACGGTAAAAGGAAGAAAAAATTGCAAATAAAAATGAGCTAGGGTAGAAAAAATGTGCTAGAAGAAAGATTTTTATTGCTTAAAATATACAATCCATTACAATTGAAATAGAATGCAAGAAGCATTTACAGAGGCAAAAATGAAGGCTCGAGGTTTATAGTTGCTTGGGAAACCATTTTAACATGGTTTCTTTATAGATTAGAATGTCCATCTCTTTCAAAATGAAAGATTTTACAATATAGCTCGAATGAGAGAGAAAGAATAAAGAGAAGTGGAAGAAGAGAGGGGAAAAGATCATATCTGATTATGTCATTAATGAATATCTCTACTTTTCCTACAACACAACTCCTTTTCTATCAAATGTGCTCCCCAATGTCTATTTTTACTTCTAGAAGAAGAAAAATCCCATACTCCATCAATTTTGGTGGTTGATCCATTTGATTTAATCAATTGTGTGCTCAAAAATACTCTTTTCTCTTTTAGATGTTGTGTTTTCCATTTTGACCCATTAAATTCCTTCAAAATTAGATTTTGATGATGCCAAATTAAAGGGATCAATGAGACCTTTCCATCGATATAGATTTTGTCTGATTTGAAGTTCTAGATTGAAAGATATGGCCATATAAAGATTTTCCTATTGGGAAACACAAGAAATTGACACGTGGCAGCCCTTGATTGGTTTGGGGATTGGCCTCTACCCAAGAGTGTAATTATTTCCCTTTTACCATGTGTCAACCTTTCATTGGCTTGGGGTTTGGGCTTTAACTTATTTGTTTTTCTTTCCTTTTCCTTTGGCTTTATGGAAGTTTACCGTATTGAGAAATAATGACCAATAAGGATTTTCCACATTCCTTTCAGGGTGTCAGACTGTCTCTAGTAATTATTGGTCTCCTTAGAATTACGAGCCAATAGAGTACTACCACGTACCTTTAAAATTCACTCTTATATAGAAGACCTTCTTAGACTGCAAAATAATGACCAATGAGGATGTTCCATATTGCTTCACATGTTAGATTTCTCATTCATCTCCATTGACAAGTGTAAAGTGCGATCCAATGAGGAGGCTCCACACAATTTGCAATTTCAGTCCTTCTTGAGCACTTTCTTTCATTTGATTGGCCATGCCTTTGCATTTGTCAAAGGTGCAAAAGGAGAAACAATGGAATGGCTCCATGTAGCCTCACATCGTAAATTTTAAGTTTGGGAGACTTAGAAACTTTTTCTCTTTGAATTGATGCTGCAACATGTCCACCTTTTAATTTTATGCTTTCCCTGGTGACTTGTTGACCAAGCTATAGCCCAGACCCAATGAAATATGAATTCCAACTAATTCCATGGACTTGAAGTCTGCCAGGTCCGAAACCTTTGAGGTTAGCCGGAATGATGCTACATGTTTTTGCTTGTTGCTGCCTTGAATTTGATGGGAAAATGAACATCATCATAACTTTTAAATACAACCCACTAATGAATAAGCTAAGTCTCCCAATGGTTTTGAATGCTAACAACTGGTGATTTTAGGAAATGGAATTTGATAGCCATCTAACCATCCCATAACTGTAAAATCTCTAAGTCCATTTTTAATAAGTTATTGAAAATTAACATTGGGGGTAAATTTGGGATAATAGTTGCTTTCTCTTCTTCAACCTAAGGCCATGGAAACCTTTTTTTGTCCTAGTATAAGGGTTACATACCTTGGCATATGTAATCATATCAGTGCCTTTACCCCTTTAATTCTATCCGTTTATGTGTTGTTGGTGTGTCCCTCATTCTTTGCCTTGAATACCCTGGTTGAATGAATGATAAGAGTGCATGGTGCCTAGATACATTTTTTCTCGTCATACACCAATGAATCAGGAGAAAAAAATGAAAAGGTATTGTGTAACCTACAAGATTAGATTGAAAATAGTTATCCACAACTTGTTATTGATACTATATTCAAAAAATTAATGAGCAAAAAAATGTAATTATCAATGTTGGTAAACAAACTAGTGGATAATTAAAAGGAAAATTTAGTAGAAAGAAGATAAAAGTGCAATTAGAAAAGAAAAAGAAACAAGTCAAATATGTAGTACTGTTGCTATAATAATATGTCACAAATGCTACATTAGATTAAAGCTCATGCCAAACAATTGACATTATAACTTCTGTATTGGAACACACAGTTGTAGATTACCATAACAAATAACAAAAATGGTATAAACACAAGCAATACAATACAAGATCAGATAAAAATAGGGAAAAATGACTAATAGATGGAAAATGCACTACATACATCCTTATAATCCCATGATAATTTTATTGAGAGTCCGTAAGAATAGGAATGCAATGTACAACATAATACATTTGTCAAGCTTCAAACATAATGAATGTGGGATAGATTGGAATTACTGATTTAGGAAAACCAAACCTCCATTCCTCTCCATACTCAAGCTACCAAAAAATGATAAGGATGATTTATGTGAAGTTATGTACACATTAGTTTAATTATAGATATACTTTAGGAGAGTAAATGAAGCATTCACATATTGGAATACATATAAGGTAAACCTAGAATCCATTATAACAACTATGTAAATAATGAAGAATACATCGATGTTTATTTTTCCACAAATAATACTTCATGGAATCAAAGTAGAAAAGATAATTACATCTCCACTGTTCACCCCTTGCAATCATATGGAGAAAAAAGAGCAACCAAAACATCTAGAGAAACTACCATGAGTTGGAAAAGCACCACAATTTTGTGGTAGGTAATATAAATTTTGATCAAAGTTTAGAATGCACAATTTTTTGGATATTTGCAAGCAGTACTATGTAGATTGAAAATGTACAAAGGGAGGTCTATGGGGGATTTTCCAAAAATTGAAAACCCAAAAGGATGGTCTATTAGAAATTATACTTGATCAAAAACTTGAAATGGTGGTTAAGTAGTGCACTGAGGATGAAAATCAAAAAACAAAATCCTCTGTGCTGACTGTGAATAGAGTATCACCTAACACAACTCTATATACAATTAGCATTCCAAAAGAGATCACAAAGGTAACTCTCTAGATCATCTAAGGAACTGTTGATTTTTTAATGCCTCTAACATGGTTGATAACTATGATGACTTATTTACTCAAAGTTGTAAACATTGATATGTGATTCTTGTTTGAAGAAGGTGTACTCTTGTGAACTAAGTAATCATGTTTTGTTGTAGATAATATGTTATCTTCTAATAATAGATACAATCCTGCCATGTCTATTTTGAATTTAAAATGAAGTATTTCATTCCTTCTTATGCTAAATGTTCACTGCATGTGGATAGAGGAAATTGATTCAACCTAAACTCATTCATAAGTCTTTATTGCATTTGAACTTGTGCTTCAGTATTTATGATTTCTGATGCAGGATAGCTATACCTTGGATCAATTTCAGTGATCCAAGGCATGATTTCAATTTTATGACATCAAGGTCATCTTGACCGAGCTGGGTAGAATGTTGGATTTCTGAACCCAGGCTGCCACAGAGATCATGGGTGACTTTTTCTGCTCACATCCTTCTTAAGTGATCCAATAACGCCATTTGGATTATTCATTTAGTAATGTTGAATTAGTATTTTAATAATTATTAGGGGGACCTAATGCTAATTAAATTCCTAATTTTGTTATCCTACCCTAATTTTATAGATGCATTTATTAATGTGGTTGTTTATTAGATGAAGGGAGTCCTAATACATGTAACTAGGATATCCTAAGACTAAACTAATAAACTAACCTAAGGACCTAAGTTGGTTTCTAATCTAAAGTTTATGAACCTAACCTAAGGGCATGGACTAGCCTAAAGGGGATGACATGGATGACATGCGAAGAGGTTTCAGTGGAAAAAATTTCTAAGGTATTTAAAGGTTTTAATGGGGCTTTAAACACCCTGTTACCAGCCAATTTTGGTGAGTGCATGAAAGTTTAGAGGAGGCTGAGTTGTCACCTCTGCTAAAGTTTGGTTGCATGGATTTTTAAAATTGGTTATAGCCAACAAAGAGTTGGTGAAGGTGGGAAATAAGGAAGGAATCTGTCAGTCCTGTTTGCATTAAATTGATCTCGGCCATTGCAAAAATTGCCTAGGAAATAGGAGAAGTTGGAGAAAAAGGTGGTTTTTGGTTTTCATTATTTCATTTGGTTTTTGTGAGATTTGTAGCTCTGCATGTGGTTTTTCATTTTTCGAACCTCCAGTTCAAATATGTGCATGCCTATTTTCACCTTGCATGGTGGTGATGGTAACATGAATTAAGGATAGGAAGTTATAAGAGGAAGAAAGGGAAAGTTTCAGAGCCTGGTTTTTGGCATTTTCATGGAAAATTTTCTATCGAGGTTCTACTTGAAGATTTTCAACAAGGAATAGAAGACATGATCTCTATCAGGCATGATAGGCCCTATCTCTTTAAATATTCTTATTTTATTTAAGTGTCTTCATTAAAATAACTCTACTCTTGATTGGAAACTCTCTGGTTCTAGTTTTTGTGTTTCTTCTCCTTGCTTCAATGGCATTTTCAACTTGGTTTCTTTGGATGCATTATGATGTTGTGTGTGTTGTATCGTTTATGATATCTGGGTTTTTTGATTTTTAGTTGTGTTTAGCTTATCTGTATAAGAAATTCCTTGGGTATTGTTCAAAGTTTGTGTTAGTTTCATTATTGGATTGTTACCTTGTATGGGTAACTAGGAAACGTGAAAAAGGTTGCTAGACTTTGATGAAATCTTATGGAATTGGCTTAAACTTTTCTCCTTGTTATTAATTTGGAGACTAACCTTAATGATGGGGTTTTGTTTTGGCTATTTGATATTTCAACTTAACTTGTGGTTACACAAGGGGCTTATATCGTGACTATACTCTTTTTGTTCATGAAGCCCTCTGTTGATGTTGTTTGGGACATATGTCTATGATAGGGTGAAAATCCTATGATCTTTGTATTTTCTTGTTTACTTGTTGATGACAGTGGGGACCAACTATATTTGGTCGACTTATTTGAGACTGTATTTTAATTTACTTTCATGGAATACCCAACTTGTATCGAATTCGGTTATGCTTATTTTGTTTACCTTTGATTGGAACTAAAACGAATCATTTTGTTTTATTGGTTAAACTGTATTCAGGAGATTAGTATTATTCATTGGAAGATGGTTAGAAGGTTTACCTATTGAATTTTTTGGTTTTATTTTCTCTTCGAACTGATTCATTTATCTTATTACCCATTCTGGGATACCTTGTTGCTATAGGTAAGTTTTTGTTGATCTTCATTGGGCATTCTGAAGTCTTCCTAGCACTGGAAGTGTGTTTCTCTTTAAGGGAAATTGTTTTGATATTTAC
The DNA here is from genome assembly GCA_019776745.2 of Taxus chinensis. Classification (NCBI taxonomy): domain Eukaryota; kingdom Viridiplantae; phylum Streptophyta; class Pinopsida; order Cupressales; family Taxaceae; genus Taxus; species Taxus chinensis. Next base: position 278,127,239 of record CM034157.1, on the reverse strand, counting down.
ATTCCCTTCTTTGTTGGAGTGGTGGTAACTCTTTTTTGGGTGAACCAGTTTGGTTGATGAGACTGATATTTTACTCTTACCCTTTTTGTTGCTGAGTTTCTAAGACAAAGAACCCATCTGGGTTAGCCTGTGAAAATGGGTAACATTAGTTGGCTTTTTCTAAGTTGTGATATAACATCTAATTGGTTTTGTATAGGATGGAAGTCTGATTTAACTCTTCTTTCTCCTTTATTTGTGTTCACTTTTTGAGTAGGTTCCAACTTCTTGAGTTTGTGGAACTTGCATTACTTGGGAAAATAGTGTCGTTCTTTTTCTGGGTTACAGATCTTATTGCTCTTGAATTTTTGTGTTTGATCATGGTGTTTCCTCGACCTTGGTGTAGATGGGTCTGAGTGTAAAACTGTCCCCTGGGAATGATATAGGTCTTGAGTTGTTTCTGAACTTATAGTTCTCTTGTTCCTTTCTTTGATTTGGAAATTGATTAGTTTGAACTTGTGTGTTGTTTAAAACAATTTCTCAATTATTTTTGGGTAGCTTATGGGAAACCACTTGATACTGACGTGGTTTTTTTTGGGAATTTTGGAATGTTAGTTATGTTTTGATATTTTAGGATCCTAAATCTGAAATGATTGCAGACCCACACGGATCCATTACCGTGAGCTATGTTGTTTTTTTAGGCTTCCACTAAATCTATTGCGTGGTTAAAATTTTCTTATCTATAATGTCTGGACTTTTTTTTGGTCAATCTAATTATTAGATTATGAACTGAGCCTGAGTTAGGAAAGGTTGTTGAAATGGATGATATTAGGTTGAAGTTTGTTGTTTGATCACATAGTCATAATATTATCATTGTGAATATATGAAACATATACCTATTATAGAAAGGAAGTAGTTTAATCATTGTACTTATTCTTGAATAAAAATAGATTGAGTTGTTGAACTTAAGTTGGAATCTTGATTTAGAAGATAAGATCTTAGAAATATGAACTACTTATTTCTTAAATTGTTGTTTGATGACTAACAGGTTGTAATGAGTTCATATTTGTGTTTGAGATAGAATTAATTATGTTGAATTAAGTAGTTCTTACTTAAACATTACTATTTGTTGATTCTATGATATTTCTCTCTCCTTCTTGGTTTTGTAATCTTTAGAAATTCTTTCTATTAATCTTAATTTGTGATTTTGGAACCATTTCATTAACATTGGGGTTCCTTTTATGAAACAGTTAGGTAAAAGCACATTGTTTTAATGTTATAGCATTTATCATGCTCAGTTCATATGAACTGACTCATGCTAACAATTTTACAGATGGATTTCATAAAAGATGAAAGGAGAAAGACATATAGAAAGTTACATTTATTTTACTAAAGAAATTATCTCTTTGTTATGATGACTATGTAGCATCATTTACTTGAAATGTACTTTTATCAGAAAAAGAAGATGTATTAAAACTAGTTTTATATTGATGCAATGAAATTTTGTAATCCTTGAAATATTCCTAAGTTCAGTGAGTGGATCACCCCTTTTGATAAATGAATTTATTTGATGATTGTTGATTACTGATTTACTTGTGATACTTTCATGACATAAGATGTGTAATATTACTAAGTAATATCATTCATAAAGGGGGAAATTTAGATATTTATGTGATTTGGGATTACACAACTTATTAGATTTTATGATATATAAGCTTCTTGGATTAAGGATCTGCACTATTATTTGATTTCATTTCATGTGAAAGAGCACAACTAAGTTGATACTCTTGGGTAGATCCTTAAATAGTAAAAAGAGAACATGATTAAATTAAATAAATGTGTATGAATTCCTTGTTATGCTAAAGCATATGTGATATGTTTTCATAATTAGGACATTAGTCCTTGATAAGTGAAAAATGATATTTTCCTTGTAATTAAATGAAGAGATTTATTGTGGTCTTGTTAGGTGTTATGATTAAAATATGAGGATGGTTTGTTGTGTTTTCCTTAAGTAGATTTCTGTAATTGAAATATGAATGCTTAAAAAGGATAATAAAAGGATTTAGACTTTTAACATTATGAAGTCTAAAGTAAAAGTTTCAATAAGCTTATTACAAGCTAAAACTAAAGTAAAAATATCTATTGATCTCACTTTCATAACGTTAAATTCAGACATATCGACATATGGAAATAAACAACTAAGATTAAGATGAACCTAAACATGAATTAAGAATGTTTAGGAAGGCATATTTTATCTGCATACCCACGGGTAGAACCTGGTTAAGCCATAAAAATCTCCTCTATCTCATAGATCAAATGGGGTGTACATATAGGAGGCACTGAGTAACCCCCAGTATTGCAATCATGAAAACTTGAGTGGAGAGGGGGAGTTACATTCCCAGAATAGAAGTGTAACTCCCAATGATGCATATGATGCACTGATGCACAAGAGAATATCATAATGACCCCTAAATGACACATGGACCTACGATCTCACCTAAGTGAAATGAATCACCTAATGATGTGGAAAATAATACACACCAACACCCCCCCTTCATCATAACATAGGATGAAATGGTAGGTTAGAAATGAGAAATGGGTCCTGATGCAAAACCTAATGAGGTACCCATGTACAAGAAGAAGTCCCAAGCAGTCAAGGAAAACCTAGTGGGAAAAATATGGACCACAAGAGAACAAAACACTCTCTAATCTAAGAAAGATGCCAAATATGGGTCCTAGCTCTAGACAATCTTGAAAAGGTACCCATGTACAAAGATGCAATCTCTCGGAAAGAAGAAGAAGAAGAAGAGAGAAGAAGAGGGAGACGAGAGGAATTCAGAAGATGCCATGGATGGATCTGAAATCTACATCTCTAGAAGGTATCCGAAAATAATGTCGATCAAGAGATCCTCTGCCTCTGGACTGAAGAAGAGAAACCCGCACCAAAATGTATGCATGCCCTTAGGAAGGATAGAAATTACGTGTTGGAAGTCCGCCCACTCGGCAAAGGAAACCGAAGGAAGTAGCACAAAGAACTCTAAGTCTGGTGCACTGAAGTGTGACATAGGTCCAGTGATTGAGTGCCAAGGAACTGAAGGTAATGCCACGTGCATAGAACTATCAGAGTGAAAAAGAGGAACACCTGCAGAAAGGATGTCCAAGTGATGTGAAGGGAACAAAACATCCTCCACTATAGAAAAGGGATCCACAGCTGAGGGTGGATCAATGAAGGTCTCTGGAAATGTGGAAGTGACATGACTCCCAAAAGGGGAACTCTTAACAATAGAGATGATGAACTCCTCTGAAACACCTATAGATGGATGAGGGACATGTAGTGCATCAAAATTAGACTCTACAAAAAGACGACTAAGGTCAGGTAGATACTCGTCCCAAATAGGGGGCTCAACAAATAGAGGAGCAATATCAGATAAGTATAAGTCATGCAATGAAGGTAGAGGAGTGGAAGGGGCCTCGTACACTAGAAGTGAAAAGGAGGTGGGTGTAATGACTATATAAGATTGAATAGGAGACTGCTCGATATCTGATGAGATGTGAAGGGTGACAACACTCTCTAGAATAGTGAGAGAAAGAGGAGAAGAATCCTCTGTAGTTCCCTCGACATCAGAAATGGGTGTAGAATCCTCATCATCAGAATTAGAACTAAGTGAGTCTATGTCAGTGGAACTATCATCACATGAAGAAGATGATACAACTAAATCATCAACAGAAACAAAGGTGGAATATGTGAAGGGTCTCTATAGAAGGACTAAAGAATGCTCCAGACACGGTGGGGTGGATCCGAGTTTGCCACATGAAACCAGAGAGAATGAGAGACATGCATCATCATGTGACCAAAGACATGGTCGTAAGTGTCAAGAAAGTCATCTAGATGATGATGATTAGTGGGTACAGGAACTGACCCAAGCAAGAAGGGTAAAAGACCCTCATGGGTGAAGTAACGTTCCATGGAAGCACACCAAGATGAATAGTTCCCTCTCCTGGTGAGAAGTGGTAGAGGCTATAAGGTGATCCTACGATGCTCAAGTCTAGAAAGAGCATTCTCCATGATGAAAAATGCAAGATGCACAAAAGCAAGACGTCGGACTCGGTCGATAATGTGTCTGTGTGTGAAAGCCCAAGAGTACAGTCAACCCCCCCAGAATGTGGAACTTTATATAGTAGTGAATTTACAAAACTAACAATGTCATCACGTAAAGTGTGAGAAATCATGTAAATTTGACTAAAGAAGCGCTAAAAAATGAGCTACGAGTCAAAAGTTATGGCATTAAAATGATTCCTGCAATTGATGGAAAATGCCACTAGACGCTGCAAATGCATTAAAAAAGTGCTCAAAATGAGAGAAAAGGGTATCATGTGACCACTCATTGGAAATGGCATCAAATTTTAGCAAGGGTTTGTTTTGACTGTGAGGGGGGATTAGCCTCTTGCCAATCCCAGACCTCGCCCTCCATCTTCGACGCTCATAGGAGGGTTGATAAAACAAGCCAAAAAACAACCTTAAAAATTATTACATGCCATGAAAATGTGTTTATGACCTCAAAAAATTAAAAAGAGGATAAGGAGGGGGCCGACATTAAAAATCCATGGCTGTTTGACTGAGCTGAGAGTGCTAATGGAAGCCCACGTGTGCATATTTGAAACAGTTGGCACAAGCTTGTAACTGTAATGCGAGTTGATGCTATTGTGCCAAGTCAGGCCTGTAGGGGTACCAGTTCTGGGTTGAAACTAGGGTCAGTGGAAGCCACTTTTCATCTATAAGTGGGTGCCAAATGATAGCAGATCAAACAGTAGAGTAACAGTTAGCAGCAAAATAGAGAACACAAAAAATGTGGCAGTAGGTGTGAACCGTTGAGAGGAGAAACAACTAAGCAGAGGGAAGCCACGTGTAGAAGAGTGCTGTAACTATCAAGGACGTGTAAGTTTCTGACCTTGTGGTAGGGAAAAAGTGCCTTTGAAGCTCTAGGTAACGCAAGATTCCACTTGTAGGTGTAACCACTTAGTGAGAGACCTCTGAGTAGAAAACGGTTTGAGCCAAGGTTTGCGTTGAGATATGTAGGGCCCAGGCCTAAGTTAAGTGCAAAAATAGTCAAGTAGAGTCTATTAATGGCCCGAGCATGTTTCAAACACATTCTACAGGAAGAAAATCCTGAGCATGTTTCAAGCGCAGGCCACATGAAAAAATATGTATACATGCATTCCTTGTAACGGCCCGAGCATGTTTCAAATGCAGGCTACAGGAAAAATGTGTATACAGAATAGCAGTAGATATTCCAAATAGCAGAGCCCAAAAACAAGCTGATATGGTTCCTTTACACAGGTTGCACGGAAGGATGTTCCCAAATAATACAAGCCAAAAAGTGTAGAGATCGATGAGCATGAAAAAATGCAGATGTTTAACCAATAATCAACGCATGAGTCATTTGAAGGATTCACAGCACGAGCTAAAAAGCTTTTGAGCAAGACAAGGCGCAAGGAGCTTGAAAAAAATGAACTGTCGAAGATTCCATAACATAACCCGATGTAAAGCATGCAACATATGCAAGCAAGGAACTGACGAGCCTGAGAGGACACCAAACTTCGAAAACACAAGAAACTCGAACACGACCAAACAAACCATGATCAAAACTGTGCAAGAGGTATGGCGCCTAAATCAATGCAAGAAGAGCAAATAAATAGAATAACCATTATGACACATGCAACGAGATCCGGATATCAAGTCAAAAGATAGAAAACACGTAAAAAATGCTGAGGAGTGCATAGATCCACAAGATCCACTCTGATACCATGAAAGAGGGTTTAAAACCCGCAAGCAAGGATCACGAGGGATGATGTGAACATCAACAGACATGTAAACGATAGTGTGAAGAGATCTCAAGAGGAGTGAGCATCAACCGAATGTGCATGAAAAGATTTGAAACACGGGTAGAACCGGGTCAAGCCATAAAACTCTCCTCTATCTCGTAGATCAAATGGGGTGTACATATAGGAGGTGCTGAGTAACCCCTAGTGCTGCAATCATGATAACTCGAGTGGAGAGGGGGAAATACATTCCCATAATAGAAGTGTAACTCCCAATGATGCATATGAGGCACTGAAACATTGATGCACTGACGCACTGACGTGCAAGAGAATCTCATAATGACCCCTAAATGACACATGGGCCTACGATCTCACGTAAGTGAGATGACTCATCTAATGATGTGGAAAATAATATAAACCAACACCGTTCATGTAAAATACACCTCATAACCTTATTAGGTAAAATGATGCTTAGTAAACCCTGGTAAAGGAACCAAGTATACATAGTATACACATGATTAAGTTAACATGAGAGATCAATTTAATACTGAGTCATAGAATGAGAGATCGATGTATCATCAAGTCATTATAGATGTATATGGTTTTCTGTTACGAGATAGATTGGAAATGGAATGTGTGTTCTAAATTATATTAATTTAGAACATAGAACATTATGTAATTTTTTTTTACCTTGTTTCTAAAGTTTTAAAATGAGGATGTTACAAATTTAGGATGAGACAACTATTTAAGTTTGGGAATGTTTTGGATTAAAAAATGATTTAGTTAATTTAAACATGGATATAATTTGTGCAAACCTATTGTATAATCATATTTTCAAATAAGAAAAATTATAGAATGTATATCTTAGATAGACAGAATAGGAAAATCCTCTTGATGAATGATAAGAAGTTGAAAGGACTAATAACTCAATAGTCAAGTTACTTTGTATAAATATATGTAAGTGCATTACACATAAGGTTGATATTTGATCCCAATAGTAATCTATGTTCAGGTTATTCCCACTATATGTGTTCAAATTAAAATTACAAGTATCTTAAATTTCTTATGTTTTCCTGTTCCTAATATCTCACTATATATTTATGTTCTATTACATAAAGTGAGACTAAGTTTATACCTTAGACCCTTATAGATTAGTGTATACTACAAAAAATTACATGTCCCAAAGTCATGATCTAGGAACCTCTATGAACACATTGTGTATGCCTCCATATAGTTCCCACATGTATACTTGGGGTAATTTCCAATACATCAAAATAATATATTTCCAATATACTTTGATGGATGCCCATGTGTTATTACAAATCTCCTACTTTGGAATAAGATGGGAAGATAGTATAAAAGGTTGTGAAGTTTGGCTTTAAACCTCTCAATTCCATTTATCTACAAGGTTTCTAGGCATTTATTCAAACAAACACCCGTTGTTTCATGCGTGCTTTTCAATAGACCCATTTTGTGCGTATAATGTAATCACACATGTTGGTTGCATTTTAGGAAACAAAAAAATGATTTGTGAGAATTCTCATGTCGTCTATAAAATTCATACTCTCCACTCTATAGATCTCAAATTCCATAAGGAAGAAGTGTTTTAGGAAGATAACAAGATATTCAGTTAAAATATGAAACATTTGGAAAAGGTAACATGAAAAAATGCCCAACAAAAATGTCAAAAATCATAGACCCGAGTAAAGTCCAAGTTTATTTGTTATTTTGAAAAAACCATTTATTATATTTTGATGAATTCCCATGACATATTCTAAATATACCATTTTGGAAATTTTTTGGAGAATGTTGAAAAAGGTTGTAGAGTCTAAAAACTAGTGATTGCATTTCTTGTGAAATTAATACATAGAATTAGTGTCCACTTTCTTCCCTAAATTAAGTATAATGATGCATCTTTTATTTTTACAAATTCAAGGTATCCCAAATTCATAAAAAACCTATATACAATTATTATTTTAATATGCGTAGATTTCAGGGGGAGTGTTGAGTGAATGGTTCTTATAAAAATGTTAGGGTTGTCTCTTAAAGGTAAACCTTTGAAAATATCTTGGATAGAAAAACTTGTTGGACAATATTTTTAATATGGTGTTTCATTACTTTGAAATATTTTGTTTATAGGTTAACAAAGTTGCACCTATTTCCTAAATTTCATATAAGAGGACATAGGTAATCCAAAAGAAGATTTGCAAATTGAAATAACCTATCAGAAAAAACCTTTGAAATAATGTGGAAATAGTGCACCATTTTAATCCCAAAATCCATAAGACCACATTTTCCTCAAGGTTTCAAACCTCATATTTCTACACAAGTAAGGATCATGTTAGTAAAATTTAAACAATCAGGTTGACACGTGTTAGTTGTGTTGGGCCCCTAAAATATTGGCTAAGTACACAAAGGTGCATGGGAGAAAAAAGAGAAGGCGTGTAAGGCCTAGGTTGAAGATGGGAACACAAGGAGAAAGCAAAAAAGGTAAGGTTCTAGGAGGGTTTTAGAAAGGCCGTGTTACGTGCCAGAAGACAAGGTCTCGAGACTTAGCCATATGTGGCATGTTGGGCAGGACACGAGAAAAGCATGACCCGATAGCGAATGAGGAGTGGATAAGGTGCCAACCTAGCAACATGATGCCCATGAAAGGAATATGCTTAGTGATAGAGGATTCTAGAAGACCATCATTACAAGGAGTGGAGAGATTGGATTTGAAGAAGCATGCTCCCATGGAGGACCACATTCAGACACTTGGAGCTAGATTTGAGGCTACAGAAGGATGAGTTGGAACTGTGGGATGCCTATAAATAAAAGTGCCCATAGAAGAAGCAGAGAGCAAGAAGAGATTAGGTATATGATAGAGGAGAATACAGAAAGCGGAGATCTATAGAAATGCTTTGAGAACTCTATGGGATTGGGTATAGGATATATAAGGGAGTAATGTATTAAGGGGCTAGGATATAAATTTTTCTGTTTACGGATGGACATGATCCCTACTATGATGTATGACTTCAGTCTGATCAGGATGTTGTAGTGTAATGGATCCATTAAATGTAATGAGGTTACAAACATGAATGAGTATAATGTAATTGACTTGGTTCATATCTATATCTTTTCATTTCTGTTCATGGATGTTATGGAATAGATGTAAATCCTTATGTATTTTCCTTTATGTTATAGTTATATCTGTTATCTATAAGTACCCTCTATTTGGAATGAATACATTTGTCTAGAGGCCGTTCTGATCCCTATGATGATTGCATATCTCATTCCCACCTTTATTCATTAAGTTCATGACATAGATGATGGTTTCCCACTTAAATCACATAAAAGAGAGACTTGGCACCCATGCGTGCCTTGGGTGAGTGCCCAACGCCCACTGCGTGATAGGTAGGTGCGTATGGGATTCCTTTGTTCTTTGGTGGGTGTAAAAATGACTACATCTTGGTTTAATTATCAGGACCTCTTTTCGAAGCTATAGTGGGAAATGTCATGCATCATGGTCTAGATAATGAGTAATGACAAAACATATAACACTGGAGAGTGTTAAATCTTGGTTTTGGAGAAAAAAGGATAATTTTGCTCAAAGATTCAATACTGGGCCCGAGTTTGATGCACAGAGGTGGGTGGAAGAGAATCTCTACCATGAACTATATGAAACTTTTTTCTGCTATTTCCCGGTATAGCTGTATGAATGGTTCTCAGCATATGCGTCTAGAGTAAGTTGGTTCTATAGAGCATGTGTGTGGACACAAGAGGACTATTTCAAGCTACGGGATGCAAATTTGACCTAGACACATGCTGTTGATTAGTGGTGGAAGAGAGTGTTGGCCAACAGAAGAAGAGAGTTGACCTAGACACATATTCTTGTTCGGAAGTTGCTGAGTTTTAGTTTCTATGGGAGCCCAGGGGATCATTTTTATGAGATATTCCTATGGAAATGAAGATCTTGATTGTTACCTTGACTTTAGAGGCATTTCCAATGGCCGGATAAACCATTCTGAGCATTGGGCAAGGAAGCTAGGGTGGAGGAAGATGACATATATTACGACAAAGAAAGAAAGGGAGGAGAGGTGACTCAAGTATAGTGAAGCGCATGAAAGGGAGATTGCTAAACAATGTAAGGTTATAGGTGTGATGGATATATAGAGGTAGACATTATGGGAAGGAGTTGAGGTTCATGTGGAGGATGTGGAACCTGAGTAGTCTATGCTACCCCATCTTGGCAAGCGCGTAAGAGAGACCCCTTCAGATTCTGATGAGAGTTTGTCGCTTGGAGAAAGAAGAGTCATTGGTGCACATCTGACCCCACCTAGTGACCGAACCCTGATGCTTGGTATCAGTAAAAGTGATAGATTTGTGCCCAGGAGATATAATTTATAATTTCCCACTTCTATGGCTATGCATACTATTCCAGTATTTGAAGGAATTTTTGGACAAGGAGCAAGAACACAAGCCTTCAGTCTCTCATCTGGGAGTGGTGTAGGGTACACTAGTGGTAGTGGGGCATTATCACAGACTTTCAACATGTAGCTTAGTGGAATTTTGGGGACCCTTGGCATGACCACTACAGGACCTGGTGGACCTGGTGGATCCAAGTGGTCAGGAGGAACATGACCTGGTGGATCTGATGGCTCTAGTGGGTCAGAAGGCACAAGACTTGGTGGATCTGGCAGAGGAGGAAACAATGGAGGAAACCAAGGCTTTGGCTTAAAGGGAAAGGGGCCCCAACCACCTCCTTAAGTCTTATTTGAAATGTCTTTACATTTTCTAGATTACAAAGGTATTGAAGATGCTGCAGAACATGTTCACAAGTGTGAGCTGCTATGGTGTGTGAAGGGGATCAAAACCCCAGAGCGGAAGGCTAGTCAGTTTGTAATGACGTTGCAAGGGCGCACGCATATCTAGTATATGAAATATGAACCTCATTAAATGGTATCCTCTTTTGCATTGCAAGCGTTGACATGTGATTTTCAGGACAAATGTATGTTTCGTGGATGTTGAAAAATCATGCTTTCCATGGATAAATCATTTCTGCTCTTTGATTGTAGGGCTGATATGTTGTTGCTTGCAATAATCTATTTCACTTCTTATGAGTAAGTTGTAATCTGGTCTGAATGGTTGCAAACTTATCCTTTGCAATTGGACTCATCCTTGGATCAATTCCATTGATCCAAGGTATGTTTTAAATCTTCTTATCTAAACTGAATGAAAAACTGACATTCATTGATTAAGAGACTTAACAGACTGAACTTGTGTTTGTTGCAAATTCTTTACTATCTCGAAAGACCGTGCCTGCATTCTGTTTTGTGTTGTGCTCGGCTCTTCTTGATTGACCCTTGCAGGGCACCTAATGGCATTAGGGGAAACCTGCTTTAGGATTCTGGAGAAAGAGAGAAAAATGTGCCCTATATCTATAAGGTCTATCCTAAAGAGATTCGGGACTCAGGTAATTTACCTAACTCTTTCTACACCACTCTACGTGGGATGACATCCTAACCTAAGTTGTTAACACTAAGTTAATATGAAAAGGGGAAATAACCTAAGGGATGCTAAGTTATTTCTAACCTATTGTATTTGGTTAATCTACATCCTAACCTAAGGTGGAAATTTATTTTTGGGGGTTATATCCTAAGGTTATATATTTTAAACTAACCTAAGATCTAACCTAAGCAATTCTATCTATCCTAAACTAATGGGTATGAGAGGGAACCTATGGGTCGATTGGCAAGTGGGAGCTAAGCGGTGGTTCCTAAGCTTTTAATGCGATGGGATTTTGATTGATTTGGCATTAAGGCATGGTTGTACTGCCAGTTTGGCATGGACTAGTGAAATTTGGAGGAACCTACGTGGAAGCATCACTAAGTTTAGAAATGCATGTGGAAGTTCAATGTGGTCTTGCCAACTTTGGATGGCGGTGGCAAGGAGAGATAGGTGGGAATATGTAATTAAATGTCATTAATTCACCTCGGTTCTGGTGAGAAAACCATCTTGGAAGGCATGCTGGTGGATTTTTTGGGGGTTGTTTTACTTTGCATGCTTCACAATTTTTTCTCTGCATGGAGCTATCTGGTTTTTCAAACCAGCAGTTTGATCTACACTTAGTGGCTATTTTTGAATTCTCTGATCTATTTTCAGTTCGAGGAATGTATAAGAGGCATTGTGGAAAAATATTATTGTTGTTTGATCTTGCTTGGAGAAGAAGGGGTGTTGGAAACTCAGCTGGAAGTCTTCTTCGAATCGGCAAAAGCACTATCAGGCATGATAGGCTCTACCCATTAAGATTTCTTGCTTTCTTCTAAATGATTCATTAAAACAATTCTGCTCACTGGAAATGTATTTTTGCATGATGTGTCTAGTTATTTACTTGCATGTATTCATGAAATCTATGTGGGTTTTGGAATACAAATTCTTGGCTATTAATGGTAGTTCTTGGGAACTTTCTCTGAACTAGTTGTTAGAGGTTTGCATGTGAATTTGTATTGAAACTCTGTAACTTGTACTTGAAGCTCTATTGAACTCTGTAGCTTGTATTCAAAGCTTTGTTTCTAGCATTTGAGACTAATGTGGAATGAACTGGCTAGTTGTTTGTTGGGTTCTGAATCTCTGTTTAGTTGTGTTGTATTGAAGCTTTGAGATTCATTATGAGTTTATTGGGACCTTGTGTTTGTTTTGGACTGTGTTGGAACTATGTGTAGTTCTGAACCTTGGTTGAATCTTCATATTCAACAACTGTACTGGTATATAGTTCTTATGAATACTGAACTTATTGTTAACTTGTTGCATTGCATCCTGTACTTGAGCTCTGAACTAGAGTTTTATTCTTAGGGAAACAGAAATGCTTGAACCCATAATATAGTGTTGGTGTTTATTCTGAGCTTTTATTAGGGTCATGGGTTTCATTATAAACTCATATTTGAGCTTGTGTTTGTTAGAACTTGTGTTCAAAGCTCATATTTGACTCAGTAGTACATGTACCCATTATTGGTTGTTTTGATCTTGTATTGGAATTGACGTGTTTAACTTTGTTCAGGTATTCTGAGTAGGAGTTTAGTGGGTATTAGGGATTGTAGAGCTTCAGCCTCAATTTTTATACTGTCTACTGAAGGCGGTGGTCTTGTGAGTTTTGTTTGGTTAGAGGTGGACCATGTAACTTCTTTTGAGGTCTCCTTTGTTTTGATTTTGAGAAAGAATAGTTGTATGGCATTGCCTTTAAGACCACACTGTGCTCTTGAACTTGACTATTTTATTTTTGAAATAAATGGATTGGACTTACGACCTATTTTGGGAACAGTCATATCGATGAAAGAGGTGTTTGGAATTTATTATTTACTTCATTTTTTGTCTTTGATGATGAAACAAATTCTTACCTGTCATAATATTTTAGCTGGGACTCAAAGAGGCTGGTGATGAATCTGTTCAGTTGGAAGAAGTTTGGGACAGTGCTTGTCTTAAACAAATTGCTTAGTTTCTTACTCTCTTCTAATCTTTCATCTGATTCGTGGGATTAGTAGAATGTGAATTTAAAACTATTATACTGTATGTGGTTCAAAGGATACAGTTTCACTAAACTGGATGTTTGGTAATGTTTCTCTTATTTGGGATTACAACTGCCTTCTCATTTGCATTTTTGATTAATGCTTTGTAATGGGAATGCAGTCTTCAAGTTGCAAATCGATTTGATATTGTAATCTTTTACGATTGGAGGACTTCTACTCCTCTATTGCATGGTTGTTTGAACCTCCAAGTTTTATAGAGAAATAATTATGTTCTCTTGGGGACAGTATACAGTTAGGGACTGTACTATGTATTTCTTTCTGAGATTTGAATTTGTACTTGTGCTTGGTGAATGGAAATAGGATAACCAGCTTGCTAGTTTTGATTGGAAAGATGCAGTGTGCATATCTTTAACTGGGCATTTGGTTTTGTGTTCTCTTTAGGGAACTAACTAGAGAATTTCTAAGTTTGTATTAGATAATGGATTTCATTTCATAGTATAAATGAAATGAAATATGGATTGGGTCCTTTGTGGTTTGAGATCCTTTATATGTTACTGTATAAGTTCATTGACCGAACTTCTCTTTTATTGATTCTCTTCTGAGATGGGAATTTTCTTGTGGATTGGTTAAGAGATTTATTTCATTCGAGTATAGCTTGGATTTTTGGAAAGATTGGCTATAGACCTTTTTGAATTATAAACTACTAATATACTGAAGTTAGTAAAACTTTCAGTTAGACTGTTTTAATCTGCTTGGATTGAATTGGGATTCTTGTTTGGTTGTTGCCTCTTTATTTAAGGACTCCTTATTTTGTCATCTTTGGACTGAGGCAGTGATGTGTGTTCTAAACCTGATTCTTTCCTTCAGAGGAATTGTGTCTGAGAATTAGATATGTATTGATTCTCTTCTTTGATTATATGGAAAGATGAAGCATACTAATATGAGTTATGTTGTAACTAACCTCTTTGCTGCTTGGAAAAGATAAAAGTGTATTTCTATTTCTATGGGTTTATGAAATAATTGAATGACAAGACTTGTTGACTATTTAAAGTGATTGATAGAATCAATTAAGTCTTGTGATATAATTTTGATGTTGCAGATTATATTACGCTCTTTTCTTCATAATTGTTCAACTTTCTGGATGTTATTACTTATGATTATTTATATGATGCCTATTAATTGTTTTATTAAAGCAAAGTTTTTTAATGAAACAATTAGTGGAATGCACTTTACTTTAATGCTTAGTGCTTATCATGCTCAGTTCATTGAACTGACCCATGCTAGCAATTTTGCAGATGGACATCGTAAGTGATAAAAGAAGACAAGAACTTTCATGTTGTATTGGGCTTATTTAATTATGGACCTTATGTAAAGAGTTTTGATTCATTCTTGAATTGTATTGAAAAAGAAAAGTTGTATTCTTTTGGGATAGAGGTTGTTTGTTGTACAACATGCCTGAAATACATAGTCTTGTAATGTATAGTTTTATAATGATGAATTGAAAGTTGAGATTTACTTGTATTGGTTGTGTAAATTATCTTGTATTTATGAAGAAGATGGGAAACCTATCTTGATGATATTTTTCATATCTGTTATATGCTTAATTCAGATAAACTTGATCAGTTGGTTAAAGGGAAATAATTGGATTCCCTTATTAAGATGCAGCTTGTTAAGTTGCATAAGATAACAATCTTATCTAAACAATTCTAACATAGTATTGGAATGTGTAATGAATATGCAGTAAAACTATAGAAATTGTGAAAGATAAGAAGGGTATGACAAACCCTAACACTTAATCATGTAGAGGAAGATTCTTCCTCACTAAAAGAAATGTAATCCAAAGAATGGTGATATGATCGTTAATCGTTAGACTTCATTTCTTATAAAGTCTACTACTAGTTGAACCTATTTGGTTGCTACACCTTCTTTGAATGATTAAATTACATTTAATGGAACTTATGATATTGTTGTCCTATTTTGGTTAACTGCTTGTTAAGCCAAGTAAAACGAACCTAAAAGCAATCATAAGTTAAGGAAGTTCTTTAATGACTAAATGAATCAAATTTAGAAAATAACTTATGGAGTGTTGGATTAGGGTTTAGCAGGGTTGTTGTAATCTGTTTTAATAATCCAAATTAATAATGTATTAATAACCTCCTTGGGGTATGCATATCATGATGAGGTAGTTTCTATAGGATGTTAGCACATGCCAATTGTAGGAATGTACCTTTGAGAAGACATGGGGTTTCTCGAGGATACAACATTGCAGTTGACATGTGGCAACACCCTTCTGCATTGATCATCTAGATCTACACACAAATAAGGACTTGAACTTAGTTTCTCTCTAGGTCAAGTTAGTGGCATGTTTAGGATAGGTAGTAGCTTTCAATGGCTCAGGGTACCTTGGCACATCTGGTTGACTTAGGTCAACCGAGTATGCCCATATACCCTAAGTCATTGTGAGCATCTTCCTATAATAAATTATGTTTCTAACCAGGGCTAGGGTTAAACCTTGGACAAGTGGACTGACGGTAGTCAGTAAAGACCATTCTTGATAACAGAGGAGTGAGGTGAAGGACGTATTCTGAAATGATGAGTATGTCATCTAGGAATAGTGACATAAACAGTATGTTGAAAATATTTGGCCAAAGTATCGCAAGCTGCTGGTTGCATTGTCCTATGTCACCTAGTTTAAAGCAACATGATATCAGATGAATATTGGTAACAAATATTCAGATATGTTCTTTAAACAGATCACTCAGTACCTGGTTTAGGGTAGGAAAACCAAGTATATGAAGTATACGATAAGTATTCAATACTTAAAGTTAACATAAAAATAAATATCGGTAGATCACCGAGTTATGAAATAAATAGATCGGTAGATCACCGAGTTATGAAATGAATAGATTTGGATCACCGAGTCATTTACAGCTACATATGGTTATCTGTTTGAGATTGATTGGAATGGAATGTGTGTTCTAAATAATTCTTTATTTAGAACAGAGAACATTATGTAAAAAAAAATTCCCTTGTTTCTAAAGTCTTAAAATGGGAATGTTACATCTTGGTATCAGAGCTTAAAGTTGCAGCTCTTGGACCTATTGTGTCCATAATCTGATGAAACTTAAATTTTCTTGTAACAGAAAATGGTTAGAACAAGAGGAAATGTTGCAAATAACCCTCCACCTGAGGAAGGAGCAGTAACTACCCAGAAACTAGATGAGATCCTTGCTGCCCTGTTGGACACAAGAGATCATTTGGCTGTACTTGAACAACAAGTAATGGGAAATGAGGAGGAAGATGATGCTGATAACAACAATCAGCCACCTCCTGGGGACAACGCCAATGTAGGTGTTGATAATAACAATGTGAACATACCTGTTCAGCTTGAGAACAAAAAGGCTAGGCTGGCAGCTGAACTCACTAATGATATAAAAAGGATAAGTCCACCCAAGTTTGATGGCACCACATTAGGAGATGGGGCTGAGAATTGGCTCAGCGAAATGGAGAAATACTTTGCAATAAGGAATTTCTCAGAAGAAACAAAGGCAATATGGGGAGCATATCAGCTTTCTCATGAAGCATCTTCATGGTGGGACAACCGTAAGGCTGAGTTAAATATTGATGAAACTAATATCACATGGGATCAATTTAAAGGTTACTTTAGGCAACGTTGGCTGCCACAACTTTACTATGATCAGAAAATGACTGAATTTCAGAACTTAGCTCAAGGAAAGCTAACTGTAACTGAGTACTGGGAGTGGTTTACAAAACTTCTTAAGTACGTACCTCAGTACCAAACTGATGAGAAGTTTAGGATATGGAAATTCATCATGGGATTGAATCCCATTATAGGAGGAGAGGTGGATGTTCACAGCCCAACCACGATGGAAGGGGTTGTTGAAAAGGCCATAAGGTAGGAACAAAAATTGAAGGCAATTTCTGCTCATAAGGAGGAAGTAAGGAAGAAAGTTCCCAACTCCTCTTCATCATCTCTTGCACCTAAGAAAGGACCATGGAATAAATTCAGAATGAAAAGTAAGTTTTCATCTGATACTAATAAGAAAGTAGCAACAAACAAGTTTGTTGGTAATGCACAGAACAACTTTGCTAAGAACAATAATAATGGATAGAAGTCCTATGGGGGTCAGAATGATAACTCTAAGGCTGGAAATAAACCCGAGCCTAGGAAGGGACCTGTAGGAGGCTGTTATAACTGTGGAAAAGATCATTATACAAATCAATGCCTTTTGAAAAATGATGATCGTAATCAGCAGCACAAGATACACGCTGCGGTAGCTGACAAGCAGGTTGAGAAACATAGGCCACGCCTATAGAAGTTCTGGGTAAGTTATTTGGTTTACCTATAACTATTATTTTTGATACCGAAGCTACTGAATGTTTTATTTCTAGTAAATTAGCATCAAAACTAAAAAGAAAAGCTGGAAACATGGATAAAACATGGACTGTACAGTATGGAAACAATGTTGTTCATACAGTTAGTATGTGTCTTTTTGGAGAAATCCTTGATTTACCTAACTTTTCCACTGAAGTTGATCTTTATGTTGCACCTTTGGGGTCTTATGATGTAATCATAGGTGTTAATTGGTTAGCAGAACATAAGGCTAAAGTGGATTGTTTTGAGAAACACATTAGTTGTTTAGATGACCTGTAGAAAACAACAGAGATTCAGGGTGTGAAACGTGAGATTTCTGTTAGAAAACTGTCAGCTATGCAACTTAAAAAGGCCAAAAATAAAGGTTGTACCTTATATGCAGTGAAAATTGCTGAAAAAACTGAAGAGAACAACGATGTTATGGAATGATATCCATTGTTACGAGACTTCAGTGACGTATTTCTGGAAGAATTTCCAGGTCTTCCACCCAAAAGGGAGTTTGATTTCACATTGAGATCAAGCCTGGAACTGAACCTATTTCTAAAGCACCATATCGAATGACTACTACAGAATTAGTAGAGCTTAAGGCTCAGTTGCAAGAAATTTTGTCTAAAGGTTTGATTAGACCAAGTGTTTCACCTTGGGGAGCACCTGTAATTTTTGTGAAAAAGAAGGATGGAACACTTAGATTGTGCATTGATTACAGAATGTTAAACAAAGCAACAATCAAGAATAGATACCCACTCCCTAGGATTGATGATTTATTTGATCAGATGCATGGAGCATCGGTATATTCTAAGATAGATCTTCAATCTGGATATCATCAATTGTGGATTAAGGATGAGGATATTCATAAAACAACTTTCAGAACAAGGTATGGACATTACGAGTTCACGGTTTTACCTTTTGGATTAACTAATGCATCCACAACATTTATGAATTTAATGAACAATATCTTTCAAGAATACTTGGACAAATTTGTGCTCGTATTCTTGGATGACATTCTCATATATTCTAAAAGTATTGAGGAACACCATGAGCATTTGAAGATAGTTTTGGAAATATTAAGAAAGAGATGGTATTTGGTAAGCTGTCTAAATGTTCTTTCTATGACACAGAAGTACACTATTTGGGACATGTAATAAGTAAGAATGGAATTGTTGTAGATCCTTCAAAAATTGTAGCTATAACTGATTGGCCTGCACCCAAGAATGTACATGAAGTTAGAAGCTTCATGGGACTTGCTAGCTACTATAGAAAATTTGTAAAAGATTTCTCTAAGGTGGCTGCACCAATAACTTCTTTACAGAAGAAGGATAAAAAGTTTGTTTGGAGTGAGAAATGTGAAATTTAATTCAAAAACTTGAAGGAACAGTCAGCTTCAACACCTATTCTAGCAGTACCATATCCTAATGGAGATTTTATGGTGGTAACTGATGCATCTGGTGAAGGTCTAGGAGGTATTTTGTTACAAAATGGTCATGTCATAGCTTACGAAAGTAGAAAACTAAAGTTACATGAGTTGAATTATGCTCCACATGATTTAGAGCTTGCTGCCATTGTTCATGCACTGCAAGTTTGGAGGCATTACCTGCTTGGTAAACCTTTTTAATTGAAAACTGATCATCTTAGGTTGAAGTATATCTTCACTCATCCAAATCTTAATGCAAGACAATGAAGGTGGTTAGAGTTTTTGTCTCAATATGATTTTGACATCAGTTATATCAAGGGTAAAGAAAATAGAGTGGCTGACGCTCTAAGTCATAGGAAGCACATTTCTGCTCTTATAACATTGAGAACTCAATTTAAGGATGAAGTAAAAAGTGTTATGGAATCTGATTCTTATTTTCAGCAAGTAAAGACAGTGCTTGCTGTAGATCCTAGTGATTTGAGGTATAAAGGTTTTCACTTCGATAATGAAGGAATCTTACGATTTGAAAACAGAGTATTTGTACCTTTTCTAAATGATTTGAGAAAGAAATTGTTAGCAGAATTTCACAATTCACCTTTTTCTGGACACCCTGGTATTACAAAAATGCTTGCTGATATAAAACAAAAATATTTCTGGAAGGGAATGAAAAAGGATATTATAGACTTTGTGACACATTGCCTTGAATGTCAACGTGTTAAAGCGGAACATATGCACCCAGCCAGTTTATTGTATCCTCATAGCATACCACAGTACAAATGGCAAGTGATAAGCATGGACTTTGTACAAGGGTTGCCTATGTCAAGAAATAAACATGATGTTATTTTAGTAGTTGTGGATAAACTAACAAAGGTAGTACATTTTATTGCCTGTAATCTGAAGGATGATTCTCCTGTGTTAGCTAAAATATTCATACACAAAATTTTCAGATTACATGGAGTACCTGAATTAATCATATCAGATAGAGATCCTAGAATGACGTCAAGATTTTGGCAAACACTTAATGCAGCTCTAGGAACTAAGCTGAATTTCAGTTCTGCGTATCATCCAGAAATGGATGGACAGACTGAAAGAGTTAATCAAGTTTTAGAGGATATGTTACGAATGTATTGTATGGATCAGCAACATAAGTGGGAAGATTACCTTCCACTAGTTGAGTTTGCATATAATAATACATATCATGCCTCTCTTAAGATGGCACCTTTCGAAGCATTATACGGAAGAAAATGTAGAACCCCTGTTAGTTGGGACAACATGGAGGATAGAGAGGTAATTGGACCTGAAATTCTTACTGAAATGGAACAAGTTAAATTGATTCGTGAGTGCTTGAAAGAAGCAGCAGATAGACAAAAGAGTTATGCTGATTTAAAGTGGGTAGACAGGAAATTTGAACTTGGTGAGAAAGTCTTTCTTCGGGTCAAACCGAAAAAGAGCTCTATAACTTTTGGCAAGGCTGCCAAGTTATCACCTCGTTATGTGGGACCTTTTGAGATAGTTGAAGTAATCAACCCTGTAGCTTACCACTTAGCATTACCTCCTGCTTTGTCACAAATGCATGATGTTTTCCATATTTCTTTGCTTAAGAAATACATTTCAGATTTATCACATGTGTTAAATTGGAATTCCTTGCAGGTCCAAGACCCAAGAATAATCATGGTTAAACCCATACGAGTGCTTGAAACTCACCAGTTGCATTTGAGAAATCATGAGATAAGTCAATGTAAGGTCCAATGGGACCAGTTTAATGAAGAAAGTGCAACCTGGGAAAACCTGGATGATATGAAAACTACTTTTCCATATCTATTTGAACAAGAATTGATTCTGTTGACTAATAAAAAAATTGTGATTTTATCTTTATATGTCAATAAGTCTGCCAGTTATGGGTAGATAACTATTTGTTTTGAATAAACAACTATGTGAATGCTGATTTCTGAAACTTAAAATTTGGATATTGTTGCAAACATATGTTAAGAAAGTGAATAAAAATTGATTATCCTAAATGCAATGATTAAAATGAGATAATCATCGGGATGATGATTCTTTTTAGGAGGGAAGTATGTAACACCTTGTCAAACTGTTATATTCCTCTTTTGCATTGCAAGCATTGACATGTGATTTTCAGGACAAATGTATGTTTCATGGATGTTGAAAAATCATGCTTGCCATGGATAAATCATTTCTACTCTTTGATTGTAGGGCTGATATGTTGTTGCTTGCAATAATCTATTTCACTTCTTATGAGTAAGTTGTAATCTGGTTTGAATGGTTGCAAACTTATCCTTTGCAGTTAGACTCATCCTTGGATCAATTCCATTGATCCAAGGTATGTTTTAAATCTTCTTATCTAAACTGAATGAAAAACTGACATTCATTGATTAAGAGACTTAACGGACTGAACTTGTGTTTGTTGCAAATTCTTTACTATCTCGAAAGACCGTGCCTGCATTTTGTTTTGTGTTGTGCTCGGCTCTTCTTGATTGACCCTTGCAGGGTGCCTAATGGCATTAGGGGAAACCTGCTTCAGGATTCTGGAGAAAGAGAGAAAAATGTGCCCTATATCTATAAGGTCTATCCTAAAGAGATTCGAGACTCAGGTAATTTACCTAACTCTTTCTACACCACTCTACATGGGATGACATCCTAACCTAAGTTGTTAACACTAAGTTAGTATGAAGGAAATAACATAAGGGATGCTAAGTTATTTCTAACCCTATACTATTTGGTTAAGCTAAGACCTAACCTAAGGTGGAAATCTATTGTTTGAAGGTTATATCCTAAGGTTATATATTTTAAACTAACCTAAGATCTAACCTAAGAAATTCTATCTATCCTAAACTAATGGGTATGAGAGGGAACCTATGGGTCGATTGGCAAGTGGGAGCTAAGCGGTGGTTCCTAAGCTTTTAATGCGATGGGATTTTGATTTTATTTGGCATTAAGGCATGGTACTGCCAGTTTGGCATGGGCTAGTGAAATTTGGAGGAACCTACGTGGAAGCATCACTAAGTTTAGAAATGCATGTGGAAGTTCAATGTGGTCTCGCCAACTTTGGATGGTGGTGGCAAGGAGAGATAGGTGGGAATATGTAATTAAATGTCATTAATTCACCTTGGTTCTGGCAAGAAAACCATCTTGGAAGGCATGCTGGAGGATTTGTTGGGGGTTGTTTTACTTTGCATGCTTCACGATTTTTGCTCTGCATGGAGCTATCTGGTTTTTCAAACCAGCAGTTTGATCTACACTTAGTGGCTATTTTTGAATTCTCTGATCTATTTTCAGTTCGAGGAATGTATAAGAGGCATTGTGGAAAAATATTATTGTTGTTTGATCTTTCTTGGAGAAGAAGGGGTGTTGGAAACTCAGCTGGAAGTCTTCTTCGAATCGGCAGAGGCACTATCAGGCATGATAGGCTCTACCCATTAAGATTTCTTGCTTTCTTCTAAATGATTCATTAAAACAATTCTGCTCACTGGAAATATATTTTTGCATGATGTGTCTGGTTATTTACTTGCATGTATTCATGAAATCTATGTGGGTTTTGGAATGTGAATCCTTTGCTGTTAATAGTAGTTTTTGGAACCTTCTCTAAACTAGTTGTTAGAGGTTTGGATGTGAATTTGTATTGAAACTCTATAACTTGTACTTGAAGCTCTATTGAACTCTGTAGCTTATATTCAAAGCTTTGTTTCTAGCATTCAAGACTAATGTTGAATGAACTGGCTAGTTGCTTGTTGGGTTCTTAATCTCTGTTTAGTCTTTGTTTAGAGCTTGAAGTAGCTCCGTAGTTGTTCTAAACTTGTATTGAAGCTTCGTTATGAGTTTTATTGGGACCTTGTGTTTGTTTTGGACTGTGTAGTTTTGAACCATTGGTTGAATCTTCATATTCAACAACTGTACTAGTATATAGTTCTTATGAATACCGAACTTGCTGTTAAGTTGTTGCATTGTGTCTTGTACTTGGGCTCTGAACTGGAGTTTTATTCTTCCTTAGGGAAATGGAAATGCTTGAACTTGTAATATAGTGTTGGTGTTTATTCTGAGCTTTTATTAGGGCCATGGGTTTCATTATAAACTCGTATTTGAGCTTGTGTTGTTAGAAATTGTGTTCAAAGCTCGTATTTGACTCAGTACAGGTATCCATTGTTGGTTGTTTTGATCTTTTATTGGAATCGATGTGTTTAACACTGTTCAGGTATTCTGAGCATGGGTTTACTGGGTATTAAGGATTGTAGAGCTTCAACGTCAATTTTTATATTGTCTGTTGAAGGGGGGTGTCTTGTGAGTTTTGTTTGGTCGGAGGTGGACCATGTAAATTCTTTTGAGGTCTCCTTTATTTTTATTTTGAGAAAGAACAGTTGTATAGATTTTGCCTTTAAGACCGCATTGTGAGCTCGAACTTGACTGTTTTATTTTGAAATAAATGGATTGGACTTACGACCTATTTTTGGATAGTCGTATCGATGGAGGAGGTTTTAGGAATTTATTATTTACTTCATTTTTTGTCTTTGATGATGAAACAAATTCTTACCTATCATAATCTTTTAGCTGGGACTCAAAGAGGTTGGTGATGAATCTGTTCAAATGGAAGAAGTTTGGGATAGTGCTTATCTTAAACGAATTGCTTCGTTTCTTACTCTCTTCTCATCTTTCATCTAATTTGTGGATTTAGTAGAATGTTGAATTTAAAACTATTATATTGTATGTGGTTTCAAAGGAGGTAATTTCACTCAACTGGATGTTTGGTAATGTTGCTCTTTTTTGGGATTATGATCTTCATTCTCATTTGCATTTTTTTGGTTAATGCTTTGTAATGGGAATACAGTCTTTAAATTGTGAGTCACTTTGATATTGTAATCTTTTACAATTAGAGGAATTCTAATCCTCTATTGCATGGTTGTTTGAACCTCCAAGTTTTATAGAGAAGTAATTATGTTCTCTTGGGGACAATAAGTAGTCATTTTTACTCCCATCACAAAAGGAAGGAATCCTATGCACACTGGCCTATCACCCAACGAAAGATGAGTGATCACCCAAGGCACGTGCAGGTACCGAGTCTCTCTTCTATGTGATTTTAATGGGAAGCATCATCTATGATTAGTGTAAGAGTTTTTATGAAGGGGGTTGAAACATATAAGAACCATAGGGCTCAGAATGACCTCTAGATCCTTGCAGTCACTTCAGACCGAGTGTTTTAAAAGAATCAAGAACATGCATTAAGACAGAAAAAATTATACAAGAATTCATTCATATCATGAAAGGAAGGAGAACTTATTGGAGAGAAATATGCATTAGAACCATATATATTATATCGGTAACCTCATTAAATTCATTGATTCATTATAGAGTGTCACAAAGAGCAGACCGTAGTCATGCATATCATTGGACTTGCGTAACTAAGCTATCAAAAAAGAAAAATTACAACTCCATGCCTAAGAAATTATCTCCTGAATCAATTATCTACTAATAGAGTCTTCACATCAGTTATGTAGAGCTCCGCCCATACTATATCTCAAACTCGCCATGTATATCAAACTCCTAGTCTCCTCCTTTTACTCTGTAGGCACTTGTATTTATAATTCTCCTACACTGCTAACTTGCCTTCTAGTGCCCTCAGATCTAGTGCCAAGTGTCAAATGTGGTCCATGCGAGCATGCTTCTCTAGGCCTAAGCTTTCCACTTTATCTCATGATGTTCTCCTAGAATATTCCATCCAAGGCATGCTTTTTCCTGGGCCAGCCTATCGCTAGGCTGACATCTTATCCATGCACAACTGATCATGATTTTCATGTGTTCTACCCAGGGCGCTCAAATTGACTAAGTCCCAAGACTCCTTTTGCTTGTTGCACGTGCTGTGTGCTTCCTTAAACCCTTCTCTCGCACACTTTTTCCTTGCGTGCCTTTTCATAACTAGGACCCTGCGCGTCTATGTGCCTTCATACTTAGTTAATATTATAGGGGTCCAACATCACCCCACACTATGCTTGTTATCCATCCTTGGAAACACTTTACTTAACCAAGATGCACGCTGTTAAGGGAATCAATGAATAGTCTTACACTTTATAAAGAATAAGGAATGAAATAATTGGGGAAAGAATGGAGAATGGGGGGGCATCAACTCAGCAAGCTAGGGAAATATTTTCACAAATCAGCCTCTAGCTTCTTCCACTCTTCGACCTCACCTTGTGCCTTCTGGCAGAGGTCACCCACCAAGGTGCTCACTTCATCAAAACTTAGGCCAATTCTCTAGGTGCTTAAAGTGTCCACAATATGTTCCATCTATTTTCCCATATCTTTGATTTTATCCATCCTCTTAGTAATCTTGGGGTATAGTTCCTTTAGCCAGGCCTTAATTGAGCTCCTTAAAGCCTTAAGTGCCTTTGATTTCTTCTCTACTTCGGCTAGAAAATTTTCCATCTCTGCCCTATTCCCCTTGTTCTTTTGTTGGAAATATTTTAAATCTACTTCAAGTGTGGCGACCAAGGATCTTGCCAGCTTATCCTTGTCTGTGCATATATCATATGTGGCCTCCACAGATTGGGAAACGACCTTAACCTCCATGAGTAATTGGCTATATTAGAAAATGAGCACTACCACCTTCAATTTATCCTCCTCTTTCAAGTGCGTGGCCTCTTCTTCTACACATTCCAAGGCCAAAGGTTGTGTCTCCATAGTGAGGATGTGCGTTAGATCTTCTATACACTCTAGGAAGGACAAATACTTCTGTGCGGGTGGCACTGAGTCTGGGTGCTTCAAAAGGATGGTGCCTTTGATAGGATCCATTTTCTTGTACACTTCCTGCACCTTTATCTTCTCTTTCTTCAACTCGCACATTAACTGTGTGTTGATCAGTTCTTCTTATTTCAAGATCTTGGCCTTTTCCACCAGTTCTTTTTCCTTCTTCCCTAACTTCCCTTCTAGAACTCTGATCCTATCGTTGCGTGTGAATAATCTAGCCTCGGTCTCTACCGCAACCTTGTTAAGTGCATTACAAACTTACTCATCTAAGAGCTCCTGAGCATTCACTAATGGATTGACCCCCTTAGATTCTAGCAATGTGATGAGTGTTCCTTAGTAGACTTCAAAGTTTGGCTCATCAATGTGGGACTCGAATGCCCAAGAGAGCATCTTCTTGGTTCTGGGGTACGTGCCATCCTTTTCAAAAGACCTCATGGCTAGGAGCCTCTCTGTGGGTACAATGCTTTGGAATCACACATGTAACACATTCTTTGTGTCATCAACATAGCCCATTACTTGTCTCTATTGTGCATCAAGAGTTCTTTTGGGGAAGCTTACTGTCAGAGTGGGGCCTCCCAGGCTATCATGCTCTTTTTCAATGTTCTCCTCCTTCCCTTCCTACAACACTATGTCCGTGATGTGCTTCAACTCTTGGTCTACCAGGACCTTGAGCATTCTCTGTGCTTCTCTTTCCACCACCTTAGTGATCTGCTCCTTCATAAAACTTATGGCTCCCTGCTTTTCCCTGGTAACCTCCTCATCCTCGTTCATGTCTCCGGTGTCCTCGTTATCCTGTGTGCCCTTGCGCCACACAAATATGAACTTCTAATTTTCATCTACACTCTCCTCTTATGGGTCATAGATGCTAAACATATGTGGCTCTTGGTATTTCTCTACCTCTTCTTCCTTGCTGACATCTTTATCACTCTCATCTTCTCTTTCTCCCAAGTATTTTTCCAAGCTTTCGGTCACCTCCGAGTCAGATTCCTTATCCAACCTCTACTTTTTCCTAAGATTTGGCTCCTGATCAAGGGATTCAGCCTTACATCTTCCTCAGGTGACCCTTCCTTGGTGATGGGTTACCTAGCCGCCTCTACCTCTGGCATCTTTTCCTTCACCGAAGACTTATTTCTCCATATGTAAGTGCTTGGCTTAGCACTCGTGGATGGCATGCTCACTGTCTAAGTAGTCAACACACTTGGTGCTTTCTCCTCTCTTCCCCTCTTCTTAGGCACAGGATTCTTTCTCCCCATGGGATCGTTAGGTAAGGAGACTTAATTCTCCAGATACACACCCTTCTCAAACTTTAGCCTTATACGGAGGTACACGTGCGTCGCGGCACCTCCAGGGATGGGTAGTGTTATCGGCCTAGTCATCTGGATCTCATGCGACACGTACTTTTCCATGTACGTGCACTTTCTACCGGGGTAATTCAGCTTCTTTCTTATCTCCCTATGTTCCCGGTCTAGACTACCCAGCTCCAGCCTTAGCTTCTTTGACTCCTTAAATCTGATCATTCCCACTTGGAAGTATTGAGTAGTGAACATGAAGGGGAGCTTACACCAAGGGCTCCATGACTTGTCTATCAGCTTGAACCTACCTAGGTAGTAGTGTTGATAAAATGTGAACTCAGATTCCCCCTTGGTGGCTACTGGGAGTTGCTTAGGGATCCTCCACTCTACCTCGAACACATTTCTCAGGCACATGTACCATTTCTCTAGCCGCGCCTTGTGGGTTGTTGTCATTATATCATAGGCATACTTCTTGAACCTCTTCATGGGTGAAGGATCCTCAACAGGGTACTCCCATATAAATTTTTCTAGCGCGTCAGGCATCCCAATATCCATGAATACAATGGTGAGTAATATGTTGCCGAAGAGGATCCTGTCCCCATCCTTCACGCAACTGACAATTTCCTCCATGATGTATACAGATAGGTTGTATATGGTGCCTTTTTTAATTTTTCTGCAAACATGCAACCAAGGATTATTGACCTGGGTCCACTTCTCTTGGCCATTCAGCTTAGTTACTAGATCCACGTCCATTCTCATTATGGGGTCCTTGATGTCTGAAATGTTGTAATATCATGACCCCTTCTTGTAGGCATACTCGATGAATGTCTCCTGAATAGCCTCCTTGTCACTAAGGTCATCTTCCAAGCTATCTCCCTCACATATGAGGTCTATAAATTGTGAGATAAGCTAGGGAGTAATGCGCATATTACACCCTACAAAGTGGAAATAATATTTGTGTACCCGTGAATCAACCATTGGTACATGTGTCTAGCTTTCCAAAATAAGGCAACTCATAGAGTTGCAGAAGCCCTGCCTTCTCCATTTTGATCTTAACTTCATCATTGTATATTGGCAAACCCTCTGGTGTTCATTTGCTGGTGGGGCACACTAATTCCAATGCCATTTCCTTTTCTAGTGTGTTTGTGTAGTGATTATAGTCACTAATAGGTACACTTCTTAGGTGGGATTCCCATTCCTTCCCCATCATCACCCCATCCGGGTATTGCATCTCTTCATACCATTCCTCGTTTGTGTTTACCTCAGGTTCTTGTTGTTTGGCCTTGGCCTTACCCTTTCCTTTCTTAGGTGCCATGGTCAAGGTATTTTTATTACTCTACTTTCTCCTTGTTACTCTATCTTACCTCTTCCAATCCTCTGATCTCAAATCCGTGATATAACTCTTCTGAACCCATGCCCTAGTTTTTTGAACCCTAATTGGGATAAAATCTTCACAAGATAGTGCCTCTCTAACTCTTTCCATACCCGAGTAACCTCTTCCTTCTAGTTTGCAAACTCAAACTAGTGCTCACGCTTCAATCTCACAGATCTTCCTTCACTCGATCGAATCTGAAAACCCTAGTTTATAGAACTTGGTTATATCTCCAACTCCTCTATTTCATAAATTAAAAATGAGAGTGCCCTGACCCTTTACTTATAGTTTTTCTCTTTTCTGAACATTAAATGCTACCTCACCTACCACCATACTTTGTTCATTTAATGTATATTTTTCAAAAAAAGCCCGTCTTCAGTGCCTTTACTCACGTTCCCAACCTACACGAAAACTCCTCCAACATTTTGGCGTGCAACCAATCCAACCTAATAGCAGACTCTTGCACGCACATAACCCATGCCAAAGGCACTTCTTCTATCCTGATTCTTGCTCTCGCCTACTGCGTGTTGCTTTAAATGCACTTTTTCCTCCTTAGTACGTGGAATCTACAAGTAGTTTTACCCTGACAACAACTGTTCTTCCATCTTTCTTTGTATACCTCTTTCAACTGGGCCATTCAACAAGGATTTTCAACACAACTTCCTTAGTACTTTAATCATGCACTCCTTTACATTTCTCCACCCCACACTTAAAATTATGCACGGTCCTCTACGCACTCATAAATTCTCCAAAAATATCAAAAAGGTTCCCAGCACCCAAGGCGCAAAACAAAACAACAACGCAAAAGGGAAACACAAGAAAGGGAAAATGCATAAAGGAAACTTCTAAACTAACTAGAAAAATTGCCTTATTTACAAACACCAAGAAGAATTATTTATAGTAGGGCTTCAACCTACTCCCATTGAAGTGTCCAGGAAACTTTGTCTCATCCACTGCTTATAACTGGCACGTGCCTGAATCAAGGATGTATGAGATTGTGTAAGGAACCAACCAATGGACTTTCAACTTCCCTGGATGGTGCAAAAACTTGGAATCATATAGTAAAACCATCTACCTAACCTCAAACTTCTTTTTTCTAATGTCATGATCATGCCAAGCCTTTTGCTTTGCCTTTTCCACCATTTGGCTCCATCGGGTGAGTGATCATATTTCATCCAGTTTTATTAAATCATCAATCCTTTATTCCATTGCTTATGCATCGGCTAACCCTCCCGTGTGCACTATTCATAGAGAAGGCAACAAAAATTCAACTAGAAAAATAGCTTCCACACCAAATACCAATTAAAAAGGTGTGGCTTTGTTCAACCTTTTATACATTGTCCTATAAGCCCATAATACTGCCGATACTTTGTCATCCCAATCTTGTCTTCTGACATCACAAGTTTTGGTCAAGGTATGACTTAGTATCTTTTTGAATGTGTTTCACCTAATTCTAGATGGTTTCTTTGAAGTATTGATGAAACAGATAGGGTAACGGGCGTAGGAGGAATACATGTTTTAATGCTAGTTGATGGGTTATTGTGCGCGTATGACTTTTGAATCAATAGCTGATCGTGAGAGATTCCTTTTGGCTAGGAGGAACTACCTATAATGAAAGCAAGACCACCAGAAAAAGTTAAACAATATGTGTAGTGAACTACCTAGCGTGTGCTAGATCCGGGAAGTGTGATACTTCCTAGATGGCTGTCAGTCCACTATTTTAAATAATTTAATGCAGGAAATAAAGTAAATCCTATTGTAATTTGAAATGATTTAGGTATCTCACTTAAAACACAATAAGAAATATATCTAATCTAACAGGCTAGGTTAGAATAGGATCCGAAGGTCAAATAACTGGTTCTGGGTCTCTGCAGGTCTGACAGAGGTCTCAGGTAGATCACAAGTGAATGAGGGTGATGAGGGAATTAGGTGGATAGGTCACTGTTCTAGGTTGTATGGGAAAATACAGATAATGATTCCGGTTAATGGTGACTGACGGCGGTTGGGTGTAACCTAGTGCCAGTTACTGTGGAGTTCTGGGAATGCCACAGAATGGGTTTTGGGTCTCCTTTGCGATTACACAAAGGATCTTGGTTGGTTGAGATGAGGTATTCAGTGATTTAGGAGGGATTTGGTGAGGTTTTAATGGGTATATGGAGGGGGAATGTTGAAGGAGGTCAATGGGTGGCTAGGTAAACAATAGATGATAATATAATGATGAAATGAAATGAACCAGAGAAGTATAATGTTTTACTTACTTGGATTCTAGTCCTGGATGCCTGTGAGTGAGGGAATGGAGGTGTTGGTGAGAGGTTTGAAGGCTTGCAGGTGATCACCAACTGAAGTAGGAAAGCTTCTGCATGGGCTGCATGTACATTCCTCTTTGCTTGGTTAGATCAGATCATTGTTGGGATGGCTATGTAGGAAAAGATGCCTGATCTCCTTCCTTGCATGCATGTTCTCACTAAAATTCACTCTCAGAAGATACGATATCTCTCTGGAATGTGCTAATGTTCTCCAAATTTTTCCAATATTTTTCCAACCTTCTTCCAACCTTGAGAATAAGGTTGTTTTGGGGTTAAAAGGGTAACCGACGGTGGTTCCGGCTTAACCGGCGACGGTTAGGGGTAACCGGTGTCGGTCAAGGTGGGATTTCCTAGGTTTACTAAACTAGGGAGATCCTCTTGATTTTCTTGGATCTCATGTCGTTAACCCACGGATTAGACTGGAAGCTTCTTGTAAGCATGCAGGAATGTGGTTAGAGAGAATGTAGGCATTGATTTTTAGGGTTTGGGTAAGTCTTAGTTAGTTATGGAAACTTACTAAGAATAGGTCTTAGGGTGAGTTGGCTTGATGAGGTGTCTAGGTGACGTGTATATGTGGATATTATTTAAATTAAGATATTTAAATAATAAATATGGTGAGGATAATGAATTAATTTAATTAATTAATTAAATTAATATTAGTGGGGTGAAGGGGGCCATGGCTAGGTGAATGTGATGAAGGGTGCTTATTTGTCGAGGGACCAAAGGGGAGTGTGACCTAATTTTAGTGTCTACATTTTTCCCCTTTTTGTTACGTAGCTTGTATTGGTAAGCAATGCTAACAAAAATAAGATGTGGTTGCCCCATGTGTGGGTGAAGGTGATCCCCCTCAAACTAGGAACTGATGAGGCAGAAGGCAGAATCGGTGAGTGGTTTGATAAAAGGTAAATGTGAGGAAAAGGAAGGTGGGGAATGGGGGAAAAAGGAGTTAAAGGTCTACTCAGGTAATCTAGGTAATGGGTCAGGGTCAAAGGTAGCAACAGTCAAACACACACACACGTATAAACTACAGCACACTACCAGGTTGAAGAGCAGGAAAACTCTACATTGTCTAAGGTCGATAGGTTTATCCAAACAAGGTTGAAGTGATTCTGGTATCCAAGGTATAGGATATGGTCAGGAAACACAACATAGGTTAGGTGCAGGAACGTTTAGGTATGTTCCGGTACACCAAAGGTAGGGTCAGGATAAACGGTCATGGTAATAGGCTAGGTAAGGTCATTAGGTCAACAACACAGGTAACAGTGCCATAAGGTATAGTGAACACATGAGGTCAAAGGTCACTAGCGATGGTCCAGGTCCAAATATCTAGGTCACGGCATGGGTAAGGCCAAGGTAGGGGTAAAATAATGAGTCCCCAAAGGAGGAAAAAGGGAGGTAGTAAATGATGAGGTCAGGAAAGGTGAGGTAAATGGTTTGGGTAAAGGTGGGGTGGGGTAAATGAGGGGTGAAGGTTGGGTGAGGCAAAAAAATGAGGTAGGGGTAGGGTAAAAGGGTAAAATTTAGGGCAATGTGTAGGTGAAACCGATGCTGGTCAAGGATAACCGACGTGGTATAGGTCAACCAATGATGTAAATGCATCAAGGGTAACCGACATGTCGGTTAGGTCGGGTTGGGCAGGTGAAACAAAAAATCCATGAAGTAGTTATGTCATTTGTCATTTTAGCGATGTGATTTGAAAACGATAAAAAAGAGTCATTAAAAAGAAAAGTGAAATAAAAAAGTGTGAGTGTGATGTATGTGGTTTAATTTCCAATTTTGGGTATAAAAGGGAAACTAAGTTAGGTGTGATGTAATGTGAGGAACATGGAAGATGAATTGTTTAGGGTAGAGGATGGCCAAGCTAACCTCCAAGGGCCCCATGCCCTCGGAGTGCTACCTACATAGTCCCAGTGAAAAGGGACCTCAAGCCGATGTAGTTCTCCCATGAGCTAGGGAAGAAGATGAGGAGGTATGAAAATGAGTTAGTAGGTTTTAGGCATGGTTGTGGGTTTAGGTTTGTTAGGTGTGGGTAATTATAGGTAAAATGATGTAGGATGTCAATGGTGATTGTGGGAAAAGAAGAAGATTTACCCCAAAAGTAAGCGTCGAGGACCAAGTCCTGTATAAGGTAATCAAAACGTAAACAAAGATGGTTAAAAGATAAGAGGGGGTAATAAAGCCACCTGATTGGTTAGGATCATACTGAGTAGATCATACCTTGGTGGAGGTGATGAACGTAAGACCCTAAAGACATTGCATGATTGATTGTTCTACGGTGAAAAGTAGTCACATGATCACCAAATGTCTAAGTTCCAAGAAGTCCCTTGAGGCAGTAGGAAATGGGAGTGGGAATGGTAAGAAGGGTGAAAGGTAGTTAATTTTTATATGGTATAGGTAACATGCGCTTCGAGCAAGAGAACCTAGGTCACAATGGGAAAGTCCATGACTAAAAGGTTGTTGTTTTGACTTATAGTTGAGATAGACTGATCGATGTGGGAAGTCTATATGGGATGAAGAAAATTTAACTCCTTGAGGTCTTCGTGAAGCTGATCGATGTGGGAAGCTTCGGTTGCTCTCATTTTTTTTTTAAGCTTTACATAGTTGTCCTTCAAGGGAGTAGTCTATTTATAGCAGCAATTGTCGAGAGGAAGATGTCCTTTTGAGGGAGTCATATTTTTATTAGAAGTTTGACTCAAGGAGTTATGGTCCCATGTGAGGTATTTGAAGTCATGGACAAGACCAAGGTGGAGGATAGGACTCTTGTTCAAAAGGCAAGGTGAAACGACCATGGGATCTCATCTAAAGGTAGATGAAAAGTATCCATGAGAATCATGCTATGTGCAGCACCATGGTACACATATTCAAGAGAAGATAACAAGTGACAGGTACTCACATGATTCTTGTTTAATCATTAGGTGAGGTGTATGAAGTGAATAGTGCTCAAGGGATGAGCATGGAAAGAGACAAAAGGTGAGGTAGGACTACAAGTCAACAATAGAATGGTCAAGATGCAAGGCATTAAGGGGCTCAGGTTCAGGTTTACCATCGAGTGAAGATAAATGATAAGCACCTGATCCATAGGTATGAGTCACGATGTATGGTCCAAGCCAATTAGGAGAAAATTTTCCCCGTTTACTTTTTTCTACTTTAGTTACATGTTGATTTTCTTTCAGGACAAGGTCACTGACTTGGAAGGTTCATGCATGGACATGTTTGTCATAGGCACATTTGATACATTTTTGGTAAACTTGAAGGTGATCCAGAGCATTAAGATGATGTTTCGTCTAATAACTCTAGCTGTGCTAAATGGTCTTGATGAAAGTCATCATCATTGAGCATGTCATGGAGAGAAATGTGAAGTGAGGGGATCTAGACTTCGAGAGGTAGAACAACCTCTGTACCATAGACCAGAGAAAATGGTGTGGCCACAGTGGAAGTGCGAATACTAGTGCGGTATGCCCACAGGGAAAAAGGAATGTGCATATGCCAATCCTTCCCAGTATCATTAACCACTTTCATAAGAATTTTGTTTAGGGTTTTGTTAGTGGATTCGGCTTGGCCATTGGTTTGTGGGTAATAAGGTGATGAGAAACTAAGCTGAATGCCGAAGGCATCACAAAGTTTTTGCAATGTTTTGTTTTTGAATTGTTTTCCATTGTCAGTGATGAGGCGATGAGGAACACCAAAGTGACAAATGATGTGGTGGTTAATGAACTCACATATTTTCTTAGCTTTCGTGGAGATGAGTGGTATGGCTTCCACCCATTTTGTATAGTATTCAGTAGCAGTGATGATCCATTGATGGCACTTGGGAAGAATGGGGATTGATTTCTCCGACAAGATCCAAACCCCATTGAGAGAAGGGCCAAAGGTCACAGGTGACCTATAAGGCATGACTGGGTGTATGATGAAGATTGGAATGTTGTTGGCATTTTACACAATGTTTGACATAGTCACAACAATCATGGTTAAGGGTTTTCCAGTAATAGCCCAGGTGAAGAATACGCTTAGCAACAACAAGGCCACTGAAGTGACCTCCACATATGCCATCATGAACTTCCTTAATGGTATAAGGAATTTCAAAACTTGTGAGGCATTGTAAAAGAATAATTTCAAAGCCACACTTATAGAGGAGGCCCCCCAGGATGACGTAATGAGAGACCTTTTTAAGGAAGGTGTTTGTCTGTTACGGGTGAGATCAGGAGGTAAGATGGAGAGAGAAAGGTAGTCGGAGTATTGTTTATACCAAAGGTCACTCGGGGCAGGGGTAGACAGTTCCAATGGAGTAAACATCATGAGGTAAATAAGAAGGTGATTGGAGTGTTGTACGGTGACAAATATTTTAGAATCAGTGGGTGAAGCGGGTATTTGGGAAGCTAAGCAGGCCATGGTATCTGTAAATTTGTTGGTTGAATGTGGGATGGTTTGAAGGGTGTAACGGTCAAAGGTGGTCAAAAGTATGTCTACATGATGTTTATACTTTTGAATTATCTCATTACAACATTGGTATATACCATTGACTTGGTTTATGACCAATTGAGAATCACCAAAGATGTTGATTGATTTGACATCTAGGGTGTAGGTGGCTTGAGACCTAGTATGAGCACTTCATATTCGGCAATATTGTTGGTACATTCAAAATCTAATTTGAAAGACAAAGGCATGGGTTCACCATCAAGGGGAATGAGGATAATACCAGCCCCACCCCCACGCTGAACACTTTGAACCATCGAAGAAGAGTGTCATTTGGTAAGGGGGTTCGTCCAGGAAAGGGTAGCAATTGACTCATCTGGAAAGTCAAAATTAGAGGGTTGATCCCCAGAAATAGGTGCGTCGGCCAATTGGTCAGTGATATCTTGGCCCTTGATGGAATTTTGATGAATGAATTTGAGGTCAAGATCAGCTAAAAGCATAAGCCATCATGTGGCACACTGATTTTGATAAGGTTTGGCATACATGAAGTGTAAGGGGTCGGTGTTGGTCACAACATAGGTTTTGTGGTTGAGTAGGTAATGATGGAGTTTGGTGGTAACGGAAACTAAGGCTAAGAAATTTTTTTTGGGATGGGTGTATCAGGTTTCATAGTCTAAAAGAGTATGACTTATATAATAAACCACCTTCTCCCTGTGTTGTTCATCACGATGAGCGAGCATGGCTCCCAAGGAGTGATCGGTAGCTGAGATGTATAGGTAAAAAGGTTGATCATCTTTAGGTGGGATGAGTACGGGTGGTTGGAGAAGGTATTGTTTTAGGGCCTCAAAAGCTTTGTGGTAGTCATCATCCCATTTAAAGGAGACATCCTTCTTGAGAAGATGATGAAATGGTTGGCACCGATCAGATAATTGTGAAATGAAATGGTGAATAGACTACAATTTACCTTGCAGGCTATGGAGTTGTCTAAGGTTAGTGGGTAGAGGCATTTCCAGAATGGCCTTGACTTTAGCAGGGTCAACTTCTATACCACGTAGGGAAATGATAAAGCCTAGGAGCTTTCCTGAGAGAACCACAAAGACACACTTCTTTGGCTGAAGGTGGACACAATATTTAATGAGGTGATCAAAATGGTTTTGAGGATGGTAAGGTGTTCAGAGCGGCATTTAGATTTGGCCAAGAGATCATCCACATAATCTTCCAATATGCGATGCATGATGTCATGGAAGATGTAAGTCATAGCCCGCTGATATGTGGCATTAATATTTTTTAAGGCCAAAAGGCATGACTCGATAGCAGAAGGTCCCCCAAGGGGTGATGAACGAGGTTTTGTGTTGATCCTTCTGGGGAAAGAAAGATTTGGTTATAACCTGAGAAGCCATCCATGAGTGATAGCATCTCATGGCCAACGGTAAGGTCAACCAGCTGGTCAATACCAGGTAAGGGAAAGTCATCTTTTGGACATGCTAGGTTGAGGTCACAGAAGTCTGTGCAAATACAGAGTCCCCTGTCACCTTAGTGACAGGGACAATGTTAGAAATCCAATGAGGATAATCAATGGGTAAGATGAAGGAAATGGAAAGAAGGCACTGAAGTTCCTCTTTGACAAGAAGGGCAATGCGAGGGTGCATTTTCCTCATCTTTTGTTTAATGGGTTTGGCATCGGGAATGGTTACGATATTGTGGACCACTATGGTGGGGTCAATACTAGGGCATGTTCTACGTAAGACCAAGTGAAAGCATGGTTATGATCTCTGAGAAAAGAAGTGATGGCTTCCTGTTCAACAACATCTAAAGATTGACCGATCTTTAGGATGTGCGGGTCATCCTGAGTATGAATGTTGATCTCGATAGTCAATTCATTCAACATGGTTTGTGTCTCAGAAGGTAACAACTGATGAATATATGATTCTTCTACACCAAGGTAGGTGAGTATAGATTCATCATCCTGACATTGAATGATGTTAATTGAAGGTGTATCATCATCGATCATTTCAGGATATAGGAAGGGAAGAGTGGAAGGGGCCTCCCCTCATGTTGATAAGTCAGAGGCCCCAAGGAAATGGTGTTTATGAAAAAAAAAATAGGAGGGATAGATTCAGGATCCATCAACTCCATCGGTGAGGGTGGTGATGAAGGTGGAGTAGGTGAAGAAGGTGGAGAAGGCTAGTGTCCTTAATGAGTTCAATGCGGCTGTTTGGTAGGTGGTTCGGGGAAGCCGATACCACTATGGTCATTATGTTTGTAGGTGGTACATGGAATAATGGTATGGTGGCCTTGCTCATAAAATCCAAAACCAAAACCCTTCCATGCACATCGGTGTAGGAAGGTGTGGGTGAAATGGTGATTGGTAAGTGATTGGAAGTCAGTGGAAAATGGGTGAGTTTGTGACGGTGGTTTGGGTGTGTAAGTGGTAGTATCAAGTCCCCCATAGGTGAGACTAGTACGAAGGTGAGGAGGACCATATAGGAGATGTTCTCCTATACGGTGATCATAACGAGGGTGTTGGTGAAGACTTCCATACTCTTGTGGAGTAAGGAATGTGTTGACACTATATAGGCGGTACTCCCCCAGAGTGAGGCATTGAAAAACACCTTCCAAGGGATCAGTGGTTGGTATGTAGGTAGCTGGAATGGATGATGTGTTGGAGGTCGATGCAGGAGGTAGATTTAATGGATTGGGAAGCTAATGGGTCAGCCTTGGAGGTTATGGCAGTGGTAGGAATGGAGGAGGTATGTGTGGTAGAAGCAGTGGCTATACTGGTAAGTGGAGGTGTAGGTGAAGTAGTAGTGGTTGTGGAGGTAGATGGCTTAATAGGTATGAGCACATCATTGGGTCGGTAAAGCATGTTGCATGTTTTAAAAGGTGATGGGTCAGCTGGAATGGTATAGGTGTGTCCTTCATGTTCAAACTTTACACAACGATGCAAAGTGGAAGGAACGTAACCCATGACACAAATCCAAGGGTCTGCCAAGCAACATGTTATATTGGAATTCCCCCTCCAAGACGTAAAATAATTCTGGAATAGTGTGGGGGCCCACACAAATGTGGAGGATGACAGTGCCTAGTGTAGAGGTGATAGCATCATTGAATGAATGCAACATGACAGGATGTTTATGCATGTAATTGTTAGGTATGTGCATTTGAGTGAATGCATGGGATGAAATGATATTAATGCTAGCACCCCATCAATCATCACATGGCATACCTATATGTCATCGATGTGGAAGAGATGAAGAGGGTTGGGTGTCTAGGCATCATTTTGGTTGGCATGATCTCTTCCTTTAAGAAACTAAGGGATGATACTTAGTGAATAGGGTGGGGTGAAGATGAAGGTGGTAATTTTGTGAGAGAGGCTACATGATGGGGTGTGATAATGGAGGCCACGGGTGTAGGGTCATTGGTTAAAACCTTAATAGATTTAAGAACCTTTGAGTATCCAAATTTTTTCTCCTTTTTTTTCCCTAGTTCCTATAGCCACACCATTGCTTCCTAGACGTGTCATTTGAGCTTAAAGATGATTGACCATTACAATTTGTATTTTGTTGAAGTTCAGGGGTATGGTCAGATTTATCATGATTTTTTTGTAGAGAAAATTTCCAAGTTCCCCTCCAATGGACTTGATCTTCTTCATTTTTTGAGATTTGCCTTGTCTGAATTTGTGTAAAAAATTAAGATCAAATCCTATTTTTTAACCTTATGATCAGTGATGGTTGAAAGAATGTCCTTCTGCTTTTCTTGATTTGATAAACGGATAGCTTAATGAAATTTGTGATCAACAGAAGCCCCTGCATGAATTATCACAAGTTTTCACTTCTCATAACATGGGTTTTCCCATGAAATTCTCCTTCCATCCTTTTGATGACAAGGCAAAGTTTTTATTGGCTAGGGGGTACATTGGAAATCATGATTGTTAAGTTATTACTTTTTGAAAATAGATTGAAAATGTGGGAAAATTTTTCTCACATGAAAATTGGTGATGATAGTACATGATAGGCATCTTTGATTGGTTGACATCGATTTTTGGTGGGGGTTGACAAGAAATTTTCTTCTTTTGGAAAATCTCAATCATGTCTTTGGGCTCTGATTTGTACAATACACGTTGAACAGGTCAGGCTCTATCAAATGAAATTTTGTTATTGTTTTACTGCCTCAGAGTGTTCTTTTTGAACCAAAAGGGCGCACATGGAATCATGTGTTGCACTCTTATTCACAATATTGTTAAGAACTTTGATTTTTGAAGTTTTAACTTCAAAATAAACACAAAAAACCATATCAAAGCCCGCACACCTAAGGTACCACGTCAAAGGTTTACAAGAAATTCTACCTGAAGGAAAAGTGAATTTTAAATTTTTTTATCAAGGGTAAAATTTTAGATGAAAGAACTTATAATCCATGATATTGTAAATGTCCACTAAACTATCAACTATAAATGGAGTTATGTGACTTCTAAATACTTTCAATGCAAGATTGCAACAAGATTCTAAAGTTAAAATTTGAGCAGAATCTAAAACTGATAACATACATCATGTGCAGGAAGAAAAACAGTGGAATTTGTATTTTTGAACTTGTTAAATTCAACAAAAGGAAAAGTTAATGAAGAATCTCAGAGCTGTGTGATGCAAACTAAACTTGAAAACTAGGACACATGAATGTACAATGAGACATTAACCTGGTTTTTGGTGGATTTCTTAGGCAAAATGTTTCTCTTAGAATTTTCAAATCATAATTTGAACTCCTGAAATGTCTATTTCACCAAAATGTGCTTCAATTTATCTACAGAAGCCTTCCTTCCCAAACAAATAATATTCATGGGATCCAAATTTGTTAAACAATTCCTCAGGATTTATGAAAATGACATGGAACAATGAAGGAAACACTCGCAGGCTTGGCTCCTTGCAGCCAAATGGGAACTGCCAAATCATTACAAAGCATTTGGATTCATCTATTCATTTTGGAGGAATTTTCCTTTTTATCATTAAAGGTAGCAAAATTTGTTATTTTGGCCCATCATTTTCCACCTTTTTACACGTGGCAAATTGAGGGGACAAATCAGGATTTTCATTTCACATTTTCTCATGGTTGAGAAAAGGTTACATCAAAAACATTTTAGGATTGAAGAATTCCAAGTCATGAACACATGATGCCAGTGTTATCTTAAGGGAAAGATGACATTTTACAAATCATATAAGATGAGGATGGAAATTTGATGCAAAAATGTGATTAGATACTGTGCAATTTTTTTTGCTCCCATGGCTCCAAGGAAATTCAGATTCACCATTTCTATCAATCTTACATCTACTTTTGATACCAGCCCTCAACCTTTCTAAGAATGAGATGCATTTTTTGAGCTAATTTGTGATCCTTAGTGCTTTTTAAATATTTGGATTCTCAGGACACGTGTCAAAAAATGAAAAGTGAAAATTCGATTCAGAGTCCTTTTTTAATGAGGGAAAATTTTGAAAAATGATTTTCAAATGCATGCTGACATTTTCCTGACACCCCTCCACCTTTGAATGGATTGGAGCTAACACATTCAGCATATGGTAAACTCCCATTGCATCCCTGCATTCAAGTTCCGCTTTTCCATTTAATACCATTTTTCATCAAATGGGAAGGGTTTTGTAACTTTTTGCCCCTTGGGCATACCTTTGATTGGATCCAAGGATCCAAGTGGCTAGGGTATGATTGTAGTTTTAAAGCATTTTGAGTAAATTTTTTTTTTGAACCCCTTTGTGAGAAAGGGAAAAAATTTTCTACCTCCACCAGCTGCCAGTAATCCATTTGCTCTTTGGACTTGCTAAGTCCATTTTTAATTCCTTTGTCATGCATCACAATTCTTCATTTTGAGTTTTTCAGAAAGCCATGCCAAAATTTATAAAAATTTCTTTCATTCCCTTGTTCCGCCTATTTGCCCTTTTGGACACGACTCCTTTTAATTCTTGGCAGAGATTGCATAATTTATTTCAGTATGTTTTACTAATTTGTGTTTGTATTTCATGTTTCAATCTTGTGCCGCCGATCTCTTAAAATCATACATGTCCTCATTTCTTGTAGAGGGTTTTAAGATCTAAATCTTTTTGAAAGCATTCATTTAGAGCCAAGATAAACTCTATTTAAATTCATCATACATGCCTTCAGAAAAATATGTTGTGTAAACCTTTGGGTGTCCTCTCATTTCAAATGTGGGCCTTCTAGATGCTTCAAAATTTGATTTTGCTTCAAGATTTTGCATAATGAAATCAAAGTTTGTAAGGAATAGAAGCACCACCTGGGCAATCCATTTGTGTGGACAATCAAAACATGCCATTGTCAGGCACTTCTTGCAAAGGCATCTCCATGTTTCAGGTGTTTCCTTTTTGCAAAATTTCCCAAAAATGGTAATTAGAAATATTTCTTGACAAACCCCCACAAAATTTCATTGGAACTTACCATTCCACATACCTGTACTACCCCTTGATTGAAAATTGACACCCGTGATCAACAAGATGAATACAATTTAAAGGATGCCCTAAAATGCACAAAGTGTATCAGGGATTGCATATTGTCTTAATTTTAAAACAACTGAGCCATGTTTTGAATTATTTCAACCTTTGGACTGGATTTTCAAATAAATTGAGTGATAATGGTGTTAATTGATTTTTTGCACAAGGCCTCTGGTAAATCAAAAACATGACATATCCCATCTCCTTGGATCATAGGACAAATGAAGAGCACATAGGTTCTCATCTTTTGGTAGGCACAATCCTTCCTTTGAGGGCTAAGGGATTTAAAAAATTTGAATAGGTGGGGATGAAGGTTTCAATCACGAATGCAGACAAGCTAAATGATGGGGTGTGATAAAAATGGACATGACAAATGTAGGGTCATTGGCAAGCTCAAAATGGCAGATTAAAGAACCTCCATGAGAGCTTGACGATGGGATTCCGAGGTTTGGATGAGGTCATATAAGGACATTTTGAGGGGAGACTAGTGTAATTGTTTGAGCATGGTGCGATGTGTGACCCATTAGAAATGGGGTACGTGGGGCCGTGGATAGTGATTTTAGGTATGGGTGCAGATGGTATGTTGGGTATAGGATTGGTTGGTGGGTCAGTTTCCTTTTCTTTTCCCTTATCCTTCTGAGCACGTGTAGTGACGTGTATCATGTTGATCTGAGGGGAGTTGGCAAATGGAGAAGGTGTAGGGTGAGTGGTATAATGACATGACAGGAAAAAACCTACCAGAGGAGAAAAACCCTATGAGGTGAGTTGGGCACAATGACATTTGGGTGGTGGCGTGGAAAGTTCTCTGATGTGAACCATGTTAATTTAAAATCTTGGGGGTGGTTTTAGGAGCTGTGAGGGTGGAGGTTGTTTTTGAGTGGGCATTGTGGGAATGGGTGTCAGTGAAGTAGGGTCCTCGTTGAGAAGGTCATCATCGTCAAATTTGGCTTCTGGAGGACACAACTAGATAAGGATGGTTTTTAAGGCCTTGTAGTTCTCCACATCGTTCCCTGACACATGATGGTAGGTGAAAATTTTAGTATCATCAAACCCTTTTGGCTTGGGTTTGAGGGGATCATAAGGTTTGAGTGGTGGTAATGTGATGACAGAAGTCTCAAGGAGGTTGGTTAAAATTTTTGCATAAGACCCTGCTAGTGGATCGCAATGGGAAGTGAACATGGGTTTGGGTGTAGGTGTAGTTGATTGTTGAGGAATGGTCTTTGGAAGAGGAGGAGTAGGTCGAGCTCATGTTTTGGGTGCTAGATGGTTTTGGGTGTCGGTCACGTGTTTGTTTAGGTAGGGGTATAGTAGGTGAACTAGTAGGAGGGTGTATGGTTGTTTTGACTACCTTATTATGGGGTAGTGGAGTTTTGTTTTTGGGTTGCACCTTCTTGGGTAAAGGTGATATGGGTGTAAAAGGTCTAGAAGGAAAAGTAGATGGGGGAAGAGGACGAGTTACCCATGGGGATAATGGAGGTGCTATGAAGGTAGAGGATGTGGGTCATGCAGGAGGTGTAGGGACAAATATTGAAGTGTAGTGGGTAGTGAAGGAATAACTGAAGATATTGGAGGTATGGGTGGTAAATATGTTGCTATGGGTGTGGGTGTAAGTCATGTTGGGCCTGGGTAGGTTAGAGGTTTGTGAGGAAGGAATGGGTTATTGTGTTTTTGGTTTATTGATGGGTGGAGGTTTCTTGACCATGTGGGAAAGCTAAGATCCTAAGAGAGACGGGACAGGTGTAGGTGTGATTGGCGCAGCCAGGGTATGAGTTCTATGGGTTTGGTGCTTATGTTTGGGTGTTAGAGTAGGTGTGGTGTTGACTTTGGAGGATGTAGCTAAATCCATTTTGATAGGTGGATGAGTAAGGCTGGTGGTTGGGGTGACCCCTAAAGTGGTAATAGGTTTAGTCAAGGAAGATGTCATAGGTGTGGGTTTGGGTTTAGATACAATTTGGGTATGGGTAAGGGTGTGGTTTAAGCTATGATAGGTGTCATGGAAGGAGTTGTGATAGAGGTGGTTGTGTTTGGTTCAATTGGTCAAAATATTTTTGGGTAGATAGTGGAGGTATCAACAAGTGACCTCTGCATCTGCTTTGAGATAGGAAGCAAAAGGCACCCCATAGTAAGGCTCTATCCACATAATCTAAGTGATCAAC
Organism: Taxus chinensis; assembly: GCA_019776745.2. Classification (NCBI taxonomy): domain Eukaryota; kingdom Viridiplantae; phylum Streptophyta; class Pinopsida; order Cupressales; family Taxaceae; genus Taxus; species Taxus chinensis. The sequence continues at coordinate 278,083,336 of CM034157.1, read as the reverse complement.
CAAATGTGAGAATGACACATCTGTAGGTGGAGTTGATGAGAAACTAATGGAAATTCCCATAAAATGTGTCTTAGAGATGGAGAATTGGCTAGATTCAGATTTCGTGGGTAAGAGAGCTGAAAGTAGGTCTGCAAGATCTTGGGTAACTGATGGAGAATGCTCACAAAGAGGAAAAGGTATCTCAACTGGGTCTATGATAGGTGGAGGAAATGATGGGAGCTCCCTCTATAGGTGGAGGAATGATGGGTGCTCCTCTGTGGGTGGAGGAGGTAATGGGTGCTCCTCTATGAGTGGAGGAGGTACTATGGGTAAAGGTTCTCTAAGTGGAGAAGCCAAAGGTGAAATGGTCTCGATGTTAGCAGGGAGACTCCTCCGTAGGTGATGAAGGAGATGAAAGGTGTTCCTCTATGGGTGGAGGAATAGGTGAGGTGGTTTTGATGTGGAAGGAGGATTTTGGGCTAGGATTTCCTCTATGGAAGGAATATGGGTTAATTGGGAGGTGATATGTATGTCATTAAAGATAGTGTGAACCTCGCAGGTATGGGTATCATGAGTTGAGATCTCACCAGTTTGATCAGATGAAGGGGCATGGTTGGGAAATGGTTTCTTGAAGATGTGTAGGTTTTGGTTGGTAGGTGCATTAGGATTATCCATGGTTAACTCACCTTTCTCGAGCATTTCTTGGACAATATTTTTGAAAGTGATGCAATTTCCGTCACTATGACCCTTTACTCGATGATAGTTACAGAAGTCATGTTCTTTATACCATGCGGGCATGGGGTGAGCAGGGTCAAAACTAGTGTGTGGTTTTATAGGTGGAAGGGTAATGGCCCTAGCTTTGATAAGATTTTCTAAGACAGAAGAGTAAGGTTCCCTGATTGGGGTGTATTTCCACTGCTCTCGTCTGAATTGAAAAGTTTAGATGGGTGAGAGATTAGATGAGGGGGTAGCCTGATTTGACAGATGAGCTGGGCCAGCCTTGAGTACCACTGCATTAGCGGTGCCCTTAGCTTTTGAATAATTGGTTTTTGGTTTGGAAGAAGAAGAGGTATCATTCGACTTGAATGTCAAATTCTTATTGCGTAATTGGATTTTCTTCTCTTCGATGGCCCGAATCTCTAACTTTCGTGCCATAGTGAATGCTTCATCAAATGTTTGGAAGGTTTGGACCTACAAGGTCAGTGAGATATGTCTAGCACAAGCCCATGTGAAGAGCTCAATGAGTTCTATTTGTGGTAGTTGGAAGGTGAGTTGGTTGATCAAGCTACGCCAGTGAGTGACAAAATCTGCGATAGATTCATCCTCATACTGACGCGTGGAGTATAGGTCAGTCATGGTAACCTTCTTGATGATATTGATAGAGAAATGATCCAAGAAGGCTTGGGCTACCTGATTGAATGAGAATATAGAGTGTCTAGGTAACCCACTATACCAATCTAATGCAGGTCCAGTCAGAGACATGGGAAAGGTTCTCAAGAGCAAGGCATCATCATGAGTGATCAGATAACACCCATGTTTGAAAAATTGCAAATGCTGTTGCGGGTCTTCTTTGCTATTGAAATGATTGAATTTAGGCATTTCCCAATGCACGGGGTATGGGTGGATAGGAATGGATGGGTGGATGGGCTCATTGCAAATCTCGTCGTAGGTGAGAGTGTTACGGGAGCTGGAAACCAATGCCTCTAATGTTTGCATCTTGTCCAACATCAATTTGATTAGGTTATTGGTAGGTTGCGATGATTGGGTGCCTCCTGTAGCGTGAGAGGGTTGGTTTTGGGCATATAACGGGGGTGGCACTCCAGTGTATGGTGCTTCCATGTAGGTTGATTATGAAGAAGGTAGTGAAATAAGAGGTACATACCCAGAGTGAATAATGGATGCAACGGGAGGTGGTTGATAGTATGTATATGGAGGTGGAAGGGTCATGGTAACCCTAGTGGCAATGGGGGCTAATGATTGTGGAATGGAAAGGACCACATTCTGAAAAGGGGTAGGGGTCACCGACACCAGAGGTGGTTGTGTAGCTATGGGTATATGTGAAACAATAGGGGTGGATGAGGTTGTTTTGGGTAGTTTTCAAGGGTATGGTGGATGTGGCGGGTGCTATGGAGGTGACAGACGTGACAGTCATAGCGGGTATAGGACCTAGCTGTGAAACAACTAGGGGTAAGGTAGATGTGGGAAGCACAGAGCTAGATGGGGCTGATGCAGGAGTGGGAGTGAGAGTCAGGGGGATAGATACGGGCATGTCGTATATCAACTGACCCGAGGCATCTTGAGTGGATGAGTGGGAAAGGTAAAACTTGCAAAGCGACAGGGTTTTGGTCAAGGAGTCGTGTGAAATCCTCATCTCCTGTAGCGATAGTGATAGGTTGGATGGGATCCATGGCTGGTGATAAAATGGAAGGTGGTGAAGGACTAGGTGGGAGTGGTTGACAACTGGTGTGAAATACAAGTGCACTTGCTTGTTTTCAGGTCAGCACCATGTGAACCAGTACTGATCAGGTAGGGCTGCTTCTCTGTAAATGACACAGAAAATAGTAGGAACAGGTGAATCTGATGGTAAAAAGTGTATTCGGTACCAAATGTAGGTTGGAAAGTGAAACAGGCTAACCAATGCCGGTTAGGGAAAACTGACGCCGGTCAGGGGTAACCGCTGCCGGTCACTATAGAAAATGGTCAGTGAGTGAAAAACCAGGTAGAAGGTCAAATCTGACAGGTATGCCAAATCTGATGGTGTTTACAATGTCAATGGGAATGATGGTAGTGACAGGGACTATGTGAAAAGTGGAAGAAAATGAATAAAATGTCCTTTTGGGTAGGTTAACAAAAGGACCTGGAACTGACGTTGTTGGGTATAACCGACGATGGTCAGAGGGTAACTACATGGTTACTGTGAAATTGAAACAGTGATGAAAGAAAAGTGGTTGTGAATTAAAATCTGATGTAGAATCAGACCCAGAATTCTGAGAATGATGATGATATGGCCAGGCACACTCAGGTGAAGTCAGAATACACCAGCTATGATGAGGAGTGTGCAAGGATGAACAAGAAAAATGAAGAACGTGATCTCTCACCTCAAAAAGCAAGCCAAGCAAAAACACTAAGAAAAATGTGATCCTAGGAGTGCCTTTTCTATTATGTTTGTTTAGCTTATGCTATTTAAGGACTGACACATGAATTGTGAAATAGATTTTTTGGTGAGGATGGCTTCCTACGAAGAAGGAGATCTAAAAGGTGAGGTTTCAGGTATGTTATGGTGGGGGCGGGCCTCGCTCTGAAGTATGACTCGACAGAGCAGCGAGCTGGGTGCCCACTGTGACGTGATCGTGTGATCACCTATAGCTTCTTCCAGGTAAGATGTTGTTTAAGAATGTGTGTATTTTCAATTTTTGTGAGGTTTGGTAAGACTCAGAGAGAGAGAAAGAGAAAGAAAGTGCTTTCTACGGTTTGTTTGTCAACCATCAGTTGGTCATGACTTCCAGCATATAGGTTTCCCTCAATTAATGTGAGCTAATGCGATAAATCAGAATGCAATGCACTTATTTTTAAGCCCAAATCGAAGTGTGAAGTTGGATGACACAAAAAGATGAAGAGGAAGAGGGATGCTCTTTCACTACAATGCAGAAAACATGAAGAAATGGTTCTTTTTAATTACACCAAAAGAAAGGTTTCCTTTAGAGCAAATAGAAAGAAAAGGTGGGTTACCAAGGAAGAAAATTAATGTGTATGCTTTTCAGAAGGGAAACAAACACACAACTTTTCCTAGGAATGAATAAATGTAAGGAACCCTGGATTGCTCCCACTGGGCATGCCAAAATGTTTCACCTGATTCTTAGATCGTTTCTTTGAAGTATTGACAAAATAGATAGGGTAACAGGCGTAGGAGGAATACCTGTTTTAATGCTGGTTGATGGGTTGTTGCGCGTATGACTTCCAAATCCACAGCTGATTGTGAGAGCTTCCTTTTGGCTAGGAGGAACTACCTGTAATGAAAGCAAGACCACCAGAAAAGTTAAACAATATGTGTAGTGAACTACCTAGCGTGTGCTAGATCCGAGAAGTGTGATACTTCCTAGATGGCTGTCAGTCCACTGTTTTAAACAATTTAATGCAGTAAATAAAGTAAATCCTATTGTAATTTGAAATGATTTAGGTATCTCACTTAAAACACAATAAGAAATATATCTAATCTAACAGGATAGGTTAGAATAGGATCCAAAGGTCAAATAATTGGTTTCGGGTCACTATAGGTCTGACAGAGGTCTCAGGTAGGTCACAGGTGAATGAGGGTGAGAAGGAATTAGGTGGATAGGTCACTGTTCTGGGTTGTATGGGAAAATACAGAGACCGATGTCGGTTAAGGGTGACTGACAGGTGTTAGGTGTAACCAGTGTCGGTTACTATGGAGTTCTGGGAATGCCACAGAATGGGTTTTGGGTCTCCTTTGTGATTGCACAAAGGATTTTGGTTGGTGGGGATGAGGTATTGGGTGATTTTGGTGGGATTTAGTGAGGTTTTAATGGGTATATGGAGGGGGAATGTTGAAGGAGGTCAATGGGTGGCTAGGTAAACAATAGGTGATAATATAATGATGAAACTGAAATGAACCAGAGAAGTATAATGTTTACTTACTTGGATTCTAGTCCTGGATGCCTATGTGAGTGAGGGATGGAGGTGCTGGTGAGAGGTTTGAAGGCTGCAGGTGATCACCAACTCGTAGGAAAGATTCTGTATGGGCTGAATTTACATTCCCCTTTTCTTGGTTAGATTAGATCATTACTGGGATGGCTGTGCAAGGGAAAAATGCTTGATCTCTTTCCTTGCATGCATTTTCTTGTTGGAATTCACTCTCAGAAGATGCGATATCTCTCTGGAATGTGCTAATGTTCACAATTTTTTTCAAAATTTGTACAACCTTCTGCTAACCTTTAGAATAAGGTTGTTTTGGGGTTGAAAGGGTAATCAATGGTGGTTCTATCTTAACCGGTGATGGTTAGGGGTAACTGGCGTTGGTTAAGGTGGGATTTCCTAGGTTTACTAAACTAGGGAGATCCTCTTGATTTTCTCGGATCTCATGTCGTTAACCTGTACGGATTAGACTGGAAGCTTCTTGTAAGCATGCGGGAATGTGGTTAGAGAGAATGTAGGCATTGATTTTTAGGGTTTGGGTAAGTCTTAGTTAGTTATGGAAACTTACTAAGAATAGGTCTTAGGGTGAGTTGGCTTGATGAGGTGTCTAGGTGAGGTGTATGTGTGGATATTATTTAAATTAAGATATTTAAATAATAAATATGGTGAGGATAATGAATTAATTTAATTAAATTAATATTAGTGGGGTGAAGGGGGCCATGGCTAGGTGAATGTGATGAAGGGTGCTTATTTGTCGAGGGACCAAAGGGGAGTGTGACCTAATTTTAGTGTCTATAGAATGCTTCCGTGGTTCCATTTTCTTGTGGGTGATAGGGCATAGTATTATGATGGGCCATCATGAACTCTGATAATAGGATCCTCACAGTATCATTTAGGAAATGTGTACTCCTATCACTAGTTAAACTTAATGGGCATCCATACCTCGTGATAATGTTTTCCCATAAGAACCTTGTCATTGTTGCTGCCATGTAGTATTTAGTTGGGGCTGCCTCTGCCCACCTTGTCGAGTAATCTGTGCAAGTGATGACATAACGTGACCCAATCCTATGCACTGCTGGTGCAATATGTCCTACAAAGTCTATTACCCACTTTTCAAAAGGCTCCGCTAGGAATAGGATGCAAAGGCATCTCATCTCTCCTTCCCGGTTTTCCAATGTGCTGAAAATGGTCATAGGTTTTACAATAGTCTCTACAATCTTTGTACAAGGTTTCCCACCACAAACCTACCATTAATATATTACGCGCAGTGGCATCACCTACACAATGCCCAACCGAACTGAGCTGAATTATGCCCCTCATGATTTGGAGCTTGCTGCCATTGTTCATGTGCTTCAAGTCTGGAGACACTATTTACTTGGGAAACCTTTTGAGTTGAAAAATGATCACTTAGGACTGAAATATATTTGGATGCACTCACTCAGCCTAATCTAAATGCCAGACAAAGAAGGTGGTTAGAGTTTTTATCCCAATATGATTTTGATATTAGCTACATCAAAGGGAAAGAGAATAGAGTAGCAGATGCTCTGAGTCGTAATGGAAGCACATTTATGCTCTTATAACATTAAGAAATCAGTTTAAGGATGAGGTAAAAAGTGCCTCAGAATCTGATATATACTTTCAACAAGTAAAAACAGTGCTTGTTGCAGAACCTAATGATGAAAGGTATAAAGGTTTTCGTTTTGATAAGGAAGGAATCTTACATTATGAAAACAGGGTATACGTACCTTTGCTAAATGATTTGAGAAGGAAGTTTTTAGTTGAATTTCATAATTCACCTTTTTCTAGACACCCGGGTATCACAAAAATGCTTGCTGATCTCAAACAACAATACTTTTGGAAAGGTATGAAAAAGGATGTTATTGATTTTGTGACACATTGTCTGGAATGTTAGCGGGTTAAGGCAGAACACATGCACCTTGCTGGACTATTATATCCCCATAGCATACCGCAGTACAAATGGAAAGTAATAAGCATGGACTTGTACAAGGGTTACCTATGTCCAGGAATAAACATGATGTTATCCTGGTAGTTGTAGATAGAATGTGGTTAAGGTATGCTCATTTCATCACTAGGAAATCTGTTCAGGATGATTCACCAGTGTTGGCCAAAATATTCGTGCATGAAATTTTTAGGTTACATGGTGTACCAGAATTGATTATATCTGACAGGGATCCTAGAATGACATCAAGATTTTGGCAAACACTTAATACAACAATATAAGGTCCAGTGGGACCAGTTTAACGAAGAAAGTGCAACTTGGGAAAATCTGGAAGAGATGAAAATTACTTTTCCCTTTCTTTTTGAATAGAATGAACTTTGTTGACAAAACATTTTTATGAACTTATCTTTTCATGTCTTTATGAAGGCCAGATTGAGGCAAACATTATTCAGGTTGAATAAAATGTATCGTGACATTGATTTCTGGAACTATTCAAGTTGGAAATAGTCTTATTGTATTGTGAACTAATAAATTGGTTGAACTGAAGGTAAATCAAAATATGTAATCATCGGGACGATGAATCTTTAGGAGGGAAGCATGTAACACCCTGAACTATTGTTACTTCCTCCTGAGCATTCAAGTGTTGATATATGATTTCTTCTGTATAAGGATGTGTTCCTTTGATTGTGAAGTCATGCTTGATATGGATTATATCTTCTTTTCTCTTGAAGATATTTGACTGAGTCAGGATATGCTTGGACTCTTTTATTTCTTTCATTTTTAGCACCTGAGTTCAATTTGATTTCAGGAGGAATTGTGGATTTATCCATCTTTATGACTCAGCCTTGGATCAGTTGCATTGATCCAAGAGATGTTTTAAGTTTATTCAGGATGAACAAAAAGAAAAATTATTGACCTTTTGAAAGATGCAAGGTCTGAATGAGTTGAATGAGAAATTCTAGAGTCTAACTCAGGCTGATCATGTAAAATGAATTCGGTTCCCGATATCGTAATATCAGGAAGGCCTAGACCTTAAGCCAGGTAAGAAATTTTGGTGTATACTGCAATCTTACTAGCAATACCGGATAGAATCCATTACGGAATGTTATACCCTATTTGGTTCTAATACTGATCGGTCCTACTTGTGAGACCTAGAATAAATTCGTTAAGGTTAATAACCTTAACCTAAACTATAACCTATTGGTTGAATGATTGCTAATCTAAACTAACCCTAAACTATAAGCGTAATGCTCCTAAGGTTAGCTACACCTAGCACTATGTAAGTAAGACTAATGTCTTACCTTATGATCTAACCTATGTTCTAACCTATCTTAACTAATGATAATGGATGGAGGGGGACCTATGAAGGGGTGCGAGTCATGGGTGGTGGTTTCCATGGCATTAAATGAGGTGGATAAGGATGAAGGACTTGGGATTTGGTGGAGGTTGCTAACGGCTATTGTGACCTGACGTGGCAACATTGCCAAATTTGGAAATGGTTGTTTGCTTTCATTTGGAAATCACCAACTTAGGCGGTCGGTGGCAATGGAGAATAGGCAGGAATCTTGGAGTTAATGCCATTGATGAACTTCGGTTCCCGAGCGCGGATTGCTTGGGAAGGCATGCAAATGGAAAATTTGTTGGTATTTTGGTTTTCCATGCGTTCCATTTTTCTCTCTGCTTGATGACTGGTTCTTCGAACCAGTCTACTCTGTGTTGCATGGCAACCTTGAGAATATCTAACTCTTTTCTCTGTCGGGGAAAGTTTATAAGGCATGAAGGTAACAATTTATTGTTGTTTAATCTATCGTGGAAGAAGAAGAGAAGGCGCGAGCACATTCAGAGGTCTTCTTCAGATTTTTACGTGACACTATCAGGCATGATAGGCCCTAACTTTTAAAAATCTTGCTTTCCTTCAAATGATTTCATTAGAACAACTCTGTTCAGATGATTTTTGGTTCAGTTGGTTTTAATGGTAGCAATGTATGAAATATCTTGCTGTGTTTTCATGCTGGTTCGATTATTCTGTTGAATCCTTGCTGAGTGTACATTTTGGATTCGTTATTGTTGAAATATCTTGCTGTGTTTTCATTTCAGTTGAGATTCCTTAGAATATGCTTGCATGGATTGTATGAAATCGACTCTGTTGGAGTCCTTGAAATGATTTTTGTTGATATCAACTTTGGAAGCCTTGCTGTTATACTACTTGTTGAAATTGACTCTAGTTGGAGTCCTTGAAATGTTTGCATTTTGATATCGACTCCTTAGAAGCTTGCAAGGATTAATGCTTGTTGAAATCAACTCTGTTGGAGTCCTTGAAATGTTTTTGTTGATATCGACTCCTGCCAAAGCCTTGCTGTTAATACTTGTTGGAAGTGACTCTGTTGGAGTCCTTGAAATGTTTCTTTATGTATGGTTCGTCTTCTATAGAAGCCTAGTTTTGAGAACTTGTTGGAAACGACTCTGTTGGAGTCCTTGAAATGTATTCTTATGTGAATGCGACTCCTGTTAAAATCCTTGATGTGCTACGTGTTGGTTCGACTTCTGATGTAAGCCCTCACTGTGAATACTTATAGATCTGACTCAGTGCAAATGGTTGCTGTGTTTATTTAAGAATTCGACTCAGTTGTAAATATTACTGCGTTGTTTATGAATTTGGCTCAGTAGATATGTTTGCTGAGTTGGTTTTGGATTTGACACTAATCTTAATGTTGTTGTGGTTATATTTAGTTCGATTATGTGGAAATGTGTGCTGGGTTACTTAACAAACTCGACTCTGTTTGAATCCCTGTTGTATTTTCGTATTAGCTCAACTTTGGTTAAACCTTGCTGAAATTATGATATGGAGGAGACTTCTGTAAAGTCCTTTCTATGGTTATCTTTCTTGAATTCGGATTCTGATATAAGTCCTTGCTGTATATTAGTAGGGTTTAGATTCAGTTGAATGTTGCTGTGTATGTTCGTGTTTCGACTCAGTGAATGGAATGTTTTGACTGTGGGAATTTGCACAAGGTTACGTCTTCTGTTTATTGTGTTATCTAGTCTTCAGTGTTTGACTGAGATAAAGAGTTCCTAGCTGTGCCATGTCAGGCGATGGCATTGGATATTTTTCACGTTTGATGAATGATTTGGAAATTTTTGTTGAGTCTATTTGGGTTGGATTATTTACTACTGCTTTGTCGTGAGAGCTCTTGTATTGCTTAATAAGCTACAGGTGATTTTCATATTTGAATTTTGATGAAACTGTAGTTTCTTCTTGTTATCTCGACTGATTTAGTCACATGCGTATAATGTAATTGCATTATTCTTGAGAATGTCGGTACAGTCCTGAACATGATTGGAATGGAAATCTGAATGTCTCTGTTTCTTTCTTCTCAGCTGTAAATTTATGTTGATATATATAACTGTAGGAATATTAAGATATTCTCTCCTTGTCTAGGAAACTATGAATGTTTTCTTCTTTTGTATCCTTATGTGAACTCTACAGTACAGGCATAAGAAGAGTAGACTGTTAAATTATATGCAGAGACTGGTATAAAATAGTATTGCAGTATGAGTTTGTATACTTGTAAATTCCATTGAAATAATGTTATGAGTATAAAGGAACCCCGTCAGTTGAGCTTGCTGGATATTATAATCTGCCTTTGTGGAATTGTTAGAAACATACTTCTTGGAAACATGAACTGTTAGGATATTCATTTTTGAATGGAATAATTTGTTGGATTATTGTTGTCCTTGAGATACAGATGGATGGATGTTTTGGATTCATTTTGTTCTTCTTAGTCTCTAATATTTATGATGAGTCATCTAAAAATATTTAGGTTTAATTGACAGCTATAATATGAGTCATGCGTTATAGTCATGTTAGAATTGTAGGAAGATAATTAGCCTGATTCATGTTTGAGGATTTGATGAAATGATTTCATTTAAATAGGTTGTTTAATGAGAGCAATTGGTAGAATGCAATTGTTTTAAGAATTAGTGCTTATCATGCTCAGTTCACAGAACTGACCCGTGTTGGCAATTTTTGCAGATGGTTGTCGTAAGTGGTAAAGGCACGCAGATCTGATATGATGCTCAGATTGTTTAATTTGGTTTTATGATGAATTCCAACTTGACTTCTCTAATTGTATTATATGAAGAAAGTTGTTCTCTTATGCTGTTGAGTATTGTATCAAATATGCTGAATGCATAAATTGTAATTGATTAGGCTTAGAATTAAATGAAATGAGGGAATTGTTACTATATGCTGTATTTGTATTTTGATGGATTGATCTTCTTTGGTTCGATTGTTTTGAAGTGAATTTTTATTATTATTGTATACCTTGGAGATATTTGGATTCTCTAAGTAAGCCTTGTAAAGATTATGTGACTAAATACTTGTGAATGATTAGTAGTTCTGTTATATTCCATATAAGGCTAATTTGGAAATTAGACCACTGTCTTCCAAGAAGTTAAGGTTCAAATAAACCTTAATAGGTAGCTGAACGGGAGGAGTAATCTATTACTCCCTAACCTTGATCTAAGTCAAGACAACGTACATAATGAATCTAAATCACTATATCTTAATACAAATAAGTAAGATATAATTCAGTTTTGGAGAACTGATATAAACCTAAAAGGGTATATTTAGCATCCTTAAGAGGAGACTTAGGGTTACTGCCCATTTTCGTTGATTAAGATTATTGTGAATCAATGAAATCTTGACGAGATCTCACATCTTATTAATTTTCTCTCTGTGAAATGGATCTTAAATAAGTAAGGCAACTCAATGATGAGGAACCCAGGAGTGGGGATAAGACTACCCTAAAAGGAGAGTCTTAAAGTATAATTTCAACTCAACGTAAGTAACACCTTAAGATAAGTAGATCTTTTCGAGGTGGTTTTGTAGGATGTCGGCACATGTCAACTGCAGGGTTGTACCTTCGAGAAGATTAGGATCTTCTCGAGGATACAACAATGCAGGTGACTTATGGCGACACCCTTTGCATTGATCGTTAAGATTTACACCTTAAACTTGAACAAGTTTTTACTCTGGGATCTGGTTAGGAACATGGTCATGTTATGAGGCTGCCCTTGGAGACTTGGGGTACCTTGACACACAGGGTTAACTAGGGTTGACCCAGTATGTCAGCTTATCCCTAGTCCTCGAGAGCATCCTTATAACGTTGTCATGTTATTAATCCATTCCTGAGTGAATAACTTGGGAGAGGGAATGGCTGACAGAAGTTAGTATAAGACATTCTGTATAAATATAGGAGTGGGGTGAAGGACATATTCCAGATTGACGAGTATGCCGTCAAGGAATACGAGACATAAACAGTATGTTTCAAATCTTTGGCCAAAGTATCGCAAGCTGCTGATTGCGTTGTCCTATATCACCTAGTCTAAGGGACGTGATGCCGATGAATAATTGTAATAATTATTCAGATAGGTTCCTTGGGCAGAGAATTCTGAAAACCCATTTTAGGGAAGAGAACCACAAGAGTGAGGTGTTAAAATAAAAGCGCCAACTCTATGACATTCATGAATAGATCGGTAGATTACCGAGTCATGGAATGAATAGATCGGTGGTATACCGAGTCATTACAGCTGCATATGGTTATCTGTTATAAGAATGATTGTTTTTGATCTGTGAGTTCTAAATTATGTATTTAGAACTAGGAAGCACTTATAAAAATAAAATAAAATTCTCTTGTTCTAATGTACTAAATTGGGGAATGTTACAACTTCCTTCGTGTGCTTCCTCCGTGATGGTCAGACACTCATGCTCTAAGAGACATCTACACAAAAATTCATCACATCCCAACTTGTATAAGTCTCCATTGATTAACATGCAGGGTGTGACACATTTGGCCAACTGCTTCTTTTCTAATGTCTTCATTCCTTCCAGCACCACACCTTCCTTTAAAAATATTGAAATCTCTTCCAAATCTGAGAGCGTGCGCCACAACCTAAATAGTTGTGTGTTTGACATTTCTTCCTCAATACTCTACTTGTCCTCCCCTGAATCAATTCTTGACAGATGATCAGGTCCACAGTTGCTTTTCCCAGGCTTCACTATAATGGTGAATTCAAACTCTTGAAACAACAATACCCATCTACATATGCATCCTTGTAGAACAAGCTTGTTTACTTAATACTTTAATGCCATGTGGTCAGTGTAAAACACAAAGGGTGTTGCTATCAGATACTGTCTAAACATAAAGAGTGTGTAGATCATTGACAATGCCTTGTGCTCAGTTACGGTATAATTCTTCTCTACTGGTGTCAGTTTCCTGCTTGCAAAACAAAGCGGATGATAAAAAATTCCTCCACTTGGTTATGCAAGCACTACTCCAATAGAAGTCCCTGAGGCATCTACACGGACATGGAAGGGCTTGTCCCAAGAGGGAAAACATAAAATAGGCACGGTAATAAGCCTATATTTTAATGTATTAAACTCCCTCTGCTGCGACTCTCTCCAATGGAAGGCACTTTTATGTCTAAGCAGCTCCTCTAAAGGTGCGGCAATCTTGGCATATCCCTTAATGATTTTTTTTTAATAGCCCATATGCCCAAGGAATCCGCGCACTGCACTCTAGCTAGTAGGCTCCCTTAACCCCATAATAAATGCAACTTTAGTGGGATCTACCAACAAGCCCTCCTTACATATGATATGCCCCAATAAAGTCCCAAAGGGTGTAGCAACCACATATTTCTTAATGTTGCGGGATATCCTCAACTGCCTACACCTCTCAAAAATTAATCTCAAGTTGTCACAATGGTCCTTAACTAGACCATATACTATCTAATCATCCAAATAGACCTGAAGAAACTTATGGATGAAGTCCTGGAATGCTTGTACCACTATGCATGAAAAGATAGCTGGCGCATTCTTCAACCCAAAGGGCATGACCATATATGTAAAAATTCCCCACTCGGTGGTGAAAGTTGTCTTCTCCTAGTCTTCCTTTGTATTCCGAACTTGGTGGTACCCTGAAAATCCATCTATAAAGGAATATATTTTGTACCCAGTGACTCCTTCCAAAATTTCTTCAGTGAAGGGGTTGGAAATGGATCAATGACACAAAATGCGTTCAATTCCCTATAATCCACACAAATTAAAATCTACCCATCCTTCTTGATGTTGATTACCATCGGACTTATCCACTCCAATTCTTCCACTACCTCAATGATCCCAGAAGCTATCATTTTGTCTATATCCTCCTTGAACTTCATGCAAAAGTTGGGATTCATCCCATAGGGCCTCTTTCTAACCAGGCGCACACTTTCCTTCAGTTTTATCATCTTCAAGGAGTGGTGAAATCATTTGAGCTCATGGTACCCGTGTGGGAATAAATCCTTAAATTCATGTAGCAGATTAATGATCTTCGATACATACTTCTCTGTCTAGTAATCCCCAATAATAGCTTCCTTTGGTTCTTCTCCTAAACTTATGTTAACTCTCTTCATTTTTAAAGGCTCATGGTAGGCACACACGCGAGTATCTGCACTGTCCACTGCCTCGCGTATCCCCAAAGAATGGCTAACATCCAAGATTTCTAAATATTCTCCATCAATCACATATACCAACTTTCCCTTCTCTTTTTCTGAACATGCGTGCTCAAGATGTAACTCTTCTTCTTCCTCTTCTTCTTCAAAGTGCGCTTCTAGTACTGGTTCACCTAGTAATTCCAACAACCTATCTTCCATCCTGGCACTATCCTGCATGGTAAGGCACTTGATACCCTGAAAGGACTTATCAATCGATGGTTTGGTACTCTGATACTCAAAGGTTAGAATAAGGTCAGCCACAAGCTCTTGCCAATTCCTTTTCTAGTGGCGTGTCTCTAAATGAATGTACCATGCACACGTGTAACCCTGTAGGGTAGAAGACAACTTGTGCAACTAGAGGTATGGTGGAAAATATTCCATGCCTTCTCTCCAGACCCGTTCACACTCTTGGATATGGAAAGAGGTGGGCTTCTTCCTATGGTACTCCTTTATGATGTTGGGTATATTGCTCCTAGAAAACCTGACAGACAGAAATTCTTATTTCATGCCATTCTAAAAGGGTCTCCTAATGTGTGGCCCACCACCAAGCTGATGTGCCAAGAAAGACATAACATCTCCCTTTATTCCTTTCCATCCTTCCACTGAGCTTCCACCTCCTGCAGAAAGATCTTAGGGAAGGCTCCTCCTGAATACTTGGGTAGTTCTTTTCCTCCAAGGCACCTAACCGTGCACACCTTAGTCACCTTGGTCACCGACCCTCTCAACTACCATCCCATTAATTCGTAATTTATATGAAACCAATTATAACATGCAAGATTGATGGCATCACTCACTGACTTAGCTTCTTCAAACTAGATAACCCCGTTAGTAGGGTGTATCATCTCAGGGTCTCTGATTGAGCACACAAAATTCTGTCTAGAACTTCCTCTCCCAATGGTTCAATATATGGTTTTAACTTCCCATCAGCCAAGGGTATAATGACTCGTTCCTCCTTGTTCTCAAAGCTGATGTACCCTTTATTGAGCCGAAGGTCCACATTGTTCTTGTAACACCAAGGGCACCCAAGTAGTACCGGGAAATTATCTGCCTCAGTGAGTGCCAAGACTTTGAAGTCCCCAGTAAACTTGGCTCCCTGGATAGTAATAACTATATCCTTCAAGACATTAATGGGCATTGCCTTAGTCTTGTTTTCCATATACTACACATTCGAAGATGGCTGTAATGTAGGTCTTCCCATCTAATGCCATACATCCAAAGTCATAACATTAACCTCTGTGCCTGTGTCAATGAGGATATTGCTGAGGAGCCATCCATCTATAACTGCATTCAATGTAATCTCCTTATCATAGTCGAGGCTATGAGGGGGAAGGTTTAGCATGTGCAAGACCTATCTCTTATGCTCTTCTCCAGCGCATGGTACCTTCTCTCTCAACCAGGATCCTAGCAAGGGAATGATATTCTCCTACCTTAACATTTTACACACCTCCTTGACCTCATCCACGTCATCCTTTTATGCCTTGACTCTCCTTCTTTGTTCCTCCCTCTTGGATTTCTCCTTTAGATACTGGATCTCCCCTTGTAAGCTTCGAATAACATCCATGGTGTCTTGATATATCTCCTTCTGATGCACGGGGTTTGGATAATTTCCATAAACAACCCCTTCCCTTGAAACCAGGGCTTTCTATCTTGGTACCTCTCTCATGCGCATGGCTTCTGCCCTTTTTGTTACCAAGATAGGCTCCAAACCTTCATCTCGTGCTACCTAAGGCATCCACTGTATGTCTGCCTTCTTAATACTAACCATCATAGCACCCCTGTCCTTCCAGTGCTACTGATTCATATGCTCAAATAGTTTTGGGCACTCCTCATACTTATGCTTCTTTCCACACCATGAGCACTACACAAGATCTTGGCATTCATGTTTGTAATGTTCTGTAGATCCACAGTTGAAACATGTTCCACACGGGAACTCACTCCTTCCTCCACTACGGTTACCTTGACCACAAAATCCTCCTTGGAAACCCCTTCCACGCACTGCCTCCTTCTGCATGCTCCTCATAATGGTGATCATTATCCTTGGAACCACTGGAAACATTGGTTTGACACACCCCATGATCAATGGCCTCATGGATCTAATCAATGTGCCTATAGTCCTTAGTATCATGGGTTACAGAGGTGCAAATTTTGTGATAACAAGACACATTCTTCCTGATTGCGCACTATAGTAAGGGACATCTACTTGCATCATGGTCCCCATGACAAATTTCATAATCTACCACTACAGCGCATACTTTCCTCCGGGGGAAATTATCCTTAACGTGTCCCTCTATTTCACAATTTTTGCACCATAAACCACTGTGAGTCTCATAGGCTGAGTTCACAAATAATTTTTCCCACTGCTTTGCCATAGCAGAAATTTGAGCCTCTAGGAATGGGCTAACACCAATATCTATACTATCAAAAAGCTTTGGCACGCAGGATAGCTTCCAATGCTTTTCGGGTCTGTAAAAGTTTTATGAGACAAGGCCCTTCTAAAAGGGGTGATCAATCCTCCAAAAAACCACTGTGCATGCTGAGAAGGATGAATATCATATGATAATTTAGACAAGAGAGTTTTAAAATGTGCATCATACTCCTTCACACTCTCTACCATTCCTTGTTGAATCTCCTTCAAAGCACTGATGCTCTTCTTCTTAAACTCAGGAATGTGGAACTCTGCGAAGAATTCATTCTTTAAGGTAGTATAGTCCACCACCATTTGATGAGGGTCATACTTCCTATACCAACTATGTGCATGCCCTTACAACATGGTTGTAAACTAACTAGCCTTCCGTTCTAGGGTTGTGATGCCCTTCATGTGCTATAGCAGTTCACACTTGTGAACATGTTTCATAGCATCCTCGATGCCCATGTAATCTAGAAAATGTAGAAACATTTCAAAGAATACTTGAGGTGGTGGATGGGGTCCCTGCCCTCCTGAACCTGAGCCTTGGTTCCCTCCAGTGTTTCCTCCATCACCTAATCCACCAAGT
Source organism: Taxus chinensis (assembly GCA_019776745.2). NCBI lineage: Eukaryota > Viridiplantae > Streptophyta > Pinopsida > Cupressales > Taxaceae > Taxus > Taxus chinensis. The sequence goes on along the minus strand of CM034157.1, from coordinate 278,066,215 downwards.
CCACTGGGTCCTATGCCTCTAGAGCCACTAGATCCACCAGAACCACTGGGTCTAATAAGGCCTGTAGGAGCTGTGTCAAACACCCCCATGGTCCCACTGAACTATGCACCGATGGTCTGTGATGGCACTCCACTACCACTACTGTGTTCCGCGCCACTCCCTGATGTGAGATTAAAATCTTGTACACTTGCTCCTTGTCCAAAGACTCCTCCAAATACTGGAATATGTACATCCATAGAAGAAGGGAATGTAAAATTGTATCTCCTAGGCATGGATCTGTCTCTTCCACCGATATTAACTGGGTCAATAACACTTCTTCTTGGTTCGGGAAAACCAAGTGCCAGGGCTCAGTCACTGGTTGGGTTCAGATGTGCGCCAATGAATCTCCTTTCTCCATGTGATGAACTCTCACCAGAAGCTGAAGGGGTCTCCCTCACACACTTTCCAAGATGGGGTAGCATAGACTACTTAAGTTCCATGTCTTTTGCGTGAACCTCAACTCCTTCCCGCAACACCTATCTCCATAAATCCATCACACTAGCAGCCTTGTGTCATCTAGCAATATCCCTTTCATGCATTTCACTATACTTGAGCCACCTATCTTCCCTCTCCTTCTCTATCATGATATCTTCCATCTTCCTCCACCCAAGCTCCCTTACCTAGCTCTTAGAATGGTTTAGCCGGCCATTGGAAAAGCCTCTAAACTCATGGTAACCATCAATATCTTCATAGCTAGAGGAATAGCACATAGAAACGTTCCTCTAGGTTCTCATAGAAATTCAAACTCAGTAACCTCCAGACAAGAATACGTGGAAATGGCATACTCTAGAGTGTAACTAGTCAGTACTCCTCTCCACCAATGATCTATAGCATGGGTCCACATCAGATCTACATCCTACAACCTTTGGTAGTCTTCTTTGGTCCACACATGCGATCCATAACACAAACTTGATCTAGATGCATAGGCTAAAAGCCATTCATATAGTTCTACTGGGAAGCAACAGAAGAAGGTCTCATATAGATCATGGTAGAGGTTCTCTTCTACCCATCTACGTGCATTAAAATCAGGTCCAGTGCTAAATCTCTGAGAAAATTCATCCTCCTTGCTCTTGAACCATGATTCAACATTTTCCAATGTTAACCGCTTTGTAATTCCTCAGTACATAGATCATGATGTATGCTATATCCCACTACAACTTGGAAAAGAGTCCTGACAATAGAACCAAGATGTAGTCATTTTTACTCCCATCAAAAAAGGAAGGAATCCCACGCATGCTGACCTATCACCCAGGGAAAGCTGAGTGCTCACCCAAGGCACGCACAGGTACCGAGTCTCTCTTTTATGTGAGTTTAATGGGAAGCATCATCTATGATTAGTGCAAGATTTTTTATTATGGGGGTTAAAACATACAAGAACCATAGGGCTCAGAACGGCCTCTAGATCCTTGTAAACACTTCAGACTGAGTGTTTTAATAGAATCCAGAACATGCATTAAGACAGAAAGAATTATACAAGCATTCATTCATAGCATGAAAGGAAGGAGAACTTATAGGAGATAAATATGCATTAGAATGGTATATATTATATCGATAACCTCATTAAATTCATTGATTCATTACAGAGTGTCGCAAAGAGCAAACTGCAGTCATGCATATCATTGGACTTGTATAACTAAGCTATCTAAAAAAGAAAAATTACAACTCCATGATAAAGAAATTCTCTCTTGAATCAATTATCTACTAATAGAGTCTTCACAGTAGTTCTGTAGAGCTTCACCCATACTATATCTCAAACTCGCCATGTATATCAAACTCCTAGTCTCCTCCTTTTACTTCGTAGGCACTTATATTTATAATTCTCCTACACTACCAACTCTCCTTCCAGTGCCCTCAGATTTGGTGCCAAGTGTCGAATGTGGTATATGTGAGCATGCTTCTCCAAGCCTGAGCTTTCCACTTTATCTCATGATGTTTTCCTGAAGATTCCATCCAAGGCATGCTTTTTCCTGGGCCAGCCTATCGCCAGGATGACACCTTATCCACGCACAACCAATCATGCTTTTCACGTGTTCTACCTAGGGTGCTCGAATTTACTAAGTCATGAGCCTCCTTTCACACGTTGCGCATGCTATGTGCTTCCTTAAACCTTTTTCCCACGCACTTTTACCTTGCGTGCCTTTTCATAACTGGGACCTTGCGCACCTATGCACCTTCATACTTGGTTAATATTATAGGGGTATAACAACAGTATACATTTAGGGACTATACTGTGTATTTCTTTCTGAGATTTGAATTTGTACTTTTGCTTGGTGAATGGAAATAGGATAACCAGCTTGCTAGTTTTGATTGGAAAGATGCAGTGTGCATATCTTTAACTGGCCATTTAGTTTTGTGTTCTCTTTAGGGAACTAAGTAGAGAATTTCTAAGTTTGTACTACATAATGGATTTCATTTCATAGTATAAATGAAATGAAATATGGACAGGGTCCTTTGTGGTTTGAAATCCTTTATATGTACCATATAAGTTCATTTACCAAACTTTTCTTTTATTTATTCTCTCCTAAGATGGTAATTTTCTTGTGGATTGGTTAAGAGATTTATTTTATTTGAATATAGCTTGGATTTTTGGAAAGATTGGCTATAGAAATTTTTGAATTATAAAATACTAATATACTAAATTTAGTAAAACTTTCAGTTAGACTGTTTTAATCTACTTGGATTGAATTGGGGTTGTTGTTTGGTTGTTGCCTCTTTATTTAAGCACTCCTTATTTTTTCATCTTTGGACTGAGGCAATGATGTGTGTTCTAAACCTGATTCTTTCCTTAAGAGGAATTGTGTCTAAGAATTAGATATGTAATGGTTCTCTTCTTTGATTACATGGAAAGATGAAGCATACTAATATGAGTCATGTTGTAACTAACCTCTTTGCTACTTGGAAAAGATAAAAGTGTATTTCTATTTCTATGGGTTTATGAAATAATTGAATGAAAATAATTGTTGACTATTTAAAGTGATTGATAGGATCAATTAAGTCTTATGGGATAATTCTGACATTGCAGATTATAATATGTTCCTTTCTTAAGAGTAAATTCATATTTCTTAATTGTGCTTCTTTCTAGATGTTTTTCAATTGTTTCATGAAATCAAGGTTGTTTAATGAAGAAATTAGTGGAATGCACTTTAATGCTTAGTGTTTATCATGCTCAGTTCATTGAATTGACCCATGCTAGCGATTTTACAGATGGACATCGTAAGTGATTAAAGAAGACAAGAAATTTCATGCTGCATTGGGTTAGTTAATTTTGAACCTTATGTAAAGAGTTTTGATTCATTCTTGAATTTTATTGAAAGAGAAAAAATTTATTCTTTTTGGAATGAAGGTTGTTTGTTATACAACATGCCTAAAATACATAGTCTTGTAAATGAATAAGCTTTTAATGAGGAATTGAATGTTGGAGATTTTCTTGTATTGGTTGTGTAAACTATCTTATATTTATGAACAAGATGGAATTCATATCTAGATGATATTATTCATATCTGTTATTTGCTTAATTTGGATAAACATGATAAGTTAGATAAAAGGGAACTAGTTTAATCTCCCTTAATACGATGCATCTTGTTAAGTTGCATAAGTTAACAATCTTATCTAAACAATCCTAATATAGTATTGGAATGTGTAATGAATATGCAGATAAAACTATATATCTTGTGAAGGATAAGAAGGTTTTGACAAACCCTAACACTTAATCAATGTAGAGGAAGGTTCTTCCTTGCTAAAATGAATGTAATCTAAAGTAAGGGTGATATGATTGTAAATCATTAGACTTCATTTCACTAGAAAGTCTACTACTAGTTGAAAATATTTGGTTGCTACACCTTCATTGAATGATTGAGTTATATTTAATGGAACTTATGATATTGTTTTCCTATTTTGGTTGACTACTTGTTAAACTAAATAAACAAACATTAAAAGAAATCATGAGATAAAGGAAGTTCTTTAATGCTTAATTGATTCAAGAATGGAACAAGAACTTAAGGAGTGTTGGATTAGGGTTTGACATGGAAGCTGTAATCTATTTTATAATCCAAATTAATTAAATAATAATAACCTCCTTGGGGTATGTAGATCTTGATGAGGTAGTTTCTATAGGATGTTGGCACATGCCAACTACAGGACTATACCTTTGAGAAGGAAAGGGTTTTCTCAAGGATATAAGGTTGCAGTTGACATGTGGCAACACCCTTCTACATTGATCATCTGGATCTACACACAAATAAGGAATTGAACTTCGTTTCTCTCTAGATCAAGTTAGTGGCATGTTTAGGATACATAGTAGCTTTTAATGGCTCAGGGTAACTTTGCACATCCAGTTGACTTACGTCAACCAAGTATGCCCATGTACCCTAAGTCATTGTGAGCGTCTTCCTATAATAAATTATGTTTCTAACCATGGCTAGGGTTAAACCTTGGACAAGTGGACTAACAGTAGTCAGTATAGACCATTACTGATAACAGAGGAGTGAGGTAAAGGACGTATTCCAAAATGATGAGTATGTCATCTAGGAATAGTGACATAAACAATATGTTGAAAATCTTTGGCCAAAGTATCGCAAGCTGCTAGTTGGATTGTCCTATGTCACCTAGTTTAAAGCAACATGATATCAGATGAATATTGGTAACAAATATTCAGATATGTTTTTTAAACAAATCACTCAGTACCCAGTTTAGGGTAGGAAAACCAAGTATATGAAGTATACAATAAGTATTAAATACTTAAAGTTAACATAAATAGATCTGTAGATCACTGAGTTATGAAATTAATAGATCGGTAGATCACTCAGTTATGAAATAGATAGATCGGTAGATCACCGAGTTATGAAATGAATAGATCAGTAGATCACCGAGTAATTTACTGATGCATATGGATATCTGTTTGAGATTGATTGGTATGGAATGCGTGTTATAAATAATGCTTTATTTAGAAAGAGAACATTATGTAATTTTTTTCCCTTGTTTCTAAAGTCTTAAAATGGGAATGTTACACTCCTATCAAAATTATCATATGACATTCACCCTTCACAACATGCTCAATGGTTTGTGGGAGGGTTGATAACTCCTTTTAGAAGAGATTTATCTCATAAAACTTTCACAGACCTGCACGAGGCATTAGAAGTTTCTCTACATGCCATAGCTGTTGGAAGTGTTGATACTAGTGTTAGCCCATTTCTAGAGGCTCAAATCACTGCTATGGCTAAGTAGTTGGAGAAGTTTTTTGCAAACTCAGCTCATGAGACTCATAGTGGTATATGGTGTATAGATTGTGAAGTAGAGGGGCATGTCAAGGATAGTTTCCCCTAGAGGACAGTATGCGCCATAGCAGTAGATTGTGAAATTTGTCATGGGGACCATGATGCAAGTAGATGTCCCTTGTTACAACACATAATTCAGAAGAATGTGTCTTTCTACTATAAGATCTGCACCTCTACAACCCATGATACTAAGGATTATAGGCTTATTGATCAGATCCATGAGGCCATTGATCATGGTGTGCCAGACCAGCATTACCTAGTAGTTCTAAGGGTGATGATCACCATTATGAGGAGCGCATAGATGGAGGACATGCGAAAGGGGTTTTCATGGGGGATTTTGTGGTCATGGTAACCATGGAGGAGGAAGGATTGGGTTCCCACGTGGAACCTATTTTAATTATGGTTCTACGGACCACTACAAGCGCGATTGCCCAGACCTATTGTAGTGCTCAAGGTGCGGGAAGAAACACAAGTATAAGGAGTGCCCTGAGTTGTTTAAGCATATGAATCAACAGCACCAGAAATATAATGGCACTGCAATGGTAAGCATTAATAAGGAAGACACATAACGGATGCCATGGGTGACACATGATGCAGGTTTGGAGTCTGTTATCATAATAACAAGAGCAAAGGCCACATGCACAAAGGAAATACTCAAGGTAGAAGAACCTGGTTTCAAGGGAGGAAGTGGTACATGGGAAGTACCCAGACCCTACCCATTAGAAGGAGGTATATCAAGAAACCATGGATGTCATTCATGAGTTTACAAGGAGAAATCCAATGTCTAAAGGAGTAGTCTAGGAGGGAGGAGCAAAGAAGGAAGGTTGAGGTGCCAAAGGATGACCTGGATGAGGTCAAGGAAGTATGTAAAATGCTAAGGAAAGAGAATATTATTCCCTTGCTAGGAGCATGGTTGAGAGAGAAGGTACCATGCACTGGAGAAGAGCGTGAGAGGTAGGTCTTGCATGCAAACCTTCCCACTCACAACCTTGACTATGATAGGGAGATCACGTTAAATGCAGTTGTGGATGGATGGCTCCTTAGTAATATCCTCATTGACACAGGTGTGGAGGTCAATGTTCTCACCTTGGATGCATGACATCAGATGGGAAGACCTGCATTACAGCCATCTTCAAATGTGTTGTATATGGAAAAAAAATGAAGGCAATGCCCATCGGTGTCTTAAAGGATGAAGTTATCACTATTTAGGGAGCTAAGTTTACTGCGGAATTTGAATTCTTGGCACTCATTGAGGTAGACAATTTCCCTGCACTACTTGGGCACCCATGGTGTTATAAGAATAATGCGGATCTTTAGTTCAATAAGGGGTACATAAGCTTTGAGAATGAGGAAGAAAGGGTTATCATACCCCTGGCTGATGGGAAGTCAACACCCTATACTAAATCCCTTGGGAGAAGAGGTCCTTGATAGATTATATGTGCGTTCTATTCAGGGACCCAAAGATAATCCATCCTACCGATGGAGTTATCCAGTTTGAGGATTCTCAGTCACTAAGTGACACCACCAATATAGTGTGTGATAATTGAGCACATGGAACCTATGAGTTAATCAGACAACATTTGAGGGGATCGGTAACAAAGGTGAAAAATGCGTGTACAGTCTGGCGCCTAGGGGGAAAGGAGCTACCTAAGTACTCAGGAGGAGCTTCCCTGAGGTCTTTTTGTAGAAGATGGAAGCTCAGTGGAAGAAGGAGAATGAAAGAAGGGGGATGTTAATTTACGTCCTACTTAGAACTGCTACATCTGGTGGGCAACACATTGGGATAATCTCTTGGAATGGCATGAAGGTGAGAATTTCCTTCTCTGTAAGGTTCTCTAGAAGCAACATGCCCACCACCATCAAAGACTACCATGGTAATGAGACCTCTTTCCACATCCAAGATGTGAGAGATCTGGAGGGAAGGCAATAATCATTACCACCTTCCCTATGGGTTCACAAGTTATATTCTACATTGCAGGGTTACGTGTACGTGCATGGTACATCCACTCTAAGAAATGCTGCCAAAAATGGAATTGGCAAGAACTTAGTGGCTGATCTCGTTCAAACATTTGAGTATCAGAGTAAAAATCCATTAGTACATAAGGCGTTGCAAGTTGTCAAGCACCTTACAATGGGGGATAGTGCCATGGTGAGATAGGCTACTAGAATTGTCTAGGAGAACCATGGCCTGGAGGCGTGCTTTGAGGAAGAAGAAATAGAAGAGAATATAATTTGAGCGTGCATGTATGGAAAAGAAAAAGGGAAGATGGTGTATGTTATTGATGGTGAAGAAGATGGAAAATTTAGAGGTTAACCATTCTATAGGGATGCGCGAAGTGATGGATAGTGCTGATGAATGGCGTGCCTATCATGAACCTTTAAAGACAAAAAGGTTAACATCAGCTCAGAAGAAGATCCTAAGGAGGCTATCATCGGAGAATATTGGTCGGAGAAGGAATTCTCTAAGATCATTGATATTTTACAGAAGTTTGAGGATTTATTCCAGCGTAGGTATCATGAGCTTAAAGGCGTTCACCATTCCTTGGGGGAGATGAGGATAAAGTTGAAGGAAGGTGCCCACCCAATCAGGAAGAGACCATACCAAATGAATCCTAACCTGTGCATGAAGGTTAAGGAGGAAATAGATAAAATGATAGCATCGGGTATTATTGAAGCTATTGAAGAGTCGGAATGGATAAGTCCAATGGTGATTAGTATCAAGAAGGACGGAAGAATAAGGATATGTGTTGATTATAGGGAGTTGAATGCAGTGTTATCATTTATCCTTTCCCAACCCCATTTACTGAAGAGATCTTAGAAGGAGTGGTAGGGCGCAAAATCTACTCTTTCATGGATGGGTTCTCAGGCTATCACTAGGTGAGGATTGCAAAGGAAGACCAAAGAAAGACAACCTTTCACCACTGAGTGGGGAATTTTTTCCTATACGGTCATGCCTTTTGGGTTGAAGAATGCGCCCGTTGTGTTCTCATGTGCATTGTAGTGCAAGCTTTCCAGGACTTCATCCATAAATTCCTTTAAGTCTACCTAGATGATTGGACCATGTATGGATTGGTCAAGGACCATTGTGACAACTTAAGGCTTATGTTTGAAAGGTTTCAGCAGTTGAGGATATCCCTTAACATAAGGAAATGTGTATTTACTACCTCGTTTGAGACCCTATTGGGACACATCATATGTAAATAAGGCTTATTGGTGGATCCTGCCAAAGTTGTAGTAATTATGATTGGGGGAGCCTACTAGTCAAAGCATGCAGTGCACAAATTTCTTGGGCATACGGGGTACTACATGAAAGTTCATCAAGGGATATGCCAAGATCATCATGCACCTTTAGAAGAGTTTCTTAGACATAAAAGTTCCTTTCATTGGGGAGAGGCACAACAGAAGGCATTTGACACTTTGAAGGATAGGCTTGTCACCACGCACCATATTATGTTTCCTTCTTGGGATAAGCCTTTCCATGTTCATGTGGATGCCTCAAGAACCATAAACATTGGAGCAGTGCTTGCACAGCCTGGTGAAGGAATTGTTGATCACCTTTATGCTTTGCAAGTAGGAAGTTGACACCAGAAAGAGAAGAATTATACTATAGACTGAGTGTGAGGCATTTTCAATGATCTACGTGCACTTCATAAATTCAGGTAGTATTTGTTGGCAACCCCTTTTATATTTTACACTGACCATATGGCATTGAAATACTTGGTGAACAAGCCCATTCTACAAGGGCACATATGTCGGTGGGTACTATTGTTCCAAGAATTTGAGTTCATGGTGGTTGTCAAACCAGGAAAAAGTAATTCCAGACCTGATCATTTATCTAGGATTGATTCAGGGGAGGATGCACAAAGCATTGAAGATACCATGCTAGATGCACAACTGTTTAGGTTGCGGCATGCACCCTCAGATTTGGAGGATATTGCAGTATTTCTCAAGATAGGTGGCGCCAGAAGGAATGAAGGCCTAGGAGAAGAAGAAGTTGGCCATACGCACCACACCCTACATGTTAATCAAGTGGAGATCTTATACAAAATGGGTCGTGATGAGGTTTTGCGTCGGTGATGCACTAGAACATGAGCACATTGCATTATGGAAGAAGCACATGGTGGGATTGCAGGAGGACACTATGCGGGAAATGCCAACCACGTAAGATATCTACTCACATGGCTTTGGTGGGAGACCATTTATCAAGATTGTATTGAGTTTTGCAAAGGCCTGTGACCATTGCCAGTGCCTTGGAAAACCTGGAAAAAGGGATGAAATGCCCTTGCAACCAATAGCCAGCGTGAACCATTTGAGAAGTGGGCTATCGACATTTGTCAGACCAATCTCACCAGTAACTAAAGCAAAGGACTGGTTATCACGGTATATCCTTTACTTTAACTGATTATTTGACAAGGTGGGATCAGAGGCAATCACAAAACTACTATCAAAGGATTGTACAGTGGCTACTGCATACCCTGCTAGATTTTTATGGGAAAACATAATCAGTAGGTATGGATGCCCATTGAGTTTGACAAGTGATAGAGGTACGCACTTGGAAGAAAGGATTGATATAATGAAGCTAGATGAAAGTGATCACATTAACCATCAGGATTCTATTGGAGAGTTCAGGTGGAGCCAAAAACAAAAACAAAGCAAATGGAACATGGCATGATCGTCACATTAAGAACAAGAATGTTTGAGGTTGGGATGACAGATGGTTCTTACTATATGAGGTTCTAAGTTTCTTGTGCCATCCTGGAAAGTTACCCTCTCTGCGTAAAGTCCATTGGTTGGGTCCAAGCTACATTGACAAGTTATTAATTACATCCTTGATTTGAAAAAGGGCATGGCATGCATCAGTTACAAGAAGTTTTAGATGGGACGAGATTTCTATAGGACACTTCAATGGGAGTAGGCTGAAGCCCTACTATAAATAAGTCTTCTTGGTGTTTGTAAATAAGGTATTATTACCAGTTAGTTTAGCATTTCCCTTAATGCATTTTCTTTTCTTGTGTTTCCCTTTCTCGTTGTTGTTTTGTTTTGTGCCTTGGGCACCGATAATCTCATTACTTTTTGAAGGTTGTGACTACGCAGAGGACTGCACATCATTTTAGTGTGGGGTGGAGTAAGGTGGAAGAAATTGAAGTGTGAAGTGCCAGGAAGGATTGCATTGGAAAGCCCAGTTGAATGGCCCTGTGAAGAAAGTACATGACAAGGAAAGGTGAAAAAGGATGGTTGGTGTTAGGGTAAGGCTACATTATGGATCCACGTATAAGAGAGAAAGAAGCACAAAAGCAACATGAGGTAGGTGAGAGAAAAAATCATGATAGAAGAAGTTCCTTCAGTGCTGGTTACACATGCACAAGAGTCTCCTGTCAAGATGGATTGGTTGCACACCAAAAGGTTGGAGAATTGTCTGCGCAAGGTTGGGCGTGTGAGTTAAAGTGCTAAAGTCAGACTTTGGTGAAAAATCCACATTAAGTGTTAAAGTACAGTGGTAGGTAAGGTAGAATTTAATGTTAAAAAGTGGGAAAAACTATAAATAGAAGGTTGGGCACTTCATTATTTACTTTGCGAATACGAAGAAGGAAGAGATTTTGTGAACTAGGGTTTCCAGAGTTGATCCGTGTGAAGAAAAATTGGAGAAATTTAACTGTGAGTGACTAGTTTGGATCTGCAAACCATAAGGGAAGTAGTTCACGGGCATAGAGAAGTTGTGGAGAAGCACCATCTTGTGAAAGGATATTCCAGTTAGGGTTTGGTAGCTAGGGCACGGGTTGGAAAGGAGTTTCTTCACAGGTTAGAGATTTAAACTTGGAAAAGATAGAAGAGCAGAGCTAGGAAGAGAAGTTGAAGTGCATTGAAACCTACACAATGGCACCCAAGAAACCATCAGTAACACCTAAGAAGGGCAATGGCAAGGGAAAACAACAAGAGACTACCACAAGTACTAATGAGGAAAGGTATGCAGAAATGTAGTACCCAGATGGATTTTTGCTTGGGAATGAGTGGGAATCCCATTTGAGAAAGATGGTGGTGAGCAATTATAACCATCGCAAAAACACAATAGAGAAGGAAATGGCGCTAGAGTTAGTGCACCTGACTGAACAAGAGAACACCTGAGGGTTTACCCATTTATAGCGATGAAGTAAAGGTGAAGTTAGAGAAGGCAGGATTATTGTAACTCTATGAGTTACCCTACTTTGGAAAGCCAAAACACCTCTATCAGTGGCTAATGTCACACGTACATGAAGACCACTTTCACTTCGCGGGGCATAAGATGTGCATAATCCCTTAGCTAATTTCAAAACTCATAGGTATTATCTATGAAGGAGAATATATAAAGGACGATATGTGTGACAAGGAAGAAATTAAGGACACAGTGGCCGCGTATGCGTACAAGAAGGGGTCAAGGTACTTTGATATTGGGGATATCCAAGACCCAGTGATGAGAATGGCCGCGCACCTGGTAAAAAAACTCAATGTGGCAAGAAAGATGGACCTAGGTAAACAAGTCATGGTTGAATGTTTGTAGAAAAATATCAGAGAGCACAATCTATAATTTATCGACCTACATTGCAGATGAAATTATCATTAGCACATAGGAAGGAGAAAAATTATCTTTATTAATGTCCTCTTAACCATTTTGTTATCAGAGATTGGAGTACCAGATGCAACAAACAATTTTGTTTAGGAGTACCCAAAGGAAGACCCCTCACCTGTAAAAAGATTTGAGAAATACACTTGTGATAGCATGATGCCTGTTCACAAGGTGCATCTTGAAAAGTGGTATATGCACTTAATGAATGTATTCATGGCATAATGGAGAATACCAGAACAACTGCCAACACTTACAGTAGGAGAAGTTGAGTTTGCTATATACCAACAATTTTGTATTGGTAGGTTCAAGTTGACTGATGAAACATGAGCCCATGGTGTAAGCTCCCTTCGCCTTCACAGCTCAATACTTCCAAGGCGGGAGTTAACAGGTTCAAGGAGTCCAAGAAGTTAAAGCTTGACCTTGGTAATTTGGACCGGGACCACAGGGAGATGCAAAATGTTGGTCTACCCCAACAAGCGTGCATACATGGAAAAGTACGTGTCGCATGAAGGCCAAATGGTGAAACCCCTGACTTTGCCCATTGCAGAGAGGTCTGCAACACGAGTATACCTTCGCATAAGGCCCAAGTTTGAGAAGGGTGCTTATCTTGAAAATGAGTAGCTATAACTGAGGACCTTACAGGTAGGAAGAATCCCATACCTAGACAGAAAGAAATATAAGTGTAGAAAAAGGCACCAAGTTCCCAAGATACTCAGGTACTATGCATCTCGGGAACAAGTGATAGAAAAAGTACTTACACATGTAGGAAGAGGTCTCCAGTCAAAGAGAAGGCACCAGCAACATGGAAGAGCTTATCACAGAGGATAAATCACTAGAGGAAGATGAAGAGAAAGCAGAATCTCCTATATTGGAATCCCCAGTTAGGAAGAAACAGAAGGTGATGGAGGAAGATGACTCGGAAGACACAAAGACTTGGAGAAATACATAGGTGAAAGGTGATGGATGATAGAAGGATGAATGAAGAAGATGAATTATGAGCATGTACATGGAGGCCGAGAAGATAAGAAGAACATGAGTTCCTTCAATGTGGCACAAGGGTAACCAGGAAGGAAGGTTCCCAGGACATGGAAAGAAGAACTTAGGAGAAGAAAAACCCATAGGCCTTACGGAGAGCAAGTAAATGATCTAGTTGAAGAAAGAGAAGTTCCTCCTTGGTAGAACAAGAATTGGAACTAGCCCTGACATAGTGATAGTGCAAGAGGAGAAGCAGTAGAAGAGAAGTCAAGTGAGTATCCCTTAATAGACTGCTCACAACTGGGAAGGAGGACCTATCATCACCAATCCAGGCACTATGATAATTCTTCACCGGGAACTCCTCGTGCTATGATTATTTACTAATGCACAGCCTTTAGTTTGGTGGATGTAATCTGGAAACACAACAACAAACATAACACAAGAATACCATAGACTATGATAAGAAGGAATGATGATAAATCTGAAATATCAGTGTAAATTATAATATTAACATGAAATTGTTACAATCTCACCCATGAGGTACTTCAAGTGTTATTGACTTCACTTGCCTTCCACCAATACTATGGGAGAAACTTCACAATTACACCTCTTAATGGCTTCTTTAACACACCTTCAAAATGATGGCTTCCTTTACACACTTACTCATACAATATTTCTCACTACTTCCTTCTATGCTAAATGAGGGGGGTGGCCTCTTTATTTATAGAACTTCCAGGCTTATCCATCTTATCTCTAAGATAGGATAAGAAATCCACTCTGACGAATCATATTCCATACCTTAACTCTTATCTGTACATGTAAGCTTATCTTTTAAGATAAGATAAACCTTATCATTTCACATGGGTTCCACATTTTTAGACTTTTTACAAATAAAATACACAAAATATTTATGACCTCACTCCTTGTCCTTATTACCAATATAATATTTCTAATTCCTAATCATGTAGACCCTACTTCTCTACTTACCCAACTTTGACATTTTAACATTACCGGATCACTTATGACAAATATTTACTTTTTACCACAACATTCATATTGTACTTTGACTATTACCGTACTATACATTATTGGCGGCGTCGTACTGGCAACGCCGTTATCTTCTATCAGACGCTACTACTAATTATACTTAACAACATCCTATTCCTAATACATACATTAATGAAATAGAAATTACGGAGGAAAATTTTAGTGTCGACATCTTCCCCCTTCCTAGCTTCTACTCCGTCCTCGGAGTAGACTCTTCTGGTGCTTGGAAAATCTTCAACTTGTCGTGGTTGACCCATTTCGTAATGGGAGTGCCATCCAATTCCTCCAGTCGGTACGTACCATTTTCATGCACAACTACTATTTTGTAGGGCCCCATCCATTTTGGAAGAAATTTTCTCTGTCTTCTTTTTTTGTATCTGGAATCATATACTAGAACCAAGTCATTCACATGAAATGGAGACCAACGGATCTTTTGATCAAAGTATTCCTTCTGCTTCATTTTCTTCTTATAGCTTGTATCCTTTGCTATTTCCCTCATTTCCTCTAGCAAATGAAGATGTACCAACCTTTCTTTTACTGAATCACTTTCATCCATCCTTTCATTTTTCATAACTCTCACAGTGGGAATATCAAACTCAATAGGAAGAACTGGATCAATGCCATAAGCCAACTGAAATGGGGAGTATCCTGTTGCTGACTTTGATGTTGCCCTATATGCCCACAATGCTGCATGAATCCTTTTATCCCACTTATGTACCTGCAAGGCTGCATCTTTTGCTAGAATTTGACACAACACAAAATTTGTTCGTTCCACCTGTCCATTTGTGCTTGGCTTGTATGTTGTTGCCTTCCTGTGCTTAATAGAAAACTTATTGACTAGGGCTTCTACCACCTCATTAATGAAGTGGCTTCCTTGATCTGTTACAATTTCTAATGGACAACCAAATCTGGTGACAATGCGTTCATATATGAACCTTGCCACTTCATCCATGGAAGTTGTTTTCAATGGCCTAGCTTCAACCCACTTGGTTAAATAATCTGTGGCAACTACAATATACTTATTTTGGCGTGGGGTAGTTGGAAGTGGACCTACAATGTCTATTCCCCACTTTTCAAAGGGACCAAGTGGAAGAATAGGGCATAATGGAGCTGATGAAGTCTTACGGTTACCATGTGTTTGACAAATATCACATGTCTTACAATAATTATAACAATCTTTAAAAAGAGTGGGCCAGTGATAACCTGCATCCAAGATCCTTCTTGCTGTAAGTTGTCCAGAGAAGTGCCCTCCACATGTACCATTGTGGAATTCTTCTATCAGCTCCTTCCCTTGATCACGTCCAACTGCCCTCTTGTACTGTCCATCAGGTCCTATTCGAAATAATACTCCATGCAGAATAGAATATGGACGACTGGCTTGAGTAATCTTTCTCTTAGTCTTTGCATTGGCACCATCAGGAAACTTGAATTCATTCAGATAATTCCAAATATCTATGTATTCACTAGGGATTGTGTCAAGGGATAACAATGCTGCATCTGGGAAATCATCATCATCACAAGATGATCCTAAACCATCATAGGCTCGAGAGAGTGCATCTGCATTGACATGCTTCTTTCCTGGCCTATCTATAATATCAAATTCAAATTCTTGTAGCAAAATTATCCATCTTGCTATCCTCCCTGATGGGTTAGGCTTATTTACAATATATTTTAGAGCCTGATGATCTGTTACAACTATAAATTTTTGCCCTAGCAAGTAATTTCTAAACTTCTTTACAGCAAAAATGATAGCTAGAGCCTCTTTTTCAGTTACAGTATAATTTACCTCAGCACTGCTCATTTGTCTGCTCCCAAAGTAAATTGGATGTTCATTCCCATTTTCATCCTTTTGGCTCAGAGTACTTCCTAGTGCTGCATCTGAGGCATCAGTGTACACAATGAATGGCTTGCTCCAATCTGGATTCTTTAAAACAGGTGAAGACACCAGGGCTTCCTTCAGTTGTCCAAAAGCTTCATGCGCCTTATTTCCTGGTTCATAAGTAACATCCTTCTTCAAGAACTGGGTTAGTGGCTGTGCAATCTTTGAGAAATTCTTGATGAACCTTCTATAGTAACCCACATGGCCTAAAAATGATCTCAACTTACTTCTATTCATAGGAAATGGTAACTCTTTGATTTTTGAAACTTTATCAGGATCAGTACCAATACCATCTCTGGATACAACATGCCCTAACAAAATACCTTTAGAACATCCAAAGACACACTTTGTAGGGTTTAGTGAGGCTTGTGCTTCATCTAACCTTTGAAATGTTGTCTCCATCTGGTGCAGGTGGTCCAACTTGCTCCCATAGATGCAAAAATCATCCAGAAATACTCTGATGAAGGTCCCAATGTAGGGTTCAAACACCCTATTCATCAAACACTGGAATGTTGCTGGAGCATTACACAACCCAAAAGGCATAACTCTATAAGCAAACGTTCCCCAAGGAGTGGTGAACGTGGTCTTCAGCTGATCTTTCTCTGCTATACGAACTTGGTTGTATCCGCTATATCCATCAGCAAAACTATAGCACTCCTGGCCAGCTACTTCATCCAAGATCTGATCTGAGAATGGAAGAGGGTAATGATCCTTCTTTGTTGCCTTATTGAGCTTCCTGTAATCAACACAAATGCGTAGCTTCCCATTCTTTTTTATTGAGATCACAATGGGAGAAACCCATTCTGAATTCTCCACAGCAAATATGAATCCTGCATCAAGCAACTTATCTATTTCTTCTTTTACAGTCTTGGAAAAATTAGGATTCATTCTATATGGCATTTGCTTTATGGGCTTAGCACCATCTACCAGCTCAATAGAATGTTCTACCCAACTTACTTGACGGAGTTCCTTGTAATCAAAAGTGAATATGTGTATGTACCTTCGAAAGAGCTGGAGGTAGGATTCCTTCTCACTCTCCATCACAGCATCACCAATCTTTATTTGTTGGAGACGATCATCAATTTCTTCTTCAGATAATTTTATGGGTTCATGAGTTGGTGTGACTGGAAGGATATCCATGACTGAAACATCAACCTCACTTTCTTCATCTTCAGTGTCCACTTCACTGGTACTAGAGTAATCAGAGGATGTCCAATCATCAGTTTCATCACTTGAATCCACAGGTTCTGCCTTATGATGTCGAGGGATCACGTTTATCTTCACCCTCTCTCTACCACGTCCAAGTGTCATGAAACCTTCATTCCAGTAGTTTCTTGCATGAACTCTCCTTAGCCATGGTCTTCCCAACAACATTGGGTACGCAACAGTACCATTTTTCATCACCTGAAAGTCTACCACACATACAACACCCATAACAGATATTGCCACATTTGAAACTACACCTTCTGGTTTAGTTTTTCCCTTATTTAATGACCTTAACATAAGTGTTGAGGGGCGATCAATTTTTAAACCCAACATATTCATTACAGACTCGGTCATTACATTAACTGCAGCACCTCCATCAACTAAGACATCATGAATTGAAATACCATTACATAATACCTCAGCTTGTGGAGCATAGGGATCCGCCTCTGCCTCCAAAACAGGGACCTCAACCTCCTTCCTTCGTCGAGCATTGAGTCCACTTCGCAGCTCCCGCCTCTTCTCAGAAGACATAGCCAAGAGTTGACCATATGTAATATTTGCAGGCCTTTTGGACAAATCTTCTAAGATGGAGTATGGTCCTTGCCCCTGTGAAATCAGAAAATCCTGCACACCCAACTTTCTTCTCCTATGTTTCTTACTAGTTTCTCCTTTCATCTTCTTAGGATCATTTCCATCTTGATTATCTTTTTCTTTCTTTCTTTTTGTTACAAACACATCTACTTCATTATTTATGCTCTTATCTACTACATCAAAAGAATTCACAGGTGCTTTTCCTTTATCATTATCTCCTTGTACCAGATGTAGAAGCTCTATCTGGACAATTATACTTATAATGACCCTTTTTATAACAACCATAACATACAACTTCAGAAATATTTCTTTTTGGACCTCTATCTCCTCCCTGAGAACTAAATTCTTTTCCTTGAAGAAGATTAATAGTTAACTGACCCATCTTCTTGAGCAGATCTTCATACTCAGTAGATGTACTAGGAGAAAGATTTGTGCTCACCGAGAGTGGTTGTGGATTCTGGACCAAAGGTGCTGGTGTAGGCTCTACTTTAGCAACAATTTCTTTGGGCTCCTCTTCCATGCTTTCTTCTTGCCTTCTTGCAATCTCCTTTGCTTGTTCAATGGTAGCTGGGCGGTCATACTTCACTCGTTGTTTGATCTCTGGCTTCATCCCAAGAATGAAGTGCTTACAGAGGAGATTATCCATGCCATTCATCAACCCATCCGCTAATCCTTCCTTCCGGATCTGGGCATCGAGCTTCCTCCTTAGCTCTAGAACACGAGCATGATAATCCCTTATCTTCTCCTTCTCTCCTTGGGATAGCTTTGTGATATCGATCATGAGATCTGCATATTTCTGTTGTTCACCAAATTCTTCAAGAAAACTTTCAGTTAATAAATCCCATGAGTTTTTCACATTATCACCTAGTGTTTCAAACCACCTAAGGGCTGAACCATCCAAAAAGGTAGGAAAAAATTCAGTCCATTGTTCCCTTCTTATAAGGCCATTACAAATACAAGATCGTTTAAACTCTTGAATGAAAGAGGAAGCATCTTCATTAGATTGGGCTGAAAAAATAGGAATCTTCCCCATTTTCAAAAGTAACCACAGTGAAATACCAACCCACAAGTACAATCAACAAGACTTATGTGCACAAATAATTGGAATCACTATAATAGAAAGTGACTTTACACCTTTCTACAATAAAATAGAAATGACCACGGTAAACTATGGTAAAACTTGACTTACTGCGGTAAAAACTGACTTTACTGTGGTAAACACTATTCACGGTAAAAAGTGAAGTTACTGCGGTAAATACTATTCACGGTAAAAAGTGACTTTACTGTGGTAAATACTATTCACAGCAAAAATGACTTTACCATGGTAACTACTATTCACGGCAAAAATGACTTTACCATGGTAACTACTATGCACAGTAAAAACAAGGTTACCCTCCAATTGATTTTTGACTAAGTGGGAATATCTCTCCAGAAAATCCACCAACGAGGAATGGTCCCGGCAACAGAACCAAAATGTCATCACCAATCCGGCACTATGATAATTCTTCACTGGGAACTCCTCGTGCTATGATTATTTACTAATGCACAACCTTTAGTTTGGTGGATGTAATCTGGAAACACAACAACAAACATAACACAAGAATACCATAGACTATGATAAGAAGGAATGATGATAAATCTGAAATATCAGAGTAAATTATTAGATTAACATGAAATTGTTACAATCTCACCCATGAGGTACTTCAAGTGTTATTGACTTCACTTGCCTTCCACCAATACTATGGGAGAAACTTTACAATTACACCTCTTAATGGCTTCTTTAACACACCTTTAAACTGATGGCTTCCTTTGCACACTTCTCATACAATATTTCTCACTACTTCCTTCTATGCTAAATGAGGGGGGTGGCCTCTTTATTTATAGAACTTCTAGGCTTATCCATCTTATCTCTAAGATAGGATAAGAAATCCACTCTGACGAATCATATTCCATACCTTAACTCTTATCTGTACATGTAAGCTTATCTTTTAAGATAAGATAAACCTTATCATTTCACATGGGTTCCACATTTTTAGACTTTTTACAAATAAAATATACAAAATATTTATGACCTCACTCCTTGTCCTTATTACCAATATAATATTTCTAATTCCTAATCATGTAGACCCTACTTCTCTTCTTACCCCAACTTTGACATTTTAACATTACTGGACCACTTACGACAACTATTTACTTTTTACAACATTCCTATTGTACTTTGACTATTACCGTACTCTACATTATTGGCGGCAACGTACTGACGACACCGTTATCTTCTATCGGATGCTACTACTAATTATACTTAACAACATCCTATTCCTAATACATACATTAATGAAATAGAAATTACGGAGGAAAATTTTAGTGTCGACAGTCCCAGTCTAACGGTGAGTTTCCCCAAATCCACATGCTCTGGAAGGAAGATCCTTGATACAGAATGAGGATAGGTCATGGGCTATGTTGCTAACCCAAGGAAGGTGCTACATGCACACTTCTAGAGCACTTTACCCACAAAAAAAATTCTATCTATGGCATCATTTGATGAGGAGGGCACGTACCCTAGGAAAAGGAAGATGCTCTCTTGTGTGTTTGAGTCCCATATTGATGAGCCATAGTTTGAAGTATACCAAGGGGAATTCATGCCAGTACCTAAGTCTAAGGGAGCCAACCAGTTGTTAAATTCCCAACAACTCTCGGATGAGCAGTTATGTAATGCAATCAACAAGTTCACAGTCAAGGCTGAGGCTAGCCTCTTTGGAACAAATGACAGTAAAATTTCTAGAGGGAGATTTAGAAAAGAACAAAGAAGAGAAGACTAAGGGCTTGAAATAAGAAGAGTTGATCAGCACACAACTAAAGTGTGAACTAAGGGATGAGAAGGAAAAGGTACGTGAAGTATACAAAAATATGGAGTCTATCATAAGTGCCATTATGTTGAAGCATCCAGACATAACGCTACCTATGTAGAAGTACATATCCAATCTTGAATGCTTAGAAGATATGACATGCATCCTCACCATGGAGAGATAACCATTGGCCTTGGAGTCTGTGGAAGAAGTGGCAACACACTTGGTGAGGGATGATAAATTGAAAGTGGTAGAAATCATTGCTGAGTATAGCAAGGTACTTACATATGTCAAGATTGCTACCCAATATGCTAAGGCCGCGCACGATAATTACACAGACAGAGATAAAGTGGTGAGCATCTTGGTCGCCACTCATGAAGCATAGATGAAGGAGTTTCAAGAGAAGAATCAGGGAAATAGGGCAGAAAGGGATAGAATCCTTACTGAGGTCAAAAATAAATGCGAGGCCATTGAAACCTTAAGGGGTTTAATCAAAAACTGGTTAAAGGAACTGTACCCATAAATCACAAGAAGAATGGATGCACTTGAAGACATGAGCAAGGAGTTGGAGAAAATTGTTGACACTATGAATGCTCAAGGAGATGGAATGGGTTTTGGGGAGGTAAGCACCTTAGTCGGTGATCTCTACCAGAGAATGCAAAGTGAAGTAGATTCCTGGAACAAGCTAGAGGCTGACCTAAAAAGGAACTTCCCACTCCTTTCACAACAATAATTACCCTTCCATTATTTTATTCTTTCCCATTCCTTCATCCCCTTATTCTTACTCTTCCCAAATTATTTCATTCTTCTGGAACATATTGTAGTTCTTTACTCTTGAAAAGATGTTTTTGAGGGAGGAGAATAGGCATAATGTGGGGTGATGTTGGGCCCCTAAAATATTGGCTAAGTACACAAAGGTGCATGGCCACACAAGGAGAAGGCATGAAAGGCCTAGGTTGAAGGTTTGCACGCAAGGAGAAGGCACGCAAGGAAAGGTTCTAGGAGGGTTTTAGAAAGGCCATGTTGCACACTAGAAGACAAGGTCTCGGGACTTAGCCATATGTGGTGTATCGGGTAGGAAATGAGTAAAGAATGACCTGACAGCGAATGAGGAGTGGCTAAGGTTCCATCCTGGCAACGTGATGACCAAAAAAGTAATATGCTTAGCGATAGAGGATTCCAGAAGACCATCATTACAAGGAGTGGAGAGCTCGGATCTAAAGGAGCATGCTCCCATGGAGGACCACATTGAAACACTTGGTGCCAGATCTGAGGCCGCAGATGGATGATTTGGCACTATGGGATGCCTATAAATACAAGCACCCATAGAAGGAGTAGAGAGCAGAGAGAAATAAGAGATCGGGTATATGATAGAAGAGAATACAGAGAGCGGAGCTCTACATAAATATTGTAAGAAATCTATGGGATTGGGTAGAGGCTATATAAGGTAGTAGTGTATTAAGGGGATGGGATATAATTTTTTCTTTGTATGGATGAATGACATGATCCCTGTTGTGATGTGTGACTTCAGTCTGATCAGGCTGTGGTAGTCTAATGGATCCATTGAATGTAATGAGGTTACAAACATGAATGATTATGAATGTAATTGATTTGGTTCATAGCTATATCTTTTCATTTCTGTTCATAGATGTTATGGAATAGATGTAAATCCTTATGTATTTTACTGTATGCTATAGTTCTATCTGTTATCTGTAAGTACCCTCTATTTGGAATGAATAGATTTGTCTAGAGGTAATTTTGAGCCCTATGATGATTTTATGTCTCATTCCAACCTTTATTCATTAAGTTCCTAACATAGATGATGGTTTCCCACTTAACTCACATAAAAGAGAGACTCGGTGCCTATGTGTGCCTTGGGTGAGCACCCAACACCCGTTGGGTGATATGATGACGCACATGGGATTCCCTTGTTCTTTGATGGGTGTAAAAATGACCACAAGTTGTATTAGGAAAAATAGTTTTAATACTTTTTGAGGATGCACATGCATTCTGTCTATATTTACACATTTGAATTACCAGAAAGATTCAAAGGTGTTCTCAACATACCTAATTTTTGTATCTCCTATGATCAAAATATTCCATGAGGCCTGGTTTTTCTTAGGAATTTAGTCAAATAGTTTATATGCCAATTGCATGCTTACACATTTTTGTAAAATAGCAATGCTTCGTGAAGATGTTTTTCTTCTTGAATTCATTGCATTCCATGAAATGACATTCAGTTGAGGTATGGATTTTAAAATCCTCATCAATAACAACATTTTTTATTCATCACATTACAAGAGACCATATTTATTTAAATATTTTTGTTAAAAAATTTGCATGCCCTACATATGCTTCCAAATTTTGCATGGACTATAATCGGATTACTAACCATATTACCAAGGAGATTATTTGGAGAAATAAGAAAAGTGTGAGGAAATTTTGTATTCCCAAAAATATTGTTTCTCATACTAACCATGACTAAATTTTTATTAACTATTAAGATTCAGACTTGGGCCATTATAATTTGTGGGTTATAAATTATGATTATAAAAGTATTAAATTTATTATTTTTGACATTGTTCAAAGTCCTATATTTACTTCACATGATAAAAAAATACTCTTATATAAAATGATATCAACCTATCCTCAAGAAAATCAATATAAACACAACCATGATCGCAAAACCTAAGACATAGAAAGGGGAGGATTTGAATGGACTTTTTCATCTCCATATGTAGCTATATACCCTTTGTAGATAGATTTGGCCCCATTTTATTGTCTTCCCCATAATCAAAATCATCTCTATAAAATACACCATCATTTTAAAAGCATGAAATATGATATTTAGAGCAATTTATATATATGTATCAAAGAATAACTGAAAGAATTTTTTGTGTGCCTTCTTAAAGCTTCTACAATAGCTACTAAGGAACCTAAAACTTATTTATTTAAAACATCCTATATTTTAAAAGGTAGGAATTATGCTATCAAATGTGAATTGATCGTGTTGAGCACCTATATGATGCTTTCTGTAAAAATAGTGTCAATTCCTCATTAGGATTCTCTTGTCCTCTATAAATAGTGGCAGTACCTTTATAAATAGATGCAACATTTCTGGTGGAAAAATTGTTGTGAAAAAATAATTAAGACAAAAAATTAGAAAACATGGATGTTCATTGGAAAATAATTCCTCAATATTGGATGGATCTAGTGTAATTATAAACTTAATCTTTTGACATTTCGCTTTGTATAACAAATATAAAAAATGAAGAAATGGAATTATTTTATTTTTGAGGATGGAGGCAATATGAGGAAAAGGGTGGGAAAAGGTAGATAAAATCCCAATTCCACCCATGTCTAATTTAATTTACAAATAGGCATACACATTTTCCCCATCGTATGTTCCAAATTAAATTTTAATTCTAAAAGTGTATCTATAGTTGTCTTGGTTGGGTTGAGATAATATGATTAAAGAGTTGTCAATGCATGTTCTTAATTGCTATAAATTTCATTCTATAAAATGAATTTAAGGTATGAATTATTTACTAGAATTGAAGGAAGATTAAACTTAAAACTACATAAAATTATATTAATGCCCAATTGTAGATATTTAAATTTGGTAATGTATCCTTTAGCAATGCCAAGTTTGGACTTGTTCCTATGTTAAGAAAAATTCTCACATTCTAATATCAATTTACATATCCTTCTCTCTCATGACTTGTTGATCTCTAAAAAATACTCTTTAGTTCATCCTTACAACATTAATTATCTAGAACAATAATCTATCTCTAGGAATTCATCTTATACTTTGACTCTTTCATCGCTAAATGCATGTTTAGGACCATACAACACATGGGCAGGTCGTACTATGGTATGGGATGATTTGTATGGTCCCATACCTTTTCATCTAATGACTCTTTTTCTAATTTAAATATCTTATATGTGTTTA
This sequence comes from Taxus chinensis, assembly GCA_019776745.2. Taxonomy (NCBI): domain Eukaryota; kingdom Viridiplantae; phylum Streptophyta; class Pinopsida; order Cupressales; family Taxaceae; genus Taxus; species Taxus chinensis. The sequence continues at coordinate 278,041,806 of CM034157.1, read as the reverse complement.
TTCATTTTTCCTTGGTTAGTCATAATTTGAATATCTAACCTATGGAAGCCTATATAAGTAAGTAAATTACACTTTATAACTCACTTGGTACTCTTATAGCAGCTCCTATTACAAATATCATTCAAAACTACAGTCACTAAAGATTATCCTAAATCTTCCAAAAGTAAACTACACATTCAATTATAATAGTCACCTAATATAAGTCTAAAGCACTCAAACTATGTCAAAGTCTGTCTAGCTCCCTCTGTTTCCAAGCATGAAAAATGGTTCATAGATCCATTTGATCGAGAGTGAGGAACATCACTCCAAAAATTGTTCAAATGGTCTTCAAGGGAACAAATGGCTATAGTCTTAGCATATAACTGAGGCACACACACACCACATCACAATATTACCACACTGAATACATTCTACACTATAAAATTAGTCCCATGTATATTGGTTTAAGTGGAAACTATATAATCCCTAATGGAAGATGCAGAAGGTGTTCTTAGCTATTTCATACATATGCATAACCAACACTAAGAGAGATACATTAGGCTTGATCTTATAATTGATGACATGTTGTTCACCACTTGGATTGGTTCAGTAGATGGGAGTATGACCACTATGAGTAGTTTAACATCACCAACACACACACACACACACACACACACACACATGTTTTCTAATTTTGATTTCCTAATTACTATTGATGAATGCTTTTGTATGTTTCTAGGGAGCCCACTTTGCTGCATGTGATTAAATAGTCATGTCAACCAGTTGTGTAGAATAATGAGTAGCAAATACAAGTTGCATGAAATTTATTATAAAAATGGAGCTACATAATCATATTTATCAGATCTATACTATCATTAGTGCCCTCGCAAGAACCATATAGTTCTAGGCCGAGATGAATTGTACAATATCAAGTCTAGAGTTGTATAATTTCTAGATTGTATGATCCTAGCCTCTATTCACCCATATCAGCTTATATAACACTTACAGTGAAGCATTTCAAGTATTTCAATTCTTTCTTATTCCATCATCTTGACATATTTTTATATCCTTTCATCATAGTGTCTTACCAAATATATATAAATTTACCTGCATGCTCACACTCATATATTCAAGAAAGTACTTATCATAATATCAAACCTAAAATTACATGTATGAATGCAAATATTTTTATAAAACAATTATTACATGTCAAATAAGGTATTTAATTAGATACATAATACTCCACACATTTAATTTCCTCTTACTAATTAACTCACTCACCACAATAGTTCTTTCAATAGTTCACTATCACAAGTGTCCATACACATACCAAATGGCATTTAATCAAGGTGACAAGGTTCCAGTGATACCCACTGGTGCACTATGTAGACCCTTATCATATATAAGATCATGCTTTACACTTTCCATCCATATGATCACAATCATCGTATGCACGCCAATACCTGATACTACAAGAATCATTCCCTACACTTTTATTCTTCTTATACTCTTGAAACTAATATTTGCTCTATTCTGTGACAAGTTCAATTATTTCAAAGGATAATATATGACCATACTTATGAAATAACATGAAGATGAGCTCAACATCAACCAGATAATCAAACTTTCAACATATGTGATAGTCACTCTTAGTACAATTCTATTACAACTTTTATGTAATTGAATCAGAGGCCACCTAACAAGAACTAAGGACACTAATGGAAAGACCGGAAGGGTAAAACCATCCTATCAAAGCATTATATCAACTTATAAGAGTTATAGTTATAACCCTCTCAATGGATAGCTTAATGCATTAGATTAGAGAAGGAGATACAAGAGCTCAAAGGGGCTATAAAAAACATGGAAAGAGCAAAGGGTAAAAGGATCCTTCAAAGTGAGGAGGAAGAGGGGGTTATTGGTGAAATCTTCAAGAAACTACAGTCCTTAGATGGCAGATTGGGGAATGCTAAAAGCCAAAATGACTGCATATTGTCTGCCCTCAAAAGCATTTATAATTTCATTGAACAACATGTCCACAGTGTTTGCAGTTTAAGTGGGATTAATGAGGACATATGGGGCCCTAAAGAGAAAAGGGACATTGCAATTTCCCAAGCTAGATTTGCAAGACTCCTCTCAGGCCACTGCCATTGCCTTCTTCATGTCACTGTAGGCTATCAAGACCAAAATTGATAGAGCCATCAAGTAACGGGCTGTTGTGATGCTATTTTTTGGCTGCGATGTGGCTGTCATCGGGCGGTTCTGGAGCTGTTTTTTGGCGGAGCTCTTTATGTTGTTTCTCTTTTGGTTTCTTTTTGATCTTGCCTTCTTATTTCTGGATCTTTGTACGTTTAGATCCTTTTTTCACATATATTGTAATATTTGGCTGTTGAGCCTTCCTTGGTTGACTGTTTTTCCCTTCTCTGGGCTGCTTCTCTCATCTTTTCTATCTGGCTTTTGAGCCCTTTTGTATACAGGGTATAGTCCCTTCAAAACTATTTGCCCTTAATAAAAAAAAAAACTAGGACTAGAAACAACATCTATTTGTTAACACACCATCTAATCAATGATCTTCCACTAATAAAACTTGAACCATGGTTTGGTCCTCTTGGGCCCCCAAAAATACACCATTTAATTTTATATTTTATTTACCATTTCATATATTACATGCTATTTTATTAAACTTGCAAAATTCTAGGGATCTGATTGAGGCAGTTCCCCTGGCCACAAAAACATACTAACATTCTCCCCTAGTTTTGTGATTACATATTAATATTTTAAGATCTTAGCCCATTTTATTCATGGAAAAGAAACTTATGATGTCCTTAACAATTAAAATGGTAGAAACATAATCCCATATTTTTAGTAACATTTATTTGATTTTATTTTTTTATATATCTAACATTTATGTAGGATGAATGAATATATAGGCATACATTTTAGCGACTGTGATGGGATAGATTTTGAATAGAGGTTAACTTATTTTCATTAGGGTTTACATATATGCCATTCAATTTCAATTTTCTAACCTTTTTGTTGTAGATATAACATTTTTCTTTGCATAATTTTTAAAAATACAAAAAAATTGTAAACTTTAGTTGTAGGACAATCATGCACATGATTTTCATGCAATTTTTCTATTATAAAAAGAACACTTAAATTTTTATTTCAGCATATTTATGTGCTTCTCTTTTATTAGTTTTATATCATTTTCTGAATAAATATTGGCATATTATCTTCCCTTGCATCATATGGTGACATTATGAGTCATAAATTACATGTCTCTTAAGGGTCCAGTTAGATTTCATCACCAAGATTCCATACATTATATTCTTTATTCTAGTGGACTATTAAAACTCTTGGGGAGATGCCAATGTTGTGTAAATAATAGTTCAATTTTCCCTGAATCCTATAAATTGAGTTGGTTTTTCCACTAATACCTAGGCCTTATACAACACCCTTGCATGGATTTAGACCTCACATACAAAATAATATATTGAGGATGCCCCTAGGATCCAACTTTCTATCCTAGTATTAGGATCCTACATTTACTATGCTTTACTTCAAAGTTCAAGGAACATAAAATTCCCCAATATACCTTCCATGTACCTTTGAGTTATATTGGTGGATTTCTAAGTGATTAAAACACTCATTATACTAGACAATATTTTATTCTATGTTGCTTTATATTCATAACTTTTCCAAATATCCAAAAAACAAAAATCTCAAAATTCATGAAACTTCAAAAATTAAAATTAAAATTAAAATTCCTAGCCCCAATCACATTTTTAACTCGGTTGCATTTTCTGGGTAAAATTTATAATTCTTGTATATTCTAGTTTATCCCAAACATAATTATAACTACAACTACTATGAAAATTCCAAAAATCTCATCCTATTCACATGTCTAAGTTTCATATGTTTCACTTGTCTATCTATGTTTACATTCTCATTTACCTCTATTCAGCATTCAAAATCTATCCTATTATTCCTATCTGCACATACATCCCTCATATGAATTCTCTACCGCTTGCATTCTTTGGTTTTCCCTTACACACGTTTTACCCATTATTCTCTTTAATAGACTCTCCACCCGTTACACTCTCTAGTCAACCCATATGTACATTTTCCCCTCTGCATTATCAAATCTTCCCTAGAATGTGCTCTAACCCTAGCACTCTCTAGATTACCTCTTGCTTTCTCTAATATTCTCCCATGTGTTCTTTTTCTACTACTCGTGTGGTATTCACCTTTCCATTTCCTAATCATACACCATTCACAAGTGTGATCTAGGTGTAACCCCATTTTCATCTTCTCTCATCCAATCCTATGTTTCTTACTTGGAACTTGGGCCTTTAACATAATTTCACCACATTTCCCCCCTATTGGTCACACCTACGACCAATCCTTTAGCCACTTCTAGAATATTTTGCCTCTAGTCAGTCACACTTATGATCAGGTCATTTTACCTTTCTACCACCCTTGTCCTTCATCCAATTACACTTATGAATGGACCATTGGCCCCTTTTACTACATTTTTCCTCAAGCCAATTAGATTTATAACTGGTACTTTATCATCTAGATATACCTCATTCATCCTTAGGATGATGACGTTTATGACTGAGCATTATATCCCTTCTCCAATACTATTTAGAGATGTTTTTACCTTTTTACTTAAATTAATGCCATGAAATAATAGAAAAAAAACCAACCTCAGAAGACGTGGGGTTTACCGATACTCGTAGAGATGGATGTTGTAGCTGATGGATGAAATATTGTTACTTCTTTCACCAATGGAGGAACCTATAGATCACACGCACTAAGAAGAAGATGGGATTAAATAGATATATGGTGGATTTCTTGGCAAAGGCCTGTCCCCAGAAGTCAATGGAATTTCTTGTATGGATATCAATTTACGGTCAAGAAATTAATCTGACAATGATAAGATAATTGATAAAACAAATAATATAACAAAAAATGTAAAGGTAAAGGAACCAATGCAATCTATGGCTATATGATGGTTTGATGGTGATACCTGATCTAAGGGGAGTCTAGGAATCACAAAACGAATTCAAAGGAGTAGGGATATAGATAGTTGTGCACTCACAAAGGTGAGCGGGATGATATATTTGATTTAGGTAATGATAGTGTAGATGGCTCAAAGGAGCTTGATATGACTGGATGGACACTTGCAAAGGAAAATTGGTGATTAAGATTAAGATCTAGATGTCATGAGGGAAAACTAATGTGTTAAATGGTCTAAAAAACATGAATCACTGGGGATTGAGGCTGATTACGTTGTGATTGAGATGAATCGTCAGTGATTAAGGGAATCACCAACGATTGTTGTGGAATTGTTTAGGTTGATAAAGGACAAAGATAATCATGATTGTAATTCTTGTAAAATGATGAATAATGTAAGCAATATGATAAATTACTTACCTTTTAAATATCATAAATGAATTTGAAGAGATAATTTTTCTAGAGAGAAGAAGATTGTAGATGTCGGCAGATCGTTGGATGTTTGATGTTGGCCTCCAAAGATTGGAGAAGAAAATTTTTATGCCTTGATTATTACTGCGATGAAACTAACTTTGTGAGAATATTATGATACAAGGATGCTACACTATGATAGGAACATCTAGCTAGTAAGTCAGGATGAGAGAAGTTAACCTCAAATGGAGGCATGGAGCTTGTTTATATAGAGTTACTAACAACCAAGGGAGAATCACTGGCGATTGGAAAGGAATCACTAGTAATTCTGGAAAAAGGTTGCAAACACCTCCCAAATCAAGATTTTGTTTGTTTTGTTGAAGGATATATGTTGTGAAATGGTTATACGGGTGACAGATGTTATTAAATGGTTAGGAGGATATTGATTTTTTTTTGGTTTATTTAATTCTGGTTAGATTGTGGTTTTAGTTTGTTTTTTTTAACTTTATTTTGGTTAGAATATGGTTGTGAGTGGAGTAAAAAGGTTGATTAATTATTTGTTTATTTGATTTTGGTTTATAAATGGTTACAAGTGAGTTTAAGATGGAATAAAATAGGATTTTTCAGCTATAAGATAATATTTACGTGGAATAAATTAAAGGGGGGGAATTTTAGGTGTTAGGATTTTCCCCATTTAAGTGGATTTTTGGTTGATAGTAATGATGTGATACATGTATTTAGGATGTATAATATTATAGTGATTTGATAATGAAGGGTACTATGATGGAGGTGGACACGGGGAAACTTAGCGGTGCTAATTAAAAGGTGCCTAATTTTGCCCATTTTTGTTGAGATGGTTTGGTGTAGGCAAGGGCGCAAGATAAAAATGAGATGATGACCCAAATGAGATGATGAATAATTATGGATGATGAGGTTCTCCCCCTCAAAATAAAGTGATGAGGTAACCAAAATAGGTTTGTGTCTTATAGATGTATTGATAATTATTATGAAAGAGGTATATGGATGAAAGACACAAGGATGGGAAGATGAGAGATGATGAAAATGATACCCCATGACAAGGTATAGAAATAAGATGGGTGCTATTAGAAAATAAAGTGATAGGGAACCAAAGGGTTCATGTCCTATAGACATATGACTTAATGATGGTAAGGGGAAAATAAAATTATATTTTGATGAGGTCAAAGGAGTGATGATTGATGTTGCCACAAAGGTGGGCTTACAGGGCCACGAAGATCAAGTGATAGGGGAACCAAAGGGTTCATGTCTTATAGACATGACTTAATCACAAAAAGATGATGGTTTGACAAGGTCAAAGTACCAAAAATTGACGTTTCCACAAAGGTGGACTTTACGAGACTAGGAATTCAAGTGATAGGGGAACCAAAGGGTTCATTTCCTATAGAAATATGACTTAATGGCAATGGGGGATGAAATGGAAATTTTATGAGGTCAAAGGACCAAAATTTTGATGTTGTACACAAGCGTGGGCTTACAAGGACTATATGGGGGTCCTGATGGCAATCAGAGGCATAGTGCCTAAGGGGATAACATATGTTTGACAAATATTGATTTTATTGAATAGATGTGATGTTTCTGATGCAACAATGTAATGTTGAGATGTGATGAGGATTGTGTGGATATTGATAGACATTTGATATAATAATATAATATATTCATATAATGTGGATGTGGCAGGGTTAACAAATGTTAAAGTTATGTTTTAGATATGATGTGTTACTTGATGCTGATTTTAAAGTGATCATAGTGTTTGTCAAAACCAAGGTCAAGAATGAAATGTATATTGATTACTTTATGGACTAGATTTGATACATATGTGATGGGAAATAAAGGAGTGAAGTCTCTTGCACTTTTGGCCCTTTAAAAAAATGTTAACATATGACTAACAATTGGTGGTCACATGTAGGATCTTGGATATAGAGATAAAATGAAATGTATACCTTCCTATAACATGAGAAGGGTTGAAATATATAGGTTGTGTGGGAAAAAAGGGTTCTCCTTTGAACAATGGTTTCATAGAGAAATGCCCCTGCTTTACATTTTTTTATGCAAACTGATCGATGTAGGAAGTTTTATGTGATGGAAAAGCTTGATCAATGCAGGAATATTTCCTAGGATGCTTTGACCTTTGGATTTTTGAAGGTTGATCTATGTGGGAAGCCTTTTTATATGGGTAGCCATCCTTTAAGGGAGTGTTCTACGAATTTTTTGACTTTTGACTGTTTTTTTTTATCTTAATAGATAGTCATCCTTCGAGGGATTGGTTTATGATTTTGGATGGTAGCTATCCTTTGAGGGATCAATCTACTTTTTTTTTGATAATATGATTTTGATATTTTGAAATGGTTTTCCTTTGAGGGATCAATCTATTATTTTGATTGTTGATAAGAAGCATGCATATATATTTTGACTTTATTTTGAGTTGAGGGAAAGACCCTAATAGACCGTTTCAAGGAGGGGATAATAAATGTGTACACGACCTACACATGTGTGCCCCATGACATGTTTTTTAGTTGGTAGACAAGTTGGATGAATGTAATGATTGTGGGGTTCCTTATAAGGAGGAACTTTTCCATGTGAAATATGTGATGAATAGAGCCATGGTGTTCATCTTTAAGGGTTCGAGGATAGTGATGGAAAACCACATGATTTCAAATCATTACGATGATAAAATGATTGGTTGATGGTGGAATAACATATTTGTTGTGACTATTATCATGACGGTCGATGTGTTAACAATAGAAAGGCCACAAGTGCAAGGAATTCAAAGATGACCCATACTATATAGATCGATCAATCTAAGGGAAAAATTTCCAGCATTTACTCCTTTCCAAAGTAGTGAAATTTTGATTATGATTGATAGGATAGGTTTGGTGAAGATGCACTAAGGGGATATGCAAGGTAATACTTTCAAAGTCTCAATAGAGAGGAGTCCCCCTAAAATGATATTGTGGATAGAGATGACATGTGCTGAAAGGAATGATAATGTTTTAGATTAGGGTGATGGAAATTTGATCTTGATTGATTAGTATATGGTAAATAAAGGAGGATGTGGAACCTTTGACAAAGAATCCATTGAAAATATGGATGATATATGAGAGGATGATTGATGAGGAGGGTTAAATGAGGAAGCTTTGGTTTTTCCTTTTCTTCGTGTATGAAGATTTTGGGTTTGTGTGGGTGGGTGAACCATACTGATTTGAGATGAGGGACCTTGATTGAAAGGTGATGAGAAGACATATGGGAAAGGTTTTTCTATATTTTATTGAGGATGACCCCCTTATCTTGCAGATGTCGGCAAGGACACTGTCAATGAATTGGGTGTAAATGTTGATGAGATTGAAAGACCTTCAAGGGAAGGTGCGGACATTGACGAGATTGAGAGACCTTCAATAGAAGGTGTTGCCAGAGATGTTTGGTAAAAAATATTTGATAATATGAGATTGAGGATATCCCCCTTAACCTATAGATGTCGGTGAGGACACTAATGAGGGTGGAGGTGTTGATGATATTGATGATGGATTAGGATGGTCTTCTTCTGGGAGAAGATCATCAATGAGGAAGAGTCATTGGATTATGGCTTTAAGTGACTTTAAAACTCTCTATGTTATAACCTGGGCTTTTATGATAGGCACATGTTTTGTTTTGATCGTACCATGACATGGGTTTCTAAGTTATGTGGATTGAGTGTTTTGATTGGTAGTAATGTGATAAGAGAATCCTTCATGAGCCTCTTGAGGATGTCAATGTAAGTCCCTTTTGGGGGATTTCGATATTAATGTATTTTGGTTTTGATTTTGATTTACGAGAACGCTTAGTAGGATGCACCTTATTTTTGGATGGAGATGGATGTGTGGGTGTCGTATAGTGTTGAAATATCACAGGGATTTGTGAGGTTGATAAGAGAGAGGATATGACTCAAAAAAGGGATAAGATATGGGATTGATAAGATTGAATGATGGATAAGGTCCTAAAATGGATGAGGAGGGACCAGTTATGGATGAGAAGGGATACATATGTGTGATATTATATTGAGATAAAGTATGGGGGCCCAAAATAGATGATGAGGGTGGAAACGAGATCTGATAGTTCTAGATTGTGATAAAGGGTGGGGTCCCAAAATGGATACTAAGAAGATATAATATTTCTCTAAAGTGAAGAAACATAAATGATGTGTATGTGGGAGAAAGGAACATTTAAATGCCTAGAGGAATAATAAAACAAGCACATGCCAGAACACTTTGAATTCGTAACTTAGCCATTTTTTGGGTCCAGGCTATTTCTGGAGTTGGCATGCTGGGCACACAAAGACATGAAGACTTGCATTCCACACAATGGTATTTTGGGAACAAAAATAAGCTAAGTGCCATGCATAGTTTAGGGTAATAATAGGATTTCTACTCAGAGTTAACTATAGGAAGTATATTGTTAGAACACTTGCATGGTTTTGTATACTTTTTGTGAAGGTGCATGGATATTATTTAGCATGTGGCCTATTTTGAGAAAGTATATGTATGGTGAAGGGAAATTCCCCACCCTTATATATATGTATTGATTTGCATGGTTTGGTGTGTCAATTATTGTAGAGTTATGCTGCTGGGTTTTTTTTCCGCGCACATGACTCTTAGAGATACCTTTATAATGTATGAAGCTTATGTGTTTTATAATATTTAATACAATGGATCATATTGGCTGGATAATGGTGTTGAGCATGATTTAAATTGGTTCTTGTATAAAAAATCTTGTTATAGTCATTATTTATTTCATCTTATATAGATTCTAAGATCTAGATCTGGTTTATGCATTATGGACTATTTACTGTTGGTTATGAATCTAAGTATACATATATACTATCATGCTAAAATTATGTAAAAAAAAACTATAAAGAGGGACTTGGTGCCTTTTTGCACTTTGGCTGAGCGCTCAACTCAAGATGAGTGATGTGCCAACATGCCTAGGTCATTTACAGTGAATTCTAGGCTACATCATTGGTTTTGTTGCCGGGACCTCTTTCTCAACTCTTTTTCAGGATGTTGCATGATGAATACATACTGGTTGGCCTTAGTAATTTTTGAGGAGCGGATAGTAGATCTAGAAGAAGAATACACTTTGAGATTCAACACTGAATGTGAGTTTGACGCATGCATGTGAGTTGAGAAAAATATGTATGAATGCTTATATGAGATCTTCCTTTCTATCTTTGCCATAGAACTATATGAGTGGCTGGTTGCTTATGCATCTAAAAATAGTTGGAGGTTTCACACACTTTTCTGGAAGAAAGAAGAATTTTAGGATCTCTATGATGCTGATCTAATTTAGATGCACATTATGGATACTTGGTTTCATGGTGTTTTGAATAGATATATTTTGGAGTTCTCAATTTCCACTTACTCTTGTCTGGAGGTAGTTAAGTTTCAATTTTTATGTTATCCTAGGGGATCATATTTGCATGGAATTCCACTAGATATCAAGATCTTGATGGTAACCCTGAATTTGGAAGAGAAGCCGATGACTAGCTAAGCCCCACAACACGTGGGGATAGGAGTAGGTGTGGTGAAATATGGATGACCTAGCAGAAGAAAAGAAAAGAGAATAAAGGTGGCTTAAGTTCAATGAGGTGTGTGATAGGGATTTAGAGAAGATATGCAAGGTTATAGAATGGATGGCATTGTGGATAGAGATAGCTCGTGAAGGATTTGGAGCTCACGCAAAGGACATGGAGCCAAAGCATCTAGAACTCCCCCATTTAGGAAAGCATGATAGGGAACCCTCATCAAAATCTTATGAGAGCATGCTAGCAGAGACAACATGGGCCGCATGCGCACATCTAAACCTTCCTGGAAACCTAGCCCTTGTGCTTGGTTTTCCAGTTTCTACTACAACCAATAGTCAGCAAGCTAGTTTGGGAAGTAGAGTAGAAAGAGGTAAAGTTGGCGTATGAACAGGTTCAAGAGTAAAAAATATAACAAATACATCTATGTCCAGGAAGATGTCTCCCTTGTCATTTGAAGGTACCTTTTTAGGCACATTGTCGATGCAGAACACAGGCAAAAAAACTTTGGAATCACCTCTGGGGGTAATGAAAATCATAGACTATGGGAGTTTAATTTAGCACCACTATTAGAACACAAATAAATGAATCATATCATTCAATTCCTATTACAAGTGGTTGATTAGGAGGCACAGGTGGCTCGGGATCTGGCGGATCTGGAGGTGGAGGTAATATAAGAGGTTATAGATCTAGTGGGCATGGTCTTCACCAGCCTCAGAATATTTACATGGAGATGTCACTTCATCTCCCAGATTATAGGGGTATATGTGTGAGACACTAGGGTGAGTGAAAGGAATTACAACTTTAGAGTGCAAGGCTAGTTAGTTTGTAACTATATTGATGGGACACACGTATAGTTGGTACATGAAGTTTGACCATGATCATACTTGTTTGGATTATATGGCGTTATGAGATGCTTTCATCAAATAATTTTATATCCTTGAGTTCAAGCAAAATATTATAAGTGCGCTCAAGGATATTAAGCAGGGAACTACTGAGAGTGTTTGAGACTATGAAGCTCATTTCAAAACACTTATGTCTAAACTATATTATGGTATCCATGAAAGTTAGCATGCACAATGGTTCATCGAAGGATTGATTATTCATTTTAGGGTTCTCTCACATAAGATTTATAAAGACCTACGTGAACTTCTTGAAGCAACTTTGTGCGCTGAGACAGTCATAGCATAGACACTGGAGTGAGCCCATTCTTGGAAGCTCAGATTATAGTAATGAAAAAATAGTTGGAGAAAATATTAGTGAATATAGCACATAAGACACACACACTAGAATTTGGTGCACAGATTGTGAAGTAGAAGGGCATATTAAATTATATTTTTCCTCACAAATTGGTGCACTCATTGTTGATAGATTGTGAGATATGTCATTTAGACCATGATGCGAGCCCATTATTGCAACACACGATAAGGAAGAACGTGACCTATTACTATAAGATTTTCCAGTACTCAACTCATAATACTGAAGATTACAGGTTGATTTATCAGATACATGATGCCATTGATATTGGTGTACAACAAACTGGATTTACAAATAACTCTAAGGAAAAAAGTGAGCAAAATGATCATGATCACACTCAAGGGCACTATGATCATAATGAAGGTTGCTTTGAGTGATTTCATGGTAGAAGTCGAGGATACCATGGTTTTTTCAAATGCTGAGGTCACGGTGGTGGATGAAGTGATTTCCCTTAAGGAACATGTTATACACGTGGATCCCTTGACCATTATAGGTGCGAGTTCCCTCAAAACATTACTTGCTCTTTTTGTGGAAAGAATCACAACTATGAAGAGTTCTTAGACTTGTATGAACATATGAGAAAGAATCACAAACAAGAGAACACGGGTGTAGGGATGGTTAGAATACAACGTGCCATGGAAAATGAATGGATGCCAAAGTTAATGTCAAACCTTGAGATGATACATGTGAAGATTACTACATGCGTTGAGGCTATGTGTGCTAAAGAAACATTGTGAAAAAATCCTACCATTACTGAGGATGTTTTGCATGCAAAGTATCCAGACCCTGCACATCAAATGGAAGTTTACCAAGAAACCATGGGGTACTCAAATCTATAGGATGAAATACAGTGTTTACAGGAAAATTCATAGAAGTTGGAATAAAAGAATGCAGCTGAGATTTTTCAGTCAGATGTTTATGATATGAAAGAAGTATGCAAACTTCTACATCAGGAGAACATTATTTCATTTCTAGGGAGTTAGTTAAAAGGAAACACTCCATGTGTAGGTATTGAGAAAAAATGGAAGATTTTACATGCTAATCTCCCTCCTCATAATTTGGATTATGAAAAAGAGATCAAACTAAATTCTATTGTGAATGGATGGATTTTGAGTAATATCTTGTTTGACACAAGCACGGAAGTGAATGTTCTTAATTTAGATGAATAGGTTTAGATGGGTAGACCTCCATTGCAGCCATCATCTAATGTACTATTTATGGAAAATTAGACTAAGGCCATGCCAATTATAGTCTTGAAGGATGCATCCATTACTATTCATGGGGCCAAGTTATCTAGAGACTTTGAGGTCTTAGCGCTTGCAAAATTGGAAAACTTCCTGACTCTACTTGGGAACCCTTGGTGCTATGAAAATAATGCTGATATACGTTTTAACAAGGGATATATCAGTTTTGAGAATAAGGAGTGATTTATTGTCCCTTTGATAGATGCAAAATCTACACCTTATGTTGATCCTTTAAGTGAAGAATACCTGGACATAATTTATGTGTGTACCATTCAAGATCTGGAAGCACTTGAACCATCTAAGGAATAAATTCTCCAGTGGGATGATGCACAATCCATCAGTGATACTACAAGTGTTTCATATGACAATTGGGCTCATGAAACCTATGAGATTTTTGAGTGTAGGGTAAGGAGTACAATAACATGTGTAAGCAGGACATGTTGTGTTAGGTGGTTAGGAAAAAACCATGTACCCCATTACACTATTGAAGGAAACCTTGAGGTATTCCTATGAGCCATGGAAGTATAGTGGAAGGCTTAGGTAAATAGAACGAACATGTTATTTTATACCCTGCGTGGGACAACAACATGCTGGTGGATTGTTCATAGGGATAGCTTCATATAATGGAGAGATGTGAGAATTTCCCTAACAAAAAGGTTTCTTATAAGTTATAAACCTACTCAAATTTGTGAATATCATTATAATAATCCCATTTAACACCACATTTAGTAGTGTGAGACACTCTAGATAGAGGGGTAGGAAGATTTACCACCCTTTTTGTGGGAGCACAAACTTTATTTCACCTTGAGAGGATGTGTGCATGCATGGTATGTTTATGTAGAGTTAAATAGAGAAAATGGAAATTGGAAAGACTTGACTGTAGGTATGATCCAAAATTTTTACTACTTCTCCACTAAAATTTTTGTGAAAGAGGCATTACTGGTTATGAAGCACTTGACTTTGGGAGATAGTATGAAAGATGAAGAACTTATTCAGAAGTTATTTGGTGAGTCAGACCTAGAAGCACATTTCGACAAAGTAGATGAGACAAATACAAAACTACTTGAGTGCGCTTTCCTAGATAAGTAGAAAGGAAAGATGGTCTACTTGGTGGATGATGAAGAAGTGGAAAATTTGGACATCAATCATTCAGATGGTACACATGAGGTCTTAGATAGTGCAGATGAGAAGGCGCGTGCCTACCATGAACCTATGAAGATAAAGAAAGTGAACATTGGAACAAATTCTAAACCTAAGGAGGCCATAATTAGAGATTACTGGTCTAAATTTGAAGTGGATAAAATAATTGAGTTACTCTATGATTTCTAGGACTTGTTTCCTAGAGGCTACCATAAATTTAAAGGAGTGCATGAAACTTTGAGCAAGATGAAAATAAAGTTAAAGGAAGGTGCACACCTAGTTAGGAAGAGACCTTACAAGATGAACCCTAACTTACGCATAAAATTTAAGGAATAAATTGACAAGATGTTGAATTATGACATCATTGAGCCCATAGAAGAATCAAAGTTGGTTAGCCCCATGGTAATCAACATAAAGAAAGATGGAAGAATCAAGATTTGTGTGGACTATAGGGAGATGAATGCTACATGCGTGATTGATCCTTTCCCTACACCATTCACTGAATAAATATTGAAAGGTGTTGCAGGGTGCAAAATTTACTCTTTTATAGATGGATTTTCTGGGTGTCATTAAGTAAGAATTGCTAAAGAAGATCAAGAGAAGACAACTTTCACCACTGAATGGGGAATTTTTGCATACACAATGATGCCCTTTGGATTGAAGAATGTGCCTGTAGTATTTTCACACATTGTTGTTCAAGCATTCCAAGATTTTACTCACAAATTATTGCAATTTTACTTGGATGATTGGACCATGTATGGGATTTTCAAGGATCATTGTGATAATTTATGGTTAATGTTTCAGAGGTGCAAACAATTAAGAATTTCTTTAAATATCAATAAGTGCATATTTTCTACACCTTTTAGAACTCTGTTAGGGAATATCATCTGCAAGGAAGGTTTATTATTAGATCTAGCTAGGGTTGTAGTAATTTAAGGCTTAGATGAACCCATTAGTTAGAGTGAGGTGCGTGGATTCTTGGGCCACACAGGATATTACAGAAAATTTATCAAAGGATATGCTAAAATTTCCATGCCCTTAGATGAGTTATTAAAAGGCAAAGGTAAGTTCTATTGGGGAGAATCACAACAATGCGCATTCGAAGCACTGAAGGAAAAGCTTACTATGGTGCCTATCCTACGTTTTCCTTCATGGAATATACCTTTTCACGTATATGTCGACGCTTCTAGCATGGTTATTGGCATAGTTCTAGCTCATCTTGGAGAAATTATTATAGATTATCCTATTTTATTTGCTACCATAAAGTTGACTCTTGCAGGAAATAATTATATGACTACAGAGCATGATGTTGTCAATGATCTACATGCTACATAAGTTTAGAAAGTACTTCCTAGCAACACATTTTGTTTTCTATACTGATCACATGAAATTTAGATACTTAGTGAACAATCTCATTTTACAGGGGTGCATATGTCGATGGGTTGTCTTATTTCAAGAGTTTGACTTTATAGTGGTGGTAAAGCAAGGTAAAAGCAATTGTGGTCCAGATGATTTGTCGAGGGTTCAATCAGGAGAGGACACTTAAAGTATTTAAGATATAATTCTAGATGCAAAGTTATACAGGTTAAACTGTTCACCCTCAAAATTAGAGGATATTGCTGTCATTTTACACACAAGTATGGTGCTCGAAGGAATGAAGTCCTTAGAAAGGAAATAACTTCCAATTCACTCCGCACCTTTCATGTTGATCAATATTGACTTATACAAACTAGGCCAAGATGAAGTTTTACGCCAGTGTGTACTAGAACATGAGCACATGGTAATTTTAGAGAAGGCTAATTATAGTTTCACACATTTTTCTAAGGTAGAGTCATTGGTGTGATTCACATAAAATTGAGTTTTCCCCAAAATGTGGGAATTTGTAAATTGAAAAAATCTCCAGAGAAGGCTAGTTCCTCATCCTAAGACTACCTGCCACAAGCTATTCTAGTGCAGAAAATCTAATCTAATCCTAATCTAACTATCCAAGGAGACAGGGAGAGAAAGAAAACAAGAAAAATAGAGCCTACACTAAAATGGTGATACACCAGAGAAGGAAAACTGCTGATCATCTAACCAAAATGCCATGAAACAAAGGGAGGTGAGAAATGGAGAGGATGAACAACTGCATCATAGGCCAAAGATCAAATTCACATAGAAAACATTTCAAACCCAACAAACATAGCTCCCAGATCTGCAAACGAACATCCAAAACATGCACAGGTACCCTGCAATGAAGAGAGGCAAGAAGAAACAACCAAAAAGAGCAAAGGATGGACAAATGCATCACAAAACATGTTTTTTATTGCTTCAAAAGTTTGCACAGAACATCATTCACAAGAAAGAGGAAAAATTCCATTTACAGAGTAGGGGAGGAGGTTTGAACTCCATTTTTGACCCTGAGGAAGAAAAAGAGGGGGAGGTAGAGAGGAAAAATGAACAACAACTTTACAATGAGCCCCAACCCTTCTTTTATAGATTCAAAAAAAAGGGAAGAAAGAGAGAGAAGTGGGAAAAATTTGAAGCTCAACCACTGCCATTAATTGAATCCTATATCAAAATGCTCCCCAAATCTATCTTGACTAAATCAATTTCTCATTTGGCACCTCGAAGGAGGAGGAAACGACGGATCAGATCGAATCCGATCTGGTTGTTGGGGAAAAATAGATCCTGCATTAATGGCCTGAAGACATTTCTCCATTTTTCTCCCACCTAACCTTCCCAAACTTAAAGTCTCAGATCTCCATGGCATAGACGAGGCCAAGATCTTTCCAACGGTGTTAGATTTGTTAGGTCTCAAGCCCCGAGTCGAAAGATATGGCCATTTGAAATTTGGGTCGAGTCTGTACAAAATAGCAGGAAAATAGTTTGAAAACACGTCCCCTTTTTAAACTAGACACGTGGAAGGATAGCACATGTTTGAGGGTGGCCTCTGCATTTTTATTTTGGAGTGGCGTGGTGTTGACACTTGGCTTCTTCCGCAGCCTGCTTGATTTCCTTATATTTTTGGCTAAGTTCCTTGCTCGGCAGGGTCATATATCTTGACCGGGGACACGCGGCGGCCTGACACTTGTTTGAAAACCTTCCCTTTATTTTGATCTTGAGTTGGTGCCATGTTGACACTTGGCACCCTCTGCTGGTCTGCCTCAGTGTTTGACTATTCAAACCGACCCTGTCCTCTTTTGAAATGGGATGCATAGAGGCTATGCGCTCATTTAAAAACCGCTTAGGATTTTCCCTCTAAATAAGCCTTGGATCGACACGTGGAAACCTCCGCAGACTCTTAGAATTTTCAACATCCCCTCTTACCTTTTCAGACCTTGGGCTACATGGCGAGCTGGTGCTTGTTTGAGTCTCTGCTTTTGGATTTACCCTTGGAGATGCGCAGAGTCGACACGTGGCTTCTTCCACAACCACTTTTATACTTAGCCTTTTTTGAGGCCCACCCTGTATGCCTTTGACTTTTAGCTTTGACTCTGCCTCCATTTCAGGCCTAGGACACATGGGGACTCTAGACATGGAAGCTTGGCACTCATTTGAGCTTCCCTTTTTGGGTTCAAATTTGGAGAAGCACCATACTGACACTGTGGCTCTCTTCGATGTCTCCTCGATACTTAGTCAATTTTTGGACTCATTCTGAACTATTTCAGAGCCTGAAGACTTTGAACCTTCACCGTTTCTTCTCTTTTTGAGCTTCTGGCTTCTTTGACACTGTCTCTTTCTTCTGACCCTCTGCTATTCTATTTCCAAGCCCACCTGTAACTATGTTAAATATATTTAATACACGAATTCTCTTGACAGAGCCATTTCTTCTCTTTCTTCTTACATAGGGTCATTTAGTCTTTCGCAGGCCCGCCACTCCATTGTTGAGTCCTTCTATGACCTGTTTGCAAGATTTAAACATGTTTTCTTTGGTTCTTTCTATGTGGGGTCATGGCTGATCCAATACTTTTCCCGGGGGGTGAAATATGGATAACAGTTTGGCGACTCACGGGGACATCTGCCTGCTAGATGAAGAGACCAGTGGCCTTGAAGCATCCATTGGGCATGGAGTCTACCTGGTAAACATGAAACTGATATGAACTTTGAAGATCTGATCCCTGAGCCACTGCGAGCCTGACTGCATGCCTTTTCTATGTTTTGTCTGACCCTGAGCTTGTCCTGTTATTTGCACTCTTAGTTTTCATAAGAAAATCTTGGAAATGGAGTTTTTGAGAGTAGAAAAATGTTTTGACTCTGGGGCTTTCATCTGTCCCTGAAATGGACTATTTTGAAATGACTTTAGTTGCTCTGCATTTGGATTGTTTTTGGAATTTGCAACTGTTACAGGAACTATGATTCTTCTGCCATAAATAGTGAAGAGCCTGGCCTTGTGCACCTTTGGAGAAAAATGAACAAAACTTATGTACAAAGACAAAATCATACATGCCTCAAATGAGACATGTAGAGTGTGCACAAGCACTTCTTCTGCTGAAAGAAAATCTACTCCTACTCCTAAACTAACTAGAGAGAAAGAATGCTAAACAAAGCCTACAACTGGCAGGGAGAAGTAGCTTCCCTTTCTCGAGAGAGGCAGCCATGCAAATGGTTTGACACTAAATATAGCTGTCCTGTATGAGTGAAAAACTAGCTATAAGCCTGTCCTCCACCCAAATCATCAAGGTATCAACATTAATGGAAAATACCTCCTCAAGCTGACCTGCATTGGACTCCTGAAGGTATTGATGGTGACCCTTGGTACTTTGATGCTCATCCTCATGCCTTGAAGTAGGCATGACTAGTTTTGGTTTCTCCCTTGGCTCCAATGAAGCCAAGTACCTGATTGGGCATGGTCTGATCCTTTGGATGTGCCCATTTCTCTGAAATTTAACTCCAAAAATGGAGTCTTCTTGTGGACCTTCTTGGATGGATGGTGTGAGAGAGATGATGACATCCTCTTCCTGCCTTTTCTCTTCCTCTGCAGCAGGTGTGACTTTTGGAAGATCAAAATCTTCTAACTTGGGTTCAGGAGGCATGTTGCAAACTGTAGATTGTGCTTGCACGTTCTCTTCCATGGCAGCAGGTTCTTGTGGTTGAAGACATTCTTTTGAGTCTGATAGGATATCAAACTCTTTACTATCCTGTTGTAGCAAAGTCTCTCCCTTTTGCATGGTGATCTTAAAATCTTCATTATTTTCACCATATGAAGCCTCATCTTCAAATATGAAGCTAGTGAGTTCAGGATCCTCCAAAAAGTCAGATTTTTGGAGAGGTTGAATGAGAGAGGGGTCTACATTTTCTTGTGCAACTGGCTCATGATTCAGTGCCTCTGAATCTATCTTGGTCACCTCCATATGCTCCTTTTTAACTAGACTTGGAGCTGGTTGTTCCTCTTCTTTTTCTTATGGAGAACATGGAGGACTCATACCTCCCAATCTTGGTTTCAGAGAGGTGTAGTGGAGTGCATAGGTTACTATTCTTGAATGTCCTCCTTCATGGAAACAGGATCATATGCTTGGAAGTTGGTTAATGGAGGAAAAAAAGGTGTTATCTCTTCAGGCTTTTCTCCATCAAAACAATCCTCCAAGTCAGATAGATAATCTACCTCCTTGTTGTCCTGCTGCAAGTGCTCTACCTCCTTCATGGTGTCCTCCTAATCTACAATTGACTCACCATGGTTCCCTTCATCCTCAAACATGAAGTTTGAAAGCTCAAACTCTTCTTCAACATCAGAGCTTGAAGGGGATGAAGTGAAAGGAAGAACTGAAGGTTCTTCTCTAGCCTGCTCCACACTTGGAGCCTCTGAAACTATATGGTCCTCCTCCTCTGCTACAAACTCAGCCTCAGCCACCACTGGTTCTTCAACCCTGACCTCCTCTATTGGCTTGACCATCAAGGGGATCTTTGTAAACCCAAATTTGGCAGCCCAACTCTTCAGATTGTCTGTCATTTCTTCTCTGTTGGGCTCCTCCTCTTGTTGTTCTCCTTGACTGGTTTCTTGGGTTTCTTCCCAACATGGACTTGGGAAAGCAAGAGGAGTGACAGGTTGGGGTTCAATCAGTTTTGTAATTTTTTTAATGGTGGGGAGGGAAGTGGAACTTCTTGTTTTTTGGAGGGGATGACTGCTTGGGAGAGAAAAGGGGAGAAGAATTGAAATGGGGTGGAAGACTAGGAGATGGAGAAATGAAATCAACACTTGGGGCAGCAAGTGAGGGGCTTGACTCTTGCCTCTACTGAAATGATAAAGATTGAGGAAGAGAAAATGAAAGATAGGGAGCTGGTGATTGACTTACCCATTGACAAGGTTGTCTCGCACTTTTCTCATAAGCTTCAATGTCCTCAATCCATTGTGTAAGCTGAGGTAGCACTTCAACCATGAAGTCAAGCTTCTCCTGAGGGCTGTAATGTCTTGGAAAAGGGCCTTCCCATGGACAAGGTACCCTACAACCAATCTTAAATGCCTTCATTTGTGCTATGCCCATGGATTATACCATGCTAGCCTCCATTTTTTGGATCTTATCCAGAAAACTAGCATTATCCATTTGACTTTTGTCATTGTATGCATACCCTTGCTCATGATAAGCTCCATGGCCAAACTGACTTTGACCCTGCTCATAGGGGTAGGCACAATTACTTTGGATCTGATCATAGTGCTGATCTGGAGGAGTTGGAAAATGCATTGGAGGTGGATTGCACTGTTGTAGGTGTGAATTCCATGAAGGGAATGAAGTCATGATTGCACAAACTTCATGAAATGGAAGAAAATGGGAGATATGGAAAGAAAAGTGAATGAAGATGGGTGGAAATGGATGGGAAAAGGTCTGTAACTTCAGAAATGGGGTTGTTGACTAGATGGAGTCACCAGATGTGCTTGCATGTGCCTCAAAAGGCTGAACCTTAATAAGAACACATCAACCTGCTAAGATGAAGTGGTAAGGTGCTTCAGACCTATCCCACTGGGCATGCCAAAACTGTTAGTGTGGTTGCACGAAATTTTCTGTTAGTGCAAAATCACTAACACCCCAAATGAGTTTAGTCAAGATCACATCACCCATAAATGAGTTTCAGATCTACTTTTCTAAGGCAGAGTCATTTGGTGTGAATTGCATAACATTGAGTTTTCCCCGAGGTGTGGGACCTTGCAAATGGGAAAACTCTCCAGAGAAGGCTGGTTCCTCTTCCTAAACTACCTGCCACAAGCTATTCTAGTGCAGGAAAGCTAATATAATCCTACTCTAACTATCCAAGGAGACAGGGAGAGAAAGAAAACAAGAAAAAATAGAGCCTACACTAAAATGGTGATACACCAGAGAAGGAAAACTACTGATCATCTAACCAAACTGCCATGAAACGAAGGGAGGTGAGCAATGGAGAGGATGAACAACTGCATCACAGGCCAAAGATCAGATTCACATAGAAAAAATTTCAAACCCAACAAACACAGCTCCCAAATCTGCAAACAAACATCCAAAACATGCACAGGTACCCTGCAATGAAGAGAGGCAAGAAGAAACAACCAAAAAGAGCAAAGGATGGAAAAATGCATCACAAAACACATTTTTTATTGCTTCAAAAGTTTTCATAGAACATCATTCATGAGAAAGAGGAAAAATTCCATTTACAGAGTAGGGGAGGAGGTTCAAACTCCATTTTCAACCCTGAGGAAGAAAAAGAGGGGGAGGCAGAGAGGAAAAATGAACTTTTACAATGAGCCCCGAATTTTCTTTATAGATTCATCACAGAGGGGAGAAAGAGAGAGAAGCGGGAAAACTAGTTTAGAGCTCAACTGCTACCATCAATGTATCTTACAAAATGTGCCCCCAAATCTATCTTAACTGAATCAATTTCTCGTTTGGTGCCTTGAAGGAGGAGGAAACGATGGATCAGATCGAATCCGATCTGGTTGTTGGGGAAAAATAGATCCTGCATTAATGGCCTAAAGATGTTTCTCCATTTTTCTCCCACCTAACCTTTCCAAACTTAAAGTATCAAATCTCCATGGTGTAGATGAGGCCGAAATCTTAACAACAGTGTTAGATTTGTTAGGTCTTGAGCCTCGAGTCAAAACATATGGCCATTTGAAATTTGGGTTGGGTCCATACAAAATAGCAGGAAAATAGTTTTAAAATGGGTCCCCTTTTTAAATTGGACACATAGAGGGCTGGTGCATGTCCAAGGGTGGCCTCTACATTTTTCTTTTAGAGTGGTGTAGTGTTGAAACTTGGCTTCTTCCGTGGCCTGTTCAATTTCCTTATATTTTTGCCTAAGTTCCTTGCTCGGCGGGGTCAGGTATCTTGACCGGGGACATGCAGCAGCCTGACACTCATTTGAAACCCTTCCCTTTATTTTTCTCTTGAGTTAGCACCATTTAACACTTGGCACTCTCCACTGGCCTGCCACCATGCATTGACTATTCAACCTGACTCTGTCCCCTTTTTTGAGACTGGGATGCGTGGAGGCTCTAGTGCTTGCTTGAAAACCGCTTCAAGATTTTCCTCTGAAGAAGCGTCGGATCGACACGTGGAAACCTCCGTAGACTCTTATACTTTTCAATGGCCCCTCCTACCTTTTCAGACCTTGGGCTACATAGCAAGCTGACACTTGTTTGAGTCTCTACTTTTGGATTTACCCTTAGAGATGCACAAATTTGACACATGTCTTCTGCCATGACCACTTTTATACTCAGACTTTTTTTTAGGCCCGTCCTTTCTGCCTTTGAATTTTAGCTTTGGCTCTACCTTCGTTTTGGGCCTGGGACATGTGGGGACCTGAAACTTGTTCGAGCCTCCCTTTTTGGGTTCAAATTTGGAGAAGTGTCATGCTGACACGTGGCTCTCTCCATTTTCTCCTCCATACTTAGTCAATTTTTAGACACATTCTGAACCATTTCAGAGCCCGAAGACTTCAAACCTTCGCCATTTCTTCTCTTTCTTTCTCCTGGCTTCTCTGTGAAACTTCTCCTCTTTCTTTGACCTTGTTATTCTATTTCTAAGCCCACATGTAACCTATTAAATAGATTTAAGACACGGATTCTCTTGACAGAGCCATTTCTTCTCTTTCTTCTGGTATAGGGTCGTTTAGTCTTTCACAGGCCCTGTCATTCCATTGTTTAGTCCTTTTACGACTTGTTTACAATATTTAAATGTGTTTTCTTAGGATACCTTGTAAGAGGATTACAAAAAGTTTTAGAAGGCATGTGATCACTGTCAACACCTTAGAGAACCTAGGAAAAGGGATGAAATGCCTTTGAGGCCTATTAATAGTGCAAAACCTTTTGAGAAATGGGAAATTAATTTCTTAGGTCCTATTTCCCTAGCCGTGCATAGAATTGGATCACACTACATCATCACTTGTAAAGATTATCTTATAAGGTAGGTGGAAGTGGCACCTACAAAGTATTGTACAACAAATATAACACCAAGGTTCTTGTGGGAACATATTCTTACTAGGTATGGATGTCCTTTAAGTTTTACAAGTGATAGAGGCACTCATTCCCTTAATGAGACCATCAAGATATTATTGAATGAATTTATAGTTGTACATCATAAGACAACACCTTATCACCCCCAAGAAAATGGGACTGCTGAGGCTTTTAATAAGATATTAAGCCAAATGTTGACAAATTTTTTTGATGTGTGAAGGAAATATTATGGTGATAAAGTTTCTGCTATGCTTTGGGCATATAGAATAACCTACAAATGATTAAATAAGGCAACACCATTTCAATTGGTGTTTAGCACAGAGGTAGTTCTGCCAATGGAATTCATGTTACCTTTTTTGCGTATTATGCATGCAGGAGGTCTAGCTAATGAGAAAGAATTGGAAGAAAGAACTGACAAGTTCATACAATTGGATGAGAGGTGTGTAATAGAATTATGGAGTCAGAAGCAAGAAAAATCTAGGAAAAAGGCATGGCATGACAGGAACATCAGGGACAAGAAACTGTAGGTTGGGATGATGGTGCTTCTTTATGATTCAAATTTTCTGTGCCACCTAGAAAATATTAAGGTGTAATGGTTGAGACCATATGTTATCACTCATATACTTTAATCAGGTGCTTTCCAGATAGAGGCACTTGATGTAACTCAGATAAATAGTTACTTTAACAAGAGTAGGTTGAAGCCCTACTATAATTAAGCCTTCTTAGTGTTTTTAATAAGGTAGTATTGCCATCTAGATTATATTTCCCTTAATGTATTTTTTCCTTCAGACGTGTTTCATTTTTTGTTGCTATGCTTTGTAAATTTCGTTCTTTGTTTTGTGTAATAAGCGCGCTGGCGCACCAGAAGTTGATTGAAATCTAAAGTGTTTTCATGCACAAAGGACTGAACATACCCTTAGTGTTGGTTGGTTGTCATCCAAATTTGGGTATGCATAAGGAAATATTTGTGCAGATGGTATGGAAAGGTGCTATTAGAAAGAAAATTGCTCCTAATGAAGACCATAGGTGAGAAACAAATTAACACACAATGTAATGTGAGGTAAGATGTGGTCATGGAAACTACTAAGAGGAAGGCACAATGAAAAATTCCGCATGAGAGCGCATGAAAGGAGGTCTATAGCAAAGAGGTAGAAAGGCATGCTAGAAGGTTATGACTGTGGCGCGCAGATGTATTGTGCGGAAAAGTTGGTAAATGGTGAGTTAATGTGAGGATTGGTGGTAGGTGAAGGAACAATAAATGCGATAACATTTTTGAAATCTATATAAGGATGGGATGCATGTTAAATTTTACCTTTGCGATTATGAGTATTTGAGTGAGCTATTTATGAATGAGCCAAACGAGATGCATTGAAGTGTAGAGAGCTAAGAAACCAGGTGAGGATAATAGAAGTGTGCATGAAATTGGCTTGCGTTCCCATTAGAGAAGGATTTGAGAAAAGAAAAGGCATAAAGAAAGGAGAAATAAAGTTCCACGGTTCAAAAAGAAGCTAGGGCACATGTTTTCAAGCTAGGGCACTAGATTTTGGATCGCATAGCTCGATAAAAGTAAAAAGGTGCACCATTTTCTTACTATGGCACCAAGGAGATAACTTGGAGTAGGGACAAAGGGGAAGAATAAGGTAAAGACCAAAGTCAAGATAGAGGATACCCTCGAAAGAAAATTTTCTGAGATGTAGTATCCAAAAGAAGTAATTATGGGATAGGATTGGGATTCTCATATCCAGTAGAGAAAAGTGAGTGATAATAATCATCACCCAACTAATAACAAGGAGGAGTTTGATGCGCTACTAAACATGAAGAACAATAAATGAAAAGTTGATGATATTCCTTTCTAAAACGATGCTAGAGAGAAGTTGCTAAAAAAATTAGGGGTTTACCAGTTGTATGAACTCCCTTATTTTGGAAAACCTAAAAAAATCTACCAATGGTTCATGAGTAGAGTCCATGAGGACTTCTTTTATTTTTTTGTGCAGAGGATGAAGAACACAACGCCCTAAATTTCTAGCTGAACCGCCATGCATATTATTCCTCTAGGTTGTGTACCCACTCCCCAATACTTGCTAGAGTTAATTGGTATGTCTTCATCATAAACCATCATGAAAACAACTGAAAAAGAGGTCCTAGAAATGGAACCAACGATGCATCCTAGAATTTACCAAATAACACCCTAGATGCACTGGCACATTACTCAACCTAGACCAAGCACTCACTTGAAGTGTGAAAAGGTACCAAGTCCCTCCTTAGGGTTGTTGTAGCAAGATGTTAGCATGAAGAATGAAGAAACATATAGATCCATAACTAATCCATCATTCTCTAATGCATGCCATATTTAGATCTATGAAAGAAAAAACTTAAAAAATAATCATGATTGAAACAAGAACATGCACTACTCAATTACACATAGGAATGACACTTAGATTCATCCAATAAATCCCATCTATTAATAAACACAGAATCTCCTTACAATAATGGCATTATATACTGATGCATGCACGGATCTGTTATAGTAATCTAGTCATTACCTCTTATGGTCTGCATATTCCTATCTATTTATCGTCCCTATATCTATATATATACTACTATGTGATTCACATCATATATATAGGGGGGAATTTCCCTTCACTGATTATCTATTCCAAAAATAGGCCACATGTTATCAATAGCCATGCGCCATTTACATGCATAGCTACACATGTAAGTGTGCTCTCTATAGACCTCTTATAGTTAACTAAAGTGACAATCCTATTATTAGCTCATCTCCATGCAAAATGATTTGATCAGATCCTCTAAAGATAGATAATGCGTGGCGCACACGTCTCTGCATTGTTGGTGTGTTCCACATGCCATATTCTAAAAATAGGTCTTCATGCTCAAAATCGGCTAAGTATTGAATAATGAACTTTCCCTCCACATGTGGGCTCTTCCTATCCATTTGCAACCTTAAACCTGGCTTATTTTCCCATGTGGACTTCTTGTGTGAGTTATTTCAAGTGTTCTCTGATCAACATTACCCCACACTAATCTCATTTCACCCCGACAATGGGTATCTCCAAAAATTGAAGTAAAGAATAGAAGAATGGAAAGAATAAGAATGAAATAACGTAGATGAATAATGAAGTTTTATGAAGAAACCTCCTCTATATCAGTTTGAAGTATCAACTATGGATACTCCTCCTTTATTCCAGCCTCCAAGGTCTACCATTCAGTGAGTGCTTGTTCTACTTTTTCTGGAAAGTCCACAACAATGGACTTCAATTCATCCCTCGCAATTTCCCCTTTTTCATTTTACGGAACCAACACAATGTTGGACATTGAGGTCATTATTCCTTCTAGAAGATCCATCTTCTGTGTAATGAGCTTCCTAAGTTCTTCCAGCTGAGTCTTGTGTGGATCTTGTGCTGCTGCCAGGGTTTCATGCTTCTACTTAACCATTAAAAATATTTATGCACAACCCAATGTTTCATCCTTCATTGCTCTTTAGACCTCATTGTTTTCTTCCAAGGTCTTTATGTTGATAAGCACCTATAGATCTATGTAGATGTTCAAAGCCTGGTCTTCTTTCTTTAATTCTTCTTGTAGTGCTTGCATCAACCCTTCATAGGATGAAATATTTTTCATCACCGAGACTTTCTATCACTCTGCCTCTTGTTTTGGATCCCTTGACACTGACATGCATAGAGGTTCATCTACAAGTACCAGGTCCACTAACTTTCCTACATAATGTATCACTGAGGGAAACATATGTGGTACCTTAGGCTCCAAGTGTGGCCTAGCTCTTATGAAATTGTTTCCAACCTCCTATGTGATGCTGATAAATACTTTATTCTTCTTTTGCACTAAGTACCTCTCTTACATTATGCACACTATCTCTGCATCCTTTGTCTTTATATCCTCGTGCAACACTCTTATCATTGAATCTTTGTCCATGTTTCTTCTCGCAACTTCAGTAGAAAGCTTCACCAATGCATTACTGACCTTCTCATCTGACATTATAGTACGCTTTACCATCATATGTCTAGCTTGGGGTGCCTTCTTTAGCCGTCTTGACACACATGAATCTTCACATATATCAAAGTCAGGGTCATCTATGTGGGTGTGCATTGACCATGATAGTTGATTTCGAGTGCGCACATTCACCATATCCTCATCCATTAGCTCCCAACCGAACAAATCCTTCTATTCTATTGTGATCTAGAAGCGGGCTTGGACAATTTTACCTACATCCTCTACATATCCCATAGCTGGTGGAATGTGCTCTCCACTTGGTCTCCTAGACCATTGCTACTTAGGGAATTTAGCTTCCAAGTTTGGGACTTGTGTCTACATGTCTTATACAGTCTCTGTAGTTGTCTCCTCTAGTCCCTCTTCTTACTCTCCTATTTCCTTTGATTCCTCACCCTTTTGTTTTTCTATGTTCTCTAGAAGTGTAGGAGAATTTGGCGTGCTTTCCTTTGACTCTTCCGCCTCATCATTTAACTTCAGTTTCTTCCTTCTCTACATGGTTTCATCCTTTTGTGGAGAGAGTTTGGGTGATCTGCACACCGTGTTTAGAGTAGCACCTTGGGTTCTTGATCTCCTGAACACCCTCTTAAATTTGTGCTCCCCTTGGACTAGATTCAAGTCCTCATCATCCCCATCTTAAGGTTGAGGTGGTGTGGTGGAGCGCTTAACTTCACCCTTATTTGTAGGATGTCTCCTACCTCTATGCTCCAAACCACCACTATCTTTTTGCTCCTTCTCCTCCTCCTCTTCCTCCACTTCAATTGGCTCTATAGGCTTAGGAACTGGGATGTTCTCCATTCTATGCTTTCCCTTTGGTGTTGTTGTGTAGTCATTTTTATCCCTATCACAAAACAAAGGAACCCCATGTGTGTCGGCCTATCACCTAGCATATGTTAGGTGCTCACCTGAGGCATGCGCAGGTGTCAAGTTTCTCTTTTCTGTGATTTAAGTGGGAAACATCATCTACGATTTGTGTTTAAGAGATATCAAAAGGATTTAAGAAATAAAAGAACCATAGAGCTTATAACGGCCTCTAGATCCTTGCAGTTATCCCAGACAGAGTACTTAATAGATTATATAACTTGTACTATAACAAAAAGAGTATATAAGAATCCATACTTAACATAAAATGAAAGAGAACCTATGAAAAATATGTATGCATCAGAATCATTGATGTTCATATATATATAAACTGGTAACCTCATTACATCCATGGAGACATTTACAGAATGTCACAAAGAAGCAGACCACAGTCATGCATTACAATTGGACTAATGTGGCTAAGCTAACAAAAAGAAAAATTACAGTCCCCTTGCCCAATACATCCTTTCCCAAATGCAATTACCCACTAACAGAGTTCTTGCAGTATTTTTATAGAGCTCCGCCCATTCTCTAGTTCTCTTCTCCTCTCTTCCTCCATCTCTTTTTACTCTACAAGTGCTTGTATTTATAGCCTTCTTGGTCTACCAACTCATCCTCCAGCACCTTCAGATCTAATGCCAAGTGTCTGAATGTGGTCCTCCATGCGAGCATGCTCCTCTAGGCCTGAGCTTTCCACTTTATACCATGATGTGCTTTTAGAAGCTTCTACCGTAGGCATGCTTCTTCCTGGGCCAACTTGTCACTAGGATGGCACCTTATCCATGCACAGTCGGGTCATGATTTTCACATGTTTTACCCCAAACACCCAATTTTGACTGATTCCTAAATCCTTGGTTCTGTCCACACATGCCATGTGTGCCACGAGTTTCTTTAAACCCTTTTCTTAAACCCTACCTTGCGCACTTTGTCCTTGCATGCCTTTCCTTAACTGGTACCTTCCACGCCTATGCACCTTTTGTACTTAGTCAATATTCTAGGGGCCCAACATCACCCCACACTATGCCTGTTCTCTGTCCACGGGAACACTTCTCTTAGTGAGAGAAAGAATACAATAGGCTTACGCCTAGGAAAAAGAATAAGGGGATGAAAGAATGGGGAAAGAAGAAAGAATGGGAGAGTGAAAGAATCACTGCAACAAACTGGGAAAATCCTTTTTCAGGTCAGACTCCAATTTATTCCAGGCATCAACTTCGTCCTACACTGTTTGACAGAAGTCACCGACCAGAGAGCTCACCTCCTTAAATTTTAATCCATCTCCTTCTACACTCATGGTATCAGTGACCTTCTCCAATTCATTGCATATATCCTCCTCAGCATCCATTCTTCATATGATACGCGGATATAGCTCCTTTAACTAGTTTTTGATTGAAACCCTTAAGGTTTTAATGGTCTCTGATTTCTTCTTAACCTTGGCAAGGATTTTGTCTCTTTCCGCCCTATTCCCCTTTTTTTTCTCCTAGAACTCCTTGATTTCTGCTTCATGAGTGGTAACCAAGGTGCCTACCACTTTATCCCTATCCACACAATTATCATACGTGGCCTCAGCGGTCTGAGAATTAGCCCTTACATCAGTAAGAACCTTGTTATATTCTGTGACAAATACTACAATCTTCAACTTGTTTTCCTTCTCTAGGCGCACGACCACTTCCTCTACAGACTCAAAGGCTAGCAGCAGCCTTTCTATGGTGAGGACCCTTGTTAAATCCTCCAAAAATCCCAAGGTAGATCCATACTTTTTCACGGGTGATGCTAGGTCCAGATGCTTTAATAGTATGGCCTCGTTGATAGATTCCACTTTCTTGTACAAAATGCTCACCTTGGTCTTTTCATCCCTTAACTCCCGCTACCACTGGGTGCTGATTAAATTTTCTTGGCTCAGCTCCTTGGTCAAAGTAGCTAGCTCTTCCTCTTTCCTTTATCTCCCCTTCCAGATCCCTGATCCTATCATTTTCTCAAAGACTCTAGCCTCTATCTCAATAGAGACTTTTTTAAGCGCGTTACACAGTTGTTCATTCGAGAGCTGCTGGCTATCCACCACTGGGTTATCTTCTCCCTATCTTGGAAATGTTACTATTTCTATGTGGCCTACCTCAAACTCTAGTTCATCAAGGCGAGACTCAATTGCCCAAGAGATCATCTTCCTTGTCCATAGATAGGCAATCTCCTTGTCAAAAGATGACATGCCTATAAGCTCCTCTACCAGAAGTGTACTTTGGAACCACGTGTGAAACACCTACTTGGGGTCATCAATATAACCCATCTTCAGCCTCCCCCCCTTTGTGTGCCTTCCTCCTGTGTGCATACCCTGGGGTATACTTATAGTTAAAATGGGGCCTCTAGTGCTACCACGTTCCTCTTATGTGCTCTCCTCCTTCTCCTTGTTCAAATATGTGCACTTAAGTTGTAACTCTTATGTTTCCTCTACTTCTTCAAAGCGCACCTCCAAATCTAGTTCACCTAGTAATTCCAATAGCCTATCTTATACCATGGAACTATCCACCATGGTAAGGTGCTTGATACCCTATAAGGCCTTATAAAATGATGGCTTGGTACTCTGATACTCAAAGGTTTGAATGAGGTCAGCCGTGAGCTCTTACTAATTCCCTGTCTAACGGCATGTCTTTGAATGAATGTACCATACACGTGCACAACCCTAAAATGTAGAGTACAAATTTTTCACCCAGAGGGATGGTGGCAAAGCTTCCACACCTTCTCTCTAGATCCTTTCACATTTTTGGATATGGAAAGAGGCGGGCTCCTTCCCATGGTAGTCCTTGATGATGGTGGGCACATTGCTCCTAGATAATCTGACAGAGAGAGCAATTATTACCTCATGCCATTACAAAAGGCTCTTCTAATGTGTATCCCACCACCGTGCAGTTGTGTCGAGTAGGAAATAACTTAACATCCCTCTCCATCCCTTCTCATTCTTCCACTGAGATTCCATTTCCTGCAAAAATATCTCAGGGAAGACTCCTTCTGAATACTTAGGTAGCTCCTTTCCTCCTAGGTGCCAGACTATGCATGCCTTTTTCACCTTGGTCACTGACCCTCTCAACTGTCATCCCATCAATTCATAAGTTTCATGCACCCAATTGTCACATGCTAGACTGGTGGTATCACTTACTGACTGAGAATCCTCAAACTGGATAACCCCATTAGTAGGGTGTATTATCTTTGGGTCCTTGATTGAGCGCACATATATCCTATCTAGAACTTATTCCCCCAAAGTTTCAATATAGGGTGTTGAATTCCCATAAGCCAGGGGAATAATGACCCATTCCTCCTTATTTTCAAAGCTGATGTACCCTTTGTTGAACCAAAGGTCTGCATTGTTCTTGTAACATCATGGGTGCCCAAGTAGTGTTGGGAAATTGTCTGCCTCAATGAGTGCCAAGACTTCAAAGTCCCTAGTAAACTTATCTCCATGGATAGTGATAGCTACATCCTTTAAGACACCGATGGGAATCACCTTAATGTTGTTCACCATATACAACACATTCGAAGATGGCTGTAATGTAGGTCTTCCCATCTGATGCCATGCATCCAAAGTCAGAACATTAACCTCCACGCCACTGTCAATGAGGATATTACTAAGGATCCATCCATCCACAACTGCATTCAATGTGATCTCCTTGTAGTAGTCAAGGCTATGAGGGGGAAGTTTTGCATGCAAGACCTGCCTCTCGTGCTCTCCTTCAACGTGTGGTACCTTCTCTCTCAACCCTGATCCTAGCAATGGAATGATATTCTCTTACCTTATCATTTTACACACCTCCTTGACCTAATCTAAGTCATCCTTTGGTACCTCGACTCTCCTCCCTTGTTCCTCCCTCATGGGTTGCTCCTTTAGACACTAGATTTCCCCTTGTAAACTCTGAATGACATCCATAGTGTCCTGATACACCTCCTTTTGATGTGTAGGGTCTGGGTACTTTCCATGAACTATTTCCTCCCTTGAACTAGGTTCTTTTGCCTTGGTATCTCTCTTGCACATGTGGCTTCTGCCCTTGTTTTTACCAAGATAGACTCTAAACCTACATCCCATGTTACCTGAGGCATCCACTGTATGCATTCCTTCTTAATACTGACAATTGAAACACCCTTGTCTTTCTGGTGTTATTGATTCATGTGCTCAAACAAATCTGGGCACTCCTCATACTTATGCTTCTTTCCACACCATGAGCACTACAATAGGTCCAAGCATTCTCATTTGTAATTCTCTGTAGATCCAAAATTGAAATAGGTTCCATGCAGGAACTCACTCCTTCCTCCTCTACGGTTACCATGACCAAGAAATCCTCCACAAAAACCCCTTCCATGCATGCCTCCATTTGCATGCTCCTTATAACAGCAATCATCACCCTTGGAGCTACTGGAAATGTTGGTTTGGCGCACCCCGTGATCAATGGCCTCATGGATCTGATCAAGGAGCCTACAGTCCTTAGTATCATGGGTTGTAGAGGTGTAAATATTGCATTAAAATGACACATTCTTCCAGATTTCACACTGTAGCAAGGGGCATCTAATTGCACCATGGTCCCCATGATAAATTTCACAATCTACTGGTATGGCATGTACTATCCTCTGGGGGAAATTATCCTTAATGTGCCCCTCTACTTCACAATCTGTGCACCAAAAACCACTGTGAGTGTCATGGGCTAAGTTCATAGAAATTTTTACCATTTTCTTGGCCATATCAGAAATCTGAGCCTCCAGGAATGGGCTAAGGCCAGTATCAACACTACCTAGAGCCTCGGCAGATAGAGCAGCTTCCAATGTCTCGCATGGGTCTATAAAAGTTTTATGAGATAAGGCCCTTCAAAAGGGGGTGATCAATCCTCCAAAAAACCACTGAGCATGTTGTAAAGGGTTAATATCATATGATAATTTAAATAAGAGAGTTTTAAAGCACACATCATACTCTTGCACACTCTTTTCCATTCCTTGCTAAATATCCTTCAAAGCACTAATGCTCTTCTTCTCAAATGTAGGAATGTGGAATTCTACTGAGAATGCATTCTTTAAAGTAGTATAGTCCATCATTTTTTAATGAGGGTCATATTTCCTATACCATCTATACACACGCCCTTGCAATGTGGTTACAAACTAACTAGCCTTCCGTTATGGGGTTGTGATATCCTTTGCACGCCATAGTAGTTCAAACTTGTGAACATGTTACACAACATCCTCAATACCTCTATAATTGGGCAAATGTAGAGACATTTCAAAGAAAACTTATGGGGGTAGTTGGGGCCCGAATCCTCCAGAGCCAGAGCCTTGGTTTCCACCCGTGTTTCCTCTACCGCCTGATCCACCAGGTCCATTAGGCCTTGAACCACCAGAGCCACTAGAGCCACCATCTTCTATTCCTCCTGAACCACCAGATCCACCAGACCCACCAAGTCCTAAACCACTAGAACCACCAGATCCACCAGGTCCTAAAGTGGTCCTGCCAAGGGTCCCCACAGTTCCAGTGAGCTACGTGCCTATGGTCTGTGACAATGCCCCATTGCCAATAGTATACCTCACACCATTCCTAGATGTGAGACCAAAAGCTTGTGTGTCTATACCTTGCACAAAAAGTCCTAACAATGGGTTGGTGTTTCCAGCCATAGAAGGCCCAAATGAGAAATTATACCTCCTAGGTGTAGACCGATCACCTCCAATGTAATCAAATGGACTAGCAACATTTTCCCCCTGATCTGGAAAACCAAGCACCAGGGTTTGGTCATTAGGTGGGCTCAGATGTGTAACACCCTGAACTGTTGTTACTTTCTCCAGAGCATTCAAGTATTGATAAATGATTTCTTCTGTATAAGGACATGTTCCTTTGGTTTTGGGAAGTCATGCTTGATATGGATTGTATCCTCTTTGCTCTTGAAGATCTTTGACTGAGCCAAAATATGCTTGGACTCTTTTGTTTCTTTCATTCTTGCACTTGAGTTCAACCTGATTTTTGGATGAATTGTGAATTTATTCACCTTTATGACTTAGCCTTGGATCAGTTGCATTGATCCAAGGAATGTTTTAAGTTTATTTAGGATGAACAAAATTTATTGACCTTACGAAAGTTACAAGGTCTAATTGAGTTTTGAATGATCAATTCCGAAGTTTAACTCAGGCTGATCATGATAAATGGAATTTGGTTCCAGATATCATAACATCAAGAAAGGCCTAGACCTTAAGCTAGGTAAGATGTTTATGTTTATACCGAACGATTAATTTATTGATGCCAAATAGAATCCTTTATAGGAATGTTTTATCCGGTATGGACTCTAACACTAATTGGTTTTTTTGGGGACCTAGACTAGATTCGTTAATGTTAAATAGTCTTAACCTAAACTATAACCTATTGGTTAAAATAATTGCTAATCTAACCTAGCCCTAAACTATGAGATTAATGCTCCTAAGGGTTAACTGCACCTAGCGCTATGGAAGTGAGACTAATGTCATACCCTATGATCTAACCTAAGTTTCTAACCTATCTTAACTAATGATAAGAAGGGAGGGGGACCTAAGAAGGGTCGCGAGTCATGGGTAGTGGTTTCCATGGCATTTAAGAGGGGGATAAGGTTGAAGGACTTGGAATGCTATTAGGTTTGGTGGAGGATAAAAAATTGTGAACATAATCTAACGTGGCAGTATTACCAAGGATAGGATGTTTGTTTGTTTTCTTGTGGCGATCACCAACTTTGGTGGTCGGTGGCAATGGAAAATAGGTGGGAGGATGGAAGTAAATGAAATTAATGAACTTTGGTTCCCGAGCATGGATTGCTTGGGAAGGCATGCAAGTGGAATATTGTTTGGTTGTTTGGTTTTCCATGCATTCCATTTTTTGCTTTGCTTGAGCACTAGTTCTTCGAACCAACCATCTACTCTGTGTTGCATGGCAACTTTCAGAGTTTCTAGCTTCCTTCTCTATTGGGGGAAGTCTATAAGGCATGGAGGTAACAATTTCTTGTTGTTTAATCTTTCATGGAAGAAGAAGAGAAGGTGTGAGAACATTCAGAGGTCTTCTTCAAAATTTTAAGCGACACTATCAGGAGTGATAGGCCCTAAATTTTAAAAAAATATTGCTTTCCTTTAAATGCTTTCATTAGAACAACTTTGCTCAGATGATTTTTGGTACAGTTGGTTTGGCTGGTAGCAATGTATGGGGTTTCTCTTTTTCTTGATGATTTGGGAATCTCTGGTTATAAGTAGACCCTTATGAAATCTACTTATTTTATCTTCTCTCCTAGCTATGAATACTAGATGGAAATCGACTTCTGCAGACGTGTTTTATGTCTCTTTGTCTGACTAAAGTATTGGGTTTTCAAACTGGTACCATGATAGAATTTGTGCTTGATGATTTATTGTTTGAAAAATACCACAGAATGGACTGTTGTGTCAAATTTGGTTGGTTTATTTGATTGTTGCGTATATGTTTGAGCTCTATTATTACTTGACAGCTTCAGGTGAATATAAAGTTGGATTGTGATGAAACTGTTAGTTCCTTCTATAAAGTTCGACTGGTTTAGTCACATGTGTAAGAAATATGTTTGAATACTAAGCCTGTACTTTTTTTGAAAATGGTCTGGATGTTTTTATGATTATAGGTTCTTAAAATAATGAAATAATTGGTATAGCCGCTGTTTTCATTATGATTTTTACTTGGATATTTGGAACATAGTTGTGACCCAGTAAAAACTTACTTGATAAAATCTGGTTCCCTAACAATTTGTGGGTGATCTTGGGTCTACACGAATGGAAATTAGTTTTTATGTTAGGATAGGAATGACTGTGTTTGATGTTACCTGAAGTGTCCTTGAAATCTATCAGTAGAATTCATCTATTAACACGGGATGTGCTATTTGATTTAGTACCTTTTAATGTAACAAATAACTATCTAGTATAATGGCTGGAATTAATTAGTTTAATCTATTGGTATGTAATGATAACAGTTACCCTAACTCTCATTCAAAATGATACGAGTTCTGGGTTTGATTAGACCAAGTGTTTCACCTTCGGGAGCGCTAGTAATATTTGTGAAGAAGAAAGATGGAACACTTAGACTGTGTATTGATTATTGGATGTTAAACAAAGTAATAATTAAGAATATATACCCACTTCCAAGAATTGACGATCTATTTGATCAGATGTATGGAGCATCGGTTTATTCCAAGATAGATCTTTGATTTGGGTACCATCAATTGAGAATTAAAGAAGAAGATATTCATAAAACAATTTTCTGAACTAGGTACGGACATTATGAATTCATGGTTCTACCCCTTGGATTAACTAATGCACCCACAACTTTTATGAACTTAATGAATAATATCTTTCAAGAATATTTGGACAAGTTTGTGCTTGTATTCTTGGACGATATTCTCATATATTCTAAAAGTGTTGAAGAGCACAATGAGCATTTGAAGATAGTTTTGGAAATTTTGAGAAAAATAAAGTTATATGGTAAGTTATCCAAATGTTATTTCTTTGTTACTGAATTTCACTATTTGGGTCATGTCATTAGTAAAGAAAACATTGTAGTAGATCCTTCAAAAATAGTGGCAATAACCGTGTGGCCTGCACCAAAGAATGTACATGAAGTAAGAAGCTTCATGGGCCTTGCTGGTTATTATAGAAAATTTGTTAAGGATTTTTCTAAGGTGGCTGCACTAATAACTTCATTACAGAAGAAGGATAGGAAATTTATTTGGAATGATAAGTGTGAAACTGATTTTAAAATTTTGAAAAGTTAGTTGACTTCAACACCTATATTAGCTATACCGGACCCTAATGGGGACTTTAATGTTGTAATGGATGCTTCTGGGGAAGGTCTTGGAGGTTTTTTGTTACAAAATAATCATGTCATAGCATACAAAAGTAGAAAAATTAAGTTACATGAGCTAAATTATGCCCCTCATGATTTAGAGCTTGCTACAATTGTTCATGCACTTCAAGTTTGGAGACATTATTTACTTGGGAAACCTTTTGAGTTGAAAACTAATCATTTAGGGCTGAAATATATTTTCACTCAGCCTAATCTAAATGCAAGACAATGAAGGTGGTTAGAGTTTTTGTCTCAATATTATTTTGATATTAGCTACATCAAAGGAAAAGAGAATAGAGTAGCAAATGCTCTAAGTAATAGGAAGCACATTTATGCTCTTATAACATTAAAAACTCAGTTTAAAGATAAGGTAAAAAGTGCCTCAGAATCTGATTTATACTTTCAGCAAGTAAAAGTAGCACTTGCTGTAGAACAAAAAGATGAAAGGTATAAAGGTTTTCATTTTGATAATGAAGGAATCTTACGTTATGAAAACAGAGTATACGTACCTTTGCTGAATGATTTGAGAAAGAAATTGTTAGTTGAATTTCATAATTCACCCTTTTCTGGACACCCGGGTATTACTAAAATACTTGCCGATCTAAAATAACAATACTTCTGGAAAGGAATGAAAAAGGATGTTATAGATTTTGTGACTCATTGTCTAGAATGTCAGTGGGTTAAGGCAGAACACATGCACCCTGCTGGTCTATTATATCCCCATAGCATACCGCAATATAAATGGAAAGTAATAAGCATGGACTTTGTACAAGGGCTGCCTATGTCAAGAAATAAACATGATGTTATCTTGGTAGTTGTAGACAAACTAAAAAACGTAGCTCATTTCATTGCTGGAAATATAAAGGATGATTCTCCAATGTTAGCCAAAAGATTTGTGCACGAAATTTTCAGGTTACATAGAGTACCAAAATTGATTATATCTGACAGGGATCCTAGAATGACATCAAGATTTTGGCAAATGCTTAATACAGCTCTTGGAACTAAACTAAACTTTAGTTCTGCATATCATCCAGAAACAGATGGACAAACTGAGAGAGTAAATCAGGTGTTGGAAGATATGTTACGAATGTATTGCATGGATCAACAGTATAAATGGGAAGAGTATCTCCCATTAGTTGAGTTTGCATACAACAACACATATCACTCTTCTCTTAAAATGGCACCTTTTGAGGAACTTTATGGAAGAAAGTGCAGAACCCCTGTTAGTTGGGATAGTATTGAGGATAGAGTGGTAATTGGACTAGAAATCCTCACTAAAATGGAATAACAAGTTAAAATGATTCGTGAATGATTGAAAGAAGCACCAGATAGGCAGAAGAGCTATGTTGACCTAAAGCGGGTTGATCGAAAGTTTGAACTTGGTGAAAAGGTTTTTCTTCATGTTAAACCCAAAAAGAGTTCTATAACTTTTGGCAAGGCTTCCAAGTTGTCACCTTGTTATGTGGGACCTTTCGAAATTATCGAAGTAATCAATCATGTAGCTTACCGATTGGCATTACCACTTGCTTTGTCTCGCATGCATGATGTTTTCCATATTTCTTTGCTTAAGAAATATGTTTTAGACTTGTCACATGTTTTAAATTAGAATTCCTTGCAGGTCCAAGACCTAGGAATAATCATGGTTAAACCCACACGAGTGCCGGAAACTTGCCAATTGCATTTGAGAAATCATGAAATATGGCAATGTAAGGTCCAGTGGGACCATTTTAATGAAGAAAGTGCAACTTGGGAAAATTTGGAAGAGATGAAAATTTCTTTTCCCTTTCTTTTTTAACAGAATGGAATCTGTTGACTGAATATATATATATATATATATATATATATATATATATATAATTATTATGAATTATCTTTTTCATGTCTTTATGTAAGCCAGCTTTGGGGCAAACATTATCAGGTTGAATAAATTGTACCATGATATTGATTTCTGGAATTATTCAAGTTGAAAATAGTAAATTTTTTTTTGAACCAATGAATTAATTGACCTGAAGGTAAATCAAGGATGTAATCATCGGGACGATGAATCTTTTAGGAGGGAAGCATGTAACACCCCGAACTATTGTTACTTTCTCCAGAGCATTCAAGTATTGATAAATGATTTCTTCTGTATAAGGACATGTTCCTTTGGTTTTGGGAAGTCATGCTTGATATGGATTGTATCCTATTTGTTCTTGAAGATCTTTGAATGATCTAGAATATGCTTGGACTCTTTTGTTTCTTTCATTCTTGCACTTGAGTTCAACCTGATTTCTAGATGAATTGTGGATTTATCCACCTTTATGACTCAGCATTGGATCAGTTGCATTGATCCAAGGAATGTTTTAAGTTTATTCAGGATGAACAAAATTTATTGACCTTACGAAAGTTATAAGGTCTGATTGAGTTTTGAATGATCAATTCCAGAGTTTAAATCAGGCTGATCATGATAAATGGAATTTGGTTCCAGATATCGTAACATCAGGAAAGGCCTGGACCTTAATCTAGGTAAGATGTTTATGTTTATATCGAAAGCTTAATTTATTGATGCCAAATAGAATCCTTTATTGGAATGTTTTATCCGGTATGGACTCTAACACTGATTGGTCCTATTTTGGGGACCTAGACTAGATTCGTTAAGGTTAAATAGTCTTAACCTAAACTATAACCTATTAGTTAAAATAATTGCTAATCTAACCTAGCCCTAAACTATGAGCTTAATGCTCCTAAGGGTTAACTACACCTAGTGCTATGGAAGTGAGAATAATGTCATACCCTATGATCTAACCTAAGTTTCTAACCTATCTTAACTAATGATAAGAAGGGAGGGGGACCTAAGAAGGGTCGTGAGTCATGGGCGATGGTTTCCATGGAATTTAAGAGGGGGATAAGGTTGAAGGACTTGAAATGCTGTCAGGTTTGGTGGAGGATAAAAACTGCTAACATAACCTGACGTGGCAGTATCACTAAGGATGAGGATGTTTGTTTGTTTTCTTGTGGCGATCACCAACTTTGGTGGTCGGTGGTAATGGAAAATAGGTGGGAGGATGGAAGTAAATGCAATTAATGAAATTTGGTTCCCGAGCGCGAATTGCTTGGGAAGGCATGCAAGTGGAATATTGTTTGGTTGTTTAGTTTTCCATGCATTCCGTTTTTTGCTCTACTTGAGCACTGGTTCTTTGAACCAACCGTCTACTCTGTGTTGCATGGAAACTTTGAGAGTTTCTATCTTCCTTCTCTATCGAGGGAAGTATATAAGGCATGGAGGTAACAATTTATTGTTGTTTAATCTTTCGTGGAAGAAGAAGAGAAGGTGTGAGCACATTCAGAGGTCTTCTTTGAATGTTTAAGTGACACTATCAGGAATGATAGGCCCTAACTTTAAAAAAAAATATTTCTTTCCTTTAAATGCTTTCATTAGAACAACTCTGTTCAGATGATTTTTGGTACAGTTGGTTTGGCTGGTAGCAATGTATTGGGTTTCTCTTTTTCTTGATTATTTGGGAATATCTGGTTATAAGTAGACCCTTATGAAATCTACTTCTTTTATCTTCTCTCCTAGCTGTGAATACTAGATGGAAATCGACTTCTGCAGACGTGTTTTATGTCTCTTTCTCTGACTAAAGTATTGGGTTTTCAAATTGGTACCATGATAGAATTCATGCTTGATGATTTCGTGTTTGAAAAATAGCATGGAATGGACTGTTGTGTCAAATTTGGTTGGTTTATTTGATTGTTGTGTAGATTTTTGAGCTCTATTATTACTTGATAGCTTTAGGTGAATATAAAGTTGGATTGTGATGAAATTGTTAGTTCCTTATATAAAGTTCGACTAGTTTAGTCGCATGCGTAAGAAATATGTTTGAATACTAAGCCTGTACCTTTGTTGAAAAGGGTCTGGATGTTTTTATGATTATAGGTTCTTAAAATAATGAAATAATTGGTGTAGCCACTGTTTTCATTATGATTTTTACTTGGATATTTGGAACACATTTGTGACCCAGTGAAAAATTACTTGATGAACTTTGGTTCCCTAACAATTTGTGGGTGATCTTGGGTTTGCACGAATGGAAATTAGTTTTTATGTTAGGATAGGAATGACTGCGTTTGATGTTACCTGAAGTGTCCTTGAAATCTATCAGTAGAATTCATCTATTAACACGGGATGTGCTATTTGATTTATTACCTTTTAACGTAACAAATAACTATCCAGTATAATGGCTGGAATTAATTAGTTTAATCTATTGGTATGTAATGATAACAGTTACCCTAACTCTCATTCAAAATGATATGATTTCTAGGTGAAGAATAGACTTTTTATTTGGATTAGGATTGTGGTCTGATATTTGTACGTATATGTATATCATTTTATAACAAACTATGGCTCTTGTTCATTGTGTAATTGTAAGACCCTAGGGATCTATGGGCAACTTTATATGTGGTTCTACTTGATTGAAGATAACAGTAAACTTGGGTGTTGGTTTTCTTGCCTACTCTTCTTCCCTAATTGAATTCTAGTTGGATTGTATATGCATTACTCCTGGAAAGCTGGCACAGTCCTGAACTTGTTTGGAAGGGAGATATGACTTCCTCTGTTTCTTTCTCTTAGTTGAAAAGGATAAGTTGTTATAGGATTTTTTGAAAACGAAGGTAATCTCTCCCTTTCTGGAAATTATGAGTGCTCCCTTCTTTTGTATCTCCATAATAACTCTACGGTATGGGTATAAGATGAATAGACTGTTAAATTTATGGGGAGAGAGTGGTAAGTGCCGAGTCTTGACCCAAGTCTCCTTTCCTTATCTATTGTTATATTATTACCCTATTTGAGTTATTTAGTTATCTACTTGTATAAAAGTAGTAATGTAGTAGAAGTTTTTATACTTATCAATGTCATTGAAATAATGTAATGAGTATAAAGGAAATCCATCAATTGAACTTGCTAGAGGCTATAATTTGTCCTTGTTTGAATTGTTAAATGTAAATCTGTTGGATACATGTACTGGTAAGAATTCATTCTTGAATGGAGTAATTTTATTAGGATTGATACTGTCCTTGGTTTTCGGATGGATGTATATTTTAGATTCATTCTGTTTCTGCTTAGTCTCTAATATAAGATGAATCATCTGAAAATATTAAAGTTGATATGGTAGTTATAATATGAAGTTATGTTATAAAGTCATGTATGGTAGAAGGACAATTAGTGTGATTCATGTATTATAGATTTGACGAAATGATTTCATTTAAACAGGTTGTTTAATGGAAACAATTGGTGGAATGCAGTTGTTTTAAGAATTAGAGCTTATCATGCTTAGTTCACTGAACTGACCCGTGCTAGAAATTTTTGCAGATGGTCATCGTAAGTGGTAAAGGCACGCAGATCTGATAGGATGTTCAGAATGTTTAATTTGATTTTTATGATGAATTCCAACTTGATTTATCTAATTGTATTATAGGAATAAAGTTATTCTTTTGTTGTTGATTATTGTATCAAAATATGCCGAAGTGCATAAGTTGTAATTGTATGGCTTGGAAATAAATGAAATGGGAAATTGTTACTTATGTGGCTGCATTTTTATTTGTTGAATTGAACTTCTTATGTCTGAATGAATGAGAGTGTATTTTTATTATTATATGCCATGGGAGCTAGCTGGATTCCCTAAGTAAGCCTTGTAAAAATTATGTGATGGAATACTTCATGTTTGAATAGTAATTCTTATATATAATGAATAAGACTAAATTGGTAATTAGTCCACTGCATTTTTAGGAAAGTCAAGGTTAAACTATGCCCTGATATGTAGCTATAACAGGAAGAGTATTCTATTACTCCCTAATAATGATCTAAGTCAAGGCAACGTAATTGATGGTTTTAAATCACCATGTCTTAATAACAATAAGGCATATATATTTCAGTCTTCGGAGTTGATATAAACCCTTACAGGTTTAGTTAGCTTCCTTATGAGAGGACTTAGGGCTATTGCCCTGTTATGAGGAAATAAGATTATTAGGAACCAATGGACACCTTGATGAAGTCTCAAATCTTATTAAATTTCACCCTGTGAAAATTAAACTTAATTATGTAAGGCAACTCTAAGGTGTGAAATAATGGGTTGGGAAAAGACTACCCAGTTAGGAGGGCCTTTAATTCAAATTCAACTCAACTTAAGTAACTTCTTGAAGTTATGTAAATCTTTTCAAGGAAGTATTATAGGATGTTAACACATGTCAACTGCAAGGTTTTACCTTCGAGAAGATTAGGATCTTCTCGAGGATACAACAATGCAGGTGACATATGGCAACACCCCTTTACATTGATCGTTAAGATTTACACTTGAAACTCGAACAATATTTTCCTCTGGGACCGATTGGGACCATAGCCATGCTATGAGGTAGCCCTTGAGACGTGGGGTACCTTGACACATGGGGTAACAGTGGGTGACCTAGTATGTCAGCTTACCCATAGTCTTCAAGAGCATCCTTATAACGTGTGTTATGATATCAACCCATTCCTAAGTGAAATCTTGGGATAGGGGAGACTGACAGAAGTCAGTATAGGATGTTCTATATAACATCAGAGTGGGGTGATGGAAGTATTCCAAATTGATGAGTATGCTGTCAAGGAATATGAGACATGAACAGTATGTTTCAAATATTTGGCCAAAGTATCGCAAGCTGCTGATTGTGTTGTCCTATGTCACCTAGTCTAAGGGACATGATTCCGATGAATGATGGTAACAAATTATTCAGAT
Source organism: Taxus chinensis (assembly GCA_019776745.2). Taxonomy (NCBI): domain Eukaryota; kingdom Viridiplantae; phylum Streptophyta; class Pinopsida; order Cupressales; family Taxaceae; genus Taxus; species Taxus chinensis. The sequence goes on along the minus strand of CM034157.1, from coordinate 277,997,303 downwards.
AACTTCCTTGGAAAGAGCATTCTGAAATCCCAGATTAGGGAAGATAACCGCAAGATTGAAGTGTTCAGATGAAAACACCAACTCTATTATACACATGAATAGATCGGTAGTTCACCAAGTCATGGAATGAATAGATCAGTGGTACACCAAGTCATTACAGCTGCATATGGTTATTTGTTATAAGAGTGATTGTTGTGATATGTGAGTTCTAATTTACGTATTTAGAACTAGGAAACACTTTTCAAAAAAAAAAATCTTATTCTAATGTACTAAAATGAGGATGCTACAAGATGCGTGCCAACGGTTCTTCTCTCTCCACGTGATGAACTCTCATCAAAAGCCAAAGGGGTCTCTCTTATGCACTTGCCAAGATGGGGTCACATCGACTGCTCAAGTTCCACATCCTCTATGTAAACCTCAAATCCTTCCCGCAACATCTACCACCATACATCCATCACACCTACAACCTCACGTTGTATACCAATCTCCCTTTCATGCACTTCACCATAGTTGAGTCGTCTCTCCTACCTTTCTTTCTTCATTGCAACATCTGCTATCTTCCTCCACCCTAGCTTCCTCACCCAGTGCTCAAAATGGTTTAGCCAGCCATTGGGAATGCCTCCAAACTCATGGTAACAATCAATATTTTCATAACTAGAGGGAAAAAAAGTAGAAATGATCCTCTGGGATCCCACAGAAACTCAAACTCAACAACCTTCAAAAAATAATATGTGGAAATGGCATACTCTAGAGTGTAGCTAGCCAATACTCCTTTCCACCAATGATCCACAGCATGGGTCCACATCAAATTTGTATTCTACAACCTCTGGTATTCTTCTTGGGTCCACACATATGATCCATAACACCAACTTGATCTAGACGCATAGGTTGAGAGCCATAAATATAGTTCCACTGGGAAGTAGCAGAAAATTTTTTCATACAGATCATGGTAGAGGTTCTCTTCTACCCATCTATGTTCATCAAACTCAAGTCCAGTGTTGAATCTCTGAGAAAATTCATCCTTCGTGCTCTTGAACCATATGATTCAACACTTTCCAATGTTAACCACTCTATCATTACTCACTACATAGATCATGATGTATGATATTTCCCACTACAACTTCAAAAAGAGGTCTCAGAAACGTAACTAATATGTAGTCATTTTTACCCCTATCATAAAAGAAAGGAACCCCATTCACATCGGCCTATCACCCAGAGGATGCTAGGCACTCACCTGAGGTACGCGCAGGTTCCAATTTTATCTTTTATGTGAGTTAAGTGGGAAACATCATCTATGATTAGTTTTTAAGAGATTTCAAAAGGATTTAAGACATAAAATAACCATATATCTTAGAACGGCCTCTAGATCCTTATAGTTATCCCAGAAAAAGTACTTAACAGATTATATAACTTGTACCATAACAGAAAGAAGTATATAAGAATCCATACTTAGCATAAAATGAAAGAGAACCTATGAAAAATATGTATGCATCAGAATCATTGATGTTCATATATATATAAACTGGTAACCTCATTACATCCATGGAGCCATTTACAAAATGTCACAGAGAAGCAGACCGCAGTCATGCATTATAACTGGACTAATGTAGCTAAGCTAACAAAAAGAAAAATTATAGTCCCCTTGCCCAATACATCCTTTCCCAAATGTAATTACCCACTAACATAGTTCTTGCAGTATTTTTATAGAGCTCCACCCATTCTCTATTTCTCTTTTCCTCTCTTCCTCTATCTCTTTTTACTCTACAAGTTCTTGTATTTATAGCTTTTCTGGTCTACCAACTCATTCTCTAGCGCCTTCAGATCCAATGCCAAGTGTCTGAATGTGGTCCTCCATGCAAGCATGCTCCTCCAAGCCTGAGCTTTCCACTTTATACCATGATGTGCTTATAGAACCTTCTACTGCAGACATGCTCCTTCCTAGGCCAACCTGTTGCCAAGTTGGTACCTTATCCACATGCATTCAGGTCATGATTTTCACATGTTCTACTTCGAATTCCCAATTTTGACTAAGTCTTGAATCCTTGGTTCTATCCATGCATGCCACATGTGCCACGGGTTTCCTTAAACCCTTTTCTTAAACCTTGCCTTATGCACTTTGTCCTTATGCGCCTTTCCTTAACTAGGACCTTGTGCACCTATGTGCCTTTTGTACTTAGTAAATATTCTAGGGGCCCAACATGCTAGAAGTGTGAACTTGCCTTCCACATACTTGTTATTCTCCATCTTTGGCTTTAGTTAGAGATACACCAGCACTGCTCTAATATCTCCCACCACCAAAATTATTGGTTTGATGCTCAAAACATCAGAAATCAGTATTTCAAAATATGCACCCTGCCTGGATACACATATTTCTTCCTTAGTGTGTGGTAGTCGTAATCTACCTTATCCATGTTGAAAGTTAGTCATCGCGCATCTATAAACCTATGTACTGATGCTTGGAAGTACCTTGCTATGAATACATACGGAAACTTGCACCAAGTAATCCATGCTCCATCTTTCATGGCAAATCACACTATACAGAAATACTGGTATACAACAAACTAAACTACCTTTCCCACCACCAAAGGAAAGTCCTTTGGGATGCACCATTCTTCCTCAAAAGCTGCATGGAGCCTATCATACCACTTCTCATCCCATTACTTAACCTGCTCTGTCATGGATCCCTCACATAAGTACTTCTTGAAGTGCTCTGCAGGTAATTTGTGTTCCATTAGATACTCCCATACCTTCTCCTTTGGTCCATTAGGTACTCTGATCTCCATGAACACTAGTGATAACAGAACAACTCTAAAGCTGATCTTTCCTCCTGCATGCACTTCTTCAACAATTGTCTCTACAATATACCACAAAATGTTGTAGACTACTCCTTCAGACATCTTTTTGGCAATGTGCAGCCACATGGTGTTCACTTGTGACCACCTTTCCTGGTCATTGAGATTTGTAATGAGATGTGTGGCCGCTTGTACAATTGGATACTTCTTTAGTTTTTCAATGTCCATACCATGCAAACCATTTGTATATCCTAACTCCTTTCTGGTCTCCAATATTGTGGTTTTATCTGTCAGATCATCTCACAAATCATCTCCTGTTCCTTTCAACCTCATTACTATGGAGATGAGTGTGGCTGAAATTTTGACTCTATGATCTGCAAGAGGAAAAAATACTCGTGCACTCTACTCATGAGCCACTGGTAGAAGGGCTCATACTTCCTGAAATAAAGGATCTCATAAAGTTAGTAAACTCCTATCCTCTACAAGAGCTTCTCACTAGCATCATCATACACTGGCATATCTTCTACTGTGCATTTATTTGTCTTCATGTTCAACAACACATCAATCTCCTTATTATTCTCTATGGTACGGTGATTGTACTCACTCACTTTTCTTTTCCTTATGTGAGAATCCCACTCCTAGCTAAAGATAACCCCCTCTGGATATTTCATCTCAAAAAAATTACTTTCTGGATCCATTTCTTCTTCTTCTTCTACTACCTTCTTATTTCCCTTCACTTATGTTGCAACTACTTTCCTGGTGCCATTTCTACCTTGTAATCCTTTATAGATTCTTTCCAATCAAATTATTCAAGGAGTGAAGAAAAATATATCTCAATTCAATCATGCCCTAGGTGGAAACTTTGTGCCATAACTCCTCTCTGTTGCCTTGCTTCACTCAAACCCTTCACCACTAGGGACACAAGCTTCTTTTGTGCACATATCACTTCATCATAACTGGTTACACACCTCTCACACCTTAAAACGATCACTTCGCTCTTTGAACTTGGCTTCTTTCAAATACTCTTAGTCGTAATGGTAAAAATGAATTCACAACCCATCCTTATATATATTTTTAAATTTTGATGGATTTATTGCTCCTTCACCTACCAAATATCCTCTCATTCATTGACCAAATTCATTCATTCCACGTGGTACATCTTTACACCCCTGCTATAACCTTCTAGCGCGCCTTCCTACCCTCTAGTCATAGACTTCTCTTCAGTGCACACCCTTGCGCCTAAGTACCTCGTCATTATACCTTCTCCTGGTATTTATCATGGCCTTTGCTTACCTCGTGTTATACTATCCTTTCATTCATCTCCATCTTTGGTCACTCTTGAGAAGAAATCTTGTCTTGACTTAAAGCACACCCGTAGAACTAGATTTTTCTTTCTTTCTTTCCATATGTTGAAAGTAGAACACAATTTTTAAAATTCCCAAAATTAGCATTTACGTAGCTGTTTATTTTAAACAAACAAAATATCTACCAAAAATTGGTAGATTTATTGTCATAAAAAGAATAAAATCACAAATTTTATCAGTCAATAGAATCAATTCTATTCAAATAAATATGGAAAAATAGTTGTCATATCTTCCAGATTTTCCCAAGTTGCACTTTCCTCATTAAACTGGTCCCACTGGACCTTACATTGACTTATTTCATGATTTCTTAAGTGCAACTGGTGAGTTTCTAGCACTCGTATAGGCTTAACTACAATTATTCTTGAGTCTTGGATATGCAAGGAATTCCAATTTAATACATGTGATAAATCTGAAACGTATTTCCTAAGCAAAGAAATATGGAAAACATCATGCATTTGTGACAAAGTAGGAGGTAATGCTAAATTATAAGCTATAGGTTTGATTATTTCAACAATTTCAAAATGTCCCACATAACGAGGTGATAACTTGGTAGCCTTGCCAAAAGTTATAGAACTTTTTTTTATTTTAACTCAAAGAAAGACCTTCTCATCAAGTTCAAATTTCCTATCAACCCACTTCAATTCAACATAACTCTTTTGTCTATCTTCTACTTCTTTCAATCATTCACGAATCATTTTAACTTGTTGTTCCATTTCCGTTAGGATTTCAGGTCCAATTACCTCTCTATCCTCAATGTTGTCCCAACTAACAGGGGTTCTACATTTCCTTCGAAAGGTGCCATCTTTAGAGAGGTGTGATATGTGTTATTGTATGCAAACTCAACTAATGGAAGGTACTCTTCCCATTTATACTTCTGATCCATACAATACATTCTTAACATATCCTCTAAAACTTGATTAACTCTTTCAGTTTGTCCATCTATTTCCAGATGATACGCAGAACTGAAATTCAGCTTAGTTCCTAAAGCTACATTAAGTGTTTTCCAAAATCTTGAAGTCATTCTTGGATCTCTATCAGATATGATTAATTCAGGTACTCCATGTAATCTGAAAATCTCATGAACAAAACTTTTTGCTAAAATAGGTGAATCATCCTTAAGATTACCAGTAATAAAGTGTGCTACTTTTGTTAGTTTATCAACAACAACTAGAATAACATCATGTTTATTTATTGACAAAGGAAACCCTTGTACAAAATCCATGCTTATCACTTACCATTTGTATTATGGTATGCTTTGAGGAGACAATAAACCAGTTGGATGTATATGTTCAACTTTAACACATTGACATTCTAAGCAATGTGTCACAAACTCAATCATGTCCTTTTTCATCCCTTTCCAGAAATATTGTTGTTTTATATCAGAAAGCATATTTGTAATACCAGGGTGTCTAGAAAAAGGTGAATTATGAAATTCAACTAATAATTTCTTTCTTAAATCATTTAGCAAAGGAATATATACCCTATTTTCAAATCGTAAGATTCCTTCATTATCAAAGTGAAAACCTTTATATCTCTCATCATTTGGATCTGACAGCAAGTGTTGTTTTTACTTGCTAAAAATAAGAATCAGATTCCATAACACTCTTTACTTCATCCTTAAACTAAGTTCTCAACATTATAAGAGCATAAATGTGCTTCCTATGACTTAGAGCATCAGCTACCCTATTTTCCTTGCCTTTAATGTAACTTATGTCAAAATCATATTGAGATAAAAACTCTAACCATCTTCACTGTCTTGCATTCATATTTGGTTGAGTAAAAATATACTTCAGCCCAAGATGATCAATTTTTAATTCAAAAGGTTTACTAAGCAAGCAATGCCTCTAAACTTGAAGTGCATAAATAATGGTAGTAAGCTCTAGATCATGTGGAGCATAATTCAGCTCATGTAACTTAAGTTTTTCTACTTTCATATGCTATGACATGATCATTTTGTAACAAAATACCTCCAAGACCTTCCCCAGATGCATCTGTTACAACAGTAAAGTCTCCATTAGGGTCAGGTACAACCAAAATAGGTGCTGAAGTTAATTGATCCTTTAAAGTTTTAAATGCAGATTCACATTTCATTCCACACAAATTTCCACACAAATTTCTTATCATTTTTCTACAACGAAGTTATTGGTGCAGCAACTTTGGAGAAATCTTTAACAAATTTCCTATAGTAACCAGCAAGACCCATGAAGCTTCTGACTTCATGTACATTCTTTGGTGCAAGCCACTCAGTTATAGCTACAATTTTAGAAGGATCTACAACTATTCCATCTTTGCTTATAACATGACCCAAATAGTGCACTTCCGTGTCATAGAAAGAACATTTAGACAACTTACCAAATAACCGTCTTTTTCTCAAGATTTCTAAGACTATCTTCAAATGCTCATGGTGTTCTTCCATAATTTTAGAATATATGAGAATGTCATCCAAGAATACAAGCACAAATTTGTCCAAGTATTCTTGAAAAATATTATTCATTAAATTCATAAAAGCTACAGGTGCATTTGTTAATCCAAAAGGTAAAACTGTGAATTCATAATGTCCATACCTTGTTCTAAAAGTTGTTTTATGAATATCCTCATCCTTAATTCGTAACTGATGATATCCAGATCAAAGATCTATCTTAGAATATACTGATGCTCCATGCATCTGATCAAATAGATCATCAATTCTAGGAAGTGGATATCTATTCTTAATCGTTTCCTTGTTTAACATTCTGTAATCAATACACAATCTAAGTGTTCCATATTTCTTTTTCACAAAAATTATCGTTGCTCCTCAAGGTGAGAAACTCGTTCTAATAAAACCTTTATATAGAAGTTCTTGTAATTGGGCCTTAAGCTCAACCAATTTAGTAGTAGTCATCCGATAAGGTGCCTTAGAAATAGGCTCGTTCCGGTTTGATTTCAATTGTGAAGTCAAATTCCCTTTTGGATGGAAGACCTGGTAACTCTTCCAGAAATACATCACTGTAGTCTTTTAATAGCAGGTAAATTTCTAAGAAAACACCGTTTTCTTCAGTAGATTCAGAAATTTTTACTACATACAAGGTACAACCCTTATTTTTGGCCTTTTTAAGTTACATAGCTGATAATTTCCTAACTGAAATTTCACGTTTTACACCCTGAATCTCTGTTATTTTCTGTAGGTCATCTAAACTAACTAATATGTTTTTCAAAACAGTCCACTTTTACTTTATGCTCAGCTAGCCAATTAACACCTATGATTACATCATAAGACCCCAAAGGAGCAACATAAAGATCAACTTCTATGGAAAAAATAGGTAAAGTAAGGACTGCTCCAAAAAGACACATACTAACTATATGAACAACATTATTCCCATAATGTACAACCCATGATTTATCCATTTTTCTAGCTTTTATTTTTAATTTCGATGCTAATTTACTAGAAATAAAACATTCAGTAGCTCCCGTATCAAAAATAATAGTTACAGGTATGCCAAATAACTTACCTAAAACTTTTATGGGTGTGACTTACTTTTCATCTTGTTTGTTAGCTACTGCAGCGTGTATCTTGTGCTACTGATTATGGTCATCCTTTTTCAAAGGACATTGATTTGCATAATGATCCTTGTCAACAATTGTAACAACCTCCTACAAGGTCCCTTTTTAGGCTCAAATTTATTTCCTAGCCTTAAAGTTATCATTCTGACCTCCATAGGACTTTTGTTCCATTATTATTATTCTTGAACAAAGTTATTGCGTACATTAGCAACAGGCTTATTTGTTGTTGTTTTCTTATTATTATCATCTGAGAAATTACTTTTCATACCAAAATTCTTCCATGGTCCTTTCTTAGGTGCTAGAGATGATGAAGAGGAGTTTGGAACTTTCTTCCTTACTTCCTCCTTATGAGCAAAAATCACATTTAATTTCTTTTCCTACCTTATGGATTTTTCAACAACCCCTTCCATCACGGTTGGGATGTGAACATCCACCTCTCCCCCTATAATGGGATTCAATCCCATGATTAATTTATATATCCTAAACTTCTCGTCAGTTTGATACTGAGGTACATACTTAAGGAGTTTAGTAAACCACTCCCAGTACTCTGTTACAGTTAATTTTCCTTGGGTTAAGTTATGAAATTCAGTCATTTTCTGATCATAGTAAAGTTGTGGCAGCCATCATTGCCTAAAATAACTTTTAAATTGATCCCAAGTAATATTAGTTTCATCAATGTTCAACTCAGCCTTACGGCTGTCCCACCATGAAGATGCTTCATGGGAAAGCTGATATGCTCCCCATATTGCCTTTGTTTCCTCTGAGAAGTTCCTTATTGCAAAGTACTTCTCCATTTCGTTGAGCCAATTCTCAGCTCCATCTCCTAATGTGGTGCCATCAAACTTAGGTGGACTTATCCTTTTGATATCATTAGTGAGTTTAGCTGCCAGCCTTTCCTTTTTATTTTCTAGGATGATCAGGCATGTTTACATTGTTATTATCAACACCCAAATTTCCCAAATTGGCATTGTCCACAGGAGGTGGCTGATTGTTATTACCAGCATCTTCTTCCTCCTCATTTTTCCCATTACTTGTTGTTCAAGTACAGATCAAATGATCTCTTGTGTCCAACAGGGAAGCAAGGATCTCATCGAGTTTTTGGGAAGTTGCTGCTTCTCCACCAGGTGGTGGGTTGTTTGCAACATTTCCTCTTGTTCTAACCATTTTTTGTTAACAAGAAAATTTAAGTTTTATCAGATTATGGACACAATAGGTCCAAGAGCTGTAACCTTCAGCTCTGATACCAAGATGTAACATTCCCATTTTAAGACTTTAGAAACAAGGGAATTTTTTTTATACATAATGTTCTCTATTCTAAATAATCATAATTTAGAACACACATTCCATGCCAATCAATCTCATAATAGATAACCATATGCAACTGTAAATGACTCGGTGAACTAATCTCTCATTTCATGACTCAGATCTCTCATGTTAACTTAAGTATTGAATATGAATGTATATACTAGGTATACTTGGTTCTCTTACCCTGTTCTGGGTATTGAGTGTTCTATTTAAGAAATATATCTGAATATTTGTTACCAATATTCATCTGAAATCACATTTTTCAAACTAGGTGACATAGGACAACGCAACCAACAGCTTGCGATACTTTGGCCAAAGATTTCCAACATACTGTTCATGTTACTATTCCTAGATGGCATACTCATCTAATTGGAATACATCCTTCACCCCACTCATATGTTATCTAGAATGGTCTTTACTGACTTTTGTCAGTCCACTTGTCCAAGGTTTGACCCTAACCAAGGTTATTGATATAATTTGGTATAGGGAACCACTCATCGATGACCTAGGGTATATGGACATACTCAATCGACCTAAGTCAATTGAATGTGCCAAATTACCCTAAGTCATTGAGAGTCACTTCATATGCTAAATCATATCCTTAGCCTAATCTAGAGAGAAACTAAGTTCAAGTCTAGGTTTGAGTAGATCTAGATGAACTAATGCTAAAGGGTGTTGCAACATGTCAACTACAACACTGTATCCTCATGAAGACCCAAGTCTTCACAAAGGTACAGTTCTACAGTTGGTGTGTGCCAACATCGGACTAGAACTACTTCATCATGATTTACACACCTCAAGAGGTCATTTAATTACTTAATTATGGTTGGATTAAGATTCAAATCACAACAACCTTACATAAACCCAATCCCAACAATCATTAAGTTTTTCATCCTTATTTGATTTGATTAAATAATATGAAACCACATAACCTATGATTGATTTTATGTTCATTAAAATTTTTTTAACGTGTAATTAATTAAAAATAGAAACATCATCTATCATAAGATTTAATTAATGTGTCTCAACCATTCAAGGAATGTATAAGAGCCAAAACAGGTTATTTTATGATAGAATTCATAGATATGAACTCTAAATGGTTATCGAACTCATATACCATTCATTTATTTTGTATCCTTTTGAGAGGAGGAGAACCTTCCTCATTATGGTTAAGTATTAGGATTTATTATACCCTTCCTTATCCAATTCACACATCCTGATATTTTAGCTATACCATTCATAACATCATAATAAACCATACAAGATTAGGTAAATAACAAAAATACATGCAACTTAGTAAGTTACATTCAAGTAAGGGAAATTGTACTAATTCCCATTTATCCAACCTAAACAATGACAACAGAAATAAGGATCCAATCAGATATGAATGATAACATCAAAGATAGGATTACAAATTTCCTTCATATTATGAACAAGAGAATTGACATAATCAATTTAAGTAACTTCAGTCTTTTCAATTCATCATGATAAAATACACATTTTACAAGACTATACATTACTGACATATTTCATGTCAACAACATCAAGATCATTAAAGAATACAACTTTTCTTCCTTCAATACATCTCAATAATGAATCAGAATTCCCTATAAAAGGTCTAGACTTTTAAGCAACCAATACATCATAAAATTTATTGTCTTCCTTTATCACTTACGAATTCCATCTGCAAAAATTGCTAGCATGGGTCAGTTCATTGAACTGAGCATGATAAGCACTAAGCATTAAAATGATGTGCTTTCAACTAACTTTTTCATTAAACCAACTCTACTTGTATGAAATAGTGAGGTTAAGCAAAAAAATAAATCATAAGTAGTATTAACCATAAAAGAAGAACAAATAATCAATCTGATTAACATTTAAGGAAAGATCATGATGAAATCAACAATCTACTGTATGATATTAGATAAATAATGTTCCAAGCAAAACACATATCTATATCAAATAAAAGTAGCTTATAATTATTTCCTTCACAATTCCTCGGAATTTGAAATTAAAAAAAAAACTTCACTACTTAACCCGAAATAGAGTTACTTTCAGAAGTAGGAATCTTCTAGCTCAACTTACAGAGTTTCATAAAAAGATAGCTACAACCAAGTTCATTCCAACATCATAAAGGTTTTAGGATGAATCATCTAACAACATAATTAAATAAGAGTTTCACATTTCAGATGTGACATCCTAAATCCAAATCCAAGACATAGCCTAAGTTCTCAAGTTAGGAAAAACATTAACATGAGTTAAGTATACACTCAGTGCACAACATTTCTCATTAATCTACTACCACAATATTAAAACCCTTTAATAAAAATCAAGTGAATGAGAAAGTAGTAATGATGACTACACAAAGGCATTAAGAAAGTAATGCAACTAAACCAATTAAATCTAAGACAAGATTTACCTAAAAGAAGAAGAATGATTGTGATAAAATAGTTTAGAACTTCCTTTACAATTCTGATAACCCGAATCCCCATTCACAACTAAGAAAAGAGAATACAACACAAATCTCTTATAGTTTCTAAAGGAGATAGCGATGACTCATTTCCTCAGGGAATAAAGAGAAAGGGTCAATTGACATGGCTAGAGAAGGATTCTAACATTCCTTTACAAGAAAGGATGGTCATAAAAAAATTGGTATAGATCCAACCATAGTATCCTTAGACTCTTAAAATGTAAAAACCATGCACCAAAAAATGTTAAACTGAATCATACGAATGCCAAAGCAAGTTGATTTTAAAAATGAGGTTCACCCAAATATGAAGCAAAGGAAGTAGTAGTATTATTATTCTCATCAAGAAAGAGATGAAATAATCAAAATTACTAACAACTTGCAGGAAAATAAAATCCTTCATCATTCATTCAAAAACGTCAAAGTTTCAGTCAAAGGAACCAAAGAATATCCATTGTGATTCAATTACAAAGAAGGTGCATTCTAAGATCGACCTGACTAGCTAAAGGTGCACAAGATATCAACAGAGATGAAAAAGAGTGCTTTTCATTACATTACTAGAGACAGTTCAACTGCACACCTCTACCAATCAACAAAGTAAATTATCCCTTCCAATCTTACCTAGAGAACAAGAAATGGAAGAGTCCATAAAACCCCTTATTCAGAATCAATTTAGTTAGTTCTAAATCAAGAAACGATAACGAAAATGCTGAATAACATCCTTAAATTTTCACGATATCCCAATCAAGAAGGAAGTTCACTCAAGCAAGATACTCAAGGGATTAACCTAGTTCAGGGACAGATATACAAAACCAACAACATCTACTTCAACAGGGAAGTAGACAACATGAAAAACATAATGAAATCTCAAATAGAGCTACAAGAATAACCCTAGTATCGACTCAAACAAATCCACCTCTCACAGTGTACCCAACCAACAGGACCTCATCTAATTATCCTTTAGTTCACTACTCAAGAACTTAGAGAAAGAAAAAGTAAATATAAGATCATAAGAAAATACTTCACACACAAGTATTCCCAATAAGATAACATCAAAATCCAAGGGTCCAAGAAACAACTATCTCATAGTTTCCATAAAAGAACTTAATTCAAACGACTCAGTATTTAACTTAAAAGTTTATAGGAATAATAAAAAACTCACTCTTCTTTCCATACAAGATGAATCTATAAAAATAGATATTCCAAACACCTAGATGACCTATAACACCTATGAACAAACTTAAATTCCAAAAATTATGTGATATCACTCCTATATATAGGTTATGAGTGATGCTCATGCATCATACTCCCATGGAACAGAAAATATTTCCCTATACTATATGTTAGTTCTTATTTCTTTTTCTTCTTTCTCTTCTTCCAATTGTAGATAACCCTATGAAAATATCTATTGAATGCATTACATCCTTATTCCATCTTTTTCATTTGTTCTTCCTCTTCTACTAATTGGTTCTTCCTATAAAAGTTCATGTTTTTTTTCAAAATTATGTTATTAAGGTTGTATTCTCCACCTTCCTTTTTGGACCTGAGTTTATATGCTTATTTTAGGTTCACAAAGGCTGCATATTATTCAATCTTGACTATGTAACTATACCTTCCATCTTCTTTTATTCCTCCTTGGATCATTCCTTCCTAAAAATGATGATATGCTAGTCTTAGCTTGAAATATTTAACTTCTCTTGACTTCCTCTTCACCAAATCAGTGTCTAGACCTATTTTGATGTTACTTAGAAAAGGTTTGGATTGAAAAAAATGATTGACATCTCCTTGAATGGTCCTTCCTTCTTTCCCATGCTTTCTTTCATCTTGCTCTTTCTCTTGGTTATATTTTTGAGATGTTTCCCTTCCATTGTATTTATTGTTTTGTCTTCTCACAATGTTTGATTGGTATTCATTTACTTTGATGTCTACAAATCCTTCCTCTCTTTCATCTTCATGGGTCCTCTCCTTTGACACGTTTCTTTCATTTTTCCAAATCCTTGTTGTATTTTCCATGTTTCTCTTTGGATTATTTACACCTCCAAAATTTCCAACTATACCTACAAAAGCAATTCTCAAAACAATGTTAAAATCTAAAGAAAGAGTCTTGCATGCCCCATTTATCATCCTCATGATCCCTTTTGCTTCTTCTTCACTCTCGATGATTTTTTCTCCTTCTCCATTCATAAAATATTAACCTCTCTCAATTGCATCATTTGAATTCCTTTTCATTATCCCTCTCTGTTGATCAACAAACAATCTAACATGTGGTTATATTATTTATCTATCATCACTTTCATGTTTATCATCATCATATTCATCTTTCACTTGTTCAGGCTTAACAACTATGTATAATAACTTTTCACATGATTTTTTAGTCTCTATCAAGAACTTATTGGCTGCCATCACCATTACTAGACATGTTTGTGATTCTTTCTCACCTTTAATGGGTATAAGTGTGTGGTTAACTACATTGGATAAAATGGTATAAGTATTATTCTTTCCATCATGGAATGCCTTCTTGTCATATTTCCATGGTTTTCCTAACAACACATGACAAACATCCATAAGAACCAAATCACATAGAACTTTATCCTTATGTCTCCTAATATGAAATTCAAATTGACATTGTTCCCTAACCAAGATATGATGTCCTTTTTGCATCCATGATATCAAATAGGGGCTTGGGTGCATAGTAGTTTCCAGTCCTAATTTCTCTACTATCTCAAATGAAACAAGATTTTAGGTGCTTCCACTATCAATAACCACTTTACAAACCTTTCATTTAGCCTTACATGTAGTTCTAAACAAGAATATTCTTTGAGTTATCTCATTCACTAATTTACTTGGTTTCAAAAGAACTCTTCTACATAATAATTACTTACCTCTATCTTGGAACATAATGATTAAGTGGTCTGGCCAACCCTTAATTAATATGGGTTCATCACTATTATATAGGTTAAATATTTAATAATATGAAATACTTTTCTATTATTAAATATTCATACCTAGGTAATATACATTAGGTAAGTATTTAATAATGTGAATAATTTATGTTTATATTTATTAAATACACTCACCTAGGTATATGTGTCAACCATTTTAGGTTGAAAAGGTGGGTCGGGAGACATACCCGATCACCTTATATAAAAAGGACTTTAGGTCCTCATTTGATATATTCGGAAATATATCAAAGGTGTGCAAATCAAGTGATTTGGTTTTACCCTTGGTAAATAGGGTTTTAAGGAGGAGGTGATCTTACTGGATGTAAAATAAGTTCTCTGAAGTAAAAGGTTATTTTCAAAGTGGTTTTTACCCTATTGGGGTTTTCCACTATAAATACTGTGTCACATGTGTTATTTATTTCCTGTAAGTATTTCTTTATTTACTTATGTTATGATGTAATGTTTATTTAAATATTTATTGTAACATTATATAATATGTAAGTTGATTAAATCCATATTTATTAGAATCCTCAAATTCTAACATGGTAACAGAGCAAGGTAAATTAAATAAATTAAGATCAAAACTTTTGTATTTTATTTATTTAATTTGTAGGTTTTTCAACCAACCCAGAAAGGTAAATTAAATTTAAGATCTAAATGTTTTATATTTTATGCATTTAATTTGTACAATTTTTTAACTAACCCGGAAGGCTATTTAAAATAAGTTTTGCACAAATAAAAGTTTTTCTTTGTGAAGAATCAAGGTGAATTCACAGGTGGAAAATTTGGAAACTTCTTACCTTCCGTGAAAACTTGTGTAGAGGTAAGGGTAAAATATTTGAAATATTTTTTTCTATAGTTTTAATATGTGCAGGTTGAATTTTGTCAATGGTAAATGAAGGAGGAGACAAAGCTCCATCAAAATAGGATTTGAATTTTTTCCATTGGAAGTGTGAAAAATGTTGTCTCCTCTGTAAATTCTAAGGTTTATGTAGAATTTAAAATTACATGGCCTGGTAAATGTTTTAAATCTTTTTTTCATGAGGGGCCCTGCAATAAGGGTTATATGTGTTTTAATTTTTAAAATTCATCTATATATATATACTATAGTTTATATATTTTTATAGACTATATGTTGTTTTTTATTTACATTATATAAACTATATACCTCTTTTTAAAAAGTGAATATATTTTTACATTATAAATTATAATAGGTTAATATAATGTATTAAAATATAACCTCCCTAATATTATATAGAAGAAGAAATTCTAGAAATACACAACAACTTTTTAATCCATTAAATTTGACGGTCAAATGACCGTCACGACAAACCAAACATAAGGCAAATTATGACATTCAGGAAACTGTGTTATTTAGACGTCAAATTTAAGACTGGTAGCCCTTTGTCTACATTATTTTTTTAGATCTACAAATCTTGAAGTTGTTTTGCATTCTTAGAAAAGGGTTTCTTCTTCACTTCATATGGTTAGAATTTTTATTTTATGTATAAGTCTGGGGTATAATGCAAAGCCCTTTATATTGTGTGTTATTATTTTGATCATAGGAGGTTAATTAATATGCATTGTAATGAAAAAATTAGTTATGATTAAATATTTTATGTAGATCTATAAAATTTAGATTTATTTCTATTAAAAGTGTTTAATTTTTTTTAAAATATTATAATAACTAAAGTGGTAGGATTGTATATTATAATGGGGTGTGTTTTAATGATTCAAAGGAAAATTCAATGACATGAAATATTAGGCCATGTATTATAAAGTTTATATTGACAAAAAGGTCTAATTGTCTTGAATGGAAAGGGTGTTTACTACAAAATAAAGTGCAGGTGCCCTTTCACTCAATCTTGAAGAGAGTGAACTTATTCATGGATGTTTCAACCTCTTGAAGATTCATTAAATTATTTCTTTCATTGATGATTTCAGGTTGTCCCAACTGTAGATAACATGAATACATTCTTGCAACGAATGCATATCTTTCCATGATAAATGTGAACAAAGTTGTGTATTGGGAAATCAAACACTGGAATTTAACTCATGTTGAAAAATTATAAAATTAAGAGACTTAAACAAAAATGGGGGTGAATATGTTAGCAAAAATTTGAAATTTATTTGTATTGATTGTGGTATTAAAAGGGAATTAACTTATCCTCATTCTCCCCAATCTAATGGTTTTATTAAGAATTAAGAATATGACTATTTTAGATATGGTATATCTATGCTTCATTAATGAGTCTTCCCAAATTTCTGAAGGCAGAAGCAATGAAAGAAATGGTCTATATTTTAAATAGGGTTCCCACCAAATCTTATTCATTTTCAACTCCTTTAAAAAATGGTCAAATCAAAAACCTAATATTTCTCATCTAAAAGTTTTTGGTAAATCCTGCTTCTTTATACATTCCTAAAAAGAAAAGAAAGAAAGTTGATATGACTTCTTTCTCTTTTGTTTTCATTGGATATGGTATTAAAATTGTAGGTCTAAGGATTTACGATGCTGTAAAAAGGGAAGTAATTGAAAACTGCAATGTGGTGGTTTTAGAAAAATACTTTTGTTCATCTGATAATGGTAAAGATGTTCCTAACTCTGTCAATATTTCTAATAATGGTTATGATTATGATATTAAGAATATAGTAAATGGTCATGATGATGTTTCTTGTGTTGATACTATAGATGCTTCTGAATCTCCTAACTCCCTAGTTAAGAAACCAAAATGGGCTCAATTTGTGTTAGAGAGTTCTAATCCTATTGATCTTAGGAAAATGACCAGAAGCCATCATACATACCATGCATTAATGACCTTGTATGAACCTGAGCCATAAAGTTTTGAAGAAGCTTCTCAGGATGAGAAGTGGATCAATGCAATGCAAGCTGAATATAATGCCCTAATTCAAAATCAAACTTGGGAGTTGGTTCCACCTCTAGAGAAAAGAAGTATTATAGGGTCTAGGTGGTTATACAAAGTAAAATATAATACAGATGGTAGTATTGAAAAACATAAAGCTAGACTTGTTGCTAGAGGTTTCACTCAGAAACTTGGTATTGATTATGTTGAGACATTTTCCCCTGTAGCTAAAATGAGTACTGTTAGGACCTTATTTGCAATTGTCCACTCAATTTGGGTGGGAAATCCACCAAATGGATGTGAAAAATACCTTTTTGAATGGTGATTTAAAAGAAGAACTTTACATGTCTCAACCTAAAGGATTTGAAGAAACTGGTAAAGAAAACTATGTTTGTAAATTGAAAAAATCCTTGTATGGTTTAAAGCAAGCTCCTAGAGCTTGGTATGCAAAAATTAATTCTTTCTTTAAACAGTTAGGATTTGTTAATTGTTCTTCTGAAAATGATCTATTCATTAAGCAAGAAGGATCACATATTATCATTGTTTGTATATATGTTGATGATTTGCTTATGACTGGTGATAATCCTGCTTTAATTTGTAGAATTAAAGAAAAATTGAAACAATACTTTGAAATGACTGATTTAGGTCTCTTACATCATTTTCTTGGCATGGTTGTATTTCAAGATAAACATTCTATTGTTGTTTCTCAAGCACAATATGCAACCAATGTACTGAAAAAGTTTAACATGATTGATTGTAAACCAATTTCTACTCCTATGGAAGTTGGACTGAAAATTGATCCTAAACCTGCATGTGAAAAATTTGATCCTACTTTATATAGGCAGTTAGTTGGTAGTTTGATATATCTAACTATCACCAGACCAAATATTTCCTATGCAGTAGGAATTGCTTCTAGGTTTATGCAGGAACCTTATAGAGATCATTGGAATCTTGCAAAAAGGATTCTTAGATATATTAAAGGTACAATCAATTATGGGTTGCATTATACTAAGAATGAAAATGCTAACTTATATGGATTTTGTGATTCTAATCATGCTGGTGATGTATTGGATAGAAAATCTACTTCTGGTTATGTGTTTAAATTTGGTGCAGGTGCCATTACTTGGTGCAGCAAAAAGAAGCCAACTGTTTCTATCTCTTCAATAGAAGATGAGTATAGAAGTGCAATGGAAGCTGCAAAAGAGGCTCTATGGCTAAAGAGGTTGTTCGATGAGATAAAGATGAAGGATCCACGTAGTGTTCCTTTGTTTTGTGACAACCAAAGCACCATAGCTCTTGCACATAATCCAGTACAACATCAGAGGATGAAGCACATTGAGATACATATACACTTCATCCGTGAGAAGGTGCTAAGTGGTGAGATAGATCTCAAGTTCGTGCCGACTGAAGAGCAGGTTGTTGATATCTTCACAAAGCCCCTGAGTGCTGTAAAGTTTTGTCACTTTCATGAAAATATTAGATTGTCAGATTTTCCATTGAGTGGGAGTGTGCATGACAATTTCACCTCCTAATGGAACTTGGTTTTTGTAAAAAGACCTTCAGGAATTTAAAAAAAGACCTTCGGGAAAGTGTAAAAAGACCTTCAGGCATGTATAAAAAGACTCCTCGACTTCCTTTTTAGAAATAAGTGTAGAAAGATCTTAAAGGTGGTCTTAAGTAAACTCTTTAGTGCTATTGATTTTACTGGTAAACATCCAGTACAAGCATATTATTAAGGAGGTCCTTCGTTGTAAAAGGCTCATATATTCTTGGGTTCAATAACCTTTTATGAGAACTTGTGAGAATATGTAAAACTCACAAATCATACTTAGCCACTGATCATGGGATGATCTTTGGGATTCCAAATCCTTTTGTACCAAAAGGTAACTTGAGTATGATGAAGGTGTTATAATTCCTTCACCTGATATGCTAGCCTAAAACCTTTATGGTTTAAGGATTGTAAATCCTGTAGTGTACCATGGGTAGGTAATCTATTGGCATATGTTATCCCACTTAACATTAAGGGGGAGTGTTGGAACATAATGATTAAGTGGTCTGGCCAACCCTTAATTAATATGGGTCCATCACTATTATATAGGTTAAATATTTAATAATATGAAATACTTTTCTATTATTAAATATTCATACCTAGGTAATATACATTAGGTAAGTATTTAATAATGTGAATCATTTATGTTTATATTTATTAAATACACTCACCTAGGTATATGTGTCAACCATTTAGGTTGAAAAGGTGGGTCGGGAGACATACCCGATCACCTTATATAAAAAGGACTTTAGGTCCTCATTTGATATATTCGGGAAATATATCAAAGGTGTGCAAATCAAGTGATTTGGTTTTACCCTTGGTAAATAGGGTTTTAAGGAGGAGGTGATCTTACTAGATGTAAAATAAGTTCTCTGAAGTAAAAGGTTATTTTCAAAGTGGTTTTTACCCTTTTGGGGTTTTCCACTATAAATACTGTGTCACCTGTGTTATTTATTTCCTGTAAGTATTTCTTTATTTACTTATGTTATGATGTAATGTTTATTTAAATATTATCTGATAGGGGTTTGGGTGCATAGTAGTTTCCAGTCCTAATTTCTCTACTATCTCAAATGAAATAAGATTTTAGGTGCTTCCACTATCAATAATTTACAAACCTTTCATTTAGCCTTACATGCAGTTCTAAACAAGAATCTTCTTTGAGTTATCTCATTCACTAATTTATTTGGTTTCAAAAGCACTCTTCTACATAATAATTACTTACCTCTATCTTGCACAATCTGATCAACAACTCTGTTATCCTTTCCCATGCATATATTCATCTCATTACACTCATATGCCTTATGCTCTACATACCTCTGAAACTTGTAACTTTTTCCTATAAATTACACCCTAATATGAAAATCAACTTGACACTGTTCCATAATCAAGATATGATGTCCTTTTTGCATCCATGATATCTGATAGGGGTTTGGGTGCATAGTAGTTTCCAGTCCTAATTTTTCTACTATCTCAAATGAAAAAAGATTTTAGGTGCTTCCACTATCAATAACCACTTTACAAACCTTTCATTTAGTCTTACATGTAGTTCTAAACAAGAATCTTATTTGAGTTATCTCATTCACTAATTTAATTGGTTTCAAAAGCTATCTTCTACATAATAATTACTTACCTCTATCTTGCACAATCTGATCAACAACTCTGTTATCCTTTCTCATGCATATATTCACCTCATTACACTCATATGCCTTATGCTCTACATACCTCTGAAACTTGTAGCTTCTTCCTATAAATTGCACCTATGTACTTGCTTCATTACTTTGTATTAATTCATCTCTATCATCATCTTTCTATCACTTTATTCTATGATCTCTAACCTACACAACATAACTTCCATCATCCTCTCCATATTAACTCAACAAGTTGATTGTCTCATCTCTCTTTCCTGAAATCACTCTAAAAAAAATCTTCTTCTTTTCAAGATTCACATTCCTAATATAATACCAAATGATGCAGTATAATACTAGACACTTTTCCTCACTCAACAAGATAATGAAAAATTCACTCAACTAATTCTATGTTCTTCATTATTATGTTAATATTCTAAAAGGAATAATCAATAAAAACTTACCTTTCCGACCTTAAATCATTTCTCTCATATAAGTTTCCTATTCATTCACATCATTTCAAGTCTCAACCATCAACATTTTTACCTAGAATAAGAGAGTTAGACCAAAACATTTCTTTCCTTGAAATTTTCCTTTACACCTCTTCACTAGCCTTTAGACCAACATATACAACTTTACGTATTTGTCTTACCTCATCTATCACCACCTTTCTCCTTATTTATAATCCTAAAAAAACTTGGAATTCACACAAAATTGCTTCAAATAGTCCAATATGTCAAAACTTCCCTCTTGTCAAAACTAGTCTCTCTCCGCCCTTAATACAGGGTTGTTTGAATCAATCATGTAAATGTACTCCAAAATATACCTAAGATATTCTTGAAGAGTTTCATTGGGTTCGTACTTTGATCAATTTAATATATCAATCTAGGGAACCCTCAAACGAATGTTTGCAACAAATGGAATAGTAGGAACACAGTCTTAGTATGATTTTCTATCTTAAAATAGAAAATTTATTGAATTGATTGTGATTACAAATAAAATGCATGAAATAAAAGTAATGGATTTAAAAACAGAAATGAAATTTAACTAAAACATTAACATTAAAGACTGCATTACATTCAAAAATAAATAGTAAACTGGTAACAATAATTTTTAAAGAAAAAAGCAAGAAAGTAAAAATGAATCTCCCTCTCATTGGGTAGGAGTGGCCCTTGCTCCTTCCCCTAGATTAGGTTTGTACCAAAATTCTACACAAATAAAATTACTTATGAATTTGATCTTTATTGAATTCAAAATATGCTACTACAACTATAAAATATGGAACTTCTAACTCTAATTACATTCTCTCTTTTATACCAAAAAAATTCCTAGTCTCTCCATGGGAAATATTTATTCTAAATGAATAATTCTAAATCTAAATAACTATGTGAACTAAACAATTCCCTTGATTCTTGGTAATACATTAATAATAGGAACAATTTGTAGGTGTTTGATCTTGAAGCATTTACAATAAATGAAGAGGTGATCCGTGATTAACTCTTTGAAGGAGTAAATCACCCCTACAAGATTCTCTAAATCACAAATGATTAAAGAAACTGAAGTGATAATGAGTTTTCATTCATTAGTGTTTTGCTCTTATTATGGATTGAATGTTAATTGATAAATGGCAATGATTCTTGATAGCAAATGATGTTGCTAGTTGGAATTCCAGAATCTAAGTTATCTGCACACATGCTTGTGTCACTCAAGCTTTGAGGGATTGAGTATTGATGAGATATATACTTAATCGACAAGGATCAGAGTCCTACGCCAACACACAAACTAGATTCCTATGCTATCACACAAAATAGATTCATGCGCCAACGTATATACCAAGTCTTGCACTCCATATAACAATTCAACATATGCACATTTTTATCATAGAATTAATATTTATCCATATTATATTGAATACTTTTATGCAAAAGAATTAACAAGGTGAAACATCATAAGTACACACAAGAATTTCCCATAAAGTAAATATAAAGTATGTATTTGTCCATTATGTATAATAATATCAAAATTATAATAGGTTTTGACATGGATTAAACATAATTACACAAGGTTTATCATAACAAAAATGGGGCTCATCACATCCCCCTGAATAGAGATTTAGTAGGTCCTCTTGCTACCTGCTAAGGAGTTCTAGTATTATAGAACAATTATTCTCATTTGTGAATGTATGTCATGTCTCATTAACTGTTATATCAGAAAACCTAAAGTGATCTACCACATTCTTTCCCTAGGTAGTATAAATATCTTTTTCCTGATCATTAGTTGAATTTCATCTTAGTATTGGTACAAGAAAAAGAGGTGGCCTATAGCGCATTTCAATCCACTAATCTTTAAGTCCTAGGATACTTTTCCATACATATTTATCCCTTTTTAAATACCACCTTAGATTAGTGGGTGAAATTAATTCCTTTTATATGGCTCGACCAACAATTGATATCATAGTTGTGATGCAAGAAAGTTGACATTAAAAGTGGGAATCAATTTCTCCTGGAAGTTCTTAACACAACACTATAGAATTTCACTGTACCTATCTACGAGATGTAGAAAGTACAATTGTGATCTAAACCTGTTGAAAAATCTAAGTGGTTCTGGAAAATCATGCCTCATGAGGAGGCCTACTATAGAATGTGACTGTAAAAATATTTCCATTTGATCTCTCCATTCATCTTGATGTATTAGGGTAAAAAAATGACCTCAATTGAAATTCTCGTACATACAAATTTACTGGCATTTCTATTTTCTCAGGGAGAAAGAATTTGTGCACATAAAATTCACATAATAAATTCTTTTGAAAATCATTTGAAGCCGTGTATGCTCATAAAAATTGATGGAATCTTAAAATTGAATGTCCAACAAAGCCCTGGCTCTATTGAATTTCCATTTGAATAATTACTCTATTAAGAACAGGGCATAAAAATTAGAGGGAGGTCTGTATGAGAGCACTTGGTCATACAACTAATTAACATGGACAACATTTTTTTCTATCAACTCAATCTCTTATTTTTAATTTGTATTATATTCCTCAACCTTTTTCAACTGGTAGCATTCTTCCATCCATTTGGTAATCCCCTTTGAGACAATGATTTGAGGGAATTCCTACTTTTTTCTTTTTAAAACTGCGTAACTAATGCTTCCAATACATATTAATTTCTACTCCTTTTCATGTAGGGCTTGTTGTAATTGAAGAGTTTCCTCTTCCTTGTGTGATACCATACTCTACAATTCTTGAATCCATTTTTTTAGAAGATAATTTCTAGGAAATACTAGCATCCTTTGTGTCCAATAATGTTCACAATTGGTTAACCCTTTCCTAAGCCATTTGAAGTTAAAACTAAACTTTAGACAAGGACAACACATTAGGAAACAAAGTAATAGGGTCTAGAGAAGTAGGTTCTCCTTCCTCCATGGGTGCTTTACCCTTATCCCTAACCAATCCTTCTTCAGAAATGGATGGAAGAGTTGGATCATTTGGAGAATTAGGTGGAGTGTTAACCAATGTTTGAATGGTTTCAGTTACTTCATGTTCTTCCCGTGTTAATGGATTTTTCTCTAGGGATTTAGGGATAACAAGGTCTGTATGAGAGGTATGATGACATTTGTTAGGTTTACTAGAAGTGGATGAGGGAGAGTACGATTGTTGAAATTTAAGCCACCTTCTCATGCCATTTATCTTTTTCAAAAACTTATTCTTGTAGATTAAATGAATGACACCCTAAAATTTGAGATAGGTTTCCCCTAGGGGAATTTTTTAGTGGCCACATAGACAGTTTCATAGAGAAATTGGGGCAAATTAACCTTATACTGGTGTTTTTCCTTATCATGGCGTAAATGTATGATCATCCTCAATACTAGACCTAACACTATCTCATACTTCCCTTCACAAGTAAAATATATAATCAACCATTTTTCTACCCCTACCTATGGTTTTGATATACTTAGTATTTTGATCCCTTTTTCCTTACCTTTACTATTAACTACCAACTGTAACTATTTTAATTAATTCATGGTACATTGTCCACTTAGTAATATCTAAACCATCATTTGTAACTCCAAAAAATTGACTAATTACAGTTGGGAGAAGGGTATTTCCTTACCATTTACGGTTGAGTAGCTTTCCTCCATATTCCTTGAGAATTCCTCTTTCATAGGGATGCTGAATTATTCATATACTAGGAGAAAATCCAACCACCCAGATTTGTTAAAAAAATCCACCGAATTCACATCCACCAAGAGTTCAACTGAACTGGTAGGCTCGTGTCTGAGTCTGGATCCCTTTTAGGCTCATGGAAGAAGGAATTAAGTAGCACAAGACTAGTAATGTAGGATTTTATATGAATAACACAAGAGAAGTATGGCGTATGATAGAGAGCAACCCAATTGAGAGAACAAATGTCCATCAACCATGTTATGCAGGTAATATGACCGAGTGTGGAAAATTCAAGCAAAAATCCCAAGATGATGGGATAAGTACTTTAACACGTGTGAAAAATTAAGGCATTTAATGGGTGGTGGATTTGGAGTGGATTTTTGGATGTGTAATATGATTTGGGAAAAGGTGGTTGATTAATATACATGATGGAACAATTTAAATTTAAATTTAAAACCTTACAATGATAAGGGTCATTAATTGTGCATACCTTGATATTAAAGCTTGTCAATCTCCATTGTTATTTGAAATTAAGTGTGACACCTCTTTGTTTCCTTTCATGATGTCATGCTCCATGTGTAATTGGTACTACCTTTTTATTTTTATTGATCAATTTAGGAGAGAGAAGATTTCCATTGCTGGTTTTCAATCTTATCTCTTTTTCATTTTTTTGTTTTTAATGAAACATGAGGTGCCATCTATGGTTTTCACCCAATGACTTGGAGGAAGATGATTTCCATTTCTATTTTTCAATCATCCCCTCTTTATTTATATAATATGATAGTTCAGGTTTGCATCATGATAGGCAAAGAAACCTTTCCTACACAATGAAGACATGAATTTTCTTGTATTGCTCTCTGAAACTCATGTCGAGATGTTGGTTAATGGTATAACCTCAGTCTGTAATCATTAACTATCATGAATTTCCTTTCAAAATAAACTAGAATCAAATGGATGGTCCCATTATCATATAATTCTGTAATTTGGTAAGGACCCATCCACCTCATATGTAGATTCCCTTTGAAATCTTTATATTTTGAATATAAAAGTAAGGACCAGTATATTTTTTGAAACTTCTTTGGCTTGATCTATTTTTCATGCCAGATTTTCCTTTTTTGTTGGATGATCTCAGTCTACTATAATTCCTAAAGCATGATCTCATCAAATTAATTTAATTGAATAATTCTTGCTTGTTGTACCTTGATCAATTCAATCCCCACCTCAAAGGCCATCCTCAATGTATGGATTTCAAATTCTATGGGGATGATTGGTTTCTTACCATAGAATAATTCATATGGTGTAAACCCTATTGTTGTTTTCTATTAGGAAATAAGAGATAAAGTATGTGGAATAATCCCTTACAGAATGGCAATAGTAGAAAATAATATGCATAAATTATTACAAATCTCAAATAAAAGTGCAGAATAAATAACACAACATAGAGAGACAATAATGTGGTTCACCCAATTTGGGCTATGTCCACCAAGAATCACTTGCTTATATTTTTTTACAAGCCTCCACTCTCTCAATACAATATCCATATCCATTTGGAGCTATGCTCAACAAACTCTATAGAATTCACACTCGAATTCAAAACACATCTGCCATACATAAGGGCTATGCATATGATTGCTTGTCTATGTATCATATGCGTAAGACCATATAAATAGACAATTACTTAAGCAGTTTGATACAAAACCGTGGGTATCAAAACATTGGCAAAAAACCATGGGTATTAAAACAATGGGTACCGAAAAACCATGGGCCCAAAAACAGCCCATAACGGTTACCTAATACCCATGGGTTAATAAACCACCCATGAAAATTTGCTTCAAGGGATTCACCCCCGAACCCCCCTAACCCACTCACTGGCAAGTGGGACTGCCATAAAAATACTCGAGTGTAACACATAGAAGGTGTACCACACTCTAACATGAAAATAGGCTCCACAA
This sequence comes from Taxus chinensis, assembly GCA_019776745.2. Classification (NCBI taxonomy): domain Eukaryota; kingdom Viridiplantae; phylum Streptophyta; class Pinopsida; order Cupressales; family Taxaceae; genus Taxus; species Taxus chinensis. The sequence continues at coordinate 277,970,744 of CM034157.1, read as the reverse complement.
ACATAACATTCTCCCATGTGGAGACTGATTTCCACTGAGCAAGCTTCTCAACCCTTCACTGTCATCTGCGAAGGCCAACCAAAGCTGAACATAGATTTAGTTTATCCCTTATGACCACCTTTGTCATCATGTCTACAGGATTCTGACTAGTATGAATCTTCTCTAACTTCAACTTATCTTCCTCCAAAGCTGTCCTGATGAAGTGATATCTCAACTGTATCTGATTCATCCTGGAGTGGAAAGCAGAGTTCTTAGCTAGGTGTATTACACTCTAACTATCACTGTGCAGCTTACATTCCTCCTGCCTATGCCCCAACTCCTTAAGCAATTTTTGTAGCCAAATCATCTCTTTACTATCCTCTATGGAAGTAACATACTCAACCTCTATGGTTGACAAAGCCACCATCTTCTATAGTCATGAAATCCATCTCACTGTTGTCCCACCTACAGTGTAAATATAACCTGTCATGCTCCTCCTGCTGTCTACATCTCTAGCCATGTCTGAATCTACATAACCACGTAAAGTGGTGTGTGATCCACTGTAGCACAAAATTGTCCCCATGGTCCCTCTCAAATACCAAAGGATCCACTTTACTACTTGCCAATGCTCTTTACCTGGATCACTCATAAATCTACTCACAACTCCCACTACATGGGCAATATCAGGCCTAGTGCACACCATAACATACATCAAACTGCCAACTGCTGATGAGTAAGGTACCTTGGACATCTGGTTTCTTTCCTTCTCTATCTTGGGACACTACTCCTTTGATAACTTAAAATGGCTTGCCAAAGGAGTCCCAACTGATTTAGCATCCTACATGTTAAACCTATCCAATACCTTCTTAATGTACTCTTCCTGAGATAAAGTCAGCTTCCGTTCCTTTCTATCCTGAGTTATTCTCATACTAAGAATTTGTCTGGCTGCCCCCAAATCCTTCATATCAAAGGATTCACTTAGTTGTTTCTTGAGTACTTTTATTTCCTACATGTTTTTACCTGCAACAAACATTTCATCAACATACAAACACATGATAATATAACTTCCATCCTCAAATTTCTTTGTATACATGCAATGGTCAGAATGACATCTAATATAACCTTGCTCCATCATGAAGCTATCAAAATTATTATACCATTGACGTGGAGCTTGTTTCAAGCCATACAAGCTCTTCTTTAGTTTACAAACCATCTCCTCTTTACCTTTGACCTCATAGCCCTCTGGTTACTGCATATATAGTTCCTCCTCCAAATCACCATGGAGAAATGTAGTCTTTACATCTAAATATTCTAAGTGGAAGTCTTCTGCTACAACTATTCCAAGAACAGTTCTAATAGAAGTCATTTTTACTATAGGAGAAAAGATATCATCAAAATCTATACCTTATTTCTGTGCAAACCCCTTGACCACCAACTGGGCCTTATATATTTTCTTTCCTCCTTTGTCTTTAACTCTATACACCCACTTGTTCTGCAATGCTCTTTTTCCTTCTAGTAGCTTCATCAAATCCCAAGTCTGGTTCTCCATGAGAGACTTATGCTCCTCATCCATGGCTTGCTCCCACTTCTTATTGACATCTACCTGTATTACTTCATCAAAGCTCTCTGACTCTCCACTATCAGTGAGTAATACATAATAAAGAGAAGGAGAAAAATGTTCAGGTTCTTTTCTTACCCTAGAAGACCTCCTCACTATAGGAGTTTGGGGTTCCTATTGAGTCAGTTCCTAAATTGATTCATGGGTCACTGTCCCATCTGAAAGATCCTCTACCACTGCATATTCTTTCTTGGATTCTTCCCTGTTTTCCTGTAACTGTTGCTTATACATGACTTTCTCATTAAAGACCACATCCCTAGACCAAATGATTTTCTTTTCCTTAATACTCCAACATTTAAATCCAAATTCATCACCATCATAACCAATGAAAGTACATTTTTCTGATTTAGCCTCTAGCTTGGTCCTATCATCCTTGTCTATATGAACAAACACCTCACATCCAAAGACTCTAAAAAATGAATAATCAAATTTCTTACCATACCAAGCCTCCTCAGGTATGCCTCCATCCAAGGCACTTGAGGGTCCTCTATTTATCAAGTACACAACTGTGCTCACCACTTCTACCTAAAAAGAAAGAGGCAGTCCTACATGTAACCTCATGCTCCTAATACATTCCATTATTGTTCTGTTCATCCTTTCTGATACCCCATTCTGCTGTGGAGTTCCTAGAACCATTTTTTTCCCACGGATTCCATTCTTATAACAGTAACCATTAAATTCATTGCTGCAATACTCCCCTCTATTATCTGACCTGAGACATTTTATCTTAAGACCTATTTCATTCTCTACCAAGGCTTTCCATTTAACAAAAGTGTCAAATACATCAGATTTGTTTCTAATACAATAAACCCAAACTTTCCTTGTTGCATCATTAATAAAAGTAACATAGTAAATTGAACCCCCAAGAGATGATACCTGAGATGGCCCCCACACAACAGAATGCACCAGCTCTAACTTACTCTCTTTCTCTGTAGGTCCAACCTTGAGAAACCTTACTTGCTTCTGTTTTCCATATATGTAGTCCTCACAAAACTCCAAACCTGTTTCTGTATATCCAGGAAAATTATTCTTTATGATTTTCATGCCCTTATGGCTCATATGACCGAGCCTATAGTGCCATAATGTTGTATCTGCATCTGAAGCCACAAGATTACAATCATTAGTACTATCGGTAGATAAATACAAGGTTCTAACCTTCTTACCTCTTGCCACCACAAGAGCACCCTTGGTAACCTTCCAAGAGTTAGCTGTAAATATCACAGTACAACCATCACTTCCCAATTTCCCTACCGATATCAAATTTCTCCTTAATGTAGGCACATATATGACATCTTTCAATAGCCATGTATTCCCAATCTACCTCTTAACCTAAACAGAACCTTTTCCAAATATACTGCAAGGCTCATCATCACCAAGAAAAATATGCCCAAAATCTCTTTGAACATAATCAACAAAATAATGCCTATGTGAAGTAGCATGAAAAGAAGCCCCTAAATCTAAAACCCAAGATTCAATAATATTATGTAAAGAAAGAATCAAAGCATCCTGACATACATTACCCGATGCCACATTTGCCTCCTTGTTTTCTTCCTTTTGTTTCTTCTTGTCCTGAAGCTCCCAATAATCCTTCTTTGCGTGCCTCAACTTTCCATAGTTCCAACATACAATATTTCTCTTGGATTTTGACCTTGCTCGATCTTTTGATTTTCCATGGTTTCCTCTATTATTTTGTCTCCCTTTAGTTTCCACTATCAAAGAATTCCTTGAAGTAGAAGATTCCCCAGATATTTTTCTTCACATTTCCTTGCTTAGAATCACCCCTACAACATCCTCAAACTTCAACTTCGAGTTAGCTGGAACTGAGTTGCTTACCGCCATTACCAGGCTATTCCAACTTTCAGGTAAAGAGCACAGAATTAATAAAGCCCTAACTTATTCATCAAACTCTATTGTAACCAAAGTTATCATATTCACAACTGTATTGAAATCATTTAAATGATCTGCTACTGAACTATTCTCAGCCATCTTCATATTAAATAACTTTTTCATTAAAAATATCTTATTAGAGGCAGAGGGTTTTTCATACAACTTCCCTAATGAATCCATCAGTTCTTTTGTAGTCTTTTCCTTTAAAACATTAAATAATACCAAAGATGAAAGACACAGCCGAATAATTCCAAGCACCTTCCGATCCAAAAAATCCCATTCCGCATCTGTCATACTTGAGGGTTTGTTCACCTTCTCAGACAACGGAGTATAAAGATCCTTTTGATAAATGTAATCTTCCATCTGCATCTTCCAAAGATTGAAATTTTTCCTGTTGAATTTATCAACCCTAGATCTTCCATCATCTGCCATAGCTCCCACTCAATATAAAACTTTCCCTGTGATTCAACACTTCAGCAAACCAAACCAGGATTTGATACCAATTGTTAGGAAATAAGAGATAAAGTATGCAGAATAATCCCTTATAGAATTGCAACAATAGAAAATAATATGAAGAAAATATTACAAATCTCAAATAAAAGTGCAGAATAAATAACACAACATAGAGAGACAAGATTTAACGTGATTCACCCAATTTGGGCTACGTCCACCAAGAATCACTTGCTCAGATTTTATTACAAGCCTCCACTCTCTCAATACAATACCCAGATCTGTTTGGACCTATACTCAACAAAATCTATAGAATTCCCACCCGAATTCAAAACACATCTGCAATACATTTTCTTGTCTATGTATCATATGCATAAGACCATATAAATAGAAAATTTCTTAAGCAATTTGATACAAAACTATGGGTATCAAAACCATGGGCAAAAAACCGTGGGTATCAAAACAATGGGTAGTGAAAAACCATGGGCCCAAAAATAGCCCATAACGGTTACCCATTACCCATGGGTTAATAAACCACCCATGAAAATTTGCTTTGGGGGCTTTGCCCCCAAAAGCCCCCTGACCCACTCACCGGCGAGTGGGACCACCGTAAAAAAACCTGAGTGTAACACATAGAAGGTGTACCACACTCTAACATGAAAATAGGCTCCACAAACATAACATTTTCCATGCAGTATTATAGGCCCATATTGCTTCTGGTAACTTTTACACCCAAATCTTTCTTGAGATGTCCATAGTCTTTGTAAGTATATTTTCCAATTATTTGTTGGTCACCTCTACTTGCTCATTTAATTGTGGATGGTATGGAGATGAATTCTTATGTTTCAATTGATATGTCTCCAAAAAAGATTTGATTACCCTTGATATGAATTTTGGCCCTTGGTCTAACACAATTGATCTTGAAGCTCCAAATATTTGGAAGATTCATTCATACAGAAAATCTATAACCTTATCATCTCTTACATGTGGTAGTGCATGCACTTCAGCCCATTTGGTAACATAGTTAGTACAAACTATTATATACTACTTACCTTATGAGGTTGGGTTGAATGCCCCAATGAAATCTAGACTCCACTTCTAAAATGGCTCAAGAACAACTTGTGGTTGGAGGGGAATCTTTGATGTAAACTCTGGTTTCCCCATTCTTTAGCATTTATAAAACCTCCACAAATACTTCTTGACAACCTTGAACAAGGAAGGTCAATAGTATCCAGATCCCTGGATTTTATGAACGGTTCTTTGTAAAAAATAGTGGCCTCTTGATGGTTCATCCTGACATTCCCATAGGATATCAAATATTTCATTCTCAGCAACACACCTACGTAACACATGATCAAGACCACATTTAAATAAGATTTCATTTAACCAAGCCTACATCACAGTCTACTTAATTAATTTCTTCTTTTGATTGCGTGTAAAAAAATTTGGAAACCTCCTTGTGGTTGAGTAATTAGCCATGTCTACATACCAAGGAGAGGTAGTAGATAGTGCAAAAAAAATTTATTTTGGAAATTCATCACTGACTTGTTCCTCTTCTTTTGAAGTTGTGACCCTGGAGAGGAAGTCAACCACAATGTTTGACTTACTTGGTTTATCAACAATTTTAATATTAAATTTCTGCAGTATCAATAACCATCTGACAATTCTGTCATGAACCAAAGGTTAATTCATGAGATATTTAATGGTAGAGTGTTCAATATGTACAATGACTTCATATCATGTAATATAATGTCTAAACTTATTTATTGCATACACCACAACTAGGAATTCTTTTTCAGTTGTTGAATATTTTTTCTCAGTAAGAGAATTTTTTTTACTAATTTAGTAAATTGCATGAATGGGTTTTCCTTCATTTTGTTATCCTAGGACAACACCTATTGCTTCATTAGAGGCATTTGTTTGAATGTGGAATGGTAAATCCCAGTTGTGACCTCTCAACACTAGAGTACTGATAAGTTTTTCCTTAATCACATCAAAGTCTCTTTGACATGCTTCTGTCTAGTCAAATTCATAATATCTAGTTAGTAGAGAAAAAAAATGGAGAAGTAATTTTACTAAAATATGAGATGAACATACGGTAATAACCAACATGACCGAGAAATTTTTTTACCTTAGTTTGAGTGGTGGGTGAGGGAAACTTCACAATGATGCTTACTTTATCTGGGTCAACCTTAATTCCTTCAATTGAGATGCGATGACCTAAAACTATACCTTGTTCCACCATGAACATATGATGTTTTAAGGATAGCTGATGTTGTTCATAGTGACCAAAAACTTTATCCAAATTACTGATTGCTTCCTTAATTTTTTCCCCATAGAATGTAAAATCTTCAATGTAAATTTCTACACAATAATGAGTGATGTCTGAGAAGTAAGCCAGCATGGCTCTTTAGAAAGTGGTTGGGGCATTGCATACCCCAAAAGGCACCACCGTGTGAGAAAAGGTCCCCCAAGGATAGGTGAATTTTTTCTTGTCTTGGTCTTCATGAGCTATTGTGATTTGATTATATCCACTAAATCCATCCATAAATGAGAAGTATATTTTACCTGATAAGTTATCCATGACATGATCAATAAATGGTAATGGGAAATAGTCCTGGTGAGTGGCCTTGTTCAAATCTATATATTCCAAACACACTCTCCATTTCCCATTATTTTTAGGTACTATGACCAAAGGAGAAACCCACTGACTATTTGAAATTGGATAAATAAAACCTACATTCAAGAGATTTTCAATTTCAGTCTTAACAATGTCTCTAAGTTTTGGGTTTATCATTCTTTGAGGTTTTCTAACTGGTTTTTCCTCAGTGGTGTAAATGTGATGGGTATAGATGCTAGTATTTATAACCTTCATATTTTTGTATTCCTAAGAAAAAGCTTGGGGATGAGAGTAGAGGAGTTCAGACAATGTGTTTTCCTCTTCATCATTCAACCATTTTTTAATGTCATAATTCTTCCAAGAAGAACATGCAATTGTATTGTATTAGGTTGAATTGAATTGACCTCTAGATATCTTCTTAGAAGTACATTTAATGGACATTTATGTGGTAGAAGTCTGTGCACCGATGTTATGTTTTGAAATAAACATTATGTTAAATATATGTTCCTCGAAAATTGACAAATAATGCGTTGGTTATTCTCATCCATGAAGTCATTTTTTATTTAAGTAAGTTGTAACGTCAGACTAGCACAAGAATTAGTGCTTGATTTGAGTGTAGGACTTGGAATGAACCTAGCATAGGACTCAGGCGCAGGACTCAGGCTATGTATAGAATCAGTGTCATAGTAGTCACATTGAATATGATCTGAGTTTTATTGAATTACTACCATGGAAAGAGAGGAGATGATATCATCAAAACCATCCAAGTCATCATTAGAACAATGTTTGGTGTATGTGGAAAATGGTTTAGCTACAGGCTATAGTGATAATTTCTCATAATCTTGACCATTGGTAATGACCATATTTCTTGTCTTACAGTCAATGAGGGAAGCAGCCGTAGCTAACCATGGATGTCCTAGGCTTATGGGGTAACCAATATTTTTATTTTTTGTTTTTATTATAATGAAATCTACCACATAGTTCCAGGAATCAATTCTAATAATAACATCTTCTAATATTCCCTTGGGTTTATTCACTGATTGATCTACCATTTGGAAGATGATATGTGTTGATTGAGGTTCGCGGAGTGCCAATATGGAAAGAGTATCTATAGTTGTGACATTTATGGAAGATCCTAAATTAGTGAGGATATTAGAGATTTGGACATTTCTTATGAAAACAATTACAATAGGACTGTTAGGATCCCTATACTTAGGAGGAGGATTAGTTCCTTCTAAGATGCTAGTAAGTTTCCCATCAACATGAATGGTTTTTAGTTGATTCTTCTTTCTCCCTAGAGTCTTAAAACATGGTTATTTAATGGTTTTGTTTAATTCAGGAATGTCCTTAAGATCATGTAGCAAAGGAATTTCAATACCTAATTTCCTCAGTCCTTGAATTAATTATAAATTTGGCTTCTCAGGAACTGTTGCAATTTATTTCTCAACTAGTTTAGATGGAAAAGGAATGTCAATGTCTGATTGTTGAGTTTCTTCGAAATTCTTAGGTTACGTTTTATGTGGTTATTCATTGTCTTCAGGGATCTCCTCAATGATAGGAGAAGAAGGTATAGAGGTAACCTTTACTAAATGCAACATTATGTTATTGTAATCCAGAGAGTTTACTGTAGGGTTTTTCTCTATTTCTACCATATATCTTGGTTTTCCTTGCCTTATATTTTTAGGGTTTTCCATCGTCTAAGAAGGTATTTATGGTTGGGAAGGTTTTTCATGCTAGGAAACATTACTTGGTCCATCCAACATGGCTTGTTGACCTTGCGATCTTCGTTGATTATAATATTAATTTTTAGACCCTTATGGTGCATTCCACTGTTATTGGTATTGGGGATTATACTATGAATATTGTGGAATGTTTAGATGTGGAGCCCATGGTTGTTGATAAAAAGTTGGTTTTGCAACCTTTTGGCTCCACTCCTATGGAAATTGTTGGGCCCAAGGGGGTGGATATGACTATGGTCCATTCCATTGGTCTGGGACCCATTGTGATTTTTGGTTTTAGTTTTGATTTTGGTTGGATTGAAAAATTTCCTCCTTATCTCTGACCCATGTAGTTAAGTTCAAATTCTTCTTGGTTTTTTTTCTTTAGATGATTCTTTAGTAAGGGAAGTAGAACACACTAATCAGTGGCATGCTTAAGTTCACAGATAAGACAAATTTTTATCTTGTCTAATGGATAGTCCTTCAATCCATGATTTTATCTACACCTTGGGAAGTAGATGAACAAGAGTTTAGTATTTCTAGTCTTTTCTCTATGCACAGTAGTGTTGAGTTGAATTAAGAGGTCAGTCTTTAAATTTACAATTTCTTCCCTTAGCTTGGGTGGATCCCCATTGGCTATTTCTCCATTTTTTTCCTAATATTGGGGCAAGTTCTCAAGTAATTCCTATAAAGATCAATGATATCTATGAAACATAACTTGTTCATGTGTCCCTGCCCCATTAGGCTAAATGATTATAACGTGTTATCATCTAATCCTTTGAGGAATAATGTTTTGAGTAGGTTAATATCTATGCCATCTCCACACCTTCTATGAAGAAAAAAGAATAGGTCTAGGTAATCTTCTGCACTTTCATCCTCTTTCTGCTAAATTCAAAAGAGTTCTTCTTTCCTATCCCTTACTTGACATTAATCCTGGTATTTATCTAGGAAAACTCGTTCCATTTCTTCCCACATATTGATGGAATCTAGGGTCAACCCCATAAACCATCTCATACCTGCATATTCTAAGGTAGAGGGAAAAAGTTTAAGTTTTTAGCCATCAACAGTGTATTCATAAGTTTGACACAAAACCTTAAATTCAAAAAGGAATTGATCAGGGTCCTCTGAAACCAGCCCCCAGAAGTTTGGAAAACTTGAAAGGGATATGTTTTTAATAGGAGCTTGATCATTAGGATCCAACTAGATAGGATAGGTAAAAAAAATTCCTCATGGATTTTCTACACCATTATCCCCATTGTTGGGGTCAGCCATCATGTTCTAAGCAATAGGTTGTTCCACAAGTCATTTTGGAGGGGGGTTTTGAAGGTTTATGCTAATAAATATTCCTATATGGTCTCCAGTTCTAAAAATTTAATCTTAACATATAGAAAGTGGTTCCCTAATTATTGATACTGAACTTGGTTGTGTGGGTTCCACATACTCATTCCAGGGGATCCTTGTTGTCACTAAAAATTCTTCTGATTATTTTTTTTTTAAAAATAAAGAGTTATGGAAATTAAATTTCTAAAAGGAAACTTATTAGACACCCTTGCAGTATCTTCTAGTTAGCACCTTAACCCTTGATGACACCGTGTTCCCTAAAAATGATGCCAAAAAGTGACGAGTGTCATTGGGCTTGTACTTTAATAAATTTAATCTGTCAATCCAGGGTGGCGTCCAACAACTATTTGCAACAAAGGGAATAGTAGGAACACAGTATCAACATGAGTTTCTATCTTAAAACTAAGAATTTATTGAACTGGTTGTAATTACAAATGAAATGAATGAAATTAAAGTACTGAAACTGAAACCATAAATAGAAGTTAGATAAAAAAAATTAACATTAAAGACTGTATTGTATTTGGAAAGAAATAGTAAAATAGTAACAACAATTTTTAAATAAAAAAGCAAGAAAGTAAGAATGAATATCCCTGTCATTGGGTAGGAGTGTCCCTTTCTCCTGCCCCTCGATTAGGTTTGTACCCAAATTCTAGACAAATAAACTTACTCCTAAATTTAATCTTTATTGAATTCAAAATATGTTGCTACAACTGGAAAATATGGAACTTCTAACTCTAATTACGTTCTCTCTTTTATACCAAAAAAGAGTCCTAGGATCTCCATGGGACATATTTTTTCTAAATGACTAATTCTAAATCCAACTAACTATTTAAACTAAACAATTCCCTTGGTTCTTGGTAATACATTAGTGGCTGGAAAAATTCGTGTGTGATCTTGAAGCATTTACAATAACTAAAGAGGGGATTTGTGATTGACTCATTGAAGGTGTCAATCACCCCTGGAAGATTCTCCAAATCATAACTAATTGAAGAAACTGAAGAAACGGTGAGTCTTTAGTCATTATTATTTCACTCTTCTTGTGGCTTGAATGTTGATTGATAAATGGAAATTATTTTTGGTAGCAAATGATGCTTCCAGCTAGAATTCTAGAATCTAAGTTATCTGCATGTGTGCTTGTGTCACTCGAGCTTTGAGGGATCAAGTTTTGATGGTCTAGATGCTTGATCAATGAGGATGAGAGTCATGTGCCAACACACAAACCAGAGTGCTGTGTTATCACACAAAATAGAGTCTTGCACCAGCATATATACCAAGTCCTATGCTCCATATAATAATTACAAATATGCACTTTTTGCACACAAAATTAATATTTATCCATACCATATTCAATCCTTTTATGAACAATAATTAACAAGGTGAATCATCATAAGTACACACAAGAATTTCCCATAAACATAGTAAAATAGTAAATATAAAGTATGTATTTTTTCATCATGCATAATAATATCAAAGGTAGAATAGGTTCTGACATGGCTTAAACATGATTACAAAATTTTTATCATGATAAAAAATAGGGCTCATCAATTATGAAGGATTTAAAAGTTCTTTCTCATCTATCTTAACATGCTCTTAAAATATTAGGTTTCAACTCAACTCCCAACTTTCATTAACTCACCTTTTCAGTTTTTAGTCTTAAGACCCTTAACTAGGTATTTCAATAAGGATTGTCATGCTTAATTTCCTTGTTATAGGTTTCAATGGGTAATACATAGGTTTTTAGACACCCATTATCAGATTATACCTTTTCTAGAAGTTTCACTTCTCAAATTTCTATAAAAAGGAGGGTCCCTTTGTAAAATTCCTCCTCCAATTAGCCCCTAGACTGTGTGAAATTAAATTCCTCAACATTGTCAAAAAAATCTCCCTACTTAACCATGGAAATTAAAAAAATCCTTTTAAATATCTTATTGGACTTACTTTTCATTAATAGTATCAAGTTTTAGGGTAGTACTCCATGTTTTGTGCCTCCAAAAGATAATCCCTAGATCAAACTAGTAAGACCCTCACAGTGAGCCCGAGAGGCAAATATTCACTATATTTTTCACTAAAATTGGATGTAAGGTTTCAAATATCACTTGTAGGTGTTTTTTAATTCCATGAACCCGTTTCATTTTAAAATATAGGTTGTAAACACTCAAATACTTCTATGTCACTCATTTATCTTATTCGCAAGGTCTATAAGTACTCATAGTTACAGTTCAAGGACGAATTTCCCTTCCATAGAGCTTAATAATTCAACCATCCACACAAATATTACCTCCTTCCTTTAGGTTCCTCTAAGATTCTAAGGAATAATTTAACCTATCCACGAGCTTCTCTCCTTCTTGTGAATTGAGATCACAATCTACAATGTTGATATTGCATGTCTTATCGTGTAACACAGTCTTGCTCCAACTTTTCACTGATAAGATTTATCCTAAAACAATGAATAGAATAATATACTAGGATAATGGAAAATGAATATTCTTTACAAGGTAGAATTTATTTCTATATGGTACGACTATGTAGTGTTTAATTGTGTCAATTTTTTACTCCAAACTCTTCACTTCCAACTCATTTATCTTTAGCAAGAAACAAAGACAACATTACCAAATCACATAAAATGAAAATTTATTCCTTACCAGAGTAGTAAATATTATTTTCAAATGAATTATTAAGAGTTATATGTCTAATAATTAACATGTACAATTCCAAAGTTATTAACAATGTCTTGAACCAATCAAAACTGTCACTAACAAAGCTTTCTCTTCAAAATATTGGAGCTCCAATCTTTCATTCATTGGATCATTCGAATGATAGCTCTATTTAGTTACAAGGAGGATTAAATATGTTCTCTCATGCCCTTTTCTAACTGAATTTTTCCCATCAGACCCTTAACATAGACTTATTCAACCTTTGATGTTTTATTACATGCCTTATCTAGCCTCTATCTCAAAGTACTTATGTCATAGAGAACATAATCATTATCTCTAGACCCACTAGGACTAAATAAAAACTCATAAAACCTCTTAATTTCTCCAATAACTCATTAAAACATCCATTTCAAGCCAAAAAGGGCCTTCTTAGTTTAAATTGGCATTTTGGAGGGAAATGCTCTAATTCGAATTTTTAAAGGACTTATACTAAACAAACACCATACTAAGACCCTAGATGACCTCTAGGACCTATAAACACACTTCAATTCAAAACTTGATGTGATATCACTCATATTTATAGGTTAGGAGTGATACTCTTGCATCACAATCTTCAGTGATGAAAGTTTGTGATCATTAAGGTAAAAGTTAAAGGTTGAATTAATAATATTTTTATCAATAAGGTAAATGCAATGTTTAGTATGGAAAGGTAAGATTATATAAATATTAATGTTCTTCATTTATTTACTTGAATTATTTTAAAACTGTTGTGAATAGGTTTAAGAGATAGTTCAGATAATGATGAATTAATGATCGGATTTATCACCATGCATTGTGTTTAAAATTGTTTGGTTTAATGTTTTCTTTGACCGATCATGGTTCCATGTTAATTGATTATTCTTATAATGTTTTATACTGCTTATACTACCATAAAGAAAATTAAAAATATTTTTGATATTTTAAAGTCCTTTGGCCATGGAAAAAGGAGGTAATTATTAAACTATGAGTAATGGTCTAAAACCATTATGAATGACATTTTGACATTATAATATTGAAGGTAATTTTTTGGATTTTTATTGAAGGTTAGTAATATGTTCTTCAACCATATACCATTAAATTCCTTTTGATTTGGATAGGCCATATGGCATTTGAACATACTCGTGGATTTTGATCAATTGTTGATGATGTGGTCTTCGACAAAAAATTGAATTGCATAGATTGTTTAAATTATTTTGTTGTTTGATTAACCGACCTATGAAAAGAATAGGTTTTTATCAATCTATCTTTGATCATTCGATTAAGAACCTCTAGTTGGTTTTGGAGGGAACTGGTAGATTGGCAGTGGAAAGGAATTGGTCCAGCCATTATAAGGCACATGCTAAATTTAATGGCATTTAATGTCTTGAGAAACTAGAGAAGCTTCTTGTGGAAGCTACCTTACATGCAATATGGGAATTCATTTTTATTTTTGCATTATTGTTTTGAGCTCTTTTCTATGGAAATTCAAACCTCCATTTTTTGTAAGCCTGTGCATGTGAATTTTTAGGCCATTTTTGTTGAGATTTTTGTGGAAATAATGATGGATGACTTAACATTATTTATCATTGTTTTGTTTGAGTTGTGGAGGTTATTGTTGCTCAAATATGTATTGAGTTATTAGGTGTTTTACTAAAGTAAGATTTTGGGAATTCTTTCTCAACCTGTTTATAATTTTTCAAAGGAATATTGTGAGAAATATTACAAGAACATTATCATCCCCAGACGTGGATTTACTTCTCTTTCTCTGGTTATTTCTTTTCAAAATGGTAGAACGAATTTTGGGTGATTATTCTAATGATTTTCTAAAGTTCTATGTTGTTGGTGTTGTAAAATTTTAAGATATTTAAACTATGATGTCTTCCTTATATGGGTGCTTTAAATATAATTGATTTTGAAGTTTTCGTGAGGGATTATTAGCCCTTGAGCCTCCTATTTCGGTCTTTTAATATTTGTTTCTTTACTTGTGCTTCGAAATAAGATACAGGTAATGGTTATTTTGATGGATTCTTCCCTGGGTCAGAATTGATGTTTGTTTTAAATTGTTTAATTGTTCAATATCTATATGGAAACTATAGGAACCATGCATATATTGTATTTTTTGAGATTTATTGAAACCCTCTTAGCCCTACATGTTAGAGTTTTGTTGTTCCCTCCTAAGGAAGAAATTATGCATGGAATAAGATCTAGGTTGGAATTGAACCCCCCTTTCATTTCAAATATGTAGAATTCATTGTCAAGCTAAAACAATTAAGAACTTACTTAGGTAAGTGTGAACTCATGTTTAGATAGGTTGGTTCACCTTTAGCAAATTTGAATACAAGTACTCATTATGAGGAGTTGGTTTTTCATCTATGTTGTCTTAATGAAGGTTATTATTTGCTTATGGTTATCAATAATATTATATGATCTAGGGTCCCATTATATCTTGATATACGAATATATGATATTTTTAGTTGACTCATCCAGAACCCCGAATTGTGTTCTTTTAACAAGAACATTGTTTAAGTAATAAACTAGTGAATGTTTACTCTAAAGTATGAAGGCCATGAATATCATGTTGAAGGAGTGATTTATTTTAATTATCCTAAATAAACCATTTTATGGTATGAGGTAGCTTGGGTAATCATTCAAGAGGATTAATGTATGTTGTTTAAATCTATGATTGAAGTGTCAAATACATCATTAACTTGATATCAAAATATTAGTAATTTGGGTAAGATTTGACTTGCTACATGCATAAAATATTAGTCGGTTAACAACCTTCCGAGTGAAATTTTGGTTGTGCAATTTGTTAATTTAGAAGTAAAGGATATAAATGTTATACTAGATAAATTTGGCATTAAAGGAATAAGGTGACTGGTTACCATTCTTATTGTTATTTATGATTGATTCTTGATAACAATATTCTTGAGAATATAACTTGCCTTCCCTTTTCTAATTATTTAAAGGATAATCAAGTTTATTATTGAGGATATAATCTGGGTGCAATTTAATTTTTTTTATTTTGATTTAAAGAAGATTGTTGTGGTTTAACTGTGACTTGAGTTTCAATAAGAGTATAATATGTTGAGACTTAATGAACTTATGTGATGTATGCAAGTTGTTAATGATAGAAACTCAGTTTATATCATTAGGTCACTTCCTTTTAGTTACATGTGTTCTGGTTATGATACTTGATTTATTCTCATTAAATCAAATAGTAGATGTTCAATTATTTCATAATGAAACAACTAGGTAGAGAGTTGTTAATCCATGTCATTCAATGAACTGAACAATGTATATTATTTTTTTTTATCTTACAGATAACAGGTTGGATTAGTTATTATGAAGCCTTAATTGGATTGATTACATGCATGTTCACCATGCGATGATTTTATTTATCTGATTATAAGACATTAATTTATTAAACATCCATATTTGGATTATGTATTTATTGTAAAGAGAAATATGATTCGCGGAGTTTTCAAATTGAATTTGGCCTATTGTATTAATTTGAAATTATTGTAATAATTCTGAAAAAGGATTTATCCTTTTTGAGTCAATAAATACACATATAATTGATTATTCTTATGATTTGTAATGATGATTTACGTTGTTTTTAACAACGATATATTACTTTAAAATGATTATGAAAAATTGTACTTTCTTAAATGATTGTATTTTACGACATTTTATATTCTAATTTATTGATTGAAAATCATTACAGCTATATTAATGACATTCCTCATTATATGTTGGGAATTTTTTAGTTAATTAATAACATTGTTTTGGACAAGAAAGAAAAGTTATGAAATAATGATATTTCCTTAACTTAATTGTAAAGAAATTAATTAAATGATTAATTAATTACTAAGTACAACTTTATAAGAACATTACGAATAGTTGTACCTTTATGAAAATAACTTATATAATGACATATTGATGTCAAATTGCAAAAGTACTATACCTTAAATAAGTTAAATATTATAAAATGTAATGATACACTTCTTATTATCGTTAATATTATTATTTTTTTAAATTACTTAAAAATATTATATCTCTTTCTTAAGAGGTACTTAACGATAATGAATAATATAGTTGAATTACAATACATTCTAAATGAGTTGGATCGTTATCAAGTAGAATGACATGGATAAAATAAACCTAGTCTTTGTAATGAAATTTGTAAAGCAACACTATGAAACTAAGAAATTTCATATGATAGTAACTAGTAAGTTATTATAGACCTTTCATTAACGTATAACTTGACATAGTCTCTTAATGATGAATTCTACCTAGTAATAAGATAAATGTATTATGAGATCATGGACTCTAAGTCCCTCCTATCTACATGAACTCTATCTGTACCATCTTATGATGGCTAGGAAGGGTAATAATTACTTATTGATGAATCAATCATTATCTTTCCCATAGGTGTCCTAAGCTGGGACTGATAACATACTCTCAAGTCGAGAGGCGAGATCTAGATTTTAGGCCTTCTTAATACACAAACTTAAACATTTAATTTAATGGTAAGATGATCTAGATAATTATGTAGAGATGAATGTGTGGTGATGGGAAAATTTTCATTTGGCTTATGTGTGGTCATGAAACTAAGCATGCAAAGCATAGGTTGAAAACTTTTGCCTAAGTAGTGTACTAGCTAAATACATTGTTAGTTGACCGAGTTCCAACTCAATGGTGTGAGATGTCGAATGAAACTCAGTTAATTTATTTTTAGTTAGAAACTTGGAACTACATCAATTCTCAAGCCTAATTGAATAGGTTAACCAATTACATACAAGTTATGTACACTCAGTTAGAGTGATGATAAAGGGGATCAGGTAGATCTAATTGACCTTTACAACTGCACATGGTTATGATGTTATCAGATGGATTGTAAACTATATTTCTTGCTGGATTATTATTATTGTCTTATAAAATCATTGAAGGCATGAAATGGGGTTAAGGGTTTTTTTAAAAAATTACCTTAATTTGGAGTTATTATAACATGGGTGCTACATTTTGGTATCAGAGCTTAAGGTTTACACCTCTTGGACTTAATGTGTCCTTACACTAACACTAAGTTTTATTCTTTTCTATAGAAAAAATGATTAGGAAAAAAGGTAATGTTGCAAATAATCAACCTATTGGGGTTGATGCATCAACTACCTAGAAATTGGATGAGATACTTGCTATTATGCAAAAAATTCACAATCATGTTGTTGTCCTTAAACAACATATTTTGGCTGAGGATGGTAGTAACTAAAAGTAACAATATTTTTCAACCTCAAGGGAAACCAAATGCACTAGATTTTAATGTTGATAATAGTAATGGAAATGTAATAGATCCTAATGTTTATAATAATAATGTAAACGCTCCAAATCCTAATCCACCTAAAAATAAAAGAGCACGTTTGGAAGTATAACTATTAAATGACATTAAGTGTATCATCTCACCAAAACTTAATGGGAAAACTATAGAATGATGGAGCTAAGAATTGGAACATTGAGATGGAGAAGTATTTCACAATCAGGAACTTTTCTAAAGAAACTAAGGCTATTTAGGAAGCTTATCAAATCTCAAATGAGTCTTCCTTATGGTGGGAAAGTTTGAAGGTAGAATGGGGTTATCCAACATAACCTGGGATCAGTTCAAATTATATTTTAGATAAAAAAATGGTTGCCACCAGTGTATTATGACCAAAAGATGTCTAGAATTTCAAACCTTAGTTAAAGGCAAGATGATTGTAACAGAGTACTAGAAAATTTTTACAATGTTTTTGAAATATGTTCCATAGTACTAGGTTAATGATAAGTTCCACATAATAAAGTTTATTATGGGACTTAATCCCATCATAGGTAGGGAGGTTGATGTACATGGTCCTTCAACCATGGAGGTAGTATTTGAAAAGGCCATTTGTCAAGAGTCAGAAGCTATAAGATATATCTGCTCACCTTGATGAAAAAAAGAAAAAATTTAGTTCACCATTGCCACTAGAACCAAAGAAAACTTGGTGGAAAAAGGTTGGAAATAAAACCAAAAATGGAAAGAAAACTATAGCAACAAAGCCTACTATAAATTTTAAGAAAATGGAAAAAATAGTACAACAAAAAATGAAAACAAAACTAAAAGGAAAGGGCCATTTTTAGGATGTTTTAAATGTGGTGGTGATCACTACGCAAATAATTGTCCTTTAATAAATAAAGAGAATAACCCACATCCGAGAATTCATGCTATAATAGTAAATAGGAAAGATGAAAAAAATCCACACCTATTGAAGTATCAGGTAAGTTATACAGATTACCTATAACTATTCCTTTTAATATTGGTGTTACTGAATGTATCATTTCCAACAAGTTAGTTAAAAAATTAAAAATTAAATCTAGTTATATGAAGAAATCATGGATTGTGAAATACGGGAACAATGATGTCCACACAGTAAACCAATGTCTGTTTGACACATTATGTGAGTTTCCTAGTTTTACCAAAAAATTAGATTTGTATGTAGCTCCTTTAGGTTCATATGATGTTATTAGGTGTAAATGATGGAGTGAAACACAAAAAATGGATGTTGCAACACAAATAAAATACTTGGATGACCTGCAAAAAACAATAGTCATTCAAGGCATAAAACGAGATATTCAAGTAAGGAAGATTTATGCAATGTAACTCAAAAAGGATAAAAATAAAGGGTATGCATGTTATACATAATAAAAATATCATATTTAATTGAACAAGGAGACACTTTATTGACATATTATTCACTGTTTCAAGAGTACAACAATGTTTTCAAAGGAGTTACTTGGAATCCCTATGAGATGTGAATTTGATTTCACAATAAATATCAAACCTGGAACATAACTATTTCTAAGTCTCCTTATCAAATGACAACAACAAAAACAGTGGATAAATTAAGGCACAACTGTATGAGTTGTTATCTAAAGGATTAATAAGACCCAGTCATGTCTCCTTGGGAAGCACTAGTTGTCATTGTCAAAAAGAAAAGATGGCACACTAAGGTTATGCGTTGACTACCAAATGCTTAAAAAAGCCACAATTAAGAATAGATATCCTTTGCTAAGGATAGATGATATATTTAATCAGATGCGAGATGCATCAGTCTATTCAAAGATCAATTTAAGATCAGGTTACCATCAATTGAGAATAAAAGATGAATACATATGAAAAATTACTTTTAGGAATAAGGTATGATCACTATGAGTTCACATTATTACCATTTGGACTCACGAATGTACGTGATCCATTCATCAATTTAATGAATAACATTTTTGAAGATTACTTAGACAATTTTGTTCTTGTTTTCTTGGTTGACATACTAATCTATTCAAAAAACATGGAAGATCATAATGAGAAATTAAGAATAGTGTTGGACATATTTAGAAAAAGGAAGTTGTATGGAAAAATTTATAAGTGTTCCTTCTATAAAAATGAGGTGAAATACCTTAGTCATATCATAAATAAAAATGAATATCAGTAGATCCATCTAAAATCAAGGCTATAACAGAATGGATAGCTCTAAAGAATGTTCATGAAGTTAGAAGCTTCATGGGGCTAGATGGTTACTGCAAAAAATTTGTAAAAGACTTCTCAAGAGTTGTTGCTCCCATCACTTCACTATAGAAAAAAGATTAAATAAATTTGTTTGGTCTAGTAAATGTGATAATGTATTTAATTTTCTAAAATATAAATTAACTACAACACCTATTTTTAAGGTTCTCGATCCCAACAAAAGCTTCACTATGGTAACAGATGCCTTCAGTGAAGGTTTAGGTGGAATAATTCTATAAAATGACCATGTGATTGCATACAAGAGTAGAAAATTTAAGGTACATGAGCTGAACTATGTTCCCCATAATCTAGAGCTTGCTACCATAATGCACACATTACATGTTTAGAGACATTACTTTATAGGAAATCCTTTAGAACTTAAAACAAACCACTTGGGGCTTAAGTATATCTTCATGCAACCTAACTTGAATGCAAGACAACATAGATGGATAGAATTTTTATCTTAGTATGATTTTGATATAAGTTACATAAAAGGAAAAGAGAATAGAGTAACTTATGTGATAATTCGTTAGAAACATGTTTATGCAATTGTGACCCTTAAGAATCAATTTAAAAATGAGGTAAAGAAATAAATGTTAATTGATTAATACTATCAACACGTTAAGGTTGTGTTAGCAGTAGATCCTAAGGATAAGTGTATGAAGGATTCCATTTTAACAATGAAGGAATTAAGAAATATGAAGGTAGAGTATGTTTATCTTCAGGAAATGGCTTACGGGTAAAATTTATGAAATAATTCTATGATGCTCCTTACTCAAGACATCCAGAAGTGAAAAATATGTTTTTTGATATAAAACAATAGTAATTCTTGAAGGGAATGAAAAAAGACATGACAAACTACATTTCTCATTGTTTGGAGTGTCAGTACATAAAAAAATAGCACATACATACTTTTGGTCTATGGTATCCTCACAAAAAATTTCTTACTAAAAGAATAGTGGTCACTTGCTGAAAAAAGAGGTATCACTAATACAACGAGGAAAAAAGATGATCTTAATACTGACCCAGGAGGTGGATTCTCTACTGACACAATAAATACAAATTTCTCAAAGAAAAAATGGCTTGCTCAAATATTGTTTCAGATGCTTGACTTTTAGGCTTTTACCTTGGTAAGAAGCATGTTTTATAAATAGTTTTTGCTATGTAAAAAATTCATAAGAAAGTGTTACAATTATTTATGTTTTTAGATAAATAATTTCAATATTCTTATTTCTTATGAATTTTTTATACAATGCAAGAATAAGGTATGAAAACATTAATTATGAATAGAACTCATATATTATACTTTACATTGTAATGAAAAATAAAACACCTGAAATTATATGAAAACAATATATTAATAAAGTGTCAATTTATATTGTTTTAAAATAATTTGCAAAAGTGCAAAACATTTCAATTGATATTTGAGATTTATATCTCAATTCTCAGTATTAAAATTAGTCATAAAATATAAGGAAATATAGTCTCATTATATGATATTCCCTCTGGTCTTGTATCATCTATTAGTGCTCCTAATTTAATTATATCATCAACTACAACATTGATGCTAGTGATATTTTCAATATCTTATTTAGCTGCATTACTTGATGAAAGTAAACTAGGATCTGCAACTAATTTCTACTTGAACAATATTTTTTGATCCATGCCATGCTCATTAATTATTTTATTCAATGTTTTGTTCTATTTATTAAGCAGCACAAGTTTTTCCTTCAGTGAAATAACAACATTTAAGTTTTTCCGTGCATTCTTCAGATGAAGATCCAAGACCAGTACTTCATTCTTAAAATTTTAATATTTTGATTACATTTGAACAAATAAATATTATTAGTTAAAAATTTTAAATATGTAAAATAAAAATTCAATGCAAAGAAATAGCTATACTTATGATAACTTTATATTTTTCTGTATTTGTAATGACAACCAATTTTTTCTCTCTAGCCCTTTTTTTATAGTAAGTTTGGTCTTCACCATTTAAAATTTTCTACATGTTTAACATTACATCCAAAACATTATCATTGTAGTAATTTATTAGTGTAATGACACCTTAGAGAGCTTGATTCAGAAATACATCTATCTTTCCTGGCTCATTTTGAACTAAAGAAAATAAAAAATTTCTTTGGGAATGGTTTTAATAACATGCATTTATTTCCTTCATCAAAGCTTTGGCCCAAAATTCCCATGTTTCCAATGTCTCTATATCCGACATAACAACATTATTAATATTAACATAAAAACTATCTATTAACAAATTATGCTAAGGAAAAGTTGTTAATTGATCAATAGATTATGGTACTAGTACCCGCGTTGGAGAGGGTGTGTCATATGGTGAATTAGGACTGTAAAAAATGATCTATTTGGGTTTGGAATTGAATCATATTATGTGGATTAAAATTAGTTGGATCCTCATTACCAGTCTTGATACCCAAGAAATCATCATCAAGATAAATGTGTTGTAAAATGGTGGTGCCCATTGTAATAGGGAGACCACCAGATGAGAAATATGAAAATTTGTTCCTATCAAATGGATTATACCACCACTTTGAGTTGGAAAATATATTCTTTTCCCCTTATCTAAACTTGTCTTTGTGGTGGTGGTAGTGGCATATTTTTCCTTTGAGAAGTGGTAAAAGGAATTGCAACATTAAAATGTGAAAAAATGTATAAGAATTCAATGTTTAGTAGATTTAGCATAAAAGTTAAAGTTTGAAGTGATACTAATAATGTACAATATACCTACCTTGTAGAGTATGTCTAGGTGTAGTTTCTTCCACTGTCAGTGGTTGACTCCTTGTGGATTTTGTTGGTTCATGTTGATGTTGGGAATTTTGATTAATACTATAAGAGGAATCTATAAATATGAAGTAATGAATAAAAACAAGCATATTTAGATTAATAAAAAAATTAAATAATATATGTTCCAATATTTATAGCTTGAAAGACAATAATACCTAGAATAATTGATGAAGTTGCGTGAATCAATTGCAATTGAGTGGGTTTAATATAAATCCTCATGCATTTTTTTCTCAAAATTGTAGGATTCAAATATACTTGTACATCCACATATGCATCTACAAAATACTCAGGAGGTTGATGATCTTTTACTGTAGCTTGTATTCTTACATGCATTGCAATTTCTTTCTTCTGAAATAAAATTGAAAATAGCTATATTTTCCAAATAATTACATGAAGCTATTTTGTAATAATTTAAACTTTAAATTTACCTCTTTCTCATCATTTGAAAGGTAATGTACTCTCATTTTTTCATCAAGTGTAGTCAAATTATTAGTCTTTTATGAGTTCAACTTAATAAATGCTTCATAACATAATGCAATTATATAATTACAAGATGGTAATGTTGTAGCCTCATTGCAAATAGTATATGTCAAATCATTTCATATCCTATTGGATATATTTGTACACCAATCAAATTTTTGGAAACTTAGGGAATGAAGGATGTAGAAAAGACCCCAGTAAATAATGTCATATTTTCTTCCTTGTAAGACTATCCTAGACTAAAACATTCAATCATGGTTTGCATAAATGTGTGTTGAACAACTTGTATAGATAACTTTGTTCTTAATTTAAAGGTTTTAGTAATACTTGCACATTCTAAAAAGGAAAAATCATGTTATTATATTATTTTGATAATAATAGATAGAAAAAATGTAAAAAACATATTATAACCTTCATCATGTACACCGAAGTGGGACTTCATATAATTTTTATTTGAGTCAGAGAGTAAGGATTTTTTGTCACATGGTTAGCGTTCATGTGTGGAAGGCCTATTAAGCAGTGGATATATTATGGAGACGTCCTAAAATAAAATTCTCATGATGTTAGCTTAACTATGAGACATATGTGGATTTTTCAAAATTAGATAAAAGAAATTGAAGCTAACCGGTATCAGTGTGATATTGAGGCATGTAAATTATCTCTCAAAAACAACATTTATCTACCCAGTCACTGAATGTTCCCTTTAGTTTGAGCAATGTGGAAGTTTTCAAGAACATAAGGTTTTGGTATTGAAGTTTGGGTTTATCCTGAGACCAAGTATGAGAGGATGTCAAATAACATGCCATTTTGGATTATAGATTAAGATATGTGTATTCTAGAATTTGGAGCCTAATTTGATGAATCACTAGTTGTATGAGCCTAGAGCCTAATTCGATGAATCAATAGCTTGTACTTTTGAGCCTGAGGTAGAGATTGGAGAGGAGCTTGGAGTTGGAGGATAATGTGAGGAAAAACAAGAGAACAAATGAGGTACCAAGGATATATATAGGTGAGGAAGAGGTAAGGGTACATGGTAAAAAATGTTTAATTCAATCGAGCCGCTAGACATATATGGCCAAATGCCTGTATCTAGTACAAAAACAATGAGATGGTTATGAACATAGCAGCTTGGTTGGATATACAACAAAACACCTCCACATGTAGTCACTTAGATGTATACGAGTCTGGGTGTCTACATATGTAGATGCCCAGTCACATATGCAATAGGGCGGATGCATGTGTAGATGCCCGGTCACATATGTAATCGAGTGGCTTCAAGTGCATGCACCCTAGTGCATTTACAATTTCTTGGTTCCATATGTAGTTGCTTGATTGTGTTATGAACACATACACTTGGTTGTAGGACCCAATCCCACTCCAACTCCCATTCTTTAGAGAGGGAGAGGGAGTGGGATATTTATTACTATTGTTAGATAGGTCCTTTATCTGCCTCAGTGCTAACCTGAACTCTATATCCCTCAGATCTATAGGGAGGGGGGCCTCCCTAGATAGAGAGAGGGGTGAGCCCCATCTATATGAGGGATGAATTTCCCCAGTCCTAAGGTTATGTGATTGACCCAAATGGGGTCCGGTATTGGTATTTTCTCCGCATCTCCTTGAGAAAGAATGAGAATTTGCATGCTCTTGCCTAAAATTTTCTTGATGAGACAAAGAGGGCATGGGGTTTGGGTTAGAGTGGATTGTCAAGGAGTGGGGCAGTGAATTCTGGGTCTTAGTAGAGTAATTATCTCAACGGGTCAGGGCTAGATAGATATATAGGTGGGGCCTTAGTACCAATAGATCATAATCATATTTATACACTCAATCCAACTATCTCATGTGTGGCATCATGCAGAGGCTCCTGCCTGATAGGAAGGGAGGGAATGGGAGTGAGTAGGGGGGGTCCACAAGTGAACACATACACATGTAGCCTCTCGGATGCCTATGAGTTTTAGTGTCTACATATGCATATGCCCTGTCACACATGTAACTAGGAGGCTACATGTGCAGACACCTAGTCATTTATGCAATCAAGTGGTTTCAAGTGCATGCATCCTAGTGCATTTACAATCACCCAATTATATATGTAGTCGTTTGGTTGTGTATGGAATTGGGAGGCTACATATGCAACTGTATGACATCATATGAAGTTGGAGGGTTATATGTTCACTCAAACAATTTCATATGTAGCCACTCGGTTGCATACACAAATTCCTTGTAGCATATGTAGTTGGGAATCTATTGAGTTAACTGCATAATTTTTTGGGGTCGTCCCCTTTGTCCATTTATGGTGTGCCATTTCTAGGATAAATTATTCACCTTCATCACTATATAGGATTTTCTCATATTATCCATCAACACAAAATCCATTTTTTGCAACTCTCTAAAGAAAATCCAAGTAGGATTTTGGTAAGGGGTCTTAAAATTTACCTTGGGTAACATGAATTTCACATGTAAAATTTCCTTCATGTGAAACACCAACTAAAATGGTGTGGCCTTGTTTATCCTGTTACAAGTAGTTCTGTACAGCCATAAAAAAAATTGATACTTTTTCATCCTAATCCTTTCGTCCTACATGACATTTTTTTCCAATGTATGTCCCAAGATCTTATTGAAGGCCTCTATAGTACCATTGGATTATGGGTGATAGGGAGTAGTCTTATGGTGAGATATCATAGACTTTGCTAATAATATTCAAATTGTTTCATTCAAGAAATGAGTTCCCCTATCACTGGTAAGGATTAATGGACAACCATACCTACTAATAATGTTCTCCCATAAAAACATTATTTTTGTAGCTACAATGCAATCCTTTATGGGAATTTCTTCTACTGACCTTGTTAGATACTTTGTGCATGTGATGATATAGCGTGTGCTTGTCCTACACACGTTTGGTGTTATTAGGCCAATAAATTCAATTGTACACTTTTTGAAAGGATTTTCAATTGTTATAGTTTGCAATGGCATATCATCATGGTGTCTTGGTTTTCCTATTCTCTAGAACTGATCACAAATTTTGACAAAGGCCTTAGTATCCTTATATAATGTTCCCCATCATAATCCTGCAAGTAATATCTTACGCATTATTTACTTTCCTTCATAATGTTCTGCTTCTACCCCACCAAACACCTCCTCCATGATGGATTCGCGCTCATGCTCCAAAACACAAATACCTAAAAATTTGTCTCTACCTATCTTGTATAGGTCCCCTTTGACTAGTTAGTAGGGTGCCATGAAAATAGTGAGTTTTTTCTTCTCCAATGTCTTCATTCCCTTATGTGCAACTCCTTTAAGAAAGAATACTAAAATTTCCTCTAAATCAGTTATCACTAACTGTAATTTGAACAACCAATAATCTGACATAGTGTCTGGTATGCTTTGTGTGTCCTCGCTAGAGTTTGTTTGCGATAAGTGGTCCAGTACCAAGTTAATTTTTCCAGGCTTGACTATGACAAAAAATTCAAAATCCTGGAATAAGAGGATCCAATGATAGATGTGACCTTGCAAAAATAGCTTATTAACTAGATCATTAAGTTCCATATGATCAGTGTAGAATATAAATGGTGTTTTCAATAGATATTGTCTGATCTTGTGAAGTGTATACACCATTGAAAATGCCTCACGCTCCATAGTTGTGTAATTATGCTTAGTTAGTGTTAACTTCCTTCTCACAAAACAAATAGGCTGATCTAAATTTCCTTCCCTTGGCTAGGATAATACTAACCTAATGGTTCTTCTAGAGGCATTGACATGCACATGATATGGTAGATTCCAATAAGGGAAGCGTAAGATGGGTGTAGTGGTTATATTTTCCATCATGTTTTAAATACCAACTTCTATGAAACTCCCTAAAAAAATTTCCTTTGATCTTCAAAAACTCCTCTAGTGGTGTAAAAATATTGGGATACCCATTAATAAATTTCTTGAAGTATCTTTTATTCCCAAGGAATCCTCGCAGTTTGCTCTTATTATTTTCTTCGTCTACTCCCAAAATAACTACTACTTTTGTTGGATCCACCAACAAGCGTTCCTTATAGATGATAAGTCTAAAAAAGTACCAAATTGTGTCACAAAAATATACTTCTTAATATTAAAGGATATGTTAAGTTCTCTACACATTTTAAACACTATCCACAAACACTCATAATTATCTTTAATGATCCTATATAGTGTCCAATCACCCAAACATACTTGAAAGAACTTATGGATGAAGTATTGAAATGTATGCACAACAATACGAGAGAACAATTTTCATGCATTATTCAATCCAAAGGGCATATATATGTAGGAAAATGATCCCCATTAAGCTACAAATGTTGTTTTATCCTAATCTCCATGACTGATCCAAACTTTATGGTACCCCAGGAATCTGTCTGTGAAGGAATAAATCTCACTCTCTACAACACCCTCTAGTATTTATTTAGTGAATGGTGTGGGAGAAGGATTGATGACACATGAAGCATTTAAAACTCTATAGTTAACATAGATTCTAATCCTCCCATCTTTCTTGATATTGATTACCATAGGGATTATCCATTTTGATTATTGAATGGGCTCAATAATGCTTGCCTTTAACATTTTGTCAATTTCATCCTTAACCTTGACACACAAGTTAGGATTCATCTGGTAAGGCCTCTTGAGGACTAGTCACATTTCATCCTTGAGATTTATCTTTATCTCGCCTAGTGATGGATGAAATCCCTTCAACTCATGGTATTCCCTTGGGAATAGATCTTGGAAGTCTTGTAATAATTCAATTATTTTTACAACCTCTTTCTTAGACCAATAGTCACCAATTATCACCTCCTTTGGTGCATCCTATATTTAGATATTGAATTTATTTGTCCTTAATGTTACATGGTATGTGCACATCTATTCACTTGTAATCTCCATGACTTCACATTCACCCTCTGTATGCTCGATATTGAGATCTTCAACACATTCATAATCTTTAAGATAAACAATCTTTCCTTTTTTATTTTTCTTTCTAGGAGAATTTTAAAATAATTTCATCATATTTTAACCCTATGCAATCATCAATACACACCTTAGATATAGTATCATCATAAAGATGAGTCACAAGTTCGTCACCCTTTGCACTATCACACAATGTGGTGTGCCTCATGATCTATAGAGCTTCATGAACATGATGCTTAGTAAAAAATAATCAAAGGTGTGCATGATACCTGAGGTTAAGTTGTGTCATTTTTTTGTCTCATGTCTCAAATCCAAATGTACATAACACTTGCGCACACATTTTCATAACGTAGAATACAAATTTTGTACCTAGAATGATGGTGATAGTGCATCTTGGCCTTACATCCACATCCTTTAATAGTTTTGAATGTGTGTCATGGGGAAGTCTTCCCATCTTATTTTGGTATCTTTAAAGGAATTTTATTCCTAAAACTCCTTGTCAAGAAATAAACTCTTATCTTTCACCAAATGAATAGGCTATCTCTATGCATGACCCACCAATGTGTTGTTTTTCCCTTTAGTGTTTAAACCGGTATTTTATTTTTATCCCATTTTTTCCATATCCACGTCTCCATTACACGTAAGAAATAGTTAGGATTATCTTCTAGAGTATGCCTCATAAAAATATTCTTTCCCAACCATCTAACTAGTTGTGATATAATCACTCTTATTACTCTTTCCCAAAACTCTTAACCAACCATCTCATAAGTCCCATGAGGAAAATTATCATAAGCAACACTATAGTGTCACTAATGGAATATGCATCTCCCTACTGAAGCACGCCCTCCTTTGATAGCTCAAAATTCTCTAGGTTGCACACCGTATGTGTGTAGATCTAATTAAGTTCTTCTTCACTTATTGGATCTATGTAAGGCACAATATTTGTGTCATCCATTGGTATCACAACATGATCCTAATTGTTTTTGAAACTTACATAGTTCTTGTTAAAGTGAAAGAATGCATTATTTACATAACACTAAGGATTAATTAGTAGCACAAAGAAGTTGTAAGCTTAAGCCAACTCCAAAAATTCAAAGTCACCTTTGAATTTTTATCCTTTAATGGTGGTGGTGTAGACAAAAATATTGCACATTAAAAAATATTTATCACGTCATTATACTATTATTTAGAAGGTTCTCAAGTGTACAAAGTACTAATTAATCCCACCTTTTGGCCACCTTTTTCTTATCTTTTTTTTCATCTTTCTCGCATATTTCTTGATACCTATCAGCCCATTTCATGACCCTTTTGACATTCTAACCTAAAATCAGGGCGCTCTAGCCTATATTGGGGTGCCTCGAGGTGCCCTGGTCCCATTCTAGGAGCCCTAGTCTATGCATAACCTCTTCTAATCCCTTTTGGGTGACTTCTAGTTGTTTGTCATCCTTATTTTCTTCTCATTTGGCCTTGTCAAGATTAATTATGAAATTAAGCTTGAGAGCCCCAAATTGTGGACTAGGGCACCCCGGGGTGCCCCACTACACTACCAGGTGCATGTGTCATCTCAGTAAATCTAGATATACCCTTCATAGGGTCTTAAAGGGTTTGTTTGCACTTCCATATTTTATTTTTAGATCTGCAACATTGTGCGATAGTCTTCTGTTACTAGCTGAGTCTTTTCCTTACTCTTCTCTTACAAATTAGGGTTCTGTTTCATCTAGAATAGTTCATTCACATTTACTTGATACTTATTTAGTTCATTTAAAACGTTTTATTCCTCTTAAATAGATAAAAATCAATACTCTAGATATCCCCTTATCCCATCTAGAAAGTCATTATTTTTCTTAATCAGGTAGTGGCATTCTTCAATACTCTAATGGTCTTGGCCCTTGTCTTGTTTTCTATATCAAACACACTTGAATATGGCTAAAATGGCGGCCTTTCCATCTGGTTTCAAGCATCAAGTGTAAGTATATTGACTTCTGTGTAAGTATCAATCAAAATTTTACTTATTAACCATTCATATATAACCACATCTAAAGTGATCTCCATGTCATACTCATGGTCCTAGGGTGGTAAATTGGAATGTAAGATTTGTCTATCCCTCTTTGTTCCTACATGTGGTAATTTCTTTCCCAACCATTCTCCTAACATAGGGATAATATTTTCTTACCTAAGCATTCTAAAAACTTCTTTTATGTCATCCACATCCTTTTCAGGTACCTCAATTTTTTGGCACAATCTTTGTCCCACACTTGTTCCTTTAGGCATTATATCTCCCCTACAGTTCTATAGTAAATCCCATGGTTTCCTAGAAAGCTTATTTTTCCTACATGTGTCTCAATATTTGCTTGGCTGAACATTCTCATCATTTCTAATGATTTTATTCATTCTCCCTTTCTCACACACGTGTGAGAGTTTCACACATGTTGTAACCGATAATGGTTTTTTCCCTACTACAGCCACAATTTTAGGTTGTCATTTCCCTTAATTAGAGTAATCAACCTATGTAATGGTTGTTACCTTATCCTTCTTAGTTTTTCATATATGGACATACAAGTCTAGGAAATTCTCCACCTTATGTGCCTTCTCATAGTATGCACAAGACTAGTTTTTGGGACACTCGCACTGGTAATGGTCTCTAGTGATATACACGTATAAAATGTTTCCAAAGTAAACTTATCTCCTTGACCACCACAACCTCTTCTATGGTATCCTCCTCTAAATCATTCATTATTTTTATTCCAGAGATAACTATGATGTTCATCATGTTCCTCTGAGATACTTTATGTTCTAGTCTGGTACACCCTTATCTCACAAGCCTCATGTATATGATCAATCAAATGGAAATTGGTTGTGTCATATGTGTACGCATAAAAAATCTTGAAATACAAGGAGATGTTATTCTATGTGGCATGTTAAAAAACTAGAAAATCATTTACATCATGATTCTTGTGGCATATTTCATAAGTGTTTAGTAGTGCATGTAAATTCATACGTGGACATCTATCCTTTGTATGCCCTCTACATTGCAGTTTGTATACCATAATCAAGTATGAGTTTCATGCGTGGAATTGGTAGATAACTTTTCCAACTGAGTTGACATTTCTGAAAGATGGGCCTCCAAGAATGGGCTCACTCTAGTGTATAGACTTTGAACTTCCTCTATGCACAATGCCACCTTGAAAGACTCACATGGGTCTGTGAATGTCATATGTTATAACACCTTGTGAAATGATGTCAACAATCCTCCCACAAACCAATGTACATGTTGGCTCTAATGGATGTGTAGACATAAAAAATTTGTATCCCTCGACTTATATGCACTCATGATCGAAAATGCCACATTTACGACATTATGCCCTCTAAATCATCTTTAGTTAATTAATTAATCACACACCCCTCACATCTAAATTATTTAATTAGTTTAATTAATAAAAATAATTCCCCCTTACACCTTGTTATGTTAACTAAGACACCTCACTATGACACCTCATTAACCACCTAACTACCTATAAAACCACCTTCCTAAAAATCACTAACTTACTTCTAACTAACTAACCTTCCAAAAATGCTAACTAACTAAATATTTCCAAAAAAAAGACTAACTTCGCTTATCCTAACAAAATTTGTTTGTGATTTTTTACCCACTCCACCACCTTAACAACTTTAAAGTTATCATATCTTATTCAAAATGGAAGAAAATCACTTGTTTTGTTAACAAAACTAAGATCTTCCGCAATCACCGATGATTTTCCCGATTTTTGGTGATTTATAAATATGAGAATTCACACATCCTTTCCACAAAGGATTCTCATGCTTTAAAGGTGAATTATACCTCATCTCTAACATATCAAACATCCAATCATTTTACATCAACTCTTTCCAATGGTACGCTACTCAAAGGATGTCAATTTCATCATTCATTCATCTTCTTCCGTCCGTTCACCAAGCCGGTTCATTACGCAAGGTAATTTGTATATGCTGATTATTTTAGGTATTGAATGAAGGTAACTCCAATTTAGGTATCATTTATATTGTTATAACTCTAATTCCATAACTTAATCAATTATTTAGCTCTATTTTTAGTGAACTTTTAAATTTAGTAATCCCTAGCAATTGGCCTAATCACCAATGATTCCTGCATTTTCTACTTTTTCTGCATACTCTAACTAAAATTTCTAACTTTATCTTGATATATGCTAATATTTTGTTTAGCATGATGTTTTTAGATGGAATTAAGTGATACTAATCTTCCCACTACTGATTCCTTCCCCATTGTTTTCCATCCACTCTACTGGGAGAAATATGAGATGCTCCACGATCTTGAAGTCTGCACAATCCAAGAAGCCCTCGTTGATCGTTTAGAGGCTATTGTTTCCTCCACTCAGCATATATGAGAAGCTACAAATGCTTTTTTGGATTCATATGACAAATCTTTGAGACTTCAAGAGGACTTTGTTTTGTATGAGCGTTACTACGAGACCGAAATGGATCTCTTAGATGAGGACTACCGCACCACTTCAGAGTTTGACACCTATAGTCACATCAACATATCCAGTACTGACACAACATTTTCTCATCTTTATGACACCCAGGAGAAGGATTATGAATTATTTTCTAAGGACTACATCTCCATCCTTGATTCTAACCTTACTGAGGAAGAGGAAGTTGTAGCATCTAATGTGTTTGAAAAACTCTACACATAACATGAGTTTGAATTATGGATTTAAATTGTGACTAATATTAGCTATATATAAATCTAATCTAAATAAGTGATAGTCACATTTTATCTTATTATCTTGTAGAAAAGTAACATTAATAAAAGAATGAGTGTTTTTTGAAAAGTAACATTGTTTTGTCTAAAACATGATTTGTAGGCTTGTTTACAGGTAAACATACACAATCAACATCATGGATTTGTTAGAAACCCCACCATATTGAGGTCAAGCTTGGTTGTTACCCATTAAAACAATCAAGAAACCAAAGGTAAAAACCATGCTAGACATTCTGGCATGCTCAATGACTCCTTGAATCCTTGTTAATTTCCTCATTTTATCATTAATTTAGTTACCATTTTCACTGACTGTCGATTGCTAATGATTGGCTTAATTTCCTATGATTGGCTTAATCATCCATGATTGTCCTAATCACTACTAATGTATTTGTTTTGTTTTTTTTTCTAACATCTCATTATCACTTGTAGTGTCTTGTTTTCTGATTCTTGTTACTTTTAATCTTATTGTAGGCCTTTTTCTCTAGAAACTGTACTTTCGGGCTTTGCTAAGAAAATATTAATTTTAAATTTAAAAACAGGAGCATGCTCATGGTAAGTTCTAAAGCCCTCCATTTAACTTCCTGTTTTGCATTCTTGTCTATCTATCTTCATCAAAACTAACGTTTCATTTCAAAATCTTAAAATAAACAATTACATTCTTCTTGCTTCACATAATCTAATTAGGAGGTAAAATTGGTTGCATCCACTTACTCCTCCCTCACACACAACCAAATCACTATCAAATTCTAAAATGCATTTAAACATTTCCCACCCAAGTGAAAATAATTGGCATTTCATCACCCAACAGGGAATTTGACTCGATGTTTTGACTGAGTATAATCTCCTATCTGTTAGTATATATTGGCTCAACACCCGGCTCCCTTATCGCAGTGGGACCATGAAGTGAGGAGGTATGCCCCAATACCATGCATGTACTAACAACATTACATAGTTGGGACTCACGTACCTTTGGATATATCAAGGAATCCACCCTTAAACACACCTGAAACCATCCCTAGATGACCACATCATAAGACCCTTGTTAGCCATCTTACACATTTCATTTTTTTTGTAACTAATCAAGATAACTATAAAATCACTCTCTAATTGTTCTTACTTGCTATTTGTAAAACAACACATCCACTTGTTTTCCTTTCTTTTCAGGGTTTTTCTGTGTGTTTTCTTATTATGGTGCTTACTAAACAACAAGCCCATAATTAAATCCTGGAAAACATGTCCACCCCACCTACATATCAACAAAATCTCTCATTTTGCACTTCAACACCTTCTACCCTAATGCAAAAACTTCTATACTATCAAATAAACACATCTAACCCATTTTCAGACACTCAAGAAACTTGGCATGAAGTAGGGGAGAATTAGAGCAATACAATAGGACCAAAACTCTAGCATTCCCCACATCATTATCATAGTCAAATCCTCCCTCCACCTGGATTGCAAGAAGAGAAATACTTCCTTTCTTCTAGTCCTCAAGCATCTGAACTCCCTTTCTACAATAGGGGAGAGTCCATTATTGAGGAAATGTTAGATTCAAATCCCATTTCCCTTAATGCTTATCTAGTAAAAAGAAACATTCAAATGTAACCATTCATGCCTCCATCCATCCAACACACCTACAATTCATCCTCTACCATTGTAGGCCTTATTGATCAAAATCAAGATCCTATGGTCCAATAGTTATATCCATACACTTCCAGTTAGTCTGAAACATAAAAAAATAGCCAACCTCAAGTATCTCTCACCTCTACAAATCCATTTGAAACTTTGAATGAACAATCTGCCATCAGCCAACCAGAGGCATATGAGGTTTCATCAGCTCTCATCTACAACCTTCACATGATCACATCACAAAACACCTATGCTTAGAAACCCACATCTTCCATAGGTCCTTCTTTAGGATCCACATTGCCTTTAAATAATGTCCCTAATTTTTCATCCACTCCTCCAGTCATCCTCACAAGTACAAACACCTCCTTTGAGTTCCATTCACCCCTTCTACATGATTATGTCTTCCCAACAAGTTACTACTCCCATCCAAAATATCATTATGTCCATCCCTACAACAACACCGCTAGTTAACACTGGTGTCATTGCTAGTACACATCATGTTTCACAATACATACCACAACCTTCATGACCATTGATCTCTACACCCTAGTGTATACCTCAACAAAACATCCCACTATACGGTATCCCACAACAAATTGTTCCACAATAGGAACCATCTTTCATCACTTTAGCTGTCTTCTCAAAAAACACCTACATATTCACAACCACTTATAGATGTATCGATTCCATTGTAATAATAATATTCAAGCCTCATAACCTATCACTTCACAGTAAGGATCCTCATCCCATCAGAACATTCCACAACACAACATCCTTATTCATTAAAACATTCCCCAACAAAATCAACAATACATGCCTCAAAAGTATGAATATCAAAAAAATATTCCATCATACCATGTCCTGTAGCAGAAAACCCCTATTAGCATAATCTCCCATACCAACATAACATCTCCCAACAGAACACTCCCTACTAAAAAAACATTCCGCAATAGTATCAAGTGTACTCACAACCCAATCATTCTTTTTATCAGCATAGCTCATCCCTACAACAATCAACACAAGATGATCCTCTTCAAGAATTTCTAAACCACATATCTATCCTATAAGCTACTTCATCAACATCCAAGAATGTTATCTCTTATGATAAGATTTGTAATGAGCCAATTCACCCTTCTATACAATACAAACCATATCCCCCTCATTGGGAGCTTCCAAAACTTATTAAGTTTTATAGAAAATAATATCCCCAACAACACATTCACACCTTTTGTCACACATGTTATCTAATATCCCATGATCAAGACCTCATGTTGAGGACCTTTCGCATGTCCCTTATCATTCCTACCTTAGAATGACATAAAAAAATTTCACAACACTCACTATTCTCTTTCACACAACTTGCATAATTGTTCTTTGACCACTTCTCCACAAACATAGTCTATAAAATCAATATTAATGATCTATATGACATTAGACAATTCGAATATGAATCCATTGGTGATTTTTTATCCCGTTAGAGGGCCAATACTAATCAATTATCCTTTACATTACTGTAGATAGAAACAATCAAAATTTAATTTCATGTTTGTGCTAAACACATTTCATCTACTCTGCAAATCCATTCATTCCAAACTTTTGATGAGGATTTTACCATGGCCCATAAGTTAGAATTGTGAGCCCTAGAAGATGGATGGGTAAAAATTTGTCCTAAGAAACCAAAAATGGAGTTCCCATCCAAGCCACCATCCAACTCAAATAATTCTAAATCAGCCACCAATGTCATTGTGGTCAAATCTGCTCCTAAGGAAAATCCAACCATCGAATGCTTTCATCAACAACACAATTATACACCCATAGAAAAAAATTATGGTTCAATTTTTGATAAATTTCTCACCTCTAATCTAATATCACTTCCACCCATTTGACCCATCGACATATCAGTTTTGAAACCCATTTTGTATCAAGATAATGACTTCTTTAAGTACCACAGGGTCAATGGTCATGACATCGAAAGGTTTCGTACATTATGCAATGTGCTTCAAGAATTGATTGACAAGGGTGACCTTCAGTTAGATAATCCAAACGCACCCCAAAATCAAGGCCTCGACATATTTAAGTAGCATTTTCTAAATCACCCCTCTTCCCATGAGAAACCACAAAAAAATGTTTTTCATACCTTTAATACAATAACTAAAGGTGATCCTGTTCCTTTGACCACTTCATCATCCAATGAAACAAAATATACAAGATCAACACTAGCACTCAATCAGTTTGAAACCATGAACATAGAAACCTCCCCTATTGAATGCATTGCTTAAATTATCCCTATGTCTCCATCATCTACACCTATAGAGTCTATGCCAAAATCTTACAAGCTTGAAACTACCTAACCACTACTTTCTTTTGAAGACATACCCACATCCTCGCCAGATTTTTTTGATCAAGTCCATACCCTTACCCTCTGACATGGCTACACCAGCTATTGCACCTAGATTTGCAAATATAACTATAGTACCACTTGAAACATTCTTAGCATAATTGTCCCTTCCTATGCCAACCATAGGACATTTCCATCCCCAATCTGTGAAAGTAAATGATCCAAAATCTACAAATCATTTAGACCACACCATCCAAACTTCTTCTTCTTCACTAGCATCGACTTCAAAAAATACACCTAGTTCATCTAAAGTATCAAGAGGACCTAATAAACAAGGCATCATTCAAGTCTTTAGAAGTCCTTATTATGATGAAACTTATCATTTCAATGGTCCTCCTTTCCATCCTTCATTTCATCTAAGAGGCATACCCACTTTCGGAAATCCTCTTGTCCTATCAGACCTAAGACCTATGAGACTTCCTGAATTAAGAATCACTCAAGATCCTAAAACCATCCTTATCTCCCCCAGGATATGGATCCTTTACAAGAATATTCTTTTATTATACTGGTTAATCACCCTATCATTACAGGGGTAAAACCCGTACATCATACCCCCACTATGATTTTATATTTCACAGCTGTTACCCCATATTGGGCATCCAATTATAATCCTCACCCTCCACCTCCATACAACCTAACCATCCTCAACATTCATCGCATCCACTTGTTGCAACAAATAAAAATCCTCCACATCCACCAATTAAAAAACCTATTGCCAAACAACCTGCTTCACCTCCTCCTAAATAGTGAATTCCTGGCTACATTCAAACCTAAATGATGTTATGCCACCATTTTGGATAACCTATTACACGAAGTGCTCATCAAGTTACCACCTCCTAAGACATCAAATCACCATGGGTAGAATCCTTCCTGGTATGACTTTGCTACTTTCTATGATTACCATAGGACACAAGGCCATACCATAGAGGATGGTAGAGCCTTTCATAAAAAAGTTCAAAAGATTGACAATTCTCTCTTGCTTCTTTCTCACGTAACATCAACATCAACCTCAATACCTGTAGAAGAATCTACACCTAAAGAATCTAACCATCAAGTCAATGTTATCCATGTCACCACACATTTGCAAAATTACGAAAAAGAGCCTTATGGGTCTAGGGAAGATAGAGACTTTGTTTCCATACCTTCACCTCCAAAATTATCGACACCATCTGATAATCCTAGGTTCTCCATTTCATTGTCTCCTCAAGAGCCTAATCAAATAGTGTTATCCAAAGGAAGAGTCTCAATACAAGAAGATACGTCTCCACTCACCATGTTGAAGAAAGTAACTTGTAAACAACTATACCAATCCCTCCTTAGGATGTCACTTTATGAACTTATGCAGAACTCACCAAATCAAAAATAGGAAATGTTAGAAGCCCGCCAATCCATTACTATCCTAGCCAATGATCCAACCCCTTTCACAAAAATTTTAGGTTCCCTACAAGAATCTACCACCATCTCATTTGAGCCATATAAAATTACCTCTCTTAGACTAGAGGATCATGACCTACCACTTTTCATCACTGCTTAAATCAATGACATATCCATCAAGAGGGTCATGATTGATAGTGGTGTCACCATCAACATCATATCATCCCTTTCCTTTGATCAACTCAAACTACCCAACACTTTTATCACTCAGACTCCAGTTCTGTTACGCTCTTTCAATGACACTATCACACCTACTATAGGCATAATTATACTTCTGCTTCAGGTCAGTGTTAAAACTCTACCCGAACTCTTCTACATTATAGAAGGAGATTTTTAGTACAACATGTTACTAGGATGCCCCTAGATACAGACCATTTGATGTGTTCCTTCCACACTTCATCATTGTCTCAAGTATGAACATAAATGTTAGACGCTCACTATCCCTACTGATCTAAATCCATTCGCTGACTGTTATATGATGTATTACCCAAATGACGTTATTGTACCTACATCCATTCTTGAATCATTTGATCAAGCATATAACAACAACTCTATCCTCTCTTCCAAATTACTATAATATTATTCTCTTGGTGAAGCCATGATGCACCTCATGCTTGGGGGATATCACCTCCTTATACTCAACTCTATCCCTTCACAAAAAAATATGGTCATTCTGATAAACAATCCATGTACGAACCTAACATAGGAGATATTATCTCTTGTAGTCATGCTTATCTCAAAACCAATATTTTATATGGGGGACGTGACCATCCACCATCTCACATTATCAATCCACATCATACCATGCCTTTGACATTGGATTTTAAATCCCTTGATAATCTAAAAGTATCTCCATCGTTGTGCATGGAATGGCTTTGGTCTTGGGAATTATGAACAAGGGATCCATGATCAGCCATTTCTACATTCCCTTAAACCTCATGAGAAAGTTGGTCTAGGTTATAAGAACAACATTCATGTAGCTTGTGAAGCCAATACATCTAAAAAAACTACCTTCATAATTATTTTGAAACCAAAATCACCACCCATAAACCATCAAGGTTCCATAAACATAGATGAAGGCATATCTATTACACATAACTTTTTTTAATCAATGATATATCTTTAAGACCACTCACATATCAATCCAACCACTCTGCTAAATCTCTAATGCTTGTTCATACAGAAATGGTTGATGAAGACTTACCAACCATAGACATCCTTCAATGTTAGGATGACCAAGATATCCTATCTCATATGGGAGTTAAAGATCTTTACCTTCAAAAATCCCTACCACCCGAAACAACTACTCTTCTTAATGAATCCAAACTCGATATTAACTTAGGAACACTTTAGGACCCATGCATAGTTAAGGTCAACTAATCCCTAGATCCACAAGAATTGAATGATTTTACCACATTCCAAAAAAAAATGTCAAGCCTTTGCCTAGTCATATAATGATATTCTTGGGATTGATCCCAACATTGTCATACACAACATTGTCACATATCCTAATGCTAAACCGTTAAAAAAAATCTCTGTAAGATGCAACCACATATGGATTTCATTGTCAAGGAATAATTTCAGCACATTTTATACACCAATTTTATTATACCCATTCACTATCCAGAATGGGTGTCCAACATCATCCTAGTAACTAAATATTTAGCCAAATTTTGTAACTACACAGACTTTAGGGATCTCAATCTTGCTTGTCCAAAAGATGATTTCCCTCTGCCAAACATAGATCAACTCGTAGACCTAACAGACGACCATGAAATGCTTTCCCTCAAGGATGTATTTGCTAGCTATAATAAAATTCTTATCACCCATGACAATCAACCCAAAACCACCTTTATAAACCCTTATGGAACATTTTCCTACCGCTTCATGACATTCGGTCTCAAAAATGTGGGGGCAACATACCAACACATGATGACGTATATTTTCCATGATCTCATTCATAAGCTTGTTAAATATTACATTGACGATCTCCTTGGTAAGTCTAAATCATGGAAGGATCATGTCAATGTTCTTGAATCAATCCTCAACCATCTCATCTAATTCTATCTCCACTTGAATCCTACAAAATGTGTTTTTGGTTTCCTCACTGGAAATTTTTTAGGATTTATCATATCTCTTCATGGAATTGAAGTTGATCTGACAAAATTCAGAGAAATCATTGAAAAACCTCTACCCTATAATCTCAAAAGACTACACAGTTTGTAAGGAAAATATCATCCATACAATGTTTCATATCACATATTTCTGACCACTATAAACCATTTCATCATCTACTTCGCAAAGACATAGTATTTCATTTGGATTCTGACAGCAAGAAAGACTTCGACAAAATCTAACAAAATCTGTTATCACCATGTGTACTTACACTAATTCATGATGGGGAACCATTTTATCTCTACATCTCTACCTCTAAGCATTCCCTAGGAACCATGCTCACTCACTGTGATAATCAAGGTCATGAACAGGTAGTGTACTAAATTAGTCACACCCTCCATGAATACGAAACACGCTACTCAGAAGTTGAAAAATTGTGTTGTGAATAGTACTTCACTACTTCCAAACTCTGACATTATCTCCTTAACCAAAATACATACGTTGTCACCATTTTTAATCCACTTAAGGCCATGCATGTTAAAACCTACCACAATGACCACATAACTCAATGTTTGGTGCTTATGACTGAATTTGATCTTGAAATCATACAACAAAAGTATATTAAAGGTCATGCCATTTTTTATCAACTCACTTAGGAACCTCTTCTAGATAATCAACCACCCCTTGAATAATTTTGTCAGGCCTCAAAGTATTGACTAATTCCCCAAGGGTGCATGCACACGTGAGACCAATATGAAGAAGGGAGCGCAAGGAAAAGTGTGCACGAAAAGGGTTTTAGAATGGTTTTGTAGAACCCATGGCACATGAGCAAGATGAAAAAAGGGTCTCAATACTTAGCAATATTTGGCATTCTAAGAAGCACGCAAGGAAAGTGTGACCCAACCAAGCATGTAGAGTAGATAAGGTGTCATCCTGGTGACTTGGTGACCAAGAAAGGAATATTCCATGTGATGGAAGGATCCAAAAGGACATTATTGTAGAGAGTGGAGAGCCCAGATGAGAATAAGCATGCTCCATTAGAGGACCACCTTGACACTTGGCGACCGATCTACTACTTCAGGAAGGCATGGTGGTGGGTGATAAACCTATATATAGAGATGCTCGGGTAGAGGAAAAGAGAGACTTGGGCATTGAAACTAGAGAGACTACTCTTGAAAAAGAGGCATCATCATAGAAAGGATGAAAGGTGAAGCTCTGCAGAAATAATAAGAGGTTCCAGAGGGCTAGGGTTACCATTAGAGTATCATAGTAATATGGCATATCTCAAGGGATAGGTCTGTGACAATTCTTGTAATATGGGAAGCATAGTGAGGACTTCTGATGCATAAGTGTTATCTACATTGATGCATTAGTCTGTTATGACCCTGATGAATGTAATGTGGTTACTGAACTATGATCAATATGAATATATGGTTATGTCCTAAATACATATTGTTTATGGGTGTAAACCCTAGTGCATTTTCTTTATATTATGAATCAGATCTGCTATTTGTATGATGTTTCTCTTGTTATCTGAATGGGTGTATTGATATAATAACTCATCCTAGGCTCTCAGAATGAATGCATGGCCCTTTACCTTTTTGCATCCAAGTTTCTGTCCATAAGAAATGTATTCTCACATAACTCACATAAAGGAGGGGCTTGGCACCCGTGCGTGCCTCGGGTGAGTGCCCAATGCCCATTGGGTGATAGGTCAGCATGCATGGGATTATAAGGTTATTCTAAGGACATAAAAATGACTACATCTTGGTTCCATTTCTCGGGACCTCTTTTCAAATTTGTGAGAAATGGCTACATCTTGGTCCCTTTAACGCGTGATGACAGAGCGCTTGACCCTGGAAAGTGTCGAAGCATGGTTTAAGAGCATAGAGGACGAGTTTACTCAAATATTTAGTACTGGACCTAAGTTTGATGCATGCAGATGGGTAGAAGAGCACTTGTATCATGAGTTATATGAAACTTTCTTTTGTTGTTTTTTAGTAGAATTATATGAATGGATTTTAGTATATGCATCCAGATCGAGATGGTACTATAGATTGCGTGTGGACCATAGATGATTACCAGAGGCTGCAGGACATGGATCTAGCTTGGATGCATGCTATTGATCACTGGTGGAAAGGAATCCTGACCAGTTATACTCTAAAATAATCCATTTCTATGTATTGTTGTTCAAAGATTGTTGAGTTTGAGTTCCTAAGAGAACCTAGAGGATCATTCTTACAAGCTATCTATTGTCTATGAAGATCTTGACCATTACATTAAGTTTGGAGGTATTCCCTATGGCCAGCTAAACTTCTCTGAGTGTTGGGTGAGGAAGCTAGGGTGGAGGAAGATGGAAGACATTGTGGCTGAAAAGGAGAGGGAAGAGAGACAACTCAAGTATGGTGAAGCTCGTGAAAGGGAAATGGCTAGACAACATGAGGTTGTAGGAGTGATGGATTTATGGAGACATATGTTACAGGAAGGAGTTGAGGTTCATGCAGAGGACATGGAACTGAGTAGTCTATGTTACCCCATCTCGGCAAGTGTTGGATAGAGACCCCTTCAGCTTCTGATGAGAGTTCGTCGAGTGAAGAAAGGAGAGCCATCGGCGTGCATCTGAACCCACCTAGTGACCAACCCCTAGGTGCTTAGTTTTCCAGATTAAGAGATAAGCATTACTAACCTAGTTAGTATCGGAAGAAGTAACTGATCTATGCCTAGGAGATATAACTTCTTGTTTGGGACATCTATGGTTGTACAAACCATTCTTGTGTTTGGAGGAATTTTTGGGCAAGGTGCAAGTACACAAAGTTTGGGTATCACAAGTGGTGTGGGACACACGTCTGGCAGCAGGGAAATATCACAAACCATCAGTGCGTAGTTCAGTGGGACATTGGGAACACTAGGCACGACCACTTCAAGCCCTTTGTCAGCTATAGGAAGTGGATCTGGTGGTGTAGGAGCCAGAGGACTTAGTGGGCCTAGCGGATCTGGAGGATCTGGTGGGTCAGGAGGGAACAAGACCTGGTGGGTCTATGTGGGTCTAGTGGTGGAGGAAACACTGGAGGAAACCAAGGTTCTAGGTCAGGAGGGCAAGGGCCTCAGCCACCTCTAAAGTATTTTTCGAGATGTCGTTGCACCTACTAGACTACAGAGGTATTGAGGATGCTGCAGAGCATGTGCACAAGTGTGAATTGCTATGGCTTGCGAAGGGGATCACTACCCCGGAGCGGAAGGCGAGTCAATTTGTAACAACATTACAGGGGCATGCACATAGTTGGTACCAGAAGTATGACCCCCATCAAACGGTGGTAGATTACATTACACTGAAAAATTCACCTAGCAGAGTTCCATATCCCTGAGTTCAAGTAAAAGAGTATCAATGCTCTGAAATAAATCCAACAAGGAATGGCAGAGAGTGTGTGGGAATATGAAACATGGT
This sequence comes from Taxus chinensis, assembly GCA_019776745.2. NCBI lineage: Eukaryota > Viridiplantae > Streptophyta > Pinopsida > Cupressales > Taxaceae > Taxus > Taxus chinensis. The sequence goes on along the minus strand of CM034157.1, from coordinate 277,926,877 downwards.
TAAAGACTCTCTTTTCAAAACTATCCTATGACATTCACCCCTCTTAGCATGTTTAGTGGTTTGTTGGAGGATTGATAACACCATTTAGAAGGGCACTGTCACACAAGACTTTCACAGACCCACGCGAGGCCTTGGAGGCTGTCCTACACACTGAGGCTATTAGAAGTGTAGATATTGGTGTTAGCCCTTTCCTTGAGGCTCAAATTGTTGTAATGGAAAAGCAGTTGGAGAAGCTATCTGCGAACTCAGTGCATGAGACTTGTAGTGGTCTATGGTGCATAAATTGTGAGATAGAGGGGCATATAAAGGATAGTTTCCTCTGAAGGTTGGTACATGCCATGATGATGGACTGTGAAATTTTCCATGGGGATCATGATGCAAGTAGATGTCCACTACTGCAACATGCGATCCATAAGAATGTGTCTTGCTATTACAAGATTTGTACCTCTATGACCCATGACACCAAGGATTGTAGGCTGATTGACCAGATTCATGATGCCATTGATCTCGGTGTGTGCTAGACTAGCCTTGCAAGCAATTCCAAGGATGATGATCACCGCTATGAAGGGAACGTGCAGATGGAGGAGCACATGGAAGAGGTTTCCACGGAGGATTTCATGGTCACAGTAACCTCGTAGGAGGGAGAAGTGAGTTCCCACGTGGAACCTGTTATAACTGTGGGTCGAAAAAACATTATAAACGTGAGTGTCCTGATCTGTTGCAATGCTCATGGTGTCGAAAGAAACATAAGTACCAGGAGTGCCCTAAGCTATTTGAGCACATGAGCCAGTAACACCAAAAGAGAAAAGGGCACTGGGATGGTAAGCATAAAGAAGGATCGACCCATAGTGGATGCCAAGAGTGGCATGTGAGTCAGGATTAGAACCTATACTGGTGATGATACGCAGTGGAGGTTGCACATGCTAGGGAGATACCAAGGCAAAGAACACTAGTTATGAGAGAAGAAGTGGTACATGGAAAGTATCTCAACCCTTCTCATCAGAAAGAGGTATATCAAGAGACTATGGATGTGATTCAGAGTTTACAAGGAGAGATCCAATGTCTGAAGGAGTAGTCAAGGTAGTTGGAACAAAGGAAGAATGTTGAGGCTCCACAAAAGGATCTAGATGAGGTCATGGAAGTATGCAAGATGTTAAGGAAAGATAATATCATTCCCTTGCTAGGAGAATGGTTATGGGAGAAGGTACCACACACTGGAGGAGAGCGTAAGAGGCAAGTGTTGCATGCTAATCTTCCTCCCCATAGCCTTGACTATGACAAAGAGATAACCTTGAATGTTGTTGTAGATGGATGGCTTCTGAGCAATATTTTGATTGACACGGGCACAGAGGTCAATGTTCTCACCTTGGATGCATGACATCAAATGGGAAGGCCCACACTACAGCCATCCTCAAATGTGTTGTATATGGAAAAAAAGACAAAAGAAATGCCCATTGGTGTCTTGAAGGATGTAGTTATCACTATTCAAGGGGCCAAGTTCACTGGGGACTTCGAGGTCTTGGTGCTAGCCGAGGCAGATAACTTTCCAGCATTACTTGGGTGCCCCTGGTGTTACAAAAAAAATGTTGACCTATGGTTTAACAAGGGGTATATCAGTTTCAAGAACAAGGAAGAATGGTTTATCATCCCTTTAATGGATGGGAAGTTAGCACCCTATACTGAGCCCTTGGGAGAAGAATTCCTTGACAGAATCTATGTGCACTCTATTAGAGACCATGAAGTAATTCATCCTATAGAAGAAATTATCTAGTTTGAAGATGCTCAGTCAATGAGTGATACAACCAGCATATCATGTGACAATTGGGCACATGGGACCTATGAGTTAATTGGGTGACAATTAAGAGGATCTGTAACAAGGGTGACAAAGGCATGCTCAGTCAAGCACCTAGGAAGGAAGAAGCTACCAAGTTACTCTGGAGGAGCAAGCCCTGATGATTTCTTGCAAGAGATGGAGGCTCAGTGGAGAAATGAGGACAAAAGGAGAAGTATGCTCAGTTATAACTTGCTCAGGACTGCAGCACGTTGGTGGGAAACACATCGTGAGAGTCTTCTAGAGTGGTGCGAGGTAAGAGTTCACATTCTCTGTTAGGTTCTGCAGAAGCAACACATGCCCACTGTTATCCAAGACTACCATGGAAAAGAACCCACTCTTCCCATATCTAAGCATGTGAGAAGGCCTAGATGGAAGGAACAAAAGCTTTACCACCTTTGCTATGGGTGCATAAGTTGTATTCCACCTTACAAGGTTGTGCATGTGCATGGTACATTCACTCAGAGATGCCATCAGACAGGGAATTGGCAAGAGTTGGTGGCTGATCTCATTCAAGCGTTCGAGTATCAAAGTACAAAGCCATCAGTGGAAAAGGCATTACAGGTGGTCAAGCACCTTACAATGGGAGATAGTGCTATGACAGAAGATAGGGTACTGGAGTTATTGGGTGAACCTAGTTTGGAGACACATTTTGATGACGATGAATTTGAAGAGATACAACTTGAGCGTGTATGCATTGAAAAAGAAAAAAGGAAAAATGGTCTATGTGATAGATGGAGAAGAAATGGAGAGTCTAGATGTTAACCATTCTGTAGGTACGTGTGAAGTCATGGATAACACTTGATGAGCGAGTGCGTGCCTACCATGAGCCCTTGAAGACAAAGAAGGTTAACATTGGTTCTGAGGTAGAACCTAAGGAAGCTATCATTGGGGATTATTGGTCAGAGAAAGAGGTTTCTAAGATCATTGACCTTTTGCATGAGTTTTAGGATTTGTTCCCACGTGGGTACCATGAGCTCAAAGGCATTCACCACTCCTTGGGGGAAATGTGGATCAAGTTGAAGGAAGGTGCACACCTGATTCAAAAGAGACCATATCAGATGAATCCAAACTTGCGCGTATGGGTCAAGGAGGAGATAGACAAGATGATAGCATCAGGCATCATTGAGGCTATGGAGGAATCAGAATGGGTGAGTCCAATGGTCATAAGCATTAAGAAGGATGAAGGATAAGGATCTGTGTTGATTACAGGGACTTGAATGCAGTGTGTGTCATTGACCCTTTTCCAACCCCCTTCACTAAAGAAATTTTGGAAGGAGTAGCCAGGGGTGAGGTCTATTCTTTTACGGATGGGTTCTCAGGGTACCACCAAGTTAGAATTGCAAAGGAAGACTAGGAGAAGACAAATTTTGCCACTGAATGGGGAATTTTTTCCTACACGGTCATGCCTTTTGGGCTGAAGAATGCACCTATTGTGTTCTCACACATCATGGTACAAGCCTTCCAGGACTTCATCCATAAATTTCTTCAGGTCTACCTGGATGACTGGACTATGTATGGGCTAGTAAAAGACCATTGTGACAATTTGAGGCTGATGTTTGAGAGATGTCGGTAGTTGAGGATATCCCTCAACATTAAGAAATGTGTCTTTGCTACTCCATTTGGAACCCTGTTAGGGCATATTATATGTAAGGAAGGCTTGTTGGTGGATCCCGCCAAGGTTGTAGTTATTGTGAGATTGGGGGAGCCTACCAATCAGAGTGTTGTGTGTGGATTCCTTGGGCATACGGGGTACTACAAGAAGTTTATTAAGGGGTATGCCAAGATCACCATGCCCTTGGAAAAATTACTTAAACATAAGAGTGCCTTTCACTGGGGAGAGGCACAATAGAAGGCATTTGACACATTGAAGGATAGGCTTGTCACTACACCCATATTATGACTTTCCCTCTTGGGATAAGCCCTTCCATGTGCATGTTGATGCCTTGGGGACAACCATTGGAGTAGTACTAGCACAACCTAGTGAGGGGATTATTGATCACCCTTTGTGTTTTGCTAGTAGGAAGTTGACACCAGCAGAACAAAATTACACAACTACTGAGCACGAGGCATTGTCAATGATCTATGCACTTCATATGTTCAGGAAGTATCTACTGGAAACACCATTTATATTCTACATAGATCACATGGCATTGAAATATTTGGTAAATAAGCCCATTTTGCAAGGGCACATATGTCATTGGGTCCTGTTGTTTCAAGAATTCAAGTTTTTCAATTGTGGTAAAACCCAGAAAGAGTAACTCTGGACCTGATCACTTATCAAGAATTGACTTAGGGGAGGATGTGCAGAGCATTGAGAATACTGTGCCAGATGTAAAACTATTTAGGTTACAATGTGAACCCTCTGACTTGGAGGATATTGCAGTGTTTCTTAAAATGGGTGTGGCACCAGAAGGAATGAAGGCTTTGGAGAGGAAGTAGTTGGCTATACGTGTCATGCCCTACATGTTGATTAGTGGAGATTTGTACAAGTTAGGACGTGATGAGGTTCTGTGCTGATGCATGTTAGAACATGAGCGCATTGCAATTATGGAGGAAGCACATGGTGGGATTGTAGGAGGACACTATGTAGGGAATGCCACTGCATGGAAGATTCTAATGGTAGGGATTTGGTGGGAAAGTATCTACCAGGATTGTATTGAGTTTTGCAAGGCCTGTGACCATTTCCAGCACCTTGGAAAACCTGGAAGGAGGGATGAAATGCCCTTGCGACCAATAGCCACTGCTGAACCATTTGAAAAATGGGCAATTGACTTTGTAGGACCAATTTCACCTACCATGCAAAGGACTGGCTCACATTACATCATCACTTGCACTTATTACTTGACAAGATGGGTAGAGGTAGTGCCTACAAAGGATTGCACAACATCGACAATAGCAATGAGATTCTTATGGGAAAACATAATCAACAGATATGGATGTCCATTGAGTTTAACTAGTGATAGGGGAACACATTTTCTAAATGAAATGGTCAGGATCTTATTGGCAGAGTTTATGGTGGCCCATCACAAGACTACCCCTTATCACCCTCAAGAAAATGGAACAACTGAGGCATTTAACAAGATACTAAGTCACACATTGACCAAAATTTGTGATGTTGGAAGACAAGACTGGGATGACAAGGTATCAACCGTTCTATGGGCATACAAGACAACCTACAAGAGACTGAACAAAGCCACACCATTTTAGTTAGTGTTTGGCATAGAGGCTATTTTTCTAGTTGAATTCATATTACCATCGCTGCATATAGCACGCACAGGAGGATTGGCTGATGAGAAAGCACTCAAGGAAAGGATTGACAAGTTAATGTAGTTAGATGAAAGGTGATCACTTGCTAGATGGAGTCAGAAGACTGAAAAGGCCAGAAAAAAGGCATGACATGATCATCATATCAAGAATAAGTAGTTTGAGGTTGGGTAGATGGTTTTTTTGTATGATTCCAAGTTTCTGTGCCATCCAGGGAAGTTGAAAGTCCATTGGTTGGGCCCATACATCATCTTGTACATCCTTGAGTCAGGTGCATGCCAGTTACAAGCACTTGATGGGATGAAATTACCTGGCCATTTCAATGGGAGTAGGCTAAAGCCCTACTATAAATAAACCTTCCTTGTGTTTGTAAATAAGGCAGTATTTCCAGTTAGCTTAGGATTTCTCTTTATGCTTTCCCTTTCCTTTTGTTTCCCTTTCTCGTTGTTTGTTCTCTTCTATTTATGTTGTTTTGTGCCTTGTGCATTGGTAACCACTTATTACTTTCAAAAGGTTGTGTATGCACAGAGGACCACACATCTGATTTAGTGTGGGGTAGAGTAGTGCGAAGTGAAATACAAGATGGTAGTAAAAGTTGTATGGCCTGGATTGAAGGATTAAAGGTGTGAAAGATAGAAGAACGTGCATGTGGAAATGGTGGACAAGAATTTTTGGTGTCAAGATAGCTTAACAAAGACCACATACAAAGGATAAGAAGCACAAGAACAACATGAGGTAGGTGAGGGAAAAAATTAGGTCAAGGATAGAAGAAGTGCCTTCGGCGCTGCAGACACACGCATAAGATTCTTTAGTCGGTAAGGATTTTTACGTGCTAGAAGGTTGTAGAAGGTTTCATGCAGGATTGGGCACATGGGTAAGGGTGCTTAAGGTTGGATTTAGTGGAAAAATATGCATTTAATGCTGAGTAGATCGGTGGGTGGCATAACATTTATTTCTAGAGAAGAACAAAAAGCTATAAGTATGAAGTCAGGAACATTATTATTTTACTTTGCTATTACGAGATTGAAGAAGCTCTTGGAAACTAGGGCATCTGTGAAGAAATATTTGTGCAAAGGGAGAATCATAGAGATCTGAGTACGTGACTAGGCTGATCTGTGAACCAGAGTGGAAGGAGTACATGGGCATAGGGAAGAAATTTTCATAGGAGTACGCCATCTTGTGGAAGAATTTTTCCAGGTTAGGGTTCTACAACTAGGGCACAAAAGTAGAAGAATTGCTTCTTGAAGTTGAGACACAAGGTTGAGAAAAGTAAGGAATAGGAGAAATAAGAGTTTATATTTTAACCTGAAAAGTAAAATGACACCAAAGAAGGCAACCGCTTCACCAAATAAGAGCAAGGGTAAAGGAAAACAAAAACTACCACCACAAGTTTTAATGAGGAGTGGTATGTAGAGATGTAGTACCTAGATGGATTGTTGCTAGGGAAAGAATGGATATCCCATGTGAGGAAGATGGCCATGAGAAAATACAATCATTTCAAAAGCATCACAGAGAAAGAGATGGCATTGGAACTAGTCTGTCCTATGGATAAGAAGACACCAGAGGGAATGCCGATCTACAATGATGAGGTGAAGGTGAAGTTGGGAAAGGCCAGGTTGCTGCAACTTTATGAGTTTCCCTATTTTGGCAAGCCCGAGTGGTTATACCAATGGCTGATGTCACGTGTGCATGAGGACCACTTCTATTTTGTGGGCCACAAAATGCACATAACTCCCCAACTCATATCTAAGTTTACGGGCTTGGTTTGTAAGGGGGAATCCATAGATGATGACTTGGAAGATAAGGAAGCCATCAAGGAGATAGTGGAAGCCTATGGTTACAAAAATGGGTCATGCTACTTTAGCATCACAGATATCCCTGACCCTATAATGAGGATGGCCATGCACTTGGTTACCAAGATAAATGGTCAAGAGAGGTGGATGCAGGTAAATAAGGAATGGTTGAATGTATGCCATAAAATTTTAGAAGGAACCATCTACAACTTGTCTATCTATATTACAGAAGAGAACATAAGTAGTGCACACGAAGGGGATAAGATAATGTTTGCAGTGTCCTTCTCACCATTGTCTTCTCAAATATTGGAGTGCCTGATGGGCCAGAAAGTTCATATGGGAGTATCCAGATGAAGATCCCTCACCCACAAAAATATTTGAAAAGTATACTTGTGATACCATGACGGCCACCCACAAGGCACACCTAGAGAAATGGTACAAGTGAATGTGTGACGCATTCAGGGTAGAATGGAGAATACCCAAATAGTTTCCCATGCTAGTAGATGGAGAGGTTGAGTTTGCTATATACCAGCACTTCTGCATTGGCAGATTCACTCTGATAGATGGGACTGAAAGTCCATGGTGCAAACTGCCTTTCTCTTTCACCACATAGTATTTCCAAGTAGGGGTCAACCACTTCAAGGAAGCTAAAAGGCTAAGGTTCAACCTTAGATGAAGTGGACCAGGACCACCACGAGCTATGCATGAAGAAGCTCGTATACCCAAAGAAGCATGTGTATGTGGAGAAGTATGTCTCCCATGAAGTACAGATGATGAAACCCTTGATGCTGTCAATTTCCAGAAGGACCGCAGTGAGGGTGTATTTGTGCATCAGGCCTAAGTTTGAGAAGGGAACCTACTTGGAGAATGATGTCTCCATCCCTGAGGATCCCACTGGTAGGAAGAAGGCCATGCCAAAGAAGAGAGAAAGGGAAGAGACCCTGGAAAAAGAAGCACTGGAAAAGAAAGCACAAAGTGTGTAGACAACACAATATGTGGTCACCAGAGTCAGGCACCAAGCCAAGCACATATGCACATAGGAAGAAGTCTCCCATCAAGGAGAAGGAGAAGACACCTGAGGAAGAGGTGCCAGAAAAAGAAGAGTCACCTAGAAGGGAATCACCTGCTGAGGAAGAGGAAGAATCCCCAGCTAGGAAGAAACAAAAGGTAGTGGGGAAGGCAAACTCAGAGGAGACAGAGAGCTTGGAAGCCTACAGGAGGGTGAAAGATAATGATGAGGATGAAGAAGTTCAGAATCATCCCATGTATGATGTACATGATTCAAAGAAGAAGGAAATGAAGAGAATAATGGAGATGATGAGGATGCCCAAGGAAAAGGGGTTAGTGAGGAGGTGAACACTAAGGATTAGAGGACCCCCAGCCTCACCAAGGAGTAGATAGAAGAGGCCATAGAGAGAGAAGTAGCGGGCATAATCAAAACTTTAGTAGAGCAAGAGGTGGAGTGGAGCATGGATGAGATACTCAAGGAGATAGAAGACGAGAGCATAGGGAAGGAGTATGGGAGCATGGGTGGAGATCCCAACTTAGTGGTGAGATTTCTGAAGGTTGAGCATATAGGATGGAAGAACGTGGTAGTAGCACAAGGGTAGGGAATGGGTTATATCAATGATCCAAACAAAGTGCTATGCACGCTTCCAAAGCACTATGCCAATAGAACAACTCCTAGAGATGTCTTCATTTGATGAGGAAGGCACGTACCCTTAAACCAGGAAGATGCTATCTTGGGCATTTGAGTCCCACATTGATGAACCTGAGTTTGAAGTAAGCCAAGGGGTGCTGATGAAGATGCCAGAGGAAAAAGGGATAAACCCATTGGTAAATGCTCAACAATTATCTGATGAACAAGTCTGTAATGCACTCAACAAGGTTTCAGTGGAAGTTGAGGCAAGACTTTTCAGAAGGAATGACTGGGTGAGATTCCTAGAAGGGGAATTGGAGAAGAAAAAGGAGGAGCTCGTTGAAAAGAAAAATATCTAAAGCAAGAGGAACTAATCAGCGCACAGTTAAGGTGTGAACTAAAGGAGGAAAAGGCTAGGGTGTGTGAGGTATACAAAAAGGTAGAAATGATTACAGATGCTATTATCTTAAGGCATCCAGACCTAGCACCACCTGAGAAGAAGTATGAGTCAACCTTGCAATGCTTGGAAGACCTAACTCACATCCTCACCATGGAGAGGTAGCCTCTCACTTTGGAATCAACAGAAGAATTGTTAGTGCACCAGGAGAAAGAGGAGAAGATGAAGGTGGTGGAGATAGTCGCTTGGTACATTGAGCTTCTTGCCAATGTGAAGGATGTCACACAGATAACCGAAACTACTTATGACAATTGTGTGGACAGAGATAGAGTGGCAATAATTTTAGTTTCCACCCATGAAGCAGATCTCAAGGAGTTTTAGGAGAAGAATAAGGGAAATAAGGAAGAGTGGGATAAGATCCTAGCCAAGGTGGAGAAGAAGTCAGAAGCTATCGAGACCTTTAGGGCTCGATAAAAAACTAGCTAAAGGAGTTATATCCCCAGATCACCCATAGGATGGATGCGTTGGATGACCTTGGAAAACAACTGGAAGGGATTATTGATACAATGAGTGCTAAGGGGGATGAGCTAAAATTGGAAGAGGTGAGTGTCCTAGTAGGTGACCTCTATCAATAGGCAAGGGTGAAGTAGATTCCTGGGAGAAGATTGAGGTAGATATAAGAAAGGATTTCCCACTCCTCCTTCAACAATAAACATATTCTTCTTCTTTCCTCCATTCTTTAATTCTTCCATTCTTCATTCCTTCATTCTTTGTTCCAACTATTCAGAGTCCTTCCATTCTTTATTCTTTGAAGGAAGGATGTTTCTGAGGATGGAGAACAAGCTTAGTGTGGGGTGATGTTGGGCCTCAGAATATTGACTAAGTCCCCAAGGGCACGTGCGCATGCGGGACCAATATGAAGAAGGGCGTGAGGGGAAAAGTGTACAGGACAAGGGTTTTATAGAAATCATGATGCGTGCACAAGACAAAAAAAATTCTTAGGACTTAGCCATATTCGACATTCCAAGAAGCACACAAGGAAAGCATGACCCAACCAAGCATGCAGAGTGGATAAGGTGCCATCCTGATGACTTGGTGACCAAGAAAGGAATATTCCATGTGATGGAAGGATCTAGAAGGACATCATTGCAGAGAGTGGAGAGACAGGATAATAATAAGCATGCTCCATTAGAGGACCACCTTGACATTTGGTGATCAATCTACTACTTTAGGAAGGTATGGTGGTGGGTGGTAAACCTATATATAGAGATTCTCAGGTAGAGGAAAAGAGACTCGAGGCATTGAAAATAGAGAGACTACTCTTGAAAAAGGGCATCATCATAGAAAGGATGAAAGGAAAAGCTCTATAGAAATAATAGGAGGTTACAGAGGGATGGGGTTACCATTAGAGTATCATAGTAATATGGCATATCTCAAGGGATAGGTTTGTGACAATTCTTGTAATATGGAAGCATAGTGAGGACTTCTGATGCATAAGTATTATATGTATTGATGCATTAGTCTGTTATGACCCTGATGAATGTAATGTGGTTACTGAACTATGATCAATATGTATATATGGTTATGTTCCTAAATATATATTGTTCATGGGTGTAAACCCTAGTGCATTTTCTTTATATTATGAATCAGATATGTTATCTGTATGATGTTTATCTTGTTATTTGAATGAGTGTATTGATATAATAACTCATCTTAGGCTCTCAGAATGAATGCATGGCCCTTTACCTTTTTGCATCTAAGTTTCTATCCATAAGCAATGTATTCTCACAAAACTCAAATAAAGTAGGGGTTTGGTGCTCGCGCATGCCTCAGGTGAGCGCCTAGCACCCGCTAGGTGATAGGCCAGTGCGTATGGGATTAGAAGGTTATTCTAAGGGGAGAGTACCAATGTAAAATCAAAGTCCTTCAAAATTATAAGGGCATTTTTACTCTCTCCTTAGCGCATTCAGCCATTATATAATTCAAACCATATTTTGCATACATAATGGCTTCTCTAGGATCCCTTGTGCCCTTTGAAATGGAAAAATCAAAGGATAACACTAAAATGTATGTGGTGATTCAACACTTGGATCATCATTCACATCAAAATGAGATACCATCCATTTATGTCATTGAAAACAACACACCTAACCTTTAGTACACACAGATACATGATTACCTTTCTGAGTGGAAAATCCCATCAAATCTCTCACAATCTGCTAATAGATAATTTCTCAAATGTGTCACCCACTTTGTTATCATAGGTGGTATTCTTTACAAACGTAGTTTTGAAGGTGTACTATTATGGTGTCTTAAATCACATAAATCAACCAAGGCAATTAGAGAGGTCCACAATGGCATTTGTGGAGGCCATTTCAGTGGCAATGCCATCGCCAAACATATCATACGACTAGGATATTACTGGACCACTATCACCAAAGACTGTTGTGCATACATAAAAAAGTGTGTTAAGTGTTAACTTCATTCTGATCTCATCCATATCCCTTGTCAATCATTGCAACCTGCTTAGGACTTATGGATTTCCTCTCAATGGGGGTTAGATCTCATTGGTGAAATTAATCCAAAATCTTCTCAACAAAATCATTCAATCATCACTGCAATGAAATATTTTATGAAATGGGTTGAATTTATTCCTTTGACCTCAAAAAAGTATGGAACTATCATCAAGTTCATATATCATAACATCATATGGCGTTTTGGCATTCCACATAAGCTTATCATAGACAATGGAAAATCCTTAAAAACTAAGGAGGTTAAAAAGCTTTATGATACATTTAACATCAAACTAAGCTTCTCATCACCATATTACCCTCAAGAAAATGGACAATATGAGGCTTCCAACAAAACACTTAAAAAATTCCTCATGAAAATCATAAATGATACATGCAGGAATTAACATACTCAAATCCCATTTACTCTGTGGGCTTATTGAACTAGTATCTACACACCTATAAGAACTATGCATTATTCACTCATTTATGGCTCTAAAGTGATCATACCCATGGAAATTCAAATCCCATCACTCCATGTATCCTTAAAGGATTTCATTCTTGATGAAGAATATCACCAAAATCATCTTGCACAACTAGAATTGTTGGATGAAAATCATCTAACAGTCCTTGAACATCACCAAGTTTATCAACAACACATTAGTAGGGCATATAATATGCATGTCAAGGAATGTGACTTAAAAATAGGTGACCTAGTACTTAAAGAAAATAAAAATGTGACTAAATTAGCATGAAATAAATGTGGTAAGTTCACCCCCAATTGGATTGGTCCCTACATTATTACTCACAAATATGGGTTTGAAGTGAATCGTCTCACTTCTCTTGATGGAGAAACTAAACAAGAACCTCTAAATGCTTTGCACTTGTGGCCTTTCTACTGTTAAATGATTGATTATCATAACAATTTCAATAAGATCTCATCAAAATAACAACCTTCCATTTTATTAAGCTAAGAATCATTCCATTACCCTTTTTTCCTAACATCAATACATGGGGCATATGGATGTGTGCACCCTATACATCTATCCCCTCCTTAACAAACCATTTATTAGGGTGTATCTCTTAGCTCAAAATAAATCCAAAAACACATAAGAATGTTTCCTTATTAAAATAGACTGGTCCCTTGAAGGAGAGTTATTTGAACATCATATTGTTAAAAGTAAAGTAGACTGATCCCTTGAAGGACAACTACCATTTTTAAGTCATGGACCGATCCCTTAAAGGACAACCATTCAATCAAAATATAAGATGTAGAACATACCATCAAAGGATGGCTACCCATGAAAAAAGGTCTCCCATTTTGATCAGCCTCTATAAACATATCAAAATCAAAAAGCATCCTACAAAGCTTCCCACATCGATCAAAATTCCCATAGAAAACTTCCCGAACTGATCAATTTACTTCTCATAAAGATCTAGAGCATTGATTCCCTCTAAAATTGTTAAATATGAGAACCTTTCTTCCCCACAAAGACATGCATTCATATGGTCCTTTCATGCTTTTTATCAAAATTCCATCATGATCAGTACGAACTGTCCATTGATAGTCTCATTTAACATTTTGCAGGGATATAAGTGAAAGCATTATCAAAACCCATTACGCACATATTATTCAATTGGGGATTATTTCCAATTTTACTTAATTTTATTTAAATCACATTTTAATATGATATATTTTGGTTAGGTCACATTTCCTTAAGGATATTTGAACATTAAGACTCATAATCAAAAATAGTATCCAACACATATTACATAAAAAGAACATCATAAACATCATAGAAATCAAAATAATCATAATCATCATCATCAATCATCATCATAAAATCAAGTAACCATATCCCATCAAGGGATTCTCTAAGCCTATCAACACAATAACTAGAATCATCACCATCATATATATATATATATATATCAAAGTGCACTATCCATACAATCAAAATAATGCCATACATAGGAAAAAGGGCTTGTATGAGCCTACAATAAACCATAAAATCCATCTAACTAAGATCGGGATTACCCCCTACTACAGGACCACCACCATCGACTCCTTCTACACCATCATCTCCTCTCGGTAGTCTCTGATATGGGTACCCCACACTCACTGCACAATCACTTGGCCTAGATGCTACTGTGGTGCCCCCTTGGGAAACTATGTAGTCAACATATAAAGTGATGTCGGGGTAGTTCTTGATGATCATATTCACATAATAGTCCCTCTCCACTATCATAGCCTCATAATGGTACACAGAAATCATACCATAAGGTGTTGCAGATGCCCATCTCTATCTAACCAACTCTAATAGCTCCATGCCAAAAATAGAAGGTCCCATGATCCCCAAGGCCTTCTTACAAGTTCTCTTTAACTCTTGTACCTATCTCTATCAGAAGAGACCTATAAAAGCTATGCCTAGAGCCTGTCATGATATACTATCAAACCATCTCTCTCTCCAATAAAATTATCTCACAGTCCCACTAATTCATCTCACTCTCTATGAGTGGCATCTCTCTTTTCCTCCAGTATGGCCTTCTCGATCATCACTATAACAACATCTGGAGCTATAACAAGACCAGGATCATTCCTCTCCTCATCTTCCTCCTCATCTCCTCCCTCTGCTCGAGTCCACACTCGTCTAACTGATCAGGCCACCCTCTTCACTGCCCTCATCCTCTCAAAACTCCTCAATAAAAGGGATCACCAAGCAGCATAACCTGGCGTGACCCCCACATCATCAATCAACACCACCTCACCATCCTCATCCAAACCCATCAAACCTACTTGCTCAACAATGGGTGTTGGCCTTGTAAAAAATTCATGTGGGGTATCAGTATCCCCATCCTCCCACCTATACAAAACTAGCTCCTGAGGTATATCCATAATTGTGTCATCACCCGACTAAATTTTATCAATTCATCCTCTCCAGGCCTATGGCCCTAGACCCAAATATCCTGATGTAAATACAATAAATCCCTAGAAAAATCTGGCCAATCATGAAAACCTACATATGGCTTCTAAATCACATTGGAAACCTGTAGTCCAGATATCAAGTCTTTGTAACAGGTAGTCCCCTTTTCCTTCTTCTCTCTATCAAGATTCACACTTCATCTCATGAAGCATGGGTTCCTCATGTCAATAACACTAGGCAATCCAAATGGATGAGAAATGGCATTGTGTTTGTGGGACCAATATTGTAGTAAAAATCCAACATCAATCTGGTAACTTATGGGTCATACAAGCCCACATCTCTCTCATCTATGATAATAAGGTAAGATCCAACTTCAAAATAATATGGTGTTCCATCATCTCAGGAAATACCCCCATTATCATCCATAGGAATCTCCCACCTCCTAAATCTGGAAATGCAAAACATGAAATGCCCAACATCATCATAATCATATGTGGGCACCCTGCTGTCTCAAACTCATATAGGGCCTGATAATTAAAATCTCCCAAGGAGTATCTCACACCTTGGGCCTAATCTCTATATAATTTTAGAATGGTATCTCATATCTTTTCATCTAAAATACAATAGATAGGATCCCCCTAACTGGCATTCTAGTAATACGATGAAATCCTATAGGGTGATGGTCATCTCCCTTATAGGCTACTAAAAAGTATTGTGGAAGGATTCTACCTCTCTAACAATGCAAGTATCAAGTTGTGGTACCTATGAATTCACCTATAAAATCTCATCCCAATAAATCCCACAACCTCTAAATGGTCCCAGTCATGATCAGAGAAATCATCTCTGATCTCATCTAACATTAAGGGGATACAGTCTCAGATAGTCAACTGAGCATCCACCTATAAAATACACACACAAAAGCGAACATTAATAATGTCATTAAAATTTTGAAAAATAAACATTTAAAATTCCCTCATAAACATAAGACTAACAATAAAATATGTATAATAAAGCCTTAAAAATTCAACAAAGTTAAACACTTTTATCAAAAACCATATTTTCTCACTCAAAACACAAACTATTTAGGTTACAAGTGAATCATCGACGATTCACCTCAATTGAAAGTGATTGAAGGAATCACCAAATTTTTTTGTAAATCTTCCCTAGGGCATTCACACGCCCTGATGCAGCCCTAAATCCCTAAAAAACCCTAAATATCCCTAAAAAAATACAAAAAAACAAAACAAAAAAATAAATAATACCTACCTCTGCTAGGATGGGATTCTATTTGTGGCTTGAGGAGGCCATTTGACAATTTTTCACTCGCGAAACACATTTGTCTCCCACTCTAAAAAAATCATCGTCATATACAATGAAAATTTGATAAATAAACAATTCATTTGGGTATTTATACCCCCAATTTTCCAAGTGACCCAATCGCTAGTGATTGCGGCAATCGTCAACTATTTACCCAATCACCAAAAATTCCCTTATTTTAGGATTCTAGGCCTACATTACTCAAGAATATGTCATTATACCCTTTGCACAAGTGTGCCATGCACCCAAAAAGATCTTATCGCTCATGATCTTTTATTACAAAAACATAGTCACAACATCAAGACTTGTCATATGTCTATGGGAGACATGCCCTTTGGCCCCCATCACTTGGTTTTCCCACTCAACATCCTTACATGGTTAAGGTCATATGTCTATAGGTATCAAGACCTTTGGCCACCCTGTCAATTGATTCTCCATCATTTTTATTTGCACCTCCATAGTTGGAGCAAGCCTTTTCTAATACACAAGACATTGGTGATCACTGTATTGCACTATAGTAGACTCACCCATGTTGACACATTTTGTTTTCATCATTTTTATCTAGTGAATTGTCAAAAATCACTAGAAAAGGGGGAAAATGTGGACACCAAAAATTTTCATCCCTTGATTTAGACACACTCATGATCGAAAGCACCACATTTACGACATTATGCCTTCTTAAATCATCTTTAGTTAATTGATTAATTACACACCCCTCACATCTAAATTATTTAATTAATTTAATTAACTAAAATAATTACCCCTTACACCTCACCATGTTAACTAAAAAACCTCACTATGACACCTCATTAACCACCTAACCACCTCTAAAACCTCCTTCCTAAAAATCACTAACTTACTCCTAACTAGCTAACCGTCCAAAAATGCTAACTAACTAAATATTTCCAACAAAAGGCTAACTGCTCTTATCCTAAACAAATTTTTTCGTGCTATTTTACCTGATCCACCACCTTAACAAATTTGAAGTTATCATATCTTGTTTGAAATGGAAGAAAATCACTTGTTTTGTTAACTAAACTAAGATATTCCACAATCATCGGTGATTTGCCCAATCATCGGTGATCTATAAATATGAACATTCACACATCCTTTCCACAACTCATTCTCACACTTTACAAGTGAATTCTGACTCAGATCCAATGTATCAGACATCTAAACATTTTACATCAACTCTTTCCAACATTACGATACTCATTGGATGTCGAATTCATCGTAAAATCACTCACATTTCACCATTCATTCATCTTCTTTTATTTGTTCACCAAGCTAGTTCATTACGCAAAGTAATTTTTATATGTTGATTATTGTAGGTATTGAATGCAGGTAACTCCCATTTAGGTATTGTTTATATTGCTAGAGCTCTAATTCCATATCTTAATCAATTATTTAGCTTTATTTTTAGTGAACTGTTAAATTTAGTAGTAATCGCTAGCGACTAGCCTAATCACTAATGAATCTTGTGTTTTCTAATTTTTCATCATTTTCTACATAATCTGACTAAAATGTATAGCTTTATCTTGTTATCTGCTAATATTTTGTCTAGGATGATGTTTTCAGATGGCATTATGTGGTACTAACCTTCCCACTATTGATTCCTTCCCCATTGTTTTCCATCTACTTTAATGGTAGCAATATGAGTTAATCCACGATCTTGAACTCTATGTAATCCAAACAGATCCATTTGATCATTTAGAGGCTATCTTTTCCTCCACTTAATATATCTGAGCAGCTACAGACACTTTATAGGATGCATATGACAAAGCTTTGAGACTTCAAGAGGACCTTGTTCAGTACGAGTGTCGTTATGAGACCATTTTGGAGCTCTTAGAAGAGGACTACCGCACCACTTTAGAGTTTGACACCCACAATCACATCAACATATCTAGTATTGACACAATAGTTTTTCATATTTACGACACCCAGAAGGAGGATTATGAATTCTTTGTTGAGGACTACATCTTTGACCCCGATTCTGACCTTACTGAGGAAGAGGAAGAGATAGTTGACTCTATAACATCTAATGTGTCTAAAAACCTCTACATAAACCAGGATTTTGAATTATGGATTTAAATTGTGAATAATATTAACTATATATGTATCTAATCTAAATAAGTGATAGTCACATTTCTATCTTATTATCTTGTAGCACAATCATAAACATTAATAAAAGCATGATTTTTTTCTTAAAAGTAACAGTGTTTTGTCTAAATCATGATTTGTAGGCTTGTTTACAGGTAAAGAAGCTTTTATCTATTGTTTTAAATGGTGCACAAACATACACAATCAACATCACGGGTATGCTATAAACCCTGCCATATCAAGTTCAAGTTTGGTTGTTACCCCTTGAAACAATCAAGAAACGAAAGGTAAAAACCATGCTAGAGAAGATGTCATAAGAGAGTTTAGATAATAAAGTCTTAAACCTCACATCATATTCTCTAACACTTTCATATAAACCTTGATTTATATCCTTAAGTGCGTTGATGATAGACTCCTCAAAATAAGTGGTGTAAAACTCTAAAAAGAAAGAAGTGTGTAATGCATCAAATTCTACCACTTTTTGATGGGGTTCATAATACCTATACCAAAAGTGCGTGCTTCCTTGCAATTTGGTTGTGAATTGATTTTACCTCCTATTTGAGGTGGTGATGCCCTTCACTCTCCATATTAGTTAGAATTATACACATGCTCTGTGGAATCTTCAACAACCCTATACTTAAGTAGATGGAGTGACATTTAATAGTATATATGTGGTTGCTAAGGTTGTTCTGGTGGAGTATGTCCTTTTCCTAGTGTAAGGATGGATCCAAATCCTAAAATTCCACTAGGATTTCCTTCACTTGGGGGAGGAAAAACACATGCTAAGTCTCTTGTTGCTCTTTGAGGACCTGTAAAAGTGCTACTTTACGTCCCTGTAGTAGTAGTAGTGTTAAAATTTACACCAACCATTTTTCCTATTATTCCCCTATGAGAGTACTTCTAATGGGTAGCATGCCACTTTTTTGTCCTGAGGTTTTTCCAAATTTATTGCTCCAAAATAAAGTATCTCTAAGTACTAGATTGACGAGCATCATTGATACTCACACTTTAATTATTTCATGATTGTTAGTCCAGGGTGGTGTCCATGGCTATTTGCAATAAAGAGAACAATCGAAACCCTTCTCAACATGTATTTACTATTGAGTTCAATCAAATACTACTCCTAAATATAATTAAAGAATGAATTTATTACTAAATAAAAGATTACTAATATCACAATTGAATTGATGAAGAGATGAAATACTAGTAATTTAAACAAATGCTTAATAAATAAAATTTAAACAAATAAGAAATGATTATTTCATGTTGGGTAGGATTGGCCCTTGCTCCTTCCCTCCGATCCAGTTTAGTATTACAAATCACACAAGTCAATCTAACCTATAATCATGCACTTTATTTAATAGGATAATTTCTTCAACAACAACTGACTAAGTAACTCTATAATTCTACTAAAAATGCCCTTTTATATCAAGAGAAGTCCCTATCACTCTAAAAGAGGACAGATTATTTACAATAATTTAACTACTACTTAAATCAAAGATCTCTATAACTACTACTACTTGTCAAGAGTTAAAAATTTTAGAGAAAAATTACATGCTGAACTTTGATTAGATTTCATCTTGGTAGCATATCATATTTCATCTTGTTAACTCTGAGTGGATTCCTTAATTAACTCTTAGCTTATATGATTTATTAATTCTAGTAGATACTAAATATCATTCATTGAATCCCTTAAATTGTGGTGACTTCTATTTCTTCTATTCATTTGTCCCACATTTCTAGACAAAATGGTTGTTAAGTGGGAGTTTCATAATTTGCATGAGTCGCATGACGTCTAGATGGTGGTAGTCCATGTTCAGTGTTATTTTCACCATGGTAACTCATGTGATGACTAAATAAACTTACCTCCTTTTTACTTGAGTCCTTTTCTTCCTTCATATGAGTCATTGTACCTCATAGCATGAGTCTTGTACTCCAAATAAATTCCTACACCAATGTGTTGGCGAGTCCTAACTAATGCTTAATTGAGTCTTATGCTAGTGCATGGGTGAGTTTTATGCATTTGAATGATTCTTATGTTAGGTCGTATTTGATTTTTTCATAGGCTTAAGATATGTTCTTAAACCAAATTATTAATGCATATAAATATTCATTTAAACTCATGTGAATAAGCATACACAAGATGAAAATAAGTAGTTTATGCACAAAAGGTCCTTATTAATAAATTAAAGTATTAATTATAAAATGATAATATCAGCCTTAGTATAAAATGATGACATAACAAAACATGGTTTTATATAGGAATTATCAGGGCTCATCACTCCCCCACAGTTAAGGGTTAACAAGTCCTCCTGCTATAGGGTTTCTATTCAGGGCCTCAACAATTCATGTACAATTATATTCATTTGTAAAAGTGAGCCATGTTTCATCTTGTTTTATATCAAATTATTTGGGTAAAATAATTTGATCACTCTCTCCCTCCACATTTTGTATCTTTCAGTAGGTTGATCTTGTGTTGTGTTCCATTTTAGTACATGGCATGGTTCATTTTAAGAGACCTCTTAGAAATCAGAGGTGGAAAATACCTAAAAAATATCCTCGAAACCAGTTTCGCAGGAAGGTTAATTTTTTGGGGGTCTGACAGTAAATTTTTTTCCTATTTTTAAGTGGTTTGACAGAAGGCTCTAGATGCACGAAAAAATATTTGTTGCTGCACATCTGTAGCCTCCACCCTTTGATCATGCGATAACAAAATCTCTATGTCGCGCATCAACAAACTCTCCGTTGCGCGTTAACAAGGTTGTTGACACGTGTCAACGAACCTCGCTGAAACACATCAATGAAACTTGCTGACATGCATCAACAACCTTGTTGACACATGTTAATAAACATTGCTAACGTGCGTTAATGAACCTTGTACATCTGCATCCTCCACCCTCTGATCGTGCGACAACAAAATATTTGTGTTACGATTAAAAAAACTCTCTGTCTCATGTCTACTTTCTCTGTACTCCTATCACACGTCAACAAAATCTCCCTATCACATGTCAACAAACTCTCCCTATCACACGTCAACAAACTCTCTATCATAAGTCTACAGCCTCTTCCCTCCTGGCATGCGTCTGTAGCATCTGCCCTCCTATCATGTGTTTACTGTACTTGATAATACATATGCCCCCAAGTGGTATGAGTGAGCTAGTAGTGTTCTACCTGGTGAATAATATGGGATTATATAGGGGATAGTTTCAAGGGTAGGTGAAGCTGACCCTTAAAAAAAATTAAACTGTAATTTTTAGGCGAACAGGTCACTAACCCGCGCCAGAAAATTTTCCTTTTCAAAATTTTCAAAAATAGAATATTCACCATATTATGAATATTCACCACTAAAATTATCCCTAGTACATGGGATAATATCAATGGTGGCTGATATCTCATACTGATCCACTTCTTTTGCATTTCTATAATAATTTAGGAAAAGTCCTTTGCCCTTTTTATTGACCACCAGAGATTTGTTAGGGAAATAACCTCCTTCTTCTAGACCCCTGGAAGTAGTCCATACCATAGCTAACAAGCAAGAAAATTAACATAAATTTTGGGAGTACAAACTCCCATAAATATGAGATAGAAATTGAGATATTTTCTTTGCACTTGTCCACAAGTTGTAAAGAATAAACCTGAGACTGAAATCTCCTACATAATCTTATTGGAGTTGGGAGATAATGCCTCATCAAGAGGCCTGTATTATTTTATTCTCTCACATATTCCCCTATTTTCTCATGCCATACCGATTGATTTCTTAAAGTGGACACAAAATATCTCTATTTCACTTCTCCCATATACAAATTTATTGGTATTTCAACCTTCTTAGGGAGAAGAAACTTGTGGACATAAAATTCACATAGTAAATTCTTACCAACTATTTTTTCTGCTACATATTATCCAAAAAAATATTTACCATTTTCAAAATCTATGGATTCGGTGAAGAAAACTTTGTAAGCTTTCCATTTGAATAATTGCTCCCTTAGGAATAATGCATAAAAATTAGAACGTTCCCTGCAAGAAATGGATTGGTCATGTAAATTGCAAAGAATAAGCATGTTATCTTGAAGTAACTTCTTTTCCTCTTTTAATATTTTTTTCTCCTCTTCCACTCCTCTCAGATCATAGCACTCTTTTATCCATTTACCATATATTTTTAAAAAATGATCTAGTAAAATATAAAGTCTGTTTGAATTATCCAATCAGTTGTTTCCATAGAATCTATTTTCTTCCTATCTCATTGTAATAGCATAATTTTTGTGGTAAATTCTTCAGTTTTAGACTGAAGGCACTAAACTATTTGATCTCTATCCTCTGAATTATGTTGTAGTTGTTGGATGACTTCTTATTTCTACTCTAATGACTATTAGAGATGTTGAATTCTTTATTCCTTTTCTACCTCTAGCTGAGAGAAAATTTCCTCTTTTGTTTGTAAGATAAGTTACAATTGGGAAATTATTTCTCGACCTTGTTGTAGCTCATACTAAACCCTAGAAAGGGACAACACTTGGGGAATAATGGTATCAGAATCAACTGGTGGTAGGTTCACCTTCAAGCATGGATTTTTTTCTTTATCATGAACGGGTGATTCTTCAACCACAATTGGTGTTTTATCAATCTCCAATTCAGAAACAAGGTTTGGAGGGGATGCATAAATAGGTAGATAAATAAGAGGTGTTTGATGTAGGTATTACATGATGGTTTCTTACTCTTGTTCTTCCTGTGAAGGAACAATTTTAGTTTGATTCTCTTTTATGGTACATGTTAGCCTTGATGACCTAAGACATTTCCTTTTCTTCTCTAAGGTAGAGGGCCCTCTTTCTAGGACTAAAGAAGGTTCAAGGGAATATTTCTTTTGAAATTCAACCCAATTTTTAAGCCGATTTTACTTCTTAAAAAAATATGCTTACAAATGAGGTGAATGAGGCCTTGGAATTTGAGATAAGAGGAACCCTATCCAAATTTCTCAACAGTAGATGAAACAAAGTCAAATAAAAATTGGGGAAGATTAACTTTATTATGGCCTATGGCTTGACCATGTTGTAGGTGAATGATGATTCTCAAGAGAAGGTCTAAAATAACCTCGTATTGATCGTCACATGTAAAATATTTGATCACCCATTTTTCTACATCCACCTATGGCTTAGGGAAAGTACCCCTTTTGGTGCCCTTGGCCTTTCCCGTATTATCAATAACCAATTCCAATTTCTCTTTCTTTCCAATAGAAAAATGTTTAATAAGTTTAGAGTAGGGAGTCCTGAATATGGACAATTTTAGTGGTGAATATTCATAGATTGGAAAGTAATAGTATTCAGAGAATTTTAGTTTAGTGAATTTTATAACAATGACAGTACCTAGGTTTCACCCAAAAATCCCATAAACAATAATTTGTCCCATCTGAATCACCAAGGAATTTCCAATCCTAATGTATATTTTTATATTAAATTTTCACCTGATCATCATGTTGGGATTTGAAAACATTAATTTTTTGCCAAGAAATTGATGCATTGATATTTGAAAACATTAATGTTTTGCCAAAAAATCAACGCACCGGGATTTGAAAAAATAACTATTTCACAAAGAAATCGACACGTCGGGATTTGAAAACATTAATGTTTCACCAAAAAATCTATGGAACCTTATTTGGCCTAGAAAACATTCCCAAAATCTTCCTGATATATACATAGAGGTGATGATTTCCTGTAATTTTCCAATTTACGTATTTACAAATTAGTAGAAAGGGTTTTAGCGAATCGACATATTGAAAATTACTTACAAAATTTTAAATAAATCTAGGTCTTTCTAGGGCCTGACTAGTGCATTGTAGTTTACATCCTAGAAGAACTTACTGCAAGGGAGTCCTCAATTTATTTGAAGCTTGTTTTCTTTCATGTCACATTGCTTTATCTGTGATTCCACATTTGAAAGTTATTACAAATCCTGAATATCCTCATCCTCATAACCAATATGATTTTTTATGTCATCTAGAATATTCCTCTATTTGCAGAGAATCATATGTAGTTTTCCTATCTTAGATACATTTAGATTCTTGGACCCCTGTAATCTTAACCAAGTATGAAGGCACGTGGGCACGCAGGGTCCCAGTTATGAAAAGGTACACAAGGCAAAAGCACGTGAGAGAAAGGCTTAGGGAAGCACATAGCATGCACGACAAATGAAAGGAGGCTCGAGACTTAGTCAATTTGAGCACCCAGGGTAGAACATGTGAAAAGCATGATCGGTTACACGTGGATAAGATGCCAGCCTAGTGATAGGTTGGCCCAGGAAAGAGCATGCCCTGGATGGAATCTTCTAGAAGAACATCATGAGGTAAAGTGGAAAGCTCAGGCCTAAAGAAGCATGCTCGCATGGACCACATTCAACACTTGGCACCAGATCTGAGGACGCTGGAAGGTGAGTTGGCAGTGTAGGAGAATTATAAATACAAGTGCCTGTGGAGTAAAAGAGATATCTAAAGAAGTACGAGGTATAGCGGGTTAGAGAGTGAGCGGAGCTCTGTAGAATTACTGTGAGTGGATATTTGTATTCAGGAAAGAATGCACTAAGCATGGAGTTGTAATTTTTCTTTTTCTGTTAGCTTAGTTACATACGTCCAGTGATATGCATGACTATGGTCTGCTCTCTGTGACACTCTGTAATGAATCAATGAATATAATGAGGTTACCTGTTATAAATAGACATGGATATCAATGGTTTTAATGCACATTTCTCTCATATGAGTTCTCTTTCCTTTCATGCTATGTATGAATGCTTGTATAATTCTTTTTGTCATAATGCATGTTCTGGATTCTGTTAAAGTACTCAGTCTAAGGTGACTACAAGGATCTAGAGGCCATTCTGAGCTCTATAGTCCTTGTATGTTTCAACCTCCCTCATTAAAACTCTTACACTAATCATAATTGATGCTTCCCACTAAACTCACATAAAAGAGAGACTCGGTACCTGCATGCCTCGGGTGAGTGCTCAGCTTCTGCTGGGTGATAGGTCGACACGCATGGGGTTCCTTCCTTTTGTGATAGGAGTAAAAATGACTACATCTTGGTTCCATTACCAGGACCTCTTTTTGAAGTTGTAGTGGGATATAACATACATCATGATCTATGTAATGAGTAATGACAGAGTGGTTGACATTGGAAATTGTTGAATCATGGTTCAAGAGCATGGAGGATGAATTTTCTCAGAGATACAACACTGGACCTAAGTTTAATGCATGTAGATGGGTAGAAGAGAACCTCTACCATGATCTATATGAGACCTTCTTCTATTGCTTCCCAGTAGAACTATATGAATGGCTTTCAGCCTATGCGTCTAGATCAAGTTGGCATTATGGATCACATGTATGGACCGAAGAAGACTACCAAAGGTTGCAGGATGTAGATCTGACATGGACCCATGTTGTAGATCATTGGTGGAGAAGAGTACTGACTAGTTACACTCTAGAATATGCCATTTTCATGTATTCTTGTCTAGAGGTTGCTGAGTTTGAATTTCTATGAGAACCTAGAGGAAAGTTTCTACATGTTATTCCCCTAGCTATGAAGATATTGATGGTTACCATGAGTTTAGAGGCTTTCCCAATGGCCGGCTAAACCATTCTGAGCACTGGGTAAGGGAGCTTGGGTGGAGGAAGATGGCAGATATCACAACAGAGAAGGAGAGGGAAGAGAGACAACTCAAGTATAGTGAAGCACGTGAAAGGGAGATTGCTAGATGATGTGAAGCTGCTAGTGTGATGGATCTATGGAGACAGACGTTGCGGGAAGGAGTTGAGGTTCACGTGGAGGACATGGAACCTGAGAAGTCTGTGCTACCCCATCTTGGAAAGTGCATGAGGGAGACCCCTTCAGCTTCTGGTGAGAGTTTGTTCACACGGAGAAAGGAGATTCATTGGCATATATCTGAAGCCACCCAGTGACTGAGCCCAGACACTTGGATTTCCCAAACCAGGAAGAAGTGTTATTGACCCAGTTGATATCAGTGGAAGAGACAGATCCGCACCTAGGAGATACAATTTTACAGTCCCTTCTTCTATGGCTACACATATTCTAGTATTTGGAGGAGTCTTTGGACAAGGAGCAAGTGTACAAGCTTTCGGTCTCACATCAGGGAGTGGCATGGGGAAAAGTAGTGGTAGCAGAGCGCTATCACAGACCATCGACACATAGTTTAGTGGGACCATGGGGGCACTTGGCACAGCTCCTACAGGCCCTATTGGACCCAGTGGTTCTGGTGGATCTGGTGGCTCTGGAGGCATAGGACCTGGTGGATCAGGCAGTGGAGGAAACACTAGAGGGAACCAAGGCTCAGGCTTGGGAGGACAGGGACCCCAGCCACCACCTCAAGTATTCTTTGAAATGTCTCTACATTTTCCAGATTACAGGGGCATTGAGGATGTTGCAGAAACATGTTCACAAGCATGAACTACTATGGTGCATGAAGGGTGTCACAACCCTAGAATGGAAGGCTAGTCAGTTTGTAACCATGTTGCAAGGGCACACACATAGCTGGTATAGGAAGTATGACCCTCATCAAATGGTGGTGGACTATACTACCTTAAAGAATGCATTCTTGGTAGAGTTCCACATCCCTGAGTTTGAGCAGAAGAGCATTAGCGCTTTGAAGGAGATTCAACAAGGAATGGCAGAGAGTGTGCGGGAGTATGATGCACACTTTAAAACTCTCTTGTCTAAATTATCATATGATATCCATCCTTCTCAGCATGCACAGTGGTTTGTTGGAGGATTGATCACCCCTTTTAGAAGGGCCTTGTCTCATAAAACTTTTACAGACCCGCGCAAAGCATTGGAAGCTACCTTATGCACCAAGGCTATTGGTAGTATTGATACTAGCATTAGCCCATTCTTAGAGGCTCAGATTGCTGCTATGGAAAAATAGTTGGAAAAATTATCTGCGAACACAGCCCATGAGACTCGCAGTGGTTTGTGGTGCACAGATTGTGAAATAGAGGGACACGTTAAGGATAATTTCCCCTGGAGGATGGTACATGCTTTGACAGTGGATTGTGAAATTTGTCATGGGGACCATGATGCAAGTAGATGTCCCTTGCTACAGCATGCGATCAGGAAGAATGTATCTTGTTACTACAAAATTTGCACCTCTACAACCCATGACACTAAGGACTGTAGGCTCATTGATCAGATCCATGAGGCCATTGATCATGGGGTGCACCAAACTAGCGTTGCTAGTGGTTCCAAGGATAATGATCACCATTATGAGGAGCACGCAGAAGGAGGCATGCATGGAAGAGGTTTTTGAGGAGGATTCCATGGTCGAGGTAACCATGGAGGAGGAAGGAGTGAGTTCCTATGGAACATGTTTCAACTGTGGATCTACAGAACATTACAAGTGTGAGTGCCTAGACCTATTGTAGTGCTCATGGTGTGGAAAGAAGCATAAGTATGAGGAGTGCCTAGAATTATTTGAGCACATGAATCAGAAGCACCGGAAGGACAAGGGCACTGCAATGGTCAGTATTAAGAAGGAAAAAATATAGTGGATGCCCCAGGTAACACGAGATGAAGGTTTGGATCCTGTCTTGGTAACAACAAGGGCAGAAGCCACATGAAAGAGAGGTACCAAGATAGAAAACCCTGGTTTCAAGGGAGGAGGTCATTCATGGAAAGTATCCAGACCCCACACATCAAAAGGAGATATATCAGGACACCATGGATGTTATTCAGAGCTTACAAGGGGAGATCCAGTGTCTAAAGGAGCAATCTAGGAGGGAGGAACAAGGAAGGAGAGTCGAGGCACAAAAGGATGACCTGGATGAGGTCAAGGAGGTGTGTAAAATGCTAAGGCAGGAGAATATCATTCCCTTGCTAGGATCCTGGTTGAGAGAGAAGGTACCACGCACTGGAGAAGAGAGCGAGAGATAGGTCTTGCACGTGAACCTTCCCCCTCACAGCCTCAACTATGATAAGGAGATTACGTTGAATGTAATTGTAGATGGATGAATCCTCAGCAATATCCTCATTGACACAGGCACGGAGGTTAATGTTCTGAATTTGGATGCATGGCATCAGATGGGAAGACCTACATTACAACCATCTTCAAATGTGTTGTATATGGAAAACAAGACTAAAGCAATGCCCATCGGTGTCTTAAAGGATGTGGCTATTACTATCCAGGGAGCCAAGTTTACTGGGGACTTCAAAGTCTTGGCACTCACCGAGGTGGACAATTTCCCAGCACTACTTGGGTGTCCTTGGTGTTACAAAAACAATGCAGACCTTTGGTTCAACAAAGGGTACATCAGCTTCGAGAACAAGGAGGAACAAGTCATTATACCCCTGGTTGATGGGAAGTCGACACCCTATATTGAACCATTGGGA
Source organism: Taxus chinensis (assembly GCA_019776745.2). Taxonomy (NCBI): domain Eukaryota; kingdom Viridiplantae; phylum Streptophyta; class Pinopsida; order Cupressales; family Taxaceae; genus Taxus; species Taxus chinensis. The sequence continues at coordinate 277,898,723 of CM034157.1, read as the reverse complement.
GAAGAAGTTCTGGACAAGATTTATGTGCGCTCAATCAGAGACCCTGAGATGATACACCCTACTAACGGGGTTATCTAGTTTGAAGATGCTCAGTCAGTGAGTGATACCACCAGTTTGGCATGTGACAATTGGGTGCATGGAACTTACGAATTAATGGGATGGCAGTTGAGAGGGTCGGTGACCAAGGTAACAAAGGCGCACATGGTTAGGTGCCTTGGAGGAAAAGAACTGCCCAAGTATTCAGGAGGAGCCTTCCCTGAGATCTTTCTACAGGAGGTAGAAGCTCAGTGGAAGGATGAGAAGGAATGGAGGGAGATGTTAAGTTATGTCTTGCTTGGCACAACAGCTCAGTGGTGGGCCACACATCAAGAGAGCCTTTTAGAGTGGCGCAAGGTAAGAATTGCTCTCTCTGTCAGATTTTCTAGGAGCAATGTACCCACCATCATCAAGGAGTACCATGGGAAGGAGCCCACCTCTTTCCATATCCAGGAGTGTGAACGGGTCTAGAGAGAAGGTGTGGAAGCTTTTCCACCATCCCTCTGGGTGCACAAGTTGTATTCTACACTGCAGGGTTACACACGCACATGGTACATTCATTCAGAGACACGCCACCAGACAAGGAATTGGCAAGAACTCATGGCTGACCTTATTCAAACCTTTGAATATTGGAGTACCAAGCCATTGGTTGATAAGGCCTTGTATGGTATCAAGCACCTTACCATGGGGGATAGTGCCAGGATGGAAGATAGGCTATTGGAATTACTAGGAGAACTAGGATTGGAGGCACATTTTGAAAACTAAAAGGAAACATAAGAGTTACAGCTTGAGCGCGCGTATTTGGAAAAAGAAAAGGGAAAGTTGGTATATGTGATTGATGGAGAGGAATCGAAATGCTTAGATGTTAGCCATTCTGTAGGGACACGTGTGAGGTAGTGGACAGTGCAGATGCTCACATGCATGTGCCTACCATGAGCCTTTAAAGATGAAGAAAGTTAACATCGGTTCAGAAGAAGAACCTAAGGAAGCTATTATTGGGGATTACTGGACAGAGAAGGAAGTATCAAAAATCATTGATCTACTGTGTGAATTTGAGGATTTATTTCCATGCGGGTATCATGAGCTCAAAGGAATTCACCATTCCTTGGGGGAGATGAAGATAAAACTAAAGGACAGTGCGCACCCAGTTAGGAAAAGGCCCTATTGAATGAATCCCAACTTACGCGTATAGGTCAAGGAGGGATAGATAAAATGATAGCTTCTAGGATCATTGAGGTAGTGGAATAATCGGAGTGGATAAGTCTGATGGTAATTAACATCAAGAAGGATGTGTGGATTATAGGGAATTGAATGCAGTTTGTGTCATTGATCCATTTCCAACCCCCTTCACTAAAGAAATTTTAGAAGGAATCACTGGGCGTGAAATCTATTCCTTTACGGATGGATTTTTAGGGTACCACCAAGTCCAAATTGCAAAGGAAGACCAGGAAAAGACAACTTTCACCACCGAGTGGGGAATTTTTGCATATATGGTCATGCCCTTTGGGTTGAAGAATGTGCCAGCTGTCTTTTCATGCATAGTGGTGCAAGCATTCCAGGACTTCATCCATAAATTTCTTCAGGTCTATTTGGATGACTGGATAGTATATGGTCTGGTTAAAGACCATTGTGACAATTTGAGGTTAATGTTTGAGAGGTGTAGGAAGTTGAGGATATCCCTCAACATTAAGAAATGTGTGTTTACTACACCCTTTGGGACTTTATTGGGGCATATCATATGTAAGGAGGGCTTGTTGGTAGATCCTGCTAAAGTTACAGTTATTGTGGGGTTAAGGGAGCCTACTAGCCAGAGTGCAGTGCGTGGATTCCTTGGGCATGCGGGCTATTACAGAAAATTCATTAAGGGATATGCCAAGATCGTTGCATTGTTAGAGGAGCTTCTTAGACATAAAAGTGCCTTCCATTGGGGAGAGGCGTAGTAGAGGGCATTTGATACATTAAAAGATAGGCTTATTACCACACCTATTTTACATTTTCCCTCTTGGGACAAGCCCTTTCATGTTCATGTAGATGCCTCAGGGACCACCATTGGAGTAGTGCTTGCACAACCAGGTGAAGGGATTGTTGATCATCCTCTCTGTTTTGCAAGTAGGAAGCTGACACCAGTAGAGTAGAATTATACCACAACCGAGCACAAGGCATTGTCAATGATCTACGTGCTCTTCAAGTTTAGGTAGTATCTATTGGCAACACCCTTTGTGTTCTACACCGACCACATGGCATTGAAGTATTTAGTGAACAATCCTATTCTACAAGGACACATATGTCGATGGGTGTTGTTGTTTCAAGAGTTTGAATTCACCATTGTAGTAAAACCTGGAAAAAGCAACTATGGGCCTGATCATCTATCAAGAATTGATTTAAGGGAGGATGTGCAGAGTATTGAGGAAGCAATGCCAGATAAGCAAATTGTTTAGGTTGTGATACGCACCCTCAGATTTAGAGGAGATTACAGTATTATTAAAGGAAGATGTGGCACCAGATGGAATGAAGACATTGGAAACGAAGTAGTTGGCCATATGCGCCATGCCCTACATGTTAATCAGTGGAGAATTATACAAATTGGGATGTGATGAAGTTTTACGCAGGTGTGTCTTAGAGCATGAGTGCCTGGCCATCATGGAGGAAGCACACGGAGGAAGTGTGGGTGGGCATTATGTAGGTGATGCCACTGTGCGCAAGATATTAATGGTAGGTTTATGGTGGGAAACCTTGTACAAGGATTATAGAGATTATTGTAAAGTGTGTGACCATTGTCAGTGCATTGGAAACCAGGAAGGAGAGATGAAATGCCTTTGCACCCTATTCCTAGCATGGAGCCTTTTGAAAAGTGGGTGATAGACTTTGTAGGACCTATTGCACTAGCAGTGTGTAGGACTGGGTCACGTTATGTCATCACTTGCACAGATTATCTCACAAGGTGGGTAGAGGCAGCCCCAACTAAAGATTGCATGGCAGCAATAGTGGCAAGGTTCTTATGGGAAAACATTATCATGAGGTATGGATGTCCGTTGAGTTTGACCAGTGATAGGGGTACACATTTCTTGAATGAGACCGTCAGGATCCTATTATCAGAGTTCATGGTAGCTCATCACAAGACTACACCCTATCACCCACAAGAAATGGAACCGCAGAAGCATTCAACAAGATACTGAGTCATACCTTGACCAAGATTTGTGATGTCGGAAGACTTGATTGGGATGACAAGGTATCGGCAGTACTATGGGCTTACAGGACAACATATAAAAGACTAAACAAAGCCACACCTTTTCAATTGGTGTTTGGCATGGAAGCTATTTTTCCAGTTGAATTTATGTTTCCTTCTCTGTGAATAGCATGCACAGGAGGGTTAGCTGATGAACAAGCGCTGGAAGAAAGAATTGATGAGCTAATGAAACTAGATGAGAGACGATCACTTGCCCGATGGAGCCAAACAATGGAAAAGGAAAAGCAAAAGGCTTGGCATGATCGCCATATTAGAAACAAGAAGTTTGAGGTTGGGCAGATGGTGTTATTATATGATTCTAAGTTTCTGCACCATCCTAGGAAGTTGAAAGTCCATTGGTTGGGTCCTTACACAATCTCGTACATCCTTGATTTGGGCATGCCAGTTACAAGCACTGGATGGGACGAAGTTTCCTGGACACTTCAATGGTAGTAGGCTGAAGCCCTACTATAAATAAGTCTTCTTGGTGTTTGTAAATAAGGTAGTTTTTCCAGTTAGTTTAGAAGTTTCCTTTATGCATTTTCCCTTTCTTGTGTTTCCCTTTCGCATTGTTGTTTTGTTTTGCACCTTGGGCACTGGTAACCTTATTGCTATTTTTGGAGAATTTGTGAGTGCACAGAGGACCATGCATCACTTTAAGTGTGGGGTGGAGAAAGGTGAAGAAGTGCACGTGATCAAAGTACTAAGGAAGTTGTGTTGAAAAGCCTTATTGAGTAGCCAGGTTGAAAGAGGTATATAAAGAGGAAGATGGAAGAATGGTTGGTGCCAGGGTAAAGCTACTTGTAGATCCCACATACTAAGGAGGAGAAAGTGCATTTGAAAGCAACATGAGGTAGGCAAGAGTAAGGATCAAGATAGAATAATTGCCTTCGGCATGGGTTACGCGTGCGCAAGAGTCTCCTGTCAGGTTAGATTGGTTGTGCACCAGAAGGTTGGAGGAGTTTTTGCGCAGGTTGGGCACGTAAGGGAAGGTGCTGAAGATGGGATTTTGTTTGAAAAATCTGCATTAAATGAAAAAGTATGGTGGTAGGTGAAGTAGTCATTTAATGTTTAGAAAAGAGAAAAACTATAAGTAAAGGGTCGGGGCACTCTCATTTTTACCTTGTGAAATAGAAGAGTTTGAGATATAAGCGAGTTCCATAAATTAGGGCTTTCAGATTCGATCGAGTGAAGGAAGATCTGTGAGATTGAAGCGGCCAATTTGAATTTGTGAACCAGAAGGGGTTACACGAGTGTGGAGAGAGTGAAGAAATATTGTCTTATGAAGATTTTATCCCAGTTAGGGTTCAGAAAACTAGGGTACGGTTTAGAAGAGTTGTATCATGAATTTGAGATTGGAGGATTGGAAGAAGTAAGACAAAATAACAAGGAGAGGGTAGGAGTGATAAAAATACCTCGACCATGGCACCCAAGAAAGGAAAGGGAAAAGCCAAGGCTAAACAACCAGAACCCATGGTAGACACAAATGAAGAATGGTATGCAGAGATGTAATACCTAGATGGGGTGATGATGGGGAAGGAATGGGAATCCCACTTGAGAAGTATACCTATTAGTGACTATAATCACTGCACAAACACAATAGAAAAAGAAATGGCACTGGAATTAGTATGCCCCACCAACAAATGAACACCTGAGGGTTTGCCTATATACGATGATGACGTTAAGGTTAAAATGGAGAAGGCAGGGCTGTTGCAACTCTATGAGTTGCCTTATTTTGGAAAGCTAGAGTGCCTGTACCAGTGGTTGATGTCATGGGTGCACAAAGATTACTTCCACTTTGTTGGGCAAGATGCACGTGACTCCCCAGCTGATTTCATAATTTACAGGCCTCATATGTGAGGGAGATAGCCTAGAATATGACCTTGGCAACAAGGAAGCTATTCAAGAGACCATCACCGAGTATTCCTACAAGAAAGGGTTGCGGTACTATTACATTTTAGACATCAAGGACCCCGTAATGAAAATGGCCGTGCATCTGGTGACTAAGCTGAATGGCCAGGAAAGATGGACACAGGTCAACAAACCTTGGCTACTTGTCTGCAAAAGATTGCAAAGGGAACTATATACAACCTATCCACATACATCGTAGAGGAAATTGTTAGTTGCATGAAGGAAGGGGACAGGATCCTCTTCAGAAATGTCTTTCTCACCATTGTATTCATGGATATTGGGGTGCCTGACACACCAAACAAATTTGTATGGGAGTACCCTGCCAAGGATCCTTCACCCACAAAGAGGTTTGAAAAATATTCCTGTGATACAATGACAACACCCCACAAGGTGCAGCTAGAAAAATGGTACACGCCTGAGGAATACATTCAAAGTAGAGTGGAGAATCCCCAAACAAATCCCAACAGCCACTGAGGGAGAAGCTAAATTCATAGTCTACCAACACTACTTCCTAGGTAGATTCAAGCTGATAGATGAATCATGGAGCCCTTGGTGCAAGCTCCCCTTCACATTTACTACCCAATACTTCCAAGCGGGAGTGAACAAGTTTAAAGAGTCAAAGAAGCTAAGACTGGAACTGGGTAGGCTAGACCAGGAACATAGGGAGATGAGAAAGAAGCTGAATTACCCTAGTGGCAAGCATGCATATGTGGAGAAGTATGTATCGCACGAGATTCAAATGACAAGGCCAATGACGCTACCCATCGCTGGAGGATCAGCGACATGCGTGTACTTGCACATAAGGCTGAAGTTCAAGAAGGGTGCGTATTTGGAGGATGAAGTCTCCATACCTGAATATCCCTTAGGTAAGAAGGGACCCATGTCAAGGAAAAGAGGGAGAGGAGAAGAAGAAGCACCAATTGTGAAGACTGCTTAGATAGTGAGCATGCCATCCACGAGCACTCAGTCCAAGCACTTACATGTAGAGAAAGAAGTCTCTGGTAAAGGAGAAGACTGCTAGAGGTAGAGGTGCTTAGGAAACCTGTCTCCAAGGAAGAATCAACTTGAGGAAGAAGATAAGGCCGAATCCCCTGATTAGAGAGCCACCTCTCAGGAAAAAGAAGAGGGTCTGATGAAGAAGGTTGACTTGGAGGCAACCAACAAGCTTGGATAAATAAATGGGTGGAAGACGGGATGAAAGTGTAGAAGAGGGTGAAAAGGGCAAGGAAGAAGAGACAAAGAAAGGCCAAGATCCACATGTTTTTAGTCGTCTATGAATTGGGGAGAGGAGAGTGGAGATGAGAAGCAAGAGTTTGTATTCATCTGGTGTAAGGGTGCACAAGATGAGGAAGATGCCAAAGACATGGAGGATGAGGAGGTTACCAGGGAAAAGGAGGGAGCCATAAATTTTACAAAAGAGTAGATCACGGAGGTGGTAGAGAGATAAGCACAAAGAATTCTCAAGGTCTTGGTAGATAAAGAGTTGGAGCATAGCATGGACATAGTGCTGAAAGAGGGGAAGGAAGAGAACATTGAAAAAGAACATGACAAACATAGGAGGCCTTGCTCTGACATTAAGCTTCCCTAAAGGCACGCAATCAGGTAGGGAGAAATCTAGATGCATAATACATAGGCATAGGTAATGGGCTATGTTGATGATACAAGGAAGGTGTTACGTGCACGTAATTCCATAGCACCGTACCCACGGAAAGGCTCATAGCCATGGGGTATTTTCAGAAGGATGGCACATACCCCAGAACCAAGAAGATTCTCTCTTGGGAGTTCAAGTCCCACATTGATGAGCCATATGTCAAAGTCTGTCAAGGAACACTCATCACATTGACAGAATCTAAGGGGGTCAATCCCTTAGTGAATGCTCAGAAGCTCTTGGATGTCGAGTCTAAAATGCACTGAACAAGGTCACGATTGAGACCGAGGCTAGATTATTTGTGCACAATGACATGATTAGAATGCTGGAAGGAAAGTTGGGGAAGGAGAAGGAAGAACTGGTGGAGAGGGCCAAGAGCTTGAAGTAGGAGGAACTGATCAGTGCATAGTTAAGGCGCGAGTTAAAGGAAGAAAAAGTAAAGGTGCAAGAAATATATAGGAAAATGGAGTTTATTAAGGGTGCCATCCTCCTGAAGCACCTGGATGTAGCACCACCCACACAAAAGTACTCATCCCTCATGGAGTGTATGGAAGACCTAATGCATGTCCTCACTATAGAGAGACGACCCTTGGCCTTGGAGTATGTTGAAGAAGTGGCCATGCACTTGAAAGAGGAGGACTGATTGAAGGTGGTAGCACTCATTACAGAGTACAACCAAGTACTCACAGAGGTTAAGGTCACTACCCAGTTGGCAGAAGTTGCATATGATACATGCACAGACAGGGATAAGGTGGCAAGCTCCTTGGTTGCCATGCTTGAAGCAGAGCTTAAAGAGTTCTAAGAAAAGAACAAGGGTAATAAGGCGGAGAGAGACAAGGTTCTGGCCAAAGTAGAGAAGAAATCAAAGGCAATTGAAGCTTTAAGGAGCTCAATTAAGGCCCTACTAAAGGAATTATACCCCCATATCACTAGATGGATGGATAAATTTGAGGACCTAGGCAAAGAGATGGAGAAAATTGTGGATGTTTTAGGCACCCAAGGAATTGGCATGAGTTTTGATGAAGTGATCACCCTGGTGGGAGACCTCTTCCAGAAGGCACAAGGTGAGGTCGAAGCATCGAATAAGCTAGAGGTAGACCTCGAGAAAGATTTTCCTAGCTTTTTGAGTTGATGCTCCTCCAATTTTTCATTATTTTGCCCGATTCTTTCATTCCTTATTATGTTTGTAAAGTGTAAGATGATTCATTGGTTCCCTAGATAGCATGCATCTTGGTCAAGTGAAATGTTTCCGAGGATGGAGAATAGGCTTAGTGTGGGGTGATGTTAACCAACCTATTTCTGGGACTAAATGATATCTTCTATTTCTGGGACTAAATGATATGTATGTAACTATTCTGATAATATTGTAAAAAACCTTCCTTAATGGAATAAGCAGTGAAAAGTTAATATTTCATTTCCTATGCTCACAGCCCTACAAGAACAAGAATTTTTACTATCTTAGCCATAGGTTAAGTGGATCTCCTTTGATGGGGCATGTCCTCCTTGTCCCCTATGAATCCTCAATTGCAACCCAATTTGGATTTTATATCTGTTTTTTCCAATGAGTCCACAACTCAAAGTCAAGATGAACTACAGAAAATTCTGCAATATAATGCCCCATAGAATGGTATCAAGGCCCAACTTTCCTACAAAAAGGAAAATGGATGCTACTTGAAGATTGATGCACCCCAAGGTCTCTTTCTCGATCAATGGAATGGAAAGCAAGCTATGGATCAGAAAATACAATGCTTTGATGTGCCATTTTATTAGAGCTTATCTTGGACCAAAAACTCTTAGGCTTTGGGTTCAAGAAAACTGGAACCATTAGGGATCAATGGACATCCTGATGATGCCAAAAGAGTACTTCATGGAAATCTTCAAAACTAAGCAAGAACAGGATAAATATTTGCTCCCTAGCCTTCAACCATATAGAGGATCTCCCTAACATAGTGCATGTGTGAGTTATACTTCCATTGCTTCTAAGTGAATATTGGCATCAATCTTGCTTAAGAAAAATAGGATCAGCTATCGGAGAACACATCACAACCTCTAAATTTGCAAGGAATTTTGGAGTCCTCAATTATGCTAGGATTAGTATCAGTCTTGATTTGTAAAAGAGTTTTCTTAACAAAATGATAATGAAAATGAGAGAGGATTGAATGAGAACAACACCTGAACTAAGAAAACCATAGTAGCATTAACCAAGTATGAAGGTGCGTGGGCGCGTAGGGTCCTAGTTATGAAAAGGCACTCAAGGTAAAAGTGCACAAGAGAATGGATTAAGGAAGCACATATCATGCGTGATGTATGAAAGGAGGCTTGGGACTTAGTCAATTTGAGCACCCAGGGCATAACACATGAAAAGTGTGATCAGTTGCACGTGGATAAGATGACAGCCTGGTGATAGGCTGGCCCAGGAGAGAGCATGCCTCGGATGGAATGTTCTAGAAGAACATCATGAGATACAGTGGAAAGCTTAGGCTTGAAGAAACATGCTCGCATGGACCACATTCGACACTTGGCACCAGATCTGAGGATGCTGGAAGGTGAGTTGGTAGTGTAGGAGAATTATAAATGCAAGTGCCTGCGGAGTAAAAAGGAGGGAGAAGAAGTATGAGGTATAGTTGGTTAGAGAGTGAGAGGAGCTCTACAGAATTACTGTGAGTGGATATTTGTGTTAAGGAAGGAATGTACTAAGCATGGAGTTTTAATTTTTCTTTTTCTGTTAGCTTAGTTACATACATCCAGTGATATGCATGACTGCGGTCTACTCTATGTGACACTCTGTAATGAATCAATGAATATAACGAGGTTACTTGATATAAATAGACATGGATATCAATGGTTGTAATGCACTTTTCTCTCATATAAGTTCTCTTTCCTTTCATGTGGTGTATGAATGCTTGTATAATTCTTTCTGTCATAATGCATGTTATGGGTTCTGTTAAAGTACTCAACCTAAGGTGATTGCATGGATCTAGAGGCCATTCTGAGCCCTATGGTCCTTGTATGTTTCAACCTCCCTCATTAAAAATCTTACACTAATCATAATTTATGCTTCCCACTAAACTCACATAAAAGAGAGACTCGGTACCCATGTGTGCCTTGGGTGAGCGCTCAGCTTCTGGTGGGTGATACGCCGGTGTGCATGGGGTTCCTTCCTTTTGTGATAGGAGTAAAAATGACTACACCACAACGGACTTGAAGGATATATAAATTTTTGTAAATTCCACAGGTTTCACATTCACCAGGAGTATTTCCTTTGGAGAATGATGATGAATGGCATAGACCTCTTAGGAGTCGAGACCTACTCTGGACCCAGAAACATATCAAATACACCTTATTACATGGGGTTAATTTTTTCTAGGAGGATTTGGTCGGGAATGTGAGGTTAACATAATGCTGAAAAACAATAATGTACAAAATAGGACCATACAAAGATGTCCAAAATGAAAAATTCAAGAAATGTAAAAGGGAAAAAATTTACAACAATGAACCAAAAACTAGATAATTAGCATTTGGAAAAACAAAAGACAGAAAATAGTAGTTGTGGGAAAAGTACAAACATCTTCTCACAAGCATTCTTCTTGTTACATCCATTTTCCTCATTACAATGTACTTCAAACTTTTTAAACCATGGAAACATAATGTCTTGAATGTAATCCAATCATGAATTTACTACAACAATATGAGGAGCACAAAATGATTTCTTTATCTTCACATTCACTTTTGGCACTTCCTAGGAAAATAATTGTGTTATAAATCCATCAGAAACTATATAGTAATATTAATTCACTTTTAATAATGTTGTGGCAAAGTTGGAATCTATCTCTCCACAACAATAATTTTCCAAAAAATAATGTAGTAGTTTACACCACCTCTTCTTCCTCCATGAAGATTGCATAAGTGGGATCACTCTTCGAAATATTTTCTTGTCATTGTTTTAGCATACTTACTCATTACCACTATTTTCCTCGCTATGATGTACTTCAAACTTTTTAAACCATGGAAACATAATGTATTGAATGTATTGCAAGCATGGATTTACTTCAACAATATGAGGAGCAAAAAATCATTTATTTATATTCACATTCACTTATGGAACTTCCTGTGAAAATAATTGTGTTATAAATCCATCAAAAAAAGTATAGTAATATTAATTCACTTTTATTAATATTGAGGAAAAGTTACAATCTATCTCTCCACAACAAGAATTTTTCAAAAAGGAATGTAGGGGTTTACACCACCTCTTCTTCCTCCATGAATATTGTAGAAGTGGGATCAATCTTCAACATATTTTCTTGTCCATTTTGTAGTCTAGAAAACATGTCTATAAAATTTAATATAAAGGAAAGACATCAACATCTAGGGATATTTTTAATTTCTGCATCCTTAAAGTTTCTTGAACTTATTCTCCAAGTAGTAACATGATAGTATACAAATAATACCCTTATCATGATTGTATCATATGTGAAAAATTAGATCAAAGAATTCAAGATTCTCTCAAGAATAATGATACTTTAGTTGGCTTTGACACATTGACATTTCATTGTCAAGCCAAAGAACCCTACATACATTCTCAATCTTAAATTCACATTCCCATACAACAATGAGTCATAGATGGAAGACCATATATTTTGTATCAGCTCCTTTGAAAATATGAACATTCTTGGTAATTGGATTATGATAGACCTCATACCTCTTATGAATCAATAATTTCTTCATGAGAAAATGCACACCTTATTTCACTTGGTGAAAACATTTAGAACCTCTATACAATAGGATAAACATCTATACATTATGATAGAGCTCAATCATGAAGACTCCTTCATTAATCAACTAAAGATATATCATACCTTGGATGAATCAATGAACTCAGAGTCCTTCATGAGAGAAAACATACTATACTTTGATTTCAAACTGAGCACAAACATTGAGATCACCTATTTCATGTTTGATTAGCTACAACAGAGACTTATTATCACTAGAGTGTCTTTATCTGCTCAACAAATCATTTAAATGTCTTGTTATCTTCTCGAACCTCTGATACATCTTCATTTTTCTTGATGTATGCTCTAATTCTTATTATACTAATGTAGCATTCTTATAAAAAGTAGTACATGTTAAGTGACACAATATTATTTTTCTTTATACATATTTTTCATTTTGAGATGTCTGTGCACACATCAATATAATTTAGTATAACATTTTGTATCTTTTTTTCTTTCAATTCTATAGGATTCACTAATTCTAAAAAATGGTACATAAAAAGGGTAGCTAATCCTCAAGAAAAAATGTTATTCCAACCCCTCCTGGTAGTGATACTGGCATTCAAAAAATATCATATTATTTTGAGAAACCATCTAAGGACATTCATCCTTCTCCGGCAGGACCATCACAATTAAGGGATAAAGATTACATTCAAAATGAAACTCAGAATGAGAATGTGTTCATTTTTTATTTTCCTGATGTTGTCAATGACAACAAAAATTAAATTCCTCCCCTTAAAAAACATTTCATTAAATGATGTCGAGTTTGAAACTGTACCACCTATACAATTGAATGAAAATGACACTGCATTACCTATCAGTACCCAAGTGAATGATGGAGGTGACAATTTTGGTAGTGGCAGTCAATGGAATTTAAATTCCACCAAGGAAAATACTCAGCGGACACCTATTTCTTAAAGAAATAGAAAGGAAAGAAAATGGGACTTGGGAAGGAGTTTCAAGTTAGAGTACAAACCATTATAAGTTTCCATTTATTGAACCTGTTGAAAATGAGAATAAATTGATAGAACCTCCCAAAGAATGTAAATGTACAATATATGGCTGAAAATTGGATAGGGACAAGACAATGAAACTTAATTTGGATATTATTGAGAAGCATGTAGGAAAGATATATAAAAATATAATTGTAGATGGCATTGAGAAGAATATTTCCAAATGGAAAAATATGGATGATTATTTGCGTATTAGGTATGAAAAATAATTTGAAGAGCATAAGATAAATGAAATAATTTTTATAGTGAATGGAGGGACATTTAACTCTAAATTCAATAAGATCATTCAAAACAGCCTTTTGGGTAAAACAATTCAGTTAGTTACTATTTTTCACATTTTGAAAATAGGTTGTCCTATAACAAATTTTCCTAAACAAAAGAAGATGTTGTCTTTCCTTGGTGTTCCACACTTTCCTCATTCTCACTGGTTAGAAAGTAGTGGTTATGATTGGAAAAAATGCCTAGCTATGGTTTAGAAATAATACTTAAAATAGAAATTGAAGTCTACATGATATCAATCTTGTAAACAGGGACGGAAGACAAGGACAAAATCTTGTAAAATATATTAATCAATGAAATTAAAAATAAAATAGATAAAGCTACAATATTTATACATATTGGATAGCTTGGATATAAACAAATATGAAGTTTCAACTATGCAACAAAAAAATAAAATACAATATCTTCCAAAATACATCCGGGAAGCACAAATGAATAAAGACATAATTGTTATAACAACATAACAATTATACCTGTGAATATAACAAGACAAATATGGTTAATAAAACCATATAACATTATAAAATTAATTAATATAATGTAATAATTAAGTAATAACAATAGTAAAATAATTAATTATCCTAACATTCCCCCCCTTAATTGTGCGTTGTCTCAATGGATAAGGAGAGGAACGCTTTGAAAAAATCAAACTTTTCACGTGCAAGAGACTTCATGAAGATATCTACTCTTTTTTTAGCTATTGGACATAACTGAAGCCGTATATTGTGCTTTAACACATGCTCACGTATGAAATGAACATGTACCTCGATGTGCTTTGTTCTTTCATGAAAAACTAGATTACGAACAAGTTTGAGAACACCTTCATTGTCAACATACATGGTGGTCGATTTTTTCTGTTGTATTCCAAGTCCTTCAAGTATGCGACATAGCCAAATCACTTCATAGACAACTTCTCTTGTAGAACGATACTCGGCTTCTGTGGAAGAATGAGAAACAAAGTGTTATTTATTACTTCCCCATGATATTGGTCCAAATCCCATAAAGAATACAAATCTTGAAGTGGATTTTATGTCATCAATATTTCCTGTAAGATCTGAATCCAAATATCCTGACAAGAAGAATTTTTCATTCTTCTTGTATTCTAGACCAAGATCCACTGATCCTTTGAGATACCTCAAGATGCACCTTGCTGCTTTCCAATGACAAACTTTGGGTTCTTGCATGAACCTGGATAAATAGCTCACTGCAACGGTGATATCCGGTCTAGTGTATGTTAGGTAAATGAGACTCCTAATCAACTGTTGATAGAGAGTGTCACTTACCTCAGGAAATGGATTTGAATGAGATAACTACAATTTTTTCTACATAGGTGTAGTAATTGGTGTGCAATCCATCATCCTAAATTTATCAAGTGTTTTCTTGGTATATTTCATTTGAGAAACAAATATTTGATTCTCTTTCTATCATAATTCTAATCCAAGACAATAGTGCATTAGCCCAAGATTGGTCATGTTGAATGATTGATTAAGATATTTCTTCATTGCATCGATCATCCTCACTAAACTACTAGTGACGACTAGATCATCAACATAGAAAATGATAATCACAATCTCCCCCCTTGCTTTTTGAGGTAGATATTGGGGTCGTATGGATTTATAACAAATCCATGTTGTACGAGATGTTCATCAATTTCGATGTACCATTCCCGGGGTACCTGTTTGAGGCCATACAAATATTTTGTGAGTCTACATACCTTTGCTTCTTGACCAAGTACTACATATCCCTTAGGTTAAGTCATGTAGAATTTTTTTTGTAAATATCCATTCAAGAAGGCACTTTTTACATCCATCTGATGGAATTCCATCCAAACCGTGTAGCTAGAGCAAAGATCATCTTGATCGTTTTGATCTTAGTTGTGGGATAAAATGTCTCCTCGTAGTCAATGCCTTCTTTTTGTGCATACCCCTTTACTAGTAGTCTCACTTTATACTTGTCCACTATCCCATTTGCTTTGTAATTAGTTTTGAATATCCATCTGCATCCAATGGGTTTATTCCCTAGTGAAAGATCAACAAACTATCAAGTGTTATTTTTTATTACTGACTAATATTAGAGTCCATGGCATCTTTCCAAGATTTTGATTGTAGGGCTTCCTGGACTGTAGAGGGCTCATCAGACTCGATAACTCTACTAATAAAAGAAAATTTAACTTCTTCTCTTGGTTTACTATGAGTCTGTGGTCCAGGGGTGGATGTATCTAGTGGAGCATCCATTATTGCATCTCGTAATGTGCTAGTACACCACTTGGGCATACACTAAACTACTCCTATGGGTTGAGGTTCTATCAGATCAACACCATCATCCCCATCATCACTTTCATCAACTGTGGGAACATTAGCTTTCTTTTTTCCAGCTAGTAAATAATCTACATCAGTTGAGTGTGGAGGAGGAGACTCTGCTTCCTTCTTCTCAAAAAATTCAACATGTCTATTGGTGTATAATTTTCTGATATTTGGATCCATCAATCTTTACCCAAGAGTATCTTCACTATACCCAATGAAGATGAGTTTTTGTGACTTCATGTCTAATTTCTTTATATTTTTCTTGGGTATGTGCATACTTGATTTGCACCTAAATACTCTAAGGTGTGGAATAGATGGTTTCCACTTTGATCATGCTTCTTGTGGTGTTACTCCGTCAAGAGAAACTGTGGGAACTCTATTCAAAAAATACACTATTGTCTTTTTTGCTTCTTCCCAAGATGTCTTTGCAAGTCCAGAGTCATCGATCATGGATCGCACCATTGCCATGATAGTCTAATTTTTTCTCTCAACAACACCATTTTGTTGTGGTGTGTGTGGAGGAGGCATCTATCGATGAATCCCATAATTTTTTAGGTAGTATTTGAAATAATTGCTAGTGAATTCCCCCCTTAATCTAAGCGGAGGGTTCTTATGTGATGATCAGTTTTGTTTTCAACTATTACTTTGAACTTCTTGAAAGTTTAAAAATCTTCAATTTTCTTGTGAAGACAAAAAATCCACATTTTTCTTGAATAGTCGTCAACACATAACATGAAGTACTAAACTCCAGAATGACTTGGTTGTATTAGACTGCAAAGATCGGTATGAACCAGATCAAGCTTACCATGATCTCGATATGTACTCTTATGGAATGAAGCTCTATGTTGTTTTGTTGATAGGCAGTGAGGAATTTTTTTTATATCGTTCTGAAGAGATGGTAGCCCATGTACCATATTGCACTGACTAATTGTCTCGAGATACTTGAAAATTACATGATCAAATCTCTAATGCCATAGCTATGCTGAGGTAGATTTCTTAGCCATAAGTACCTGATCATATTTATGGAAAAAATCAAGTTGGAACATGTGTCATGTTGAGTATGGAGCTAAATTACTCTTGTTTTAGCATGCAAATAGAAATTTCTAGAAGTTGACAGTAACCGAGATCGGTTAGAGTGTGACCAACATCGGTCAAGGCAAGTTAGAACCAGTGATGGTTGGGCAGAACCGGCATTGGTTACCTGTGTAACAAGATTTTAATTAACTCTTGGGTTTTATATCTATTTTTAGCATAAGAATAGATTTAATGAATGTAATTTCATGGCTAAGTGCCCTAAAGTCTTAAATGACTATTTAAAGCATAAAGCTAGGTTTTAGAATAAGAGGATTGATCATAATTACAAGATAATTATGAAGGAGAGAATTCTTGGGAAAAGAAGGCAAAAGCTTGAAGGAAGATGGTACTGAACATTGCTGAGAGGTGTGAAAGATTGAAATTATTCATTGTATATCTTTTCAAAGCTTTGGATAATAGATTGGCTTGTTTCTTGGTGGACGTAGCCCACACTAGGTAAACCATGTTAAATCTAGTGTTGATTTATGTATCTTGTTTTGTATAATTTATTCTGATAGAATATCCACTTTTATTTGCATGTATGCTTAGATCTGATATATTGTCTGTACAACCGGTGTGCTAACCCCAACAACTTGTATCAGAGCTTTGTTTGAGGGTTTTGTGTGTTGACAGATTTACTCATAGAGGGTTTTCTGATTTAGTGGGAGCTACAACAATGACAAAAGATAATAAATACAAGGTAGAGAACTTTGATGGCTGAAATTATCAATTATGGAAGATGCAGATTAATGATTATCTGTATCAGAGATATTTGTACTTACCATTGGATGAGAAGTCTAGACCTACGAAGATGACTAGTGAAGAATGGAAGATTCTTGACAAAAAGGATTTGGGATCTATAAGATTGAGCCTGGAAGCATCTGTGGCTTCCAATATTACAGAAGTGGCTTCTACGGTAGACTTAATGAAATCTCTTTCTAATTTATATGAAAAACCTAGTGCTTCAAATAAAGTTTATTTGATGAAGAAAATTTCTAGTTCTAAGATGCACGAAGGTGAATCTGCCTCTAGTCATTTGAATGATTTCTGATCTATTGTAAATTAGTTAAAATTAGTTTTAATACCATTTGATGGTGAAGTAAAAGAACTTTTATTATTATGTTCTTTGCCTAATAGTTGGGACAACTTGGTAATAGATGTTAGTAATACAACATCTGCTAATAATATTTTAAAGTTTGATGATGTGGTTAGTATAATCTTGAATGAAGAAATTTGTAGGAAAAGTATAGAGGAAACATCATCTAGAAATGCTTTGAATGTAGAAAGCAGGGGCAGGTAGAAGGAGAGATCCAAGAGTAAGAGTAATGGGAAATCAAATTCAAGGGATAGCAGATCTAAATCCAGAAGTAAGGGAATTACTTGTTGGAAATGTGGAAAGAAAGGACATGTAAAGAAAGATTGTTGGTCAACTAATAAAGAGAACCAACAACCAGAAAAAGGTAAAGAGGTGAATCTTGTTGCATCAAAGGTATTGCAAGATGCTCTTATTCTTTCTTTAGATAGTAGAATTGAATCATGGGTTTTAGATTCAGGAGCTTCTTTCCATATAACCCCTAATAAGGGTTATTTTAGAAATTATGTCTAGGGAAATTTTGGGAATGTCTATTTGGGTGATGATGAACCTTGCAGTATTACTGGTAAAGGGGAAGTTCATCTAAAATTGCATAATGGAAATACATGGATATTGAAAGATGTGAGGCATGTGCCAAGCCTCAAGAGGAATCTTATTTCTGCAGGGAAACTAGGTGAATCTAGTTGCATGGTTACTTTTACAGGAGATTCTTGGAAATTCACCAAGGGTGCTTTTGTTGTGGCAAGAGGTAAGAAGGAAGGAACGTTATATTTATCTACTTGTATTACTGATTATTTTTTTGCATTATCTACTTCAGATTCAGATGCATGCATGTGGAATAATCGGTTAGGTCATATGAGTAAAAAAGGAATGCAAATCTTAAAGGCTAAGGGTAAGTTATCAAATTTGAGAGATTTAGATCTTGATTTCTGTGAGCATTGTATCTTTGGAAAGCAAAAGAGAGTGATATTTCTCAAATTTGGGGTAACTAAGAAGGAACATAAATTTGAGCTTGTACACTTAGATGTGTAGGGACCAGCTCAAGTAGCTTCTCATGGTGGATCCCAGTATTATGTTACTTTCATTGATGATGCTACAAGAAAGGTATGGGTTTATTGTATTAAACATAAATCTAATGTTTTTGAAAATTTTAAACGATGGAAAGCCCTTATTGAGAATGAATCAAATTCTAAGTTAAAGTTCGTAGATCTGACAATGGTGGTGAATCATGTAGCAAGGATTTCAATGATTATTGTTCAGTGAATGGAATACGTAGAGAAAGAACAGTTTCAAGAATAGTATAGGAGAATGGCGTTGTAGAGAGAACGAACAGGACAATCATGGAATGTGCTAGAAGTATGAGGATACATTTTGGATTACCTTTAATTGCGATTGAAGCAGTATAGCAGTTTATTTGATTAACTCTGGCCCTTCAAGTTCACTAGATGGATGAATACCAGAGGAAGCATGGACTAGAAAAGAGGTATATCTTTATTTTCTTAAAGTTTTTGGTTCAAAATATTTTATACATGTTGATAGTGAAAATAGAAAAAGTTGGATGCAATATCCAAGAGGTGCACTTTCATTGGTTATGGATCTAGTGATTTCAGTTTTCATTTTTGGAATTTAAAGAATTCTAAAATTGTTAGGAGTCATGATGTTGAATGGAATGAAAAGAGAATGTACAAGGATCAAATTTTGGTACCCAAGGATGAGAAATTTGAGAATTTTATTGATGAAAATGAAATCTCAGGTTTTAAAGAAACACCTTCAGAAATACATAGTAACCATGGTTGGTTAGCCCCTGACCGACATCAGTTAGATGAACCACCAACGGTTACAAATAATTAGAACTGACATCGGTTAGCAGAAGAAACTTCGGTTAAAGGTGACCATCATTGGTCACTATAAAAAGTTGATACTAATGTCCAGGAGGTCCAGATTGATCCTCTGATACCTCAAACTCCTGTGAGAAGGTCACAAAGGGTAAGTAAACTTCCAGAAACATTTTCACCTTCTCTATTTTTTCTATTATTGACTGATAGTGGTGAACCAAAAATCTTTGAAGATGTAATTCAGGATAAAACTTGTGTTCAGTGGGAGCATGGCATGGACGAGGAGATGAATTCTTTATAACATAACAAAACTTGGGATTTGGTTAAATTTCCAGCAAGAAAGAGAACATTACAAACAAGTGGGTTTACAGAATTAAGGAAGAAGAGGGTGACAGAAAAGGTACAAGGCAAGGCTTGTAGTAAAGGTATTTGCACAAAAGGTAGGTATTGACTTTGGTGAAATATTTTCTCTTGTTGTTAAGATGACTTCTATTCGTACTATATTGAGTTTAGTTGTAGTAGAAGATTTGCATTTAGAGAAACTAGATGTGAAGATGACTTTCCTTCATGGTGATTTAGATGAAGAGATTTATATGCAGCTGTCGCTTGGGTATGAAGTCAAGGGTAAGGAGAAATTAGTGTGTAGGTTGACAAAGATCTTATATGGGCTCAAGAAAGCTCCAAGGAAATGGTACATGAGGTTTGATAGTTTTATGCATGACCATGGTTACTTGAGATGTGAATCTGACCATTGTGTTTATTTCAAGAAGCTTGAAATGGGAGCTATATTATTTTGTTACTGTATGTGGATGATATGCTTATTGCAGGATCTAGTATGTAGGACATTGGTGAGCTTAAGAGAAAGCTAGCTCACACATTTGCAATGAAGGATTTGGGATCTGTAAAAAAATCCTTGGCATGCAAATACATAGAGACAGGAAAAACAAGAAATTGTATTTGTCTCAGGAGGCTTATATCAATAAGGTGTTAGAAAGGTTCAACATGTAAAATTCTAAATCTATTAGTACACCTATGGCTAGACACTTAAAAATTGAGAAAAGATCAATCTCCTTCATCACAAGAGGAGGTCAAGTACATGACACGAGTGCCATATGCTTCAACATTTAGAAGTCAAATGTATGCTATGGTTTTTACTAGACCAGACATTACACAAGTAGTGGGAGTTATGAGTAGATATATGGCTAATCCAGGTAAAGAGCATTAGAAAGCAATCCAATGGATACTCAGGTATTTGAAAGGGACATCTAGCATGCAGGTATGCTATGGAGGTTCAGATATTTCATTACATAGCTATGTTGATTCGAATATGGCTAGAGATCCGGATGGTAGGAGGAGCACTACTAGATATATTTTCATAGTAGGTGGAATGATAGTTAGCTGGATTTCAATATTACATAATTTTGTGGCTTTGTCTGCTATAGAGGCATAGTATGTTGCAGCTACAGAGGCTAGCAAGGAGATGATATGGATGAGTAGGTTCATGGAGGAATTGAGAAAGGAGCAGGATGATTGCAAGTTGTTTAGTGATAGTCAGAGTGCAATTCATTTGGACAAAGAACTCAGCTTTTCATCCTAGAACGAAACACATTCAGTTGAGGTATCACTTCATATAATAGGTATTGGAAGATGGACAGTTGAATCTGGAAAATATTCATACAAGCAAGAACCCTACGGATATGCTAATGAAGCCATTAGCAAAGGAGAAGTTGGAGCTACACTCCACTTCTGTTGGTCTTTGAGTTTGAGACTTGAGGAGGAAGAAACAAAGGATAAGGATGATCCAATAATGGAACTGTACAGGTATAGTGTGTAGTAATTAATCTCCAAGTGGGAGATTGTTGAGTATGGAGCTAAATTACTCTTGTTTTAGCATGCAAATAGAACATTTTTGAAAGTTGACAGTAACCATCATTGGTTAGAGTGTGACCAACATCGGTCAGGGCAAGTTGGAACCAGTGATGGTTGGGTAGAACCGACATTGGTTACCTGTGTAACGATGATTTTAATTAACTCTTGGGTTTTATATCTATTTTTAGCATAAGAATAGATTTAATGAATGTAATTTCATGGCTAAGTGCCCTAAAGTCTTAAATAACTATTTAAAGCATAAAGCTAGGGTTTAGAATAAGAGGATTGATAATAATTACAAGATAATTGTGAAGGAGATAATTCTTGGGAAAAGAAGGTAAAATCTTGAAGGAAGACAATACTGAACATCTGAGAGGTGTGGAAGATTGAAAATCTTCATTGTATATCTTGTCAAAGCTTTGGATAATAGATTGGCTTGTTTCTTGGTGGACGTAGCCCACACTGGGTGAACCACGTTAAATCTGGTGTTGATTTATGTCTCTTGTTTTGTATAATTATTTTTGTATAATATCTAATTTTATTTGCATGTATGCTTAGATCTGATATATTGTCTGTACAACCGGTGTGCTAACCCCAACACGTTCCACATTAGAGGATTTTGTAACTATTTTCGAGCCTCATGATTTTTCTCAAATCAAACACATATTCTTTCCAGAATGAGTATCAAAGTCAATTTTTAGGTTGTGATCTAGAAGTTGACTGACTGAAAGAAGATTCTTTACTAACCCAGGGACATACAAGACATCTCATAGTCCACAGCTGCATGAACCAAGGGGTAGAGAAATGTTCCCAATCCCTTAAACTATATATGAAGAATCATCACCCAATGAAACATGGTTTTTCAAAGGCATGTCCCTCATTGAGGTAAACTAGTTTCTATGTCCAGTCATGTGTCAAGTGGCTCCTGAATCAACATACCAAACATCACTAGATGACATGGATTGTTCACTTGATTGAGTACTGTACAAGCAGTCTTCATTATCTAAATGTTCTTCATGCTTAACAATATTTCCTTGCTGATGGGGTCTTATTTTCTAGTTCCCCTTTTTCTTCCCTTGATTGTAGTTTGTATGTCATTTGTGAGATTTTTGGTGTTGAGGTCCAGATTTTCTTGATGAACCTTTCTTGTAAGTATTATACCAATAATATTTTAAGTCATGTCCTCTTTTGCATATTGGAAATTGCTTCTTCTGTTGTTTTTCCACTTGATGTTGACATTGATTTTGATGTTGGGAATTTTGATAGGAATTAGGTTTTCCTTTACCTTTTCCTTTCCATTTTTTATGTGAAGAAAGTGCCTACTCCTCTTCATCATCCATATTATGCATGGTTTCCTCTTGTTGCAGTAGGTTTACTAGCTTATCAAAACTAATTGTCGTATTTGACATGTTTAGTGTTGTAAAAAATGAGATAAAAAGAGGGGAGTGCTCTCAGAACAATGGGAACGATAGCATCATCTATGACCACTTCTCCTAGGGATAGAAGTGAAGCCATCAATTATGTAAATCTTCTTAAGAAAGCTTCAATTTTCTCATTCTTCTTGAAATTCAATGTGTGTAATTGAATCTACAAATTTAGTATGACATTCTTGTTTTTGGCCTCATATACTATTTGGAATTTATCCCACGCTTCTTTTGCTATTTTGGCATCTCTAATGTGGGGTTGCACATCATCAGACACTCCAAAAAAGATGATGGGTTTGGCCTTCTCATCTACTTTATCAAACTACCACTGTTATGTTATATTAGTAGTTGATCTGGTCAGAGTACCATTCACAGCAGTCCAGATCTCTTCAAACTCAAGTTGTGTCTTGATTTTAGTCTTCCATGCAGCATAGTTGTTTCCTCTGAGTAGTTGTGAATCTAGAAGAAAACATTTGGGGGCATTGGTGCCCATTTTATAGAAATCACTGACAGGGTTTGGCGCTTATCACTCTAGGTATGCGGTCTCCCAATCTATATACCATCAGTATAATAGATCGAACCTTTTTATATATGCGCTCTTCTGATATACCCAGAGGTACGTGGAAGAAGCTTGCCCTTTCTATATACCTGATGGTACATGAAAGAATTCAATACATGGTACCACGATAGTATTGAAATGGGTTTGTGTGATTATTGACAGCGACTCAAAGAAATATCCTCATACGCATGCCTAACTTCGTTATATACTTGGATGATTTCTCAGTCTGGATTTATGTCGTGCAATCGTTCACAGATGGATGGGATGGCTCATAGTATGTGCACTATGACCTTATTACTCCCCATCAATTTAAAATTTCGATACCCAGATGACATTGTTATAGCTATATTAGGTGTTAAGTGTAGTAGTAGTTGTGATGACTTTACCTGTAAGTGCTTCCCAGAGGCACTGTATATACCAAATGCTGCGAATGAGATCTAGGATCTTGTGAGTGTTTTAGAACCAATTTTTACTATTTTTTATTACAAATCTCTTCCAGTTTCAGAGAAGTTACAATATTTTTGGTTGACTATGGAAACCTACAAATTAGTATAATATAGTGAAGCATGCAATTAAATTAAAAATAATGGAAAAATTGAATGACAGGATTTTTTTTGTTTTGCGGGCCCTGGTGGCCTCTGAAGCCCAATATGACCTTGTGAGTAAAGAATTGCAAAAAAATAGCTGAAAATACAATTTTTAGCTATCCCCCCTTTGGAAAAATTTTCTCAGAAGGAAAAAAATGCCTAATAGGAGAATTTTTTTCCCCTAAAATAGAGATTTTCTTACTAAACATTTAGAGGCAGGTTTAGCTATAACAAAACTATTAGGTCACCTCTAACTTTGGGGGTTTCACTATTTTTTCTGCCAAAGTCAAATTGGTTAAAAAATAGGTTGAGGGTGGGGTTTAAACCCCAAACCTCATCCACATAAGTCGCTTTCACTTACCAAGTAGGATCTATGAGCGCTTATGTTAAAAAGTAAAGCATATTGTATTTATTTAAGGTGAAAAGTGACTTACCTTATGAAAAAATGATGTGGCACATCTCCCACGTTGCCTACATGATTTTAGGAGGGCGCTTAGGGTTCCGTTTCCTCAGAAAAAGGATCTGAAACTTTTATTTATCTCTATGTTGTTGTTTCATTATTTTCTTTATGTTTTTGAATGACAAAACATATAGGGTTATGGGCTAGGAGGAATACATGTTAAATGAGTGGGTTGGAAGTTGATGCATGTGTTCTGACTTCTTAACCCAATGCCGATTGTGATAGCTTCCTTTTGGCTAGGAGGAACTACCTATAATAGAAAACAAGACCACAAAAGAGGAGTCAAATGATATATGATAGTGGACTGCCTAGCGTATGCTAGTTCCAGGAAGTGTGATACTTCCTAGATGGCTATCAGTCCACTATTTAAAAAAATTAATGCGAGAAATAAGTAAATTCCTACTGTAGTTGATATGATTTAGGTATCTCATTCAAGCAAAATCAACAAATATAATATACTAGGATAGGTTATAGTTAGATCTGAAGGATAGTTAGGTGTTAGGTTACTGGAACTGGTCAGGGTCTGATCCTGGGTTGTTTAGGTAAATTGGTAGGAGGTTGTTTGGCTCTGTTCTTGGGCAGGGTATTAAACACAGAGACTAGTGTTAGTCTTGTATGACCGATGACGGTTTAGTGCTAAACCGACAATAGTTACTGAAAATTTTCAATAACTCAAAGATTTAATGGTTTAGGGATTTGTCTGAGATGGTATTGGGGATGGTGAGGAGTGGGTGTAAAGTCTGGGGAGGTGTTGGCAATACTCAAAGGTGTCTAACTTTCAGGATGGGTGATTTTATGGTGTGGGTAAGGAAATGGTTGATTGAAAATTTTATGGAGATAAATGATGGGGAAGTGAGAGTTCAAGAAGATGAATAACAGAGTAACAAAGCCTACTAGAAAAAAAATAGAAGAATGTAGGTTAACAAATACTGTGATGTAGATTATGATGGCTGGATGGAATGATAGTTGATTAGAGGAATGGTGTTTGGTACCATGGAAGTGCTTCCCAGAATGCTACCGTGGGTGCAATTCTTCTAGATCTATCTAGATGATGGTTCTGGATTCCTGGATGCACGAAAAATATAGTGGTTCTACTTGCATGTAGCTCCTCTTTCTCTTCCTTGATTTGAGAATGTGCTAACCCCTCCAACAAGGTTACTAAGGTGAATAAATGATAACTGATAACGGTTCAATCTTGACCGGTGTTAGTTTAGGTTCGACCGATGTCAGTTGAGGCGGGATTCCCTAGGTTTTCGAAAATGGGCACATCTTTCTAATTTCTTGGGCCAAGTTGGTTTATTGTCGCGGATCAGAATGGAAGCTTCCCTTCTAATGAGTGGGAATGTGGTTAGAGAAATCATAGGCATGTGATTTTAGGGCTAGACCAAATCTTAGCTCATTAAGACAAGTAAGACTTAGTTGTAGTTAGTTATGGGAAAATGCCAAGAATAGGTTTAGGGTGAGATGGTTGGGTGAGGTGTCTACGTGAGGTGGAAATTAGGTTAATTAAGGTAATAAAATAATGGATATTGTGAGGATGAGTATTTAATTTAATTAAAATAATTAAATTACTTATTAATGTGGGGTGAAAGGGGGCCATAGTTAGGTGCCCATGTTTAAGTTGGTTATCCGCTCAGGGGCTAAGGGGAATGTAAGTACATTTAGGTGTCTATAGCTGCTTTGTTTTTTCTCTCCATCACTTTGAGAGTCCAATCCTTTGACTTCTAATGCCATTCCTTTTTGATATGTAGGTCATATTTTTTATGTATTGATCGTTGTTTTTTTGTTGTTGTTTTTGTTGATGTTGTTTGATTTTTGTGATGTATGTTCATTGCTAAGACGTGGAGGTCACTACTTGTTGGGTTTACCGGAAAGGAGTGTGGATGAATCCAATACAATGTGCCACGAGAATGCCAATACAACTCGCCACCATACAAAAATGAGCTCGACCACTTTATAGGGTCTGTGTTTTTTTATTTATCCACCGTATTGTTTCTAACATGGGATTTACAATGACAATGGCGAATAGAGGATTGCAACTCAGTTGTTGTAGATGCAGGTCATAGTGCTGAGAGGAGTGTAGGCCATTCAAACTTCACAATGTGGGGATCATCCCAATAAACTAAACATGCATCTAATAGAACTCAACCTTTGTATGAAGAATAGCTTAGAGCTCTTCAAATGTAGCAGGATGTTATTATTAGCGGTAACTAAAATTTTCTCTAATATTAGAGGTAAAACCCCTGATGGGGAAAAAAATAAATTTAAATAGCATCTAGGGAGAAAATTTTTCCTGGTATAGGTGCCCCTTTTTATCATGTAGCTTGTATTGGTAAGCGATGCTAAAAAAAATAAGAAGTGGGTGCCCCATTTGTGGGTGAAGGTGATCCCCCTCAAAATAAGAATTGATGAGGTGGAAGACAGAAGTAGTGAGTGGTTTGATAAAAGGTGGATGTGGTGAAAAAGAGCATAGATGTGGGTGAATGTGGGAAATGGTAGAAGTCAAAAACAAGAAAATAAGTAAATGGGCCAAGGTCAAAGGTAGTGGTAGTCAAATGCATGCACATGTTATAAATTATGACATGGTTCTAGGTTGAAGAGCTTACAAAATCTACATCATCCAAGGTCGATAGGTTTATCCAAACAAGGTTGAAGTGATTATGATAGCCAAGGCATAGGATATTGTGCAGAAAAAAATGTAGGTCAGGTGCAGGAACATTTAGGTATGTTTTGGTACACCAAAGGTTGGTTCAGGACAACACGACAATAGGAAAGATAAGGTCATTAGGTCAAACAATACAAGTAACAGTGTCACAATGTATAGCAAGCAAATGAGTTCACAGGTCACTAACAATGTTTCAGGTCCAAGTAGCTAGGTCATGGCACGGGTAGGGCTGAGGTATGGGTAAAATAACAAGTCCCTAAATGTAATTAAGGACAAGGATAGGTAATGTAGGCTTGGAGGTAGGTTACAATAAGGGAGGGTAAGGTCAAATGGTGGTAGGGAAGAGTAAATCATAGTTGGAAGTGGGGAAAGGGGATCGATAGGAGTATGACAGATAATCGATGCCAGTCATACTGAACTAGTGATGGACTAGGTAAACTGACCATGGTTTGCTAGGGCACACGACTGATGTTAGTTTAGGTACAACTGACCATGGTGTGCTAGGGCACAGGATCGATGTTAGTCTAGGTATAACTTGATGCCGGTCAGGTCGATGTGGGTATATAAAAAGGAAAATCCATATAATACAGATTCATTTGTAGGTTTCAGATTTTGTGAAATTGACGAGAGCACAAGAATTTTGTGCCATGTAGAGAGGAAAGTATGTGGGGTTGTACCGAGCTGAGGTGGAGAGATCCGGTTGGAGAGGAGAGCTAGGTAGATGGATCCATGAGATTAGGTAGAGGGAGGTGATTGGTAGAGAGGTTGGAGGTTGATTTGGACATGTTCAAGGTAGGAGAGGGTTTGGGTGGACCACCAGTACAACGGCCAGATGTGCCACCATGGAGGTGACATTGAGACGAGGTAAGATCTAATCGTTTTGTTATTATTTGATATAGGAAGAAGAAAATGTAGAGGGGTAGAGGTGGGGAGGTTAAAATAAGTGAAATTTGTGGTTAAATGAATGAAAGAGGGGGTGGGAAAGGTCAAAGGTAGGGGGAAGAGGCTTGGGGAGGGACTTAGGTGAGGTGTGAGTAGAGTCATAGGGAAAATGGGAAAGAAATTAGGTAAAGGAATTTGGAGTTTTAGGTTTGAGCACGATAACAGTGACCAATGCCAGTCAAGGGATGGCTGATGTTGGTCTTTATACACCTTTTTGTCATTGGTCAAGTATGAGGGAACTGATTCTAGTTAGAATGGACCGGTGACGGTCAGGAGTAACCGGTGCCGGTTAGGATGAAATGGATATAGGTCTAGGAAGGGTAAGGGGAAAGTGGTTAGGGTAAAGTGTGTAAAATAGATATCGGGTGAGGGGATGAGAAGGAGGGAGGGGTTAAAGGTCAATGTTGGATAAAATCCAGGGTTCCTTTTAAGATACCTCTTAGAAATCAGAGGTAGAAAATACCTGGCAAATATCCTCAGAACTAGTTTCGCAGAAAGGAAATTTTTTTAGGGGTTTGACAGTAAAAATTTTACCTAATTTTTAAGTGGCGTGACAGAAGGCTGCAGACGCATGACGAAATATTTGCTGTCACGCATCAACAAGGTGGTTGATACATGTCAATGAACCTCACTGACATGCATCAACAACCCTTCTGACATGCGTCAATGAGGTTATTTGACGCATGCCAACAAGGGTGATGTCCTACATCAATCACCTTGTTGACGCGTGACAACAAATATTTTGTCACGCGTCTATAGCCTCTACCCTTTTCTCGTGTGATAACAAAATATTTGTGTCATGCATCAAAAAACTCTATGTCACGTGTCTAGTTCCTCCGCACTCATGTTGCACGTCAACAAACTCTCCATGTCGTGTGTCAACAAACTCTCCATGTCGTGTGTCAACAAACTCTCCCTGTCACACATCAACAAACTCTCTATCACAAATATGTAGCCTCTACCCTCCTGTCACACGTTTGTAGCCTCTACCCTCCTTTCATGCGTTTACTACACTTGATAATATATATACCCTAGGTGGTATGAGTGATCTAGTAGTGTTCTACCTGGAAAATAATCTAGGATTATATAGGGGATAGTTTAAATGGGTAGGTGAAGCCAACCCCTAAAAATAATTAAATTTTAATATTTAGGCATATAGGTCACTGACCCATGCTAGAAAATTCACCTTTTCCAATTTTTCAAAAATGGAATATTCGCCACTAAAATTATCCCTGGTAAAATCAAGTTTTAATAATGTGTGTGATTGGTTGAATGCAGGCAAGGACCAGCTACGGATGTGGGATAAGGTACCTCCCTTGCTCGTGGAGGTATGAGGGAGTGTGATAGCTAATGATTGGGACCATATTACAGAGCTTAGCCTGATTGGGGTCAGATGCTACCGGCATGTAGTCTGAGAGCCAAGTTTGATGGTTGCTCTCATCGACAGATGGGACTCAACGACCAATACCTTCCATCTACCAATGGGTGAGATCACAGTCACCTTGAAGGATGTGTACAGTATCCCATGACTACCAATATTGGGGACACAGGTGTATTCTATCTCCTCAAAGGCATTTGAGGAATTGATGTTGATCGTGTTTGGTGAGGGGTTGGCATAGTTGAGGTTCCATAGTGCCAGTATGAGCTACAGGGATATGTACCAGGCCCATCTAGAGGAGATGAGGCTAGTAGTGTTGCTGATGGAGGAAGTCTACTGCTTTGCACTACTGGATGCAGAGGGTTAGAGATTCCTATGGTCATTTATGGGGGTTCTACACAACATGGTGGAGGACATGACCCATTTTTCATGGGCACCCGCATTCCTGGTACAGTTATATAGAGAGCTATGGGCTTATGGGAAGCTACGGAGGTTTATCATGTGTTGTAATTTCCTACTTCTTTACTGGGCATATGAGCACATTGTGTGTGTGCATCTAGTTGGTATGCCCCAGGCTAATGCATTCGAGATGGGTTTTGTTTGGGTGGGCTTCAAGTGATGGGTTCCTACGATTGGGGAATGCCAAACTACTAGAGCTACACACGATGTAGCCTATTACAGGTGATTACTAGAGGGGTTTTCTAGTGTGGACATCATTTGGAGGCCTTATGTGGGATTTTCACCATATGGGTGGATGGTAGAGGAGCTACAGGAGCTACAGCTGATCCGATGGATAAAGGGGCGATGTGCAAGAGAGCACGAGATGATACCTGTAGAGAGGGTTAGATTGCAGTTCAGTATGCTTCAGGATATACCTCCAGCTTTCCCATAGTATATGAGGGATGACATGGAGAGGCCTCTGTCTCTACCATACCTGACATTACCGAAAGGACAGGAGGAGCAGGTGATAGAACGGTGGATTGGTGATGTTGGGGTGACTGATACATACAAGAAATGGTGGGCTGCACATTTACGAGTAGTACCACTGAGGCCGGGGCTGCTAGATTTAGCCACCATCACAGTACAAAGGGATACCCTATAGGGGAAGGTGGCTACCCTAATTACATTGTTAGGGATAGTGTAGGGAAAGGTGATAGGATCAGGGGCATAGGTTGTTATTTTGTAGGCACAAGGATACTTTTTTAGTTTGACAATCAATTTTTGGATGTAATGATAAACTAAAATTTAGTTTTGTTCCCAAGGCTGAATTCAAAATTTTCCAAAATCTAGATGTCATCCTTGGATCCCTATCCAAAATTATTCACTATGGAACTCAATGCAATATGAAAATTTCATGCACAAACCATATTGCAAGGATGAGTGAATCATCTTTAAGACTTTCTGGAATAAAGTGAGCTACTTTGTTAACCTGTCAACAAAAACAAGAATCATGTCATATTTACTTTTCGACATAGGAATCCCTTGCAAAAAATACATGCTAATAACTTTTCATTTATATTGCATAATGGCATGAGGATATAGTAGACCAATAGGAGGCATGCACTATGATTTTATGCATTGACATCCTAGAAAATGAGAAATGTAGTTTGTCATGTATTTTTTCATTCCCTTGTAGAAGTAATTTTGTTTTATATCAATAAACATATTTTTCACTCATGAATCTACTAAGGATCATTATGGAATTATTTCATAACTTTTATCCTTAATTCAATTCTTTAAGTTACATAGACTCTACCTTCATATTTCAGGATTCCTTCATTTTCAATTTTAAATCCTTCATAATTCTTATCCTTAGGATCTATTGTTAACACAACCTTAACATGTTAATAGTATGAGTTAGTTAACATTTGTTTCTATACTTCATCTTTGAATTGATTCCTAAAGGTCACAATCGCAGAAACATTCTTCTGATGACTTAGTGCATCTGCCACTCTATTCTCTTTTCCTTTTATGTAAATTACATCAAAATCATACTGATATAATAATTCCATCCTTGGCCAAAATTTGTTGTTCAAGGACAACTATACGATTGTGAGTTTCTTACATAAAAACAAGTAACTCAACCAATTTTTGGGTAATTGATGTATCATCCCTAGGAGGTTAATTTTTTGCAACATTACTTCTTGTCCTAATCATTATTTTTTGTTAGAAAAGAATAAAAATTAGTGATAGTGTAAGGACCCATTGTGTCAAATAACTATAAACCTATAGCTCTGATATCAAAATGTAACAACCATGTTATAATAAGTCCAAATTAAGTTTTATTTCTTTTAAAATAAATCCCTTAATCCCATTTCATTCCTTCAATGATTTTATAAGACAACACTAATAATCTAGCAAAAAATATAGTTTATAATCCATATGATAACATCATAACCACGTGCAGCTGTAAAAGTCAATTAGATCTACTTGATCCCGTTTATCATCACTCTAACCAAGTGTACATGACTTGTATGTAATTGGTTAACCTATTCATTTAGGTTTTAGAACTGATGCAGTTCCAATTTTCTACCTAAAAATAGGTTAAATAAGTTTCATCTGACATCTCACATCATTTTTTTGGAACTCAGTGAACTGATAGTGTATTCAACTAGTACACTACTTAGGCCAAAGTTTTAAAGCTATGTTTTGCATGCTTAGTTTTGTGATCAAATACAAGCCAAAATAAACTTTTCCCATAACCGAAAATCATCTTTACACATGTATCTGGATCATGTCTCATTAAATTAAACATTTAAGTTCATGTATTAAGAAGGCCTAAAATGTATATCTCGCCTCTCGACTTGAGAGTACGTTGTCAATCCTAGCTTAGGACACCTATGGGAAAGATAATGATTACTTAACTACTATCTTCGTTAAGTAATTATTACCCTTCCCATAGTCTTCATAAGATGGTACAAATATATTTCAATCACGTAGATAGGTGGGACTTAGAGTCCACACTCTCATAATACATTATCTTATTAATAGGTAGATTTCATCGTTAAGAGACTAAGTCAAGTTATACATTAATAAAATGGTTTATAATTACTTACTAGTTACTATCCTACAAAATGTCTTAGTCTCAAAGGATTTATTTACAACTTTCTTTATTAAGACTAGTTTTATTTTATTCATGTAAATCTACTATGATAACATTCTATCTCATTTAGGTTTTATCTTAATTCAACCATATCATTCATTATCATATAGTATTTTTATACTTTTACATCATTATTTCACTTAATAAGTTATTCTCAAAAAGGTATAACTGAACATAAGGTAATTTTAATGTTGTACTAAGTAATTGATTAATCATTTGATTAATTTATTTACAATGGAGTTAAGCAAATATCATGATTTCATAACTTTGCTTCCTTGTCCAAAAAAATGTTAATTAATTACCTTAATAATTTCCATATAATGACAAAGTCATTAATATAGTTATAATTATTTTCAATCTCTAAATTAGAATATTAAATGTTGTAAAACATAATCATTTAAGCAAGTATAATTTTCATAATCTTTTCCATGAATATGTCGTTCTTAAAAAAATGAAATCATCATTACAACTCAAAAGAATAATCAATTATATATGTATTTATCGAGTAATAAAGGATAACTACTTTTTCAAAAAGTATTACAACAATTTCAAATTAATACAATAAGACAACTACCATTTGAAAACTCTACAAATTATTTTTCTCTTTACAATAAATACATAATCCAAATCTAGATGTTTAATAAATTGATGCTTATAATCAGATAAATAAAATCATTGCATGACAAACATGCATGTATTCAATCCATTTAAAGCTTCATGATTAAAAAATCCAACGTATTATATGTAAAATATAAATAATAAATAATATATGTGGTCAGTTCATCAAATTGGCATGGATTAGCACCTCTCTACATAGTTGTTTCATTACGAAATAATTGAACATCTATTGTTTGATTTAATGAGGATAAATTAAGTAACATATCCACAACATAGGTAACTAAAAGGAAGTGACCTAATGATATAAACCAATTTTCTATTATCAACAACTTACATACATACACAAGTTCATTAAGTCTAAACATATTATCCTCTTTTGAAGCTCAATTCACAGTTAAACCACAACAATATTATTTAAATCAACAATTAAAGAAAAGTAACTTGCACCTAGATTACATCCTCAATAATCATCTGGATTGTATTTTAAATAATTAGAAAAGGTAAGGAAAATTTTATTCTTAATAATATTGTTATCAAGAATAAATCATAAACACAAATAAAAATGGTAACTAGTCACCTTATTCCTTTAATGTCAGAGTTATCTATTATAACATTTGTATCCTTTACTTATAAATCAAAAAACTGAACAATGAAACTTTCACTTAAGGTTGTTAAGTGAATAACCTTTTATGCATGTAACAAGTCCAAGCTTACACATATTACTAATATTGTGATATCATGTTAACAATGTATTTACCACTTAAATCATAGATTTAAGAAACATACATTAATTTAATTGAATGATTACCCAAGATACATCATACCAAAAAAAATTCTCTTTAGGGGAAGTAAAAGAAATCACTCCTTGAACATTATATTCATGGCCTTCCTACTTTAGAGTAAACATTCACCAGTTTATTACTGATACAATGTTCTTGTTTAAAGAACACAATTTGGGGTTCTAGTTGAGTCAACTAAAAAGATCTTATATTCTTGTACTAGGATATAATGGGACCCTATATCATACAATAATAATGATAACCATAAAAAATAATAACCTTCTTCAAGAGAAAAGAGATGAAGAAAGAACTCCTCATAATGAGTTCCCATATTTAGGGTTGCTATAGGTAAACCAACCTATCTAAAAACAAGTTCACACTTACCCAAGTAAGTTCTTAAATTTTCTGGCTTGATAGTGAATTATACATATTTGAAATCAAAGGGGGCTTGGATTCCAAGCTATATCTTATTCCATACATAGTTTCTTTGTTGGGCCCCTAAAATATTGGCCAAGTACAAGAAGGCATGTGGGCGTGCAAGGCCTATTTGAAGATGGGTGCACAAAGAGAAAGTGCGCAAGATAGAGAAAAGGTTTTGGGACTTAGCCATATTTGGCATATCAGATAGAACATGAGAAAAGCATGACCTAACTGTGCATGCGGAATGGATAAGGTGTCATTTTGGCAGCTTGGTGCCCATGGAAGGAATATACCTTGCGATGGAAGATTCTAGAAGGCCATCATTGCAAAGAGTGGAGAGCTTGAGCCTGAAGAAGCATGCTCCCATACAGGACCACCTTGGACACTTGGAAAAGGATCTACAACTCCCACGAAGGCTTGAAGATGTTGAGAAAGGCTATAAATACAAGCACCCACTAGAGGAAAAGATATAGAGAAGAAAGAGGTGAAGCCATGCAGGAATAATGTGAGAGCTCCATACGTTGGGTTTAGAGGATCTGTAGGAATATGTTGTACTAAGGGGATGGTTTTTGAAAAATTTTCTTTGTACTATGAAGGGCTTAAATCTAGTTCTGATACATGATATTGATCTGCATTATCATATGAATCTGTGATTTCCTGAGTTATTGTAATATGGTTATCAACATGCTTAATATGAATATATGTGTGGTTCCAATTCTACTACATGGTTATATATATATTTCATATGAGTGGGTGTAAACCCATGTGCATTTATTTTCTATTATGATTCATATCTATGTTCTATAATGCTTTCCTTATATGAATGAATACATTGGTCTAGAAGCCGTTCTGAGCTCTAAGATGAATGTATGGTTCCCTTCCAATCTGTTCACTTAAGTTTCTATCGTAAATAATGCATTCTCACACAACTCACATAAAGGAGGGACTCGATGCCCACGCATGCCTTGGGTGAGCGCCCAGTGCCCACTGGGTGATAGGCCGACACGCATGGGATTTCCTTGTTCTTTGAGAAGGGCTTAAAAATGACTACATCTTGGTTCCATTGCCAGGACCTCTTTTTGAAGTTATTGTGAGAAATGGCATACATTTTTATCTTTGTGATGTGTAATGATAGAATGCCTGACTTTAGAAAGTGTTGAAACGTGGTTCAAGAGCATGGAGGATGAGTTTGCTCAAAGATTCAGCACTGGGCCTGAGTTTAGTATGCATGGATGGGTAGAAGAGAACCTATACAATGAGTTGTATGAGACATTCTTTTGTTGCTTCCCAGTAGAGCTATATGAATGGCTCTCAGCATACACATCTAGATCAAGTTGGTTCTATAGATCATGTGTGTGGACCCAAGATGACTATCAGAGGCTGCATGATGTAGATCTGACATGGACACGTGCTATTGATCACTAGTGGAAGAGGGTGTTGACTAGTTATACTTTGGAATATGCCATTTTGACGTATTCTTTCCTAGAGATCACTGAGTTTGAGTTTCTAAGGGATCCTAGAGGATCATTTTTGCATGTTATTCCTCTGGCTATAAAGATCTTGGTCGTTACTTTGAGTTTAGAAGCATTCCCCATGGCCAACTAAGCTCTCTGAGCACTGGGAAAGGAAGCTAGGGTGGAGGAAGATGGAGGACATTGCAGCTGAAAAGGAAAGGGAGGAGAGATGACTCAAGTATAATGAAGCTCATGAAAGGGAGATGACTAGACAACGTGAGGTAGCAAGTGTGATGGATCTATGGAGGTAGACATTGCGAGAGGGTGTTGAAGTTCACATGGAGGATGTGGAGCCTGAGCAGTCTATGCTACCCCATCTTGGAAAGTGCGTAAGAGAATCCCCTTCAACTTTTGATGAGATTTCATCACATGGAGAAAGAAGAGCCATCGTCATGCATCTGAAACCCACCTAGCGACCGATCCCTGGCACTTGGTTTTTCAGATCAAGGGAAGAGTATTGTTAACCCAGTTGGTATCGATGGAAGTGACCGATCTGCACCTAGGAGATATAATTTCTCGTTTGGGACTTCTATGGCTGCACATACCATTCTAGTGTTTGGAGGAATTTTCAAGGCAAAGTGCAGATACACAAGCCTTCGGTCTCACATCTGGGAGTGGCGCGGGGTACACTATTGGTAGTGGGACATTATCACAGACCATCAATGCATGTAGTTCAGTGGAACATTGGAACCCTTGACGTGACCACTGTAGGACCTGGTGGATCCAGTGGATCTGGTGGGTCAGGAGGAATAGTACCTGGTGGATCTGGTGGGTCAGGAGGAACAAGACCTAGTGGACCCAGTGGATCTGGTGGAGGGAACAACAGAGGAAACACTAGAGGAAACCAAGGCTCTGGCTCAGGAGGACAAGGACCCCAGCCACCCCCAAGTGTTTTTTGAGATGTCTTTGCACTTACCAGACTATAGGGGTATTGAAGATTATGTAGAGCATGTGCACAAGTGTGAGTTACTATGGCATGCAAAAGGGATCACTAGCCCAGAGTGGAAGACAAGCCAGTTTACAACTACATTACAAGGGCGTGCACATAGCTGGTATAGGAAGTACGACCCCCATAAAATGGTGGTGGATTATACAGCATTGAAAAATTATTTCCTCAAAGAGTTTCATATTCCAAAGTTTGAGTAGAAGAGCATCAACACCTTGAAGGAGATCCAATAGGGAATGACAGAGAGTGTGTGGGAGTATGATGCATGGTTTAAAACTCTCCTGTCTAAACTATCATATGACATCCACCCCTCATAACATGCTCAATGGTTTTTTGGAGGGTTGATCACTCCATTTAGGAGGGCATTGTCACATAAAATGTTCACTGACCCACACGAGGCTTTAGAGGCTGCCTTACACGCTGAAGCTGTTGGGAGTGTGGATACTGGTGTTAGTCTATTTTTGGAGGCCCAAATCACTGTAATGGCCAAGAAATTAGAGAATCTCTCTGCAAACTCAGTGCATGAGGTCTGTAGTGGGATTTGGTGTATATACAGAGAAGTGGAGGGTCATGCAAAGGATAGTTTCCCTCATAAGTTGGTGTGCACTATGGTAGTAGACTGTGAGATCTTCCACAGAGATCATGATGCAAGTAGATGCCCTCTACTCCAACGTGTAATCCATAAGAATGTTTCTTACTACTACAAGATATGCACCTCTACAACCCATGACACCAAGGACTGCAGACTGATTGATCAGATCCATGATGCTATTGATCTGGGTGTATGCCAGACTAGCCTTGTTGGTAGTTCTAAGGATGATGACCAACATTATGAAGGGTGCACAGATGGAGGGGCACGTGGAAGAGGTTTTCATGGAGGAGTTCATGGTCATGGTAACTGTAATGGAGGGAGAAGTGAGTTCCCATGGGGAACATGTTATAATTGTGGATCTACAAAGCATTATAAACATGAGTGTCCTAATCTATTACAATGCTCATGGTGTGGGAAGAAGCACAAGTATGAAGAGTGTCTAGAACTCTATGAGCATATGAACCTAGCAGCACTGGAAAGATAAGGGCACTACTATGGTGAGCATCAAAAAGGCTGATTCAAAATGGATGCCAAGAGTGGTGCATGAGTTAGAACTAGAACCTGTACTGGTGACAATGCATGCAGAGGCTGCACGCGCCAGGGAGATGCCAAGACCAAGGACACTAGTTTCCAGAGAGGAGGTGCTACATGGAAAGTACCCGGACCCTACCCATCAGAAAGAAGTATACCAGGAGACTATGGATGTGATTTGGAGTTTACAAGGGGAGATACAATGTCTCAAGGAGCAATCGAGGTAGGTAGGGCAACAGAAGGATAATGAGGTTCCAAGGAGTGACCTGGATGAGGTCAAAGAAGTATGTAAAATGTTGAGGCAAGAGAATATTATTCCCTTGCTAGGAGAATGGCTGAGGGAGAAGGTACCACGCACCAGAGTAGAGTGCGAGAGACAGGTTTTGCATGTAAACCTTTCTCCACACAACCTTGACTATGACAAAGAGATTACTCTGAATGTAGTTGTTGATGGATGGCTTTTGAGAAATATCCTCATCGACATGGGAGCAGAGGTGAATGTTCTTACCTTAGATGCCTGACATCAGATGGGAAGGCCCACATTGCATCCATCTTCAAATGTGTTGTATATGGCAAACAAGACTAAGGAAATGCCCATTAGAGTCCTGAAGGATGTAGTTATCACCATTCAAGGGGCCAAGTTCACTGGAGATTTCAAAGTCTTGGTGCTCACAGAGGTAGACAACTTTCCAGCATTGCTTGGGCACCCATGGTGTTACAAGAATAATGCTGACATAAGGTTTAACAAAGGATATATTAGTTTTGAAAATAAGGAAGAACGGGTGGTCATCCCTTTAACAGATGGGAAGTCAGTTCCCTACACAGAGCCATTGGGAGAAGAAGTCCTTGATAGAATCTATGTGCATTCCATCAGAGATCCTAAGGTAATTCACCCCACGGAGGGGGTCATCCAGTTCGAGGACACTCATCTTGTGACTGATACCACTAGTGTTGCATGTGACAATTGGATGCATGGGACCTATGATTTAATTAGGAAACAATTAAAAGGACCGGTAACAAGGGTGACAAAGGTGCACTCAGTCAAGCGCCTATGAGGAATGAAGTTTCCTAGCTACTCGAGAGGAGCATTTCCTGAGATTTTCCTATAGGAAATGGAATCTCAATGGAGAAATGAGGACGAAAGAATAATAATGCTCAGTTATAGCCTACTCAAGTTTCTAGTGTGTTGGTGGGCTACACATTGAGAGAACCTCCTAGAGTGGCACAAGGTAAGAATCACACTCTATAAGGTTTTCAAGAAGCAATGCACCCATGGCTATACAAGACTACCATGGGAAAGAAACCACTTCGTTTCATATCCAAGCATGCGAGGAAGCCTGGATGGGAAGAACGGAAGCATTACCACCTTTGTTTTGGGTACACAAGTTGTAATCCACCTTGCAAGGTTGTGCACATGCATGGTACATTCATTCGGAGATGTGTCACCAAATGGGTAATTGGAAAGAGTTGGTGGTTGAACTCATTCAAGAATTTGAGTATAGAAGCACCAAACCATCAGTGGATAAGGCATTGCAGACAATCAAGTGCCTTATAGTGGGAGATAGTGCCATGGTTGAGGATAGGATACTATAATTACTAGAAAATCCTGATGCGGAGATGCACCTCTATGAGGAAGAATCAGAGGAGGTAAATTTTGAGCACACATGTATGAAAAAATAAAAAAGGGAATTTGGTCTATGTCATAGACAGGGAAGAGATGGAGATATTGGATGTTGATCATTCAGAGGGTACATGCGAGGTCATTGACAGCATTGATGAGCAAGCACATGCCTACCATGAGCCTTTGAAGACAAAGAAGGTTAACATTGGGTCAGAGGCCAAACCTAAGGAGGCTATCATTGGAGACTATTGGTTGGAAAAGGAAGTTTCAAAGATCATTGATCTGTTGCATGAATTCTAAGATTTGCTCCCTTGTGGGTACCATGAACTCAAAGGCATCCACCATTCCTTGGGAGAAATTAAGATCAAGTTAAAAGAAGGTGTGCACCCAATTCTGAAGAGACCTTAATGGATGAATCACTATTTACACATATGGGTTAAGGAATAGATAGACAAAATGATAGCGTTAGGTATCATTAAGGTAGTTGAAGAGTCATAATGGATAATCCTAGTGGTCATCAACATCAATAAGGACAAGAGGATCAGGATCTGTGTTAACTATAGGGACTTGAATGTAGTATGTGTCATTGATCCTTTCCCTACCCTGTTTATTGAAAAAATCTTAGAGGGAGTGGCCAGACATGAAGCCTACTCCTTCACAGATGGGTTCTCAGGGTACCACCAGGTACGAATTACAAAGGAAAACTAGAGAAAGAAAACTTTCACCATTAAATGGGGAGGTTTTTCCTACATGGTCATGCCTTTTGGGTTGAAGAATGTGCCTTTTGTGTTCTCGCACAATTTAGTGCAAGCCTTCTAGGAATTCATCCAAAGATTTCTTCAGCTCTATTTGGATGATTGGACTGTTTATGGTCTCGTCAAGGACCATTATGATAACTTGAGACTAATGTTTGAAAGGTGTCAATAGTTGAGGATATCCATTAACATCAAGAAGTGTGTCTTTGCTACCCCATTTGGAACCTTATTAGGGCATATCATATGCAAGGAAGGATTACTAGTAGATCCTGCCAAAGTTGCAGTCATTATGGGTTTGGGGGAGTGTACTAACCAAAGCATTGTGCATGGATTCCTTAGACACATGGGATATTACAGGAAGTTCATTAAGGGGTATGCTAAAAATTTCAT
The DNA here is from genome assembly GCA_019776745.2 of Taxus chinensis. Lineage (NCBI taxonomy): Eukaryota > Viridiplantae > Streptophyta > Pinopsida > Cupressales > Taxaceae > Taxus > Taxus chinensis. Next base: position 277,858,383 of record CM034157.1, on the reverse strand, counting down.
TCCCTTAGAAGAATTGTTGAAACATAAAATTTCCTTTCATTGGGGAGAGGATCAACAAAACGAATTTGACACTTTAAAGGAAATACTCGTAACGACACCCATATTACATTTCCCTTCTTAGGATATTCCTTTCCATGTGCATGTGGATTCCTCAGGGAAAACAATGGGGGCAGTACTAGCACAACCTTGTGAAGGAATTGTTGATCATCCTTTGAGCTTTGCAAGTAGGAAATTAACACTAGCAGAGAAGAATTACACAACTAGTGAGCACTAAGCATTGTTAATGATCTGCGTGTCACATAAGTTTAGGTAGTATTTGATGGAAATACCCTTCATATTCTACATAGATCACATGAAATTACAACACTTAGTCAATAAACCCGTTCTACAAGGGAACATATGTTGTTGGGTCCTCTTATTTCAGGAATTTTAATTTATAGTGGTGGTAAAGCCAAGAAAGAACAATTTAGGGTCCAAACACTTGTCAAGGATTCATTCGGGAGAGGATGCATAAAGAATCGAGGATACCATGCTAGATGCATAACTATATAGATTAAGAAGAAACCTAGAAGAGGATCCTTTTCCTGTGAAGCAGTTCGTAAATTATACTTATGAGATCATGACAACCACTCACAAGACGCATCTATAAAAATGGTACAAATGCATGAGAGATGTGTTCAGGGTGGAATGGAGGATTCTAGAGCAGCTACCTATGCTCATAAAAGGATAAGAAAAATTCACGGTATATCAACACTTCTGCATTGGAAGATTTAGGTTGAAAGAAGAAACAATGAGCCCATGTTACAAGCTTCCCTTCTCCTTCACCATGCTATATTTCCAAGCAGGGGTAAATAGGTTTAAAGAGGACAAAATACTAAAGTTTAACCGTAGTGAAGTAGATTAAGACCACAAAGAGCTATGCAGAATGATGGTTTACCCCAAGAAACACGCATACGTGGAGAGATATGTCTCCCACAAGATACAAATGATGAAACCAGTGACTTTACCAATTGTTGGGAGGCCTTCAACAAGATTATACCTTCGCATCAGGCCAAAATTTGAGAAGAGTGCATACTTATAAAATTATGTAACCATCCCTGAGGACCCCAAAGGAAGAAATAATCCCACACCAAAGAAGAGGGAAAGAGAAGAGGTGCAGAAAGTACTAAGTGTTCAAGCTACGCAAGCGGTAAGCGCGTAAGAGACAAGTGTTAAGCCCAATACTTACATGAAGATAAAGAAGTCCCCAGTAAAGGTAAATACTCTAGAGGAAGAAGCACTATAGCAAAAATAACCCTCCACCTAGGAGAAGTCACCAGAGGAGGAGGAAAAGGAAGCAAAGTCTCCTGCTAGGAAGAAGCATAAGGTGATAGAAGGAAATGACTCGGAGGACACAAAGAGCTTAGAGGAATATAGAGGTGAGTGAGATGATGATGATGAAGAAGAAATTGGAGGTGAGGGCCACCTTGTCTATGAGGTTCATGTCTTGGAGGAGGAAGGAGAGGAAGAATAAAATGAATACATCTTTGTTATAAGGGAGGATAACAAGGAAGAAGAAGACACTCAAGGCAAAGGGGTAAGTGAGGAAGTTACAAAAGAAAAAAGGACCCCAAGCCTCACCAAAGAATAGATAGATGAGGCCATGGAGAAGGAAGTAGCCAAAATTATTGAAGACCTAGTGGAACAAGAGTTGGAACACAACGTGGACCTAGTAATGAAGGAAACAAATGAGTAAATCATAGAAAAATAATATGGCAGCATGGGAGGTGATCCCAGTTTGGCTGTGAGCTTTCCTAAAGCCGTGCACATAGGGAGAAGAAGCAAAAAAACTCCACAGGTTTAGAGGATGGGCTATATTCATGATCCAAACAAGGTTTTACGCGTGCATTTTCAAAGCACCATGCCAATGGATCAACTCTTGGCTATGACATCATTTGATGAGGAAGGTGCATACCCTCGAATAAGGAAAATGCTTTCTTGGGCATTTGAGTCCCACATCGATGAACAAAAATTCGAGGTAAGACAAGGGGAAATAATGAAGGTACCAAAGTCAATGGGTGACAACCCCTTGGTGAATGCTCAATGGATATCAGATGAACAAATATTTAGCACAACGAACAAATTTTCAGTGGAAGTAGAATCCGGACTCTTCGGGAGAAATGACAGAGTAAAGTTCCTAGATGTAGAGCTAGAGAAGAGGGTAGAGGATTTAGAGAAGAGAACAAAGGAATTAAAACATGAGGAACTAGTCAATGCTTAGCTAAGGTGAGAATGAAAATAAGAGAAATATATGGTATGTGAATTCTAAAAGAAAGTAGAAATTATCACAAATTCCATTTTCCTTAAGCATCCAGATCTAATGCCACCTGCGTAGAAGTATGGATCTGCCCTAGAGTGTCTAGAGGACTTGACCTGGGTCCTCACAATGGAAAGATGACCCCTGGCCTTGGAGTCTACATAGGAGGCATCGGATCATAAGGAAAAGGAGGAAAAGATGAAGGTTGTCACCATTATGGCCCAGTACAAGAAAGTCCTTGTGGATGTGAAAGTTGCTGCCCAGGTCACTAAGGATGCCTACGACAACTACACCAATAGAGATAGAGTGGTGAGCATTTTGATCACCACTTATGAAGCAGAGCTCAAGGAATTCCAGGAGAAAAATAAGGGGAATAGAGCGGAACATGAAAAAATTATAGCCGAGGTTGAGAAAAATTTAGAGGCTATTGAGACCTTGCGGAGCTCAATTAAGAACTAGTTGAAGGAGTTATATCCCCAGATCACTCATATAATGGACACACTCAAATATTTGTGCAAACAGTTAGAGGAGATCATGGAAGCAATGAATACCCAAGGAGAAGGGCTAAGCTTTGAAGAGGTGAGTGCCCTAGTCAGTGACCTTTGTCAACAAGCATAGAGCAAGGTTGATACTTAGAGTATGTTGGAGGCTGACTGAATGAAATATTTCCCTCTCCTCTTACATAAATAATCATAGTTCCTCATTATTTCTTTGTCCCCAAAATTCTTCATTCCTTTATTCTTTCCCCAATACATTCAAGAATGGTCATTCTTTATTCTTTGAGGAAATGCTCCCATGGATGGAGAACAGGCATAGCGTGGGGTAATTTTGGGCCCCTAAAATATTTTCCAAGTACAAGAAGGTGCATGGGCATGCAAGGCCTATTTGAAGACGGGCATGAAAAGAGAAAGCACTCAAGACAGAGAAAAGGTTCTTAGACTTAGCCATATTTTGTGTATTAGATAGAACATGAGAAAATCATGACCTAACTACGTATGCGTAATGGATAAGGTGCCATCCTGGCAGCTTAGTTCCCACAGAAGGAATATACCTTGTGATGGAATATTCTAGAAGGCCATCATTGCAAAGAGTGGAGAGCTCGAGATTGAAGAAGAATTCTCCCATGGAGGACCAACTTGGACACTTGGAAACATATCTACAACTCCCGCAAAGTCTTGAAGATGTTGAAAAGGCTATAAATACAAGCACCCACCAAAGGAAAAGATATAGAGAGAGGAACAGGCGAAGCCATGCAGGAATATTATGAGGGCTCCATGGGTTTGGCTTAAAGGATATATAGGAATAGGTTGTACTAAAGGGATGGGTTTTGAACATTTTTCTTTGTACTATGAATGGCCCAAGTCCAGTTCTGATGCATGCTATTGATTTGTATTACCATATGAATCTATGACTTCCTGAGTTATTATAATATGGTTATCAATGTGCTCAATATGAATATATGTATGGTTCTAGTTCTACTACATGGTTCTATTATTATTTCATACAAGTGGGTGTAAACCCCTGTGCATTTATTTTCTATTATTTTCCATGTCTATGTTCTATAATGCTTTCCTTATATGAATGAATACATTGGTCTAGAAGCCGTTTAGAGCTCTAAGATGAATGTATGGTTCCTTTCCAATATGTTCAATTAATTTTCTATCGTAAATAATACATTCTCACATAACTCACATAAAGGAGGGACTCAGCACCCATGCATTCCTCAGGTGAGCACCCAGTGCCTGCTAGGTGATAGGCCATCATGCATGGGATTTCCTTGTTATTTGAGAAGGGCTTAAAAATGACTACAGTCTTCCTTATGAATGAGCAATGAAACTCTAAGATACCAAGCCAAGAGGGTTTCAATAAATCTCAAAGAATAAAATATACCCATAGTGTTTATATTGTCCCATGGTGTTTATACTATCCAGAAAGATATTGAATAGGTAAACAATTTAAACACAATATCAATTTTGACCCAAGGACAAATCCATCAAAATAACCATTACCCATATCTTATGTCTAAGAATAGATAAACAAATGAATATTAACATACATCAATATGAGCTCAAGGGCTAATAATCCCTCATGAAAACTTCAAAATCCATTATATTCAAAGCACCCATATAAGGAAGACATCACATTTTAAAGATCTTAAAGATTTGTAAAACCAACAGCATAGAACTTCAGAAAATCATTAGAATAATCAACTAGAAGTTGTTTTAGCATTTCAAAATGAAATAACCAGAGAAAGATAATTAAATCCATGCCTGGGGATGATAACATTCCTACAATATTTCTCACAATCTTCCTTCAAAAAATCCCAAATAGGTTAAGCAAGACTTCCTAAAATATTACTCTATGAAAACACCAAATAACTCAACCTATATTTTAGCAACGAAAACCTCCATAACTAAAAAAAATAGTGACAATTACTACTAATTCATACATCAATATTTCTACAAAAATATCAATGAAAATATCCCAAAAAAATCACATGCACAAGCCTCTGAAAATGGAGGTTCAAATGGCCAGAGAAAAGAGCTCGAAGCCACAATGTGAACAATAAAAATTAATTTCCATATTGCATGCAAGGTAGATTTTGCAAGAAGCTTCTTGATTTTTTTGAGACATTAAATTCCATTAAATTTAACAAGTGCCATGTAGTGGCTAGATCGATTCCTTTCCACCACCAATATACCAGTTCCCTCTAAAACCAACCGATGGTGCTTAATCAAACAGTCAAAGACAAATTAATAAAAATGTTAGTCTTTGCATAGGTCGGTTAGTTGACCAACAAAATAATTTAAACAATCTATGCAATTTGAATATGGTCAAAGACCAAATCATAAAAAAATGATCAAAATCCATGAGTATGGTCAAAGGCCATATGGTCTATCCAAATAAAAAGGAATTCAATAGTATATGGTCGAATACCATATTGCCATCCTTCAATAAAAGATCGAACATTTACCTTCAACAATGTCACAATTTCATTCACAATGGTTTTAGACAATCACTCATATTCTAATAATTACCTCCTTTTTCCATGGCTAGAGGCCTTTAAAACATAAAAAATATTTTAATTTTATTTATGGTTTTTTAACCAATATAGCTAATTATAACAATAATCAATTAATATGGAGCCACGATCAGTCGAAGACAACATTAAACCAAACAAGTTTAAACATAATGCATGGTGATAAATCTTATCATCGCTTTATCATTATCTAAACTATGGCTTAAACCCATTTGCAATGGTTTTAAAATAATCCAAGCTTATAAGTGAAGACCATTAATATTTATATAATCTTACCTTGCCATACAAAGCATTTCATTTACCTTACTCATAAAATATTATTAAGTCAACCTTTAACTTTTACCTTGACAATCATGAACTTTACATTTTCATCGCTGAATATTTCCATGATGCTCTACAGTCTACGGCCATCATAATGTCAAATTAATGTTAGTATCATTTAAAACGTCATAATTATTTCCAATTACCAAAATAATACATTACAACTATGTATAGATTCACCATACTTTACAAATCAACATTTCCAACATGAAATATGAACATGAGTATCAATAATAGGTACAAGAACAAAACAATATACCAAAACATCCAAATCATCACACATAGTAAGGTAATGTAAAATATTACAACCAACCAAGCAAAAATAAGTCATAAATGTAAAGTATTTCATGAGTTCTTGACAACAAGTGTCGTTACACTATTGGGTTTAGAACTATGTGTAAGTATGTACATCCTTTTTCAGGGTATACATACGTATGTTTATATGTGACACCAAAAAAGTAATTCTTCCTATACCCAAGCCATTGTAACCTACTTTACATAACATAACTCAATCTTGTGAAAAAATGAAATTAAAATGTGGGATGTGACATTGTAATTGTTCCTCCTTTCTCAACAAGTTTTTGTAGTTGTTTTGTATCATTTTCATACTCTAATGCATATCTTACATGCATACACTATTTTAAATTTTTCCATATGTGTGTTCTTTTTATTTGACCATATTTTTATTTAACTAATACATATATTTTACCACAATGTTTCTCAATTGTTTCTATATTGAGTTGCATTTTTTGATCGTTTCCAAGTTTCCAGCTACAAATAGTACATTTACATTATGTTGGAGTAGCATTACCTTTTTATAGTTGTATTGGTTCAATGAATGTATACTTAGTTTTTCATCCGAACTTAAAATACCTTCCAATGGTCCATCTACAATTCTTTCTTCACAAAAATGTTTGGGGTTGTATTATCACATGTAATAGGTTTTTGATCACTATCTGTAGAAATATATTCAATTTGGTGGATATTAGCATTGGGAATGTCATCTATTCTCTTCCTTTTTAAATAATTGATAGTAGAGTTTCCATCTGAAGTTGGTGTTTAATGACTAGAAATGTCTTATCCTTGTTACATATCATAGATTCATGAATGTAATTCCTATCAAGTGCAAGAACACAATCACGATTGTCCTCAAGTGGAGGCATATATTCTTCTTGTTGTATGTATAATGTAGGCACATAATGAGGATTATCCTCAAGTGGAGGCATGTCATCATCAGTGGGTTTTGCATAAAAAGGTATTTTGAAATTTTTATAATTAATTACATTATTGCAATCTATAATTTTAAAATAAGTAATAAGGCTTGATTATTTATTTCTTACATAGAACTTGTATTTAGTGTGTATGACAGTTACATCTCCATGACCCCTTTTTATGGATGGCTAAAATAAGATAAAATATTCCCTTTTTTTAATGATTGGTCCACCACATTCTTAGTACCATTCAAACCCTGAAGAGGCACTGATGACCGTCTAGATGCCATGTTAGGCATCTTTATGGTTACGCGTCTGAAGCACACAACATGGCATATGAATTCTAAAGACAGGCCTATGAGCTATATAATCAAGCATCATGAGAAAAAACGTGGGTGTCGAAACTAAGAAACTAGACATCTGGATCTTGTAGATGGGAATCTAGGGTATAGTCGTGCGTCTAGAAAATAAAGCTAGATGTTTGCACCTATGGGATAGTCGGGTGTCTTAAAAATGCATTCAAGCATTTGAATGAGATCATGCATCTAGAGTTTTTGGTCATGCATCTAGACTATGCTATTGGGTCATCTAGAATTTTTTATATCAAGCATCTAGAATTTATAGTCATGCACCTATACTCAAGCACCTAGCCTATGCACATGGGCATATGGACTGTGGTCAAAAGAGCCTTATGGAATTTGAATTTTGTAGATGCTTAGATTTTTTACTAGTGTATGTTGGTGAATGAATCTAATTTTTGTTTCGATGCATTAACAATATACATGCATAAATATGAAACTTATTTTAAACAATAGGTGAGCCGACCCACAAAACTAAATTACACCCTGAAATTTTAGGGGAAATTTTGTACCTACGAATCCTCAAAATTGCCAAATACAAATTTCAAAAATGTAAATATTCGTGAATTAGCAAAGAATCTCCACTAAAACTTTCCCTAATGTTATTTTCCCTATGTATTGCATGAGTAGGATGATTTAATAATGAGAAAATAGTAGATGCACACATTAACAAACTAATTCAATTGGATGAATGGTGCCCAATCACGCAATAGAGTCAGAAGATAGAAAAAGTGAGGTAGAAGCTCTAACATGGTAGGCATATTAAGAACAAGTATTTTTTGGTTGGTTGGATGGTGCTTTATATGATTCCAAATTTGTGTGTCACCCATGAAATCTCAAAGTAAATTTGTTGGGACCATTTAAAGTAACCATGATTTTGGAATCTGGTGCTTGTAAGTTGTAGGCATTAGACAATAATATATTACTTGGTTACTTTAATGAGAGTAGCCTAAAGCCCTTATATAAATAGGATTCCATTGTGTTTTTAATAAGACATTATTTCCATTTACATTAGGGTTCCATTTCATTTTTTGTTTTGTTTTATTGTATAATAAGCATGTTCGTGCACATGAACTGATCAATCTATTTTTTCATGATACACAGAGGACCATACATGATTTTAGTGTGGGGTAAGCAGGTAAAGGTGAGTGATGAAAAAATGTGAAGGTGTATGAGGGGAGTGTTCTTATGATTAAATTGACAAGGCATGAGTTTTCTTAGATTTAAGGAATTACTTATATGGAAACTTGATGCATAGAGTAGCACCTAGTGTAACACGAGGGAGGAAACACAAAGAAAAAATACTTGTTAAGTGACGCAACAAAAGGATATGTGCAATGCAAGAGGATGCACGTAAGAGGGTATGCATCCTGGGAAGTAGTATCACACCAGAAGGTTATGGACTTCCTCACAAGAAGTGTAGACACAAAATCATGCACATATTACTATTTTATTATGTCACTAGTATGTTGTTTATAATCATAGATCTTAAGTAATAAATTTATTGAATGGAGACACAATCCTTTTTCCATCCACTTGTTTTGATTGTATCTATTGTCTTTCTCTCTCACATTTGTCATTCTTGTACCCAGTTCTTGTCAGGTCACAAGGATCCATGTTTGTCAGTATTTTCACATATTTTTCCATTTATCCTAGAACACTAGCACCCATTCTATACACTAGTGCCCAGGTGCTCCTATCCATTCTAGGCACTCCTATTCTATTTGTTATTTTTTACAATTTTTGACATTTGTGCTCATCCTTTCTAGTTTTCTTATCCTTATCCCAAGCTCATATTCATCCATTTGGGTCACTAGTGTCGAAATTCAAACAACAGATCCATATATATACACAAAATACATTCTATTGTTCTGGATGGAAATTCTAAGGGACAATCTCATCTACATAAGATCATTACCATTGCAGGGGACAATGTTTTTGGGGTGCATACACTACATAGGAAGGGGAAGTGCTCAATTATATATCACACAATTTTCATCTTATCTATCTATAGCCTGCTATCTTGGCATCATTGGCACAAGGGAAACCTAAGGATAATATTACACACAAAAACACAAAGAACTACCTAGAGCTTGGAATGTATTACAATGGTTGGTCATAAGTTCATTCATTGGGTGATTACTGGGGTCATCTTGACTTCACATATTACATTTTCATTCCAATTTGATGTGTTTGTGATATTTTTCAGGTTGCTATGGTTTGTGTTGCAGGCTATAGGTGCCCTAAAAAATAAAATCATGAATATAAGGTGATCAACAGGAAGTGATAGTGAAGCCCTAACAACACAGAAGAAAGATATTCTGACCTTCTACGTAGTCACCAATGCCCAGGAACAGTCACCAATTCCTAGGAACAACACTAGTGATCCATGTCCGACATTATTCTTAGAATCCAAATTTTATAGAGAACAGTTGCAACATAGTTCTAGCCTTGTTCAACACTTTACATTAGCCATATCAATTCCAGATTGCATAAGATTCAACTAAGTCATCTCTCTCTCCCATTTAATTATAGTGTCACATTACTTGAGTTCTTAACATTTTTATATCAATTGTATTTTATCATATATGTTACTTTGCAATTAGATTTAATTTATGTTTTATTAAATCATTTGGTGAACCCGACGTCTCAATATGCCTCTTAATTCACCCACCATTCCTTCACATGATATTTTATCTCTCATAAATGTTGTTTGTAGTTTGTAATCTCAATTTCATACACTCAATCTTGAAAGTAAATCCTACTATTCTTCCATTGACAATATCTTTCCATGGAAATCATATTCCTAAAAAGATTCGTAATTTTTCTTTCCCAAAAGACTTCATCATGCCTAATTTTTCATGTTTCTATGACACTAAAAATCCTTATTTACATCTCAAGCATTACCATTCATCCATGTCTACTTATTTTAATGATCGCTTATTACTCAAATAATTTCTTCATAGTCTTATTGATCATGCTCTCCAATAGTACACTCTTTTAAACTATTGAAATAGGCTAAGATAGAAAAAAATGGGGCAATGCAAGTAAGACTCGCTAAGCTGATAGAACTCAGGGAAAAGAGGGAGTGTGCTCATGAATCCATGATCTACCACCAATAGGTAGTTAAGAATTGTTTTTATCAAAAGACTTCGGAACCAGAATTCCAGGTTGGGACTATGGTTCTAAAATGGGACGTCAGAACAACCAAATTGGGAAATCATGAAAATTTTGACCTACTATGGAAGGGAACCTTTAGAATAAACGCATGCAAGCAACACAATGCATTTGAAAATGAAACTATGTAAGGTGATTCGTTAGCTATTTTGGTAAATGGAATTCACTTAAAACCTGTCTTGTAAGTCTCTTCACAAATTTTTGTACTATATGTATATTAGTGTTTTTATTTTTCTTTCACTTTTTTTATATGTTCCTTTTAATAAGTTTTTCAAACACGTCTCCTTCTCTGACTCCCCTTTCCCTTTTTTAAATCTTAGAGGGAGTGAAATTTCACTTTTTTTTCGAAAATTAAGGATCCAACAACTTCAAAGTACACTCAAGATAGAAAGATTCAAAATTAATACGTGATCTGTCAAAAAATGTAAAATTCGGCGCTTAGGGTCATTAATGAGAAAGGGGTCGTTATGTGAGATGAATCTAAATACATGCAAGCCATTACTCTCTAAGTAAAGGAAATTATTTAAGATATCTAGGGTCACTCAAAATGATAATTCCAAATGCTAAATTCTTCCGAAATAGTCATCAAGAGCCAAAGTGAAGAAACCAAAGCCCCCTCAAAATTATGAAAACCACTATGGAAACTTCAAGCTCTACACTTCCAGTAAAGACTTACGCAGGACGTCCCGCACCCCCTAGCCTTCTTCAACCAAAGTTTATATTCCTTAATTGCGTGTCATGATCCAATGACCCTACTATGGTTTCAGAATTTTTTGATGATATATTTGACCCTATCCTCAATAAGAAGTTGAAATCCCTAAGAGAGGTGGCCTTCACTAAGTTTAATAACCTAGGAAATTATGAAGCTTTTAGCTCAAGGATATAAAGCACGATGCTTGCTTAGTCTATGGTTCCCCTTGTGCACCCATGTCTGGATCTCATATAGGTATGTGCAGGATGTTTCGACCCAAGAATGTGCACCATCTAGGGTAGATGCATAACGATGGTGATTATAGCAAAAATATCAGGGAAATGTTGGCTCTAACTCGTGACCCAACAGCCAGTTTCTGCGACATGACCAGACTCCAAAATTTTTGGACCTAGTGTCAAAACAAATCCTCATTCCTTAATAGGGAATTAAATCAGGCATATTCAGGTGGTTCTGGAACTGTGACCCTTCCTATTCCCGTGAAGTAGCTGATGGAAGATTCTTAGGATGCTTGTTCTATGTTGGCATTCATATTCGGGCAAGATTTAGATAGAAATGCCAAGGACTATTAGATGGCCACCCTATTTAGAATGAGTCCAAAAAGTAAATAATAGGTGTATCATTTTGACTTCACAAAAGTCATTATGGTGTCTATTTGTGAACATATCTATTGGTTCCCAATGGCCACCACTTTCATGTACTCCTCATATCTCTTCCACTTGATTGTGTACTAGAATGCCTAGTATTTTGGTCAGTTCATGTATCCGACTATATAGGATGAATAGATTGATTCCCAAATAATCATTCCAGTGTCTGTATGGACTCATTTACTATCTTTCTCATCAGACGTATATGAATCCTTTAATTATTTTGTAGAGCCCCTCCTGCTAGAATTTTATCTTGAAGGGACCAACAATAAAATGAATAATTATGTGCATTGCATTATCTTAGACCCCTTGCACCACTTTGATTATTTCTTTTCCAAGGGAAATTCCATGATTCACCTGCATGGAGTCATAGATGAATCCTTTATGCTCCCAAGCATCCTCATGGCTTGAGTGGTGGATCTCAAGATAACCAAGAAGCTAGTACTCCTAGACATTGAATTCAGCTTAGCCTGAAAGAATAAGGCACTTTATGATCTCCCCTTAAGAAAGGGAGGAATCATTGTACTTAAAATAAAGGTGGATTATAGCCTCTCACAGAAGTTGGATTCCTATGGCTTCGCCTTAATTCAAGACTCATGGAGGTATGACCCTGACGGGAATATGGATGCAACCCTCACTTGCTACAAGGTCTCAAAATCCTATAAACATGATCCAAGGGAATTTTTCTAAGAAAGGAAAAACCCCTAGTCAAAGTCACCTGACATATTTGTCGAGCTCAAAAACATACCAATCCCAGACTAGGAGGCATTCCACCAATTCAAGTACAAATATGACCCCACTCTCACCATGACTAAGGGGCTCAGGGAAGCCCTAAAAAGAGGGACTGGAGTGTGGAAAAAATTGAATCCTATTGGAAATATAGGCAGGATATCAGCCAAACCACCCTCAATTTTGAGGAAGTCCCGAGTGAAGAGTGATGGGAGGAACTATGGGACGTCGATCATGACTCAGAGGTGGAAATCAAGGACATGGTGGTAATCACAATAGAAAGGCTCACAAGTTTGGAAGCGGATTCTTCTGGTACTTCCCTATGGTAAATCCCAATTCCCCCTCTGCCCTCCATTCTTTAGCACGATCCTCCAGTTCAATCCCCCATGCCACATCTCATAACCATTTCCCTAAGCAGAAAACCTATGGATGAATTGACATCCATCCCACTACATAAAAATCTAAAGTCAGTCATATTCCTTTCTTCTCTTCCTCCTCTTCCCCCCTAGAGGCCCCTGTTCAGTTCCTTCCTCCACCACCATTTTCCCCTCCTAAAATTGCTCCCTCATCTGTCGCTCCATGATAGACTCTTATTCCACCTGACATCCTCCTTTTTCCTTGGCCTCTCTCCACTATCCCCACTTTCTCCCCTTACATATTGAAATGCTCTTCTTTCGACCTAGTAACTTCAAATCCACAAGTTACAATTTCGTATATTTTATCACCCGGGCTCCCTTTTGCAGCCATAATTGTTCCTTCTCCCTCCAAATTTTTGAGTCAAATAGATACGACCACTAAGGATTCCAGAGACAACAGAAGGGTGAAGTAGAAGAAGAAGGAAATGTTAGTGTGAGTAGCAAAGAAGATGTGGTCCTTCTATGACCATTACTAAAGCTCCTTAACTATTGCTTGACTTTTCCCCTAGGTAGACAAAACTAAGAAGAAAATACAGCCTGATGACTACTCCATCATTTTTGTCGCGGTCAACCTTTTTGAGTTCTGGCCTCAGGATAAGGTTGAATTAATGAATGAAACTATAGTGGTGGTCACCACCAACTACCTTAAGCTCAATAATCAGCTAAGAAAAGTAAAATCTAACTTCAGTAAGGCAAAGGCCACTATCACAAAAAATCATCTTGAGTTAAAGAGTAGGAGAAAGAAAATAAGTTATCTTCGTAAGGAATTGAAGGAGGATCCATCAAAAGATAGCCATGTTATCTTCTCAGGCGGAGGTGATAACTCTAGCGACCAAGCTTCCAACTCTAAGGCCTCTACTGATTCTCTCTCACAATAAAGGGACAACCTCCAAGTAAAGTTGAAATTATCGGAGGACATGGTCAATGACTTGACCTAGAAGATAGGATGGCAATCCCAGAAAGGGGGAATTGTAACATTGGTACATGGAATATATGTTTCATGTTGTGACAAAATTACCACCACAATGATGGATTTATCTCCCACACTTGGATTTATATACAATACATAAGAATTGTCCTCAAAGGTGGATACTATAGCCTCCACCATCAATAGCACGGTATCTTCCAAGGTCCCTAAATCAAATATTTTGATTCAGAAACTTTATGATACTTTAGAATCTTCCCTACAAGGGGTAGGAATCACCAAAAGGTGACTGATCATTACAAAAATTAATGATATTACGAGTTGTAGCAAGGCCTCTATCACGTGCTAAATTTTTTTGGCTCAATTCCACTAGGGAATTAGATAAAGGAACCAGAGCATCAACAAACTACTCTAGTTAGGCTTCCCTTCCCCTTACCCGATGATTCTATAGTCCTCTCAAAATACCAAATCCAATAGCTCCTGATCAATAAATTCCATGAAAAGACTGTCTTCCAGTCTTTAAAAAAGAGCTTCAGTGTTACCGAGGTAGAAGTCATTCTGAACCGCATCATGCAGTTGGAGTTCTACTTGAAAGTAGTAGTGAAGAACCTCCAAAAATTCTCACATAAGGAGATAATTGAGTTAGACTGAGCATTCCAAGCCTTGCAGAGAAGGACCTATCCAATGGAGGAGGAGTGGCTCGGATATCATACTTCTTTGCAGAAACTTTAAGTGGAAATTTTTGGCCATATTTTGATATTTTAAGGCTAAGAGATTGAAAAATTCTTCCATGAATCACATGGAGTCCTATGATGAGTCACCATAACTGTAGAGTTATTTTATATAAGACTTTTTTATTTAATCACCATCTTTTTTCACCTTGGACCTTGTTCCTTTTGTCCACTCAAAGCTCAAAATTGACTAAGTATGAAGTTGCATGCAGAAGGCATCCATGTGTCTCGCTGGTGCACTCAAGGCATGAAAAAGAAGGAGGGATGTTCCCAAATTAGTATATACTCTCCACATGTCCCAAGACCGAGAAAGTTCCCTCGGTATGTTGAAAATTCAGAAAAATATCAAAGACACTAAAAATACCCTCCACGTATCACCTTGGTGCAGATTCAAATAAGGAGAATGAAAGGAAGACCCCAGACAAGTGCATGTCCTCCACGTGGTAGGAGAGGAGTGTCACTAACTCAAGGAGTGCTAGTTGGATGACTTAAAGAAAATCAAAAATATCCCAACAATAATTTGAGATTTTGACCCAAAAAATGAAGATCACGTCAAGAAAATAAATGATGTTGGTGACGGTTCTAACCCCAAGCATTGAAAAGGAGCCAAGATATATATAATGGAACATTACGATTCAATAACGAGGGGGGAGATTTTTTTAGGAATAGTAGACAAAAGTTGTAAAAGAGATACAAGATTCAATTTTTGTATTAGCTAGCCTTAGCAAGACTCCATTATAGAAGGAAGTTGTAATCTGTGCCATTTCGGCCTTATGTATCATTTTCTCCATAAATAGAGTTCTTGTTTTGTGCGATTTGGCTTTCAATATTCCGAGTCTTTCTTTTTTTACTAAGTATTTCTAGATAAAAATAAATCTATCGTGTTATACACCTTTGGGTTTTCACTTATCTATTATCTACACATTATCATATGTTATGTCTCCTCAGACTCTATTAAATCTAAGGTACTTCTAAAATAGGTGGATCATGCTATAACACTCTTCAATTTATTCTAGATAGTCTCCCTAGGTATGTCTCTACCTCTTTAGGATCTATTCAGGTGCATCGCCTTAGTTAGTTTTACATTTCTTTCAAGCTTTTCCTAACCCTATCTCACACCACAGAGAAGAGCCAACTTCTTTAAAACCTAGAAGTTACCTTAGGGTGCATGATTTCGAACAATATTTAATTGTTGCACATGTTATATCAACCCCTTCCACTTCTTCTCCTCTTCCATTTATTAAGCTCCCTCCATGGTCTCCTTCTCCTCCTTCGTGTAAGATTCATTCTTCTCCTTCACTACATTGACATACACTTAAGTCTTCTCCACCTCCTACTTGTGAACCATTGAAATTATAACCTAATGCAAAGCCTCATGTTGTCTTGTGTTCTTTACATGATAAGTTTTTGATTCACTTGCCTTCTACTGAGCATATTCCACCTCATCATTTGCAAAGCCATCATGACCTCCCTATCTGAAATTTCCATCACATCAATGGCCATCGTAATAATGTTTTCTATTCTATACATGATCGCTTGCAATAATTAGAATAAAAAGGTTCCATTTCTTTCTTCTCACCCTCTTGTGAGTTCTCTCTTTCTCCTATTCCACATAAGTGTGCTTCCACCATTATTCACTTATCTCCTTCACCTCCATCTAAAGTTTTTATAGTTCTACCTCCTAAAGTTATCATCCATTAACGTCCTCCATCCAATCCACATATGGTTGTATCATCTCATTATTCACAAATTTATACACTACAACATTGTCTTGCTAAGCCTCTTTCTTCCACACTTCCTCCCACCACAACTCCTATTCTTGGTCTCATTCCATCTGACATCTAATTTGGCACTTATTCTCATGTCGTTGCTTCTTTACATGCTCCATCTATGCCTTGCATGCCTCTTAACCTCTGGTAGATTTCATTCACTCACCATTTCATTACCCTATGATGCACTCTTGTGATATGGTTCACACTTGACTATTGATGGAATATTACATCAATGAACCTCTCCTTCCACTACTCATGCAATATTTTTCATGTCATATCTTTTATAACATCTATTTTTTAACAGTAAAAAACCATTTCCCGATGACGCAATATTTTTCTTGGTTCTTTCTTGACTGTTAAGGGGGAATTTATAAATGAACCTCATTCTCAAACCAAGGGGAAATCACTCTTACTCCCCCCTTTCATTCCCATCAAACACAATTACAACCATTATTATACATCTCATCATTATTTAATTATACACATCATTATTACTACTTCTATTTATCTCCCACATTACATCAATGATTAACTAAAATTAACTAAACTCAGTAAAAGGATAATTAATATAAGCTATGAACAATTGTAAATAAAGTAAATAAATACAATAAAGAAGTATACAAAGAAGCTAAACAACTATTCAAAAGGAAATGCTAACCATAATATGTAAAAAGGAAGATGAAAGAACTCATGTTGATAATTTGATTCTTGAATGAATGTATCAAATGTCCAGACTTGTGAAAATATATGATTGTGAATGACATGTGAAAAAGTTTCAATGGTTAGATTTACTGCATATAACATACACAAATATGATGTGCCTAGTTGAGGACTAGGGCAGATGACGGGAACTCTGGTATTGCAAGAATAGGTGCCAAAATTAAAAAAAAAAAAACTGAAAGGGGGATTATCACATCTCATTAGGCAACAATGGGTCACTCGGGCTTAGAATCAGGACCCTGCAAGGTTGGAATGTGATATGGAAACTTTATTGTGTGTCATATCATATTTTATGCACTCCTTCAGATTTCACCAATAATCCAAGATGAAAAAAAGACCTGCAAGACCCCAAAACAAGTATCAAACCCTAAATCTACCACATCCTTGATATAAATTTATTGACTTTAGCTTCAAAAACCTTGTGGACTTAATAACTAAATGTTGCATTACATCTTTAACCCAGATTAGGGAATTCTATGTGAAAGTGTCATGAACATTCCCTAGGTTTCTCCTTGAGCTAGTTGTCAATTCCTTGAAGTATAGGTAAGAAGTATTAGCATGCCTCAGTGATCCATCTCTAATAGTATGTGTGGCACAAATGTTGAATAGAATATCATGTCCTTTCCAACTATGTCAATTCTTACACATGTTGACTACCCTATCCTTGTACCTTGATGATGCAGATGCGAAGTAAGGAATTTATCTCCAATGCTTCTAGATGGATGTAATCTACTGGAGGATAGTAGTAAGTAATGTTCTAGTTGTCCCTCAATATCTTATTTTCTCCATCCTTGTATCCATAACTTTTATATTTAACATCTTGTTCTCTTGGTATAATTTCATAATTAACCCCGAAAAGGCTCACCATAAGAAAGATAAAGATCTCAAATGCATAAAAAGAGCCCAAAAAGTGGTGAGAAAGTGTAGAAAAGACTGCGGGGGACCTAGTGGGAATACGTCATTCAAAAGTATTTGCCAATAATCAAGCTAAAATGATTAATTAGTTGTAAGTTGACTGTAAAATGTTAACCCCATTCATTTTTGGGATGTTATTGACTCTATGAATTATGAAGTTGAAAACTCAAATTTGGCCTTTGAGGACAAAAGATGGTGTGTTAACAACTAAACTTTTTTCCACTTTCCAAGAACTTCTAAATACCCTAGGGTATGTGTACTTATAAATACCCACCTGTCCTCCAAGTTTCATGATTCCTTGTGACTACTATCACATCCATACATACCTGCACTTATTATAAACATTAGTTTAGATTAACTCATCATATAATACCAAGATCGTTAAGTTTATTAGAAATTTCATATTAATAATATACTATATCACATAACTATTTATATTTATTCGGCATAATATACAACTTATGGATTCTCATAAAATAGGTAAATATTATTGTAAAACATAAGTTATCTATATATTTCATACATGGATCATAGGGAATATGTTAGGGTTTTAGGTACCATTTCCAGAATACATATCAACCCAAATTGGAATGTTGTTATATCAGTCATATACCATCTATATAACATAACTAATATAGAAATCATTGATTAGGATGGAGATTAAATTGATTTGTTGGAAATAACGTGTTGGGCATTCTAGCAGTGGGGAGGTACGTTATAATCCAAATTAGGCTATGCATTAGAAGAATATGAATATAGTCTCCATTTCTCAAATAATAAGAACATTAATTTGTAGTTGGTTAATCCTTAGAATATAGTGGTGTTACCATAGTCCGTATGATGATATTGTATCTCACACTTATTCAATTAGTTAACCCTCAAAGGTCATCACAAGATTATTGTAATTTATACCTCCCTATGCTAAATCATTTTAGGTAATGGATCAAGATTTTATTTCCCCTACTTCCTGTATCCGTTCCCTATGTGCCTCTATTTTGCAGTTTACAAATAAGATAGAATTTATGCTCCCTCTCCATCAAGGCTTTATCCTTGCCCTCAAATAGTATAAAAGTTGTACTTGACATAGATAAAAGGTCTCCCTTACCATTGGCTTTGGAAGCTTATGCGGATGATGAAGACAAGTTCAGATTCAGTGGAACTTAAAGGAATTGAGTGACGATACTGAATCCTAGGATTTAATTTGGATGATAACCTAACTTATGAGGTGGAGGTATCGTGGTGCAGCCCAGAATCTTAAGGACCTGAAATCAAAGTAGACCCCTTACTTCTACACTTGAACACCAAGACGTGAGTCCAGTAAATAGGAACCAGTTGTGACCATTTATCTGCTCAACTAGAATAACACTTTGAGGAAATTGGTCATAGCGTCGCGTACCATGCTCAAAGGGGAAAATGTAAATTTAACAAGGATGGTCAGTAGATACTAGAGAATCCTTTCTCAAGGGTGATAAGTGGCTCACTAAAAGCTTCACAATTTTTACCTTAATGACTAGCTTAAGATGAAATCACAGGTGGAGGTAGCAGTCAACTTGACTAGGTATGGCAGAGAGATTGAGGTTTTAAAGGCTAACTTTGGTTTCATAACCAAAGAGTTGGATCATGTTAAGGCCATATCTCCATAGCTATTATATGGAATGGAGAACCTCGTTTAGCACTAGTGAAATCAATCTACAACACCTTTAGACTCTAGGGCAGCATTTATAATGAACCTCATTATTATCACTAGTCAAGGGCAGGAAGAGAAAGGCTGACCATGGATGGTTTCTCCTAGGATACCTTGGTGGGTAATCATTGAATGATTATGGCAAAACTTTATGCGCTCAGGTCATTAGAGGGGCTTGAAAAATCCTACACATGATATGGGGATGGGTTGTTTTTTTTTATCACTATTTTTATCTAGCTTTTTATTTCTATCACTGTATGTTAAATTTATCTATGTTCTTTGTTGCATATTATGATTTTCACTTTATCGAGCTCAAATACAGATCTCTTATTACTATGAATTAGTTATATTATTGTTTTTTGACATCATATTGTAATGTAATTATCAAAGAAACTCTCATGGAGAGTGGTGTTGATGTGGGGTAGGGCCCCCTCAACCATTTTTTACCTCTAATATATAAATAATATATATATATCATCCAAAATCATAAGTTTGCAAAATACAATCATTGCTAGGGTCCAAGCCCCCATGCATCACTATAATAACATATAATACATCAGACATCATCCTTGATCTCACTATATACAATAGCGGGAGATCTAGAACTACACACTTCACCTGCTTACTCTACACATGGGCCTATCAACCTCTATATCTCTCCATACTAACTCCATAGTATAAAAATATCGGCTTCCTTCTCTATCAAATCAACCCTGTAGCTCAACATATTTAGCAAAAACATCATGAGCTAGGGGTCCTCCTCCTATAACCTTCTAGTCACTTAGTCTATGCACGAGCCTCATCGCACTCATTCAATAACATGGTACATGTGGTTGAAACTGTTATAGCCATCATTCAAAAATGGGCATGCTAACCCGCAATAGCATCAACTCTCTCTAGCATATACCTCCCACAAGAACATCTGGAGGCATGTTCGTGTACAATTTAATGTATCAATGAATCTACAATCAATGAACTAATAGGCATCTATTGCATATTCATAAACACCACCATTAGCAATACACACCTTTGGACAATATCTAACAAACAAGCAACTAACAAATAATAATGAAACAATACTTACATTCAGCTTTGTAGCTACTACACCATCTACATCTGAGGGTAGGTGTCTTCCCCTCTACTCCTCAACTGTTACTCCACCAACTGCATCCACTACTACTGGGAATAACATTCACCCATTACATGTGTCACCCACCACTCATTGTAGGCCTAGGTGCACCCCATGTCATCAACATGTATAGGCTCTATAGCCGCATCTTAGCCTCATCTGGACTAGGACGCACTAGTTACCTCCTTGATCAGACCTGTCTTCACTTTCCCCTGGTCGTCTCACTTCTCTAGTACTATCTCAACCTTATATATGGATCTAAGGGAACATCTTGGGCCATGCCAAACTACTCTAGATATTCACTCATCTTGAAACAAATAATTATCACCCCTAGGAAGTGATCCTCTAACTACATGGTGCACCAAATATACCGCAACCACATCATCCTCTACCCATCCACCTTGATCTCTATACAGTCTCCATATAATGGCACCAGGGTCCATCTGATATAGCATTGACCTATAGGTGGTCATACCAATCCTCATACTATGGGTACACACCCATCTCACTACAAATATCTCAGGTCTATCCCAATTAGCTAGTGGCCTCAATATCATTATATGCTCATATGCCTATATGTGTAATAAATTCATCACTAGTTCACCCCCATGCTTCATGATCCTCCTACATGAATTTATACAAATGCATGTACATATGGGAAAATACGCACTTTTCCTAAGCATACCTAGTCTCATGCTCTTCTATTATGTGACAAATATCATGCATCTTATATAATATACCAACTCCACCACCCTCATCTACAATCGATGAAGCTGGAATCATTGCAATAAAATCCCACAAGAGTGGAACACTAGAACTCAATATTGCATCTAAACTGATATGAGTTTATGATTTTACTCATGTCCTTCTAAAATACCACATCACTTCCATCATCTTCCTTTAGGCATCCACTATAGTCATCACATGTAGCCTCTCCTATAATAGGTAACCATAATATCATGTATACATCCTCTAGGGTCACTGTTATCTCACTAGTAGGAAACTAAAATATACATGTATCTGTACACCATTTATCACACATAGAAATCAACATATGCACATTATGGGGTACCTCCCCCAATCTAGCAATGTGTTGCAGCCCAAAATGATCCACTATATCCCACTCAACATCTGACAATCCATATGAAAGCAACATGCTCAAATGATGACCCACACAAAACTCTCTCGAGTGAATATTTCTTTACACAACACATAAAACAACAAAATTCATCCATTAGTACACTATACATACCACAAAAATCACTTATCATAGCATCAAACTGCTCATAATATCAACATTTTATGACACAGTGCCCAAACCCTGCTTTGGGATGTCAGCACGCAAGAATGGGTCGGGGATTATTGACTGTTAGGTCACCATTTCCTAATGAACAAGGAACATGTGTCCACAAGGAACATAAACTCCCTGACCGCTTCATCCCATTTCAAAATGACTACATAGTGCAGCAAACCCAAAATTTCCTAAAATTGACGAAAACAAACACATTTGGAAACATTTTCCAAAAATAATCACACTTACAAACTCATCGATCATCTTTGAAGCCATGACCGCCACTACTCACTCAAATATAGTCAAACTCACTACTCTAACACATGCATCCTCAACTCAGAGTGCCAAATCTCACTCGATATTGGTGAAAATGAAATACTCTTCATTTTTGCTATTACTATACATAGTAATTCTAATTTTTCATATACTATAGTTACTAATTCTATTGTTACATCACTTTTACAACTAATACCATTACTTTTCACTCATAAATTGAGGCTTGTAACATACTATTTATCTTTATAACATTTAACAGGTTCCATACGTAGACCATAATTTCCTCTATCACCATACCTACATATAACATGGTTATCTATCACATCTTTTATTGTTACTTTTCAATATTGATTGTGGGCATTATAATGATATTATCCAATTACTATTTTTATTTGACCTATTACAACATCGTGATAATTATTGCTTTCAAATTATGAGTGTTCATTTCTGAACCCTTTTCTCTTTCACTAAAAATTCATAGGGCATTATTAAATCAAGATCATCCCATAATCCCTCTCATGTTGTAATATAGTAAACCATCACTCCTAGCATATTACTATTACAATGTTCTCTAATCTCATTTGAACAAAGTTACCATCATTTTATACTATAATCGATACTTTCTACTATTTCAAATCTATTCCCCCAAATGACCTAATCTGGGGGGAAAGTACAAAATTATCCTCGTTATTTATTTAATAAATACACAATCTCAAAGAAATATTATATTATTCAAATCAAATCAATCAATCTATACAAAAAGCATACTTTATTATCTCTCCCAGATGACCTAACTTGGGAGCTACATCACAATTACTATCACTTGTATATGACATAACTTAGGAGTCACTTTACATTTCTATCACTTCCATACGACCTAATTTGGAAGCTATCTAGCATTAATCAAATCAAAACACCTGTTACTATAGGAATGGGGGCAATGAGACATCATTTCCTTTCATATATTTCTCCTATATGGGTTCTTCAACTGGAACAATTTTTTTTTCAAATGGAACTAATCTAAACTAAATTTGGTCTCTATAGTGACGTGTCATACACAGTTGGACCTTTTAGGTATGTAGTCATGGATGGAGAGTAAAAATAGAACTCTCTCCCCAACACTCTTCCTCTAGCAGAAAGACAAAAAAATCCTCCCATTTACAAAAAAAATCAGGTTGGGAATTAATCACTCCCTACCCCTTCAATCTCCTCTAACAACACTTTAAAATCTCCAAAACATCCAAATCATTTCAACTATTTCTCCTAGTCCTTCTTATAATGGTTCACTATTTCCACTTACACCACATGGGTCAAAATGTTTATCCATGGCTTTCCACGCTAAAAGTTTCTACATTTTACACGCACTTTGTAACATGACTTCTCTAGAATTTATAAAGGTATGTTCGTTACTTCCTTTACACTACTTGAATTTCATTGAAATAGCTTAAAGGGGGGAATGGAGACATAATATCATGCACATATTACTATTTTATTATGTCATTTGTATGTTTTTTCTATGCATGGATCTTAGGCAATAAAAGTATTCAATAGTGACACAATCCTTTGTCCATCCATTTTTTTTTATTGTCTCTATTATCATACTCTCTCACATATGTCATTTTTTTACCTAGTTCTAGTCAAGTCAAAGGGATCCTTGTCTGTCAGTATTTTCACACCTTTCATCATTTATCCTAGGACACTAGTGCCCAGGAACTCCTATCCATTTTGGGAGCTCATTCCCTCTTTGTTCTTTTTTACACTTTTTGATATTTGTATTTTTCCCTTCTAGTTTTCTTATCCTTATCTCGAGCTCACAGTTGGCCTTTTCGGTCACTAGTGTTGAAATTCAAATAAGAGATCCATATATATACACATCATACACTCTATTATTGTTCCTAGCAATTCTAAGGGGAAATATCATCTACATACTATCATTACCATTATAAAGGACTATATTTTTGGGATGTATACACTACATAGGAAGGGAAAGTTCTCAAATCCATATCACACATTTTGCATCTTATCTAGCTATAGCACGCTATCTTGGTGTCATTGGCACGAGGGAAACCTAAGTACACTATTACACACACAAGCACAAATAACTATATGGATTCTAAAATGTATTGCAGTGCTCAGTCACAAGTTTACTCATCGGGTGACTGTTGGGGTCAGTCTGATTTCACATATTACATTTTTATTCCAATTTTATGTGTTTGTGAGCTTGTGTAGGTAGCTAGTGTTTTTTATGTAGGTTATAAGTACCATCAATGATCAAAGAGTGAATACCAAGTGATCAACATGAAGTGATATAGAAACCCTAGTGACATGAAATAAATTAGATTATGACCTTTTATGCAGTCACCAACGTGCAAGAATAGTCACCAGCACTCAGGGGCCCTTGTCTAGCACCAAGAACCCGTTTCCATAATTATTCTCATAATCCAAATTTTAAAGAGAGTATTAACGACACAGTTCCAAACCTATTTAACACTTTACATCACCTAGATCAGTTCTAGATTATGCATGATTCAACTAAGTCATATCTCTCTTCTATTTACTTATAGTGTCTCATTGCTTGAGTGTTTAACATTTTGATATTTATTGTATTTTATCATATATGTTACTCTACAGTTAAATTTTATTTAGATTTTATTAAATTAGGAAGATGACTATTGAAAAAGGAAGGAAATCATAGGAAAAAGTAGGAAAGTGGAAAAATATGCACTAAAGTTAGAAAATAGTGGTAGGTGAGTACAATTAATGCAGTAAAAAATTAAAACCCTATAAAAGGAGTGTGAGAGTAGTCATTATTACCTTACTATTTGATTTTTTGTGTGAAAAAGAGATCTTCTGGATCGAATAACAAGTGTGAACAAGTAGGAACCAGAGTGAACATTAGTTGGGACAACATAGATCAAACAATAAACCTCCAACACAAAACTACATATCTTTGGGTGAAGTTAGATTTTTGTGACATGGGAAGGTTTGGAGGAATGGTTATGAAGTTATGGCTATGGAGAAAACTCACAGGATTAGGGCATAAAATCAATTTATAGAATTAAGCTAGAGCATAGGGTTATTGCATGCATTCAATGTAGTTGATAGGGTTGAAGCAAGCATTGAATAGGTAAGACTTGTGTTTTCAAGTAATAAGGAACACAATCGCTGGGTGGTATAATCGTAGAAGGTGAGAGTGATCAATGAAACCAACAAAGAAGATACCAAAGAATAAGAAGGTAACACAGGATGCACTTGACGATTAGTTTTTAGAAATGGACTATCCTCAAGAAGTGATTCTGAGAAAACTATGGGCATCAAAACTATGGAAGTGTAAGATAAGTAAGTATAACCAATGCATGCCATGCCATGAAGGAGACATAAAAGAGGTTGTGATAGAAGAAACAATAAACTTGACTGCCACAGGACAAATGATCCATAATGACAAGGTGCATAAAACCCTGAATGATGTTGGGGTACTACAACTGTTTGAATTACCTTTCTTTTGTAATCTTGTGTGCATGTATCAATGGATAATTTCTAGGATACATAAGGATTACTTCTACTTTGCAAGTAGAATAATGTTCTTGACCACAAAATTTATCAACATAGTAACAAGGCTGAGAGAGTGGAAATGAAATATCACTTGATATGTGTAATGAGGAAATGATAGAGGAGAAAACCACCAAACTTAATTATCAACGGGGAAGTTACACCTTCCATGTTTCCAAAATTACCAACCCAAGAACTAGAGAGGATCCACGATTGGTGAGCTGCACACTAGGTGCATCTGAACAATGGTCAGAAATTAACAATTATTATTTTACATGTTATGCACAAGATGACGTAAGGGATTAGGTATAATATTTCCTTGTTCTTAACATAGAGCATCACAGAAAAAAATAAGGACCCAAATTTACAAAGGGGATAAAATCACATAGGGGTATTATGTTGTTAATAGTTTTTCAGACGGTCTAGAAGACAATATGTGGGATCACTCTATCGAGAAGAAGCCTCCAACATTGAGGTTTGTTGAGTACACTTGTGAGGGTACAATTACTAATCCATATAAGGAGTTCCTCAAGAAATGGTATAGGAGGATGTGCGATGCATTTGAAAATGAATGGAACGTGCCCAAGGAACTACCAATAGTTATGAATGGGAAAGCAGAGTTTCTAGTGATGCAACATTTAAGCCTTGGCAGGTTCTTATTGAACAATGTAGAGATCGGGCCCTGGTGTGAAATTCCATTTTCATTCACCATGAAGTATTTCAAGAGCATGGTGAACAAGATAAATTATGTGTAATAATTAAATTTAAACAAAGAAATGGTTGATTCATACTACCATACCTTACACAAAAACATATGGTTATAATAAAATGGAACCATATGTTTAAACCATGGAATCACATAACATATACTTGAACCCCATTCTGACCTTGGTAGTTTGAATGAAGGATTGCAAAGTCTATATTTATCTATGGAAAAATATCAAGGATGGGAAAGTAGTCTATGTGCATGAAATCAAGCTTCCATGGCCTCTTAGGAAGGAAAATATAAAGATACCCAAGTGTAGGCATGAGATCACTCCTGATGAAGAAGAGAAAGAGGATATAATAGAGGAGAAACTAGATCATAGTGCACAAAAAGGAATGAGAGAGAAAAAAAAATGGGTGACTACTTCACAAACCAGAGTTTTTCTAACTATTCCAACACTAAGCACATGTTGGGCTAGTCAAACCATGGTAAAAGATGAGAAACCTCATATTATCCATTATCTAGATCAATAGGAGGGAGAACTAGAGGATCCCATATAAGAAGAAGAACCTCGAGAGGATCCTGTATATGAACAATAAGAGGAATTCCATGAGGAATATCACACATATGAGGAGGAGCTAGAGGAAGATAAAAAATATATGCACGATGAAGAGGAACAAGGACTTGGAGGAGATCAAGGCACTAGTGAGGAAAAATAGGCCACATTTAATATGATATTGTGTCAGAGACATCGTGAAGGAAATGCCCAAGAGGAAGGATACCAAGGCACAATCCACAGGAACCTCAAATTTCATACATTAATGATCTAAAAAAATTCTAAGGCCCAAATTTCAAATTTTGGTGCCCACCAAATATCTATTCTATTGGGAAATGTTTAATAAGGAAAAAGAACATGTGCACATAAGGAATATTATCTCTTGGAAATTATAGATATATATGGAGGAGCCATAGTTTGAGGTAACCAAAGAGTCAATTTTGGAGATTAAATTGAAGAAGGGACCATGGGTGGTGTTCCTCATAGTACACTCTACTTGACTCTCATATGAGTAAGCTTAAAATGCTCTAAATAAGATGGTGAAGGTAGGAAGGATAAATATCGATAAAGGGGATGCAACAAGGATAATGGAGAAGGAAATAGAGAAAAAGAATAATAAAAATCATAGGCTAGTAGAGGAGTTGAATGACATAAAGAAAAATATTTTAGATGTGTATACTAAATTAGCCTACACTGTGACTAACATTGCATACACGTGTATAGACATTGTGATATAGGTCATGCCTAATCATAACAAGAAGATGGAGTGCCTAGAAGAACTGGTATATCTACTATTGGTGAAAGTAAATAGTGGGTTGGGGCCTACAACAGAAGAGATAGACAGTGTGTATAAGAACAAGGTAGAAAAGTAAATAGAATATCTTGGTAATCTTAAACATGCAAATTGTAGAGGATGAGGTGAGGTTGATGAAACTACAGGCCTCATTATGGAAAAACAAGGGAAAGCATGATTTTTTTTAAGAAGTATATGTAAAGAAGGATATAATAAATGTGAAGTGCACTATAATTGAGGAAAGGATTGGAAAAATTCAGAAGTTGGTGACATGCAAGGTTGATAGTTTGGAGGATGTTACTACACAATGGGATATAATGATAAAATATATGCATGAGAGGATCAATGGACTAACTTTGGACAAGATTCTAGACATTTTTGAGATAGATCTAGACAAGGTAACTTGTGAGCTTGAATGGTGGAAGCAACAGGAGAAGATGGTCATCCTAGAATTTCCATAACTTATGCCATCGCCTTCTTCTTGATTTTTGAATGCACATAAAAGAACGACATTTTTTATTCCTTTTATTCATTGGGGGTATTACCCATATTATTCTAGACATTATTTAAAATATTCTTTCAATATTATTCTTTGATTTTTTATATTTCCAAGGGTACGGTAATGTTAGTGTTGAAAAAGTGGCTAAGTAAAAGTCATGCACGGAGGTGGAAGACAACACACAGAAGGGAGTGAGTGAACTATGAAGAAGTGTCAAAGAGTCAGGAAGATATGCAAGAGGGTACACATGAAGACATGAAAAATATGAAAGTGTAAGACAGTGCGTGAAGGTGCACATAGGAGATAGAAACACAACAATGAGTGAAAATCTGTGCACAAATACAAAGTAAAAGATTTAGATGGATTTTAGAATGGACTAAAAAATAAAGAATAGCAGAGATGGCGTGATTGGCATGAAAATTCTAGAAATAGACTCAAGGAAGAATAAGCACTGACATAGGATGAAGAACATATAAGATGGAAAAGGATTGTGCATGAATAGATATAATTATAGGACACGAGAATGGATAAGATAATTATATTTATAAAACAATGGGATAAATACATTTAAGGATATTCATAGATTGAAGAATAAAGGAGTTCAAAGCATGCATTCTATAATTAGGGTTTCTATTATTAGAACTTAAGAATGTAAGCGGTGGTGGGATATATATATCTTTGTGTGTGTGTGTGTGTGTGTGTGTTGGATTCCTTTCTAAAGCATTATGATTATTAGGGTATAATGTGAGATAGTGTATTTGAGAGGTGCATAATCATATGATGCATACATTGATTGTAATTAACTGTAAGCATGTATTATGTAAGGATTTAGTGATAGCATTGGTTATAGGTTTGTATCGGTAATCTGATATGCAATGGTTAATAGAGATGAACATGATATAATTAGAATTCATATTCTGATTTTAATTGTCTATGTTAATGAATGAATGGACATAAATATTGTTGCATATTTTTTATGTTATGATGTATTGTTTGGATTATATTCTCTACCTTATGATATGAATGGTTAATCACATAACCCACATCATGAAAATTCATATTGAGAAGGGACCTATTAGGTTGTTCACACTTCTTATGATCACTTGGGAATTCGTCTAAGTGAAGTGTCGACACACATGATTGAATAATTTTTGGTTGCTATAATCCAACACTTCTTACCCTCCTAAATCTCTCCCTAATCAACTTGCCTCCTATTTCATCATAATCTTGACCTTGAAGGTAGTCTAAATGCATTTGGTAAACATGTTTCAATGTGAATTTTTTTTTAATAAGGTTCATGAGTTGATTGAATGAAGTGTAGTGAAGGACAAGTTTTCTTGAAAGCTTAGAAAGGTTCATTTTGGCCATTTGAGAGTATGTGTACAATACCTGGGAAAATTTTGAAAATATCTTCAATATTCAGAGGTGATATTGGGGATACTTAAAGGTATTTGAATCATTTTAATAATATATAGGAATTTTTTCATCATTTAGGGATAATTAGTTTAACAATGGGTTTTTAGGTGCAAGGAATGATCAGTTCAATAGTGAACCTTAAATTCTTTGGTTGATTTTAGGAGCTTCATAAGGAGTTAGGAAGAAAAAACGTAGGTATCGAAAATATTGAATAATTATGTACGTGGAGGTAACATTAATTTTGGCCTAAGGTATGAATTTTTCTTGAGACAGTCCAAACAGTGCAACTACCCCTCATAGTTCCAAATAAAAAGGGGCTATTTTTTGAGTTTTAGGTATATTAAAGGTATTAAACCCATTCCATTTGTCTTACAATGATTTTGGGAGTCACAATCATATAATACTTAACTCCAAAACACCATCCTAAGCCTTCAGGGTGAAAGAAGTAAGTTTTCGAGCTATTTTTGTCAACTAACGTAAAATTGGGATTTCCATTTATCAAAAGGCCCAGTTTTGATCTCCTTTTGTCCACTTAAGGAAATGGAGGACAAAAAATTTCACCCTCATCCTCCTCTTATAGATTCACTTTGGAGCACACGGTTTCCCAGGTGTCTCTTGTGTCTCGTTTTTCCCCTGAGACAATGGGGACATTAGGGACACAAAAGTGTGCCCTAACTCCCTCACCATGGATGCGATTTTATGTCCCTAATTTCCTCCATGTCCTCAATGGGATAAATATTAAAATAATTTTTTTCCCATGCTTAAACTCATCCCTCAAAATTCCATGTGACCTCTTGTGCTCCACAAGCTTGTTCGTTATCCCCCTTCACTCATCCACACTAGCCTCCTTGCTTCAACTTACATCCATCCTTCAATATGGGAGAAATTTTCTGTACCCATTATACCCATTTTCTAGTGGGGGCCGGGGAAAGAGGGATAAAAATTCATCATGCCCAAGTTGGTGCCCCTAGACATCCATATGACCTCTCTTAATTCCACTGATGGTTTTCCCAACCCGTCCTTCTCATCCTCACTTCCTCCCTTGTTGCCACTTGTCTCCATCCTACTCCAAAGAAAACTTTGGAACCCTATATGTACTTTGTTTCCCCATTGCACCATTAAAAACTAATTTTTAACCTCACATTAACTCTCATCTAACCCATATTTCATCCATGGTTTGCAGGGAAGTACAAAAGTGAAATAAAACTCTTTTTTAACCCATTTCTTCAACACGGGTAAAAATCCCTCCATGGTTTTGACTATCACACCTTGAAAAACATTACTTTCTACCATATATATTTCCAAAAAACAAATCATAAAATTTATATCCATCAAAAATAAGTTAATTTCATATATCTTAAATCATGAATACAACAGGGTTGAAACTTGACCAGATTTCTCTTCTACAAAATGCATTTAGGAAGATTACAGTTGAATTTACTATGATTCCCTATATATTTTAATATAAAAACTTGAAAACATAAACCATAGAAAGTATCTTTTTGATTTCCAAGAGATTCAGTAGATGAAAAATAGAGAAAATTGGAGAAGTAGATCCCTGTGTAAAGTTGAACATAATGACAATGGTTTCATTAAAATTTGACACCAGTAAGTCCACTTAGTAAAAATAACATATTATTTAAACAATGAGACTCTAAAAATAGAAATTTTCCCAAAATATCAAATTTTCAACATGTAGAACATCCTGAAACAATAAGAAACACCGTAATAGGGTCTATTAGGTAACTTTCTAATATAGTAGGTTAGAAAAAAGTATATTTCTAAATAAAGAAAATTTATAAAAATAGATAATAATTTTTAGTGGAAATATCCTATGTGGATTATGAGATTTAGAGAATAATTATAGTGAAAATTTTCTGAAAATTCCCAAAATAACAGCTTTCGACCCCACATGCTAAAACTAGAAAGTTCCATATTTTAGTGCAGAAAGTTGGTAGCTTTATTTTAATTCATCTTGTTACTTTTTGGAAACATGAAGTTCAATTACTTGGTTATGGATCCTATTTCAACCTTGGTTACTGAGTATCTAGGTGTGGGTGACAGTGATGTAACTCACATGGATCAAAAAGACCTAAAAGATAGAATGCTTGGAGGACCAAGAGAGCCCATGGAAGAGAAAAATATTTTTGATTGGATTATTTAGGGGAGGGAGGCCATCCACTATAAGTGAAATTATATATTTTTTCAAGTTCAAAGGTTTTAATTGATATCAAGGTGTGTGTGTGTGTGTGTGTGTGTGTGTGTGTGTGTGTGTGTGTGTGTGTGTGTGTGTGTGTGTGTGTGTGTGTGTGTGTGTGTGTGTGTGTGTGTGTGTGTGTTGGCATGGTATGGTCATTGATGTCATGATGAGACTGTTTTTGTGATGACAGTGTTTTGTTGTGTCTTGTTGATGCTAAAGAATAATGTGGATATTTTTGTGTGAGTTTTCATTGATGTCAAATTATACCTAGTGATTATGTCAAGCTCTTCATGGTGGATTTAAGTTGTTTGTAAGGTCATCTTGAGTGGATAGAGAATGAATTTGAAGATAATGTGAAGATAAAGAGGTCTTGTAAGAAGGTATGGGCATGGTATCTTGGTTAAATGAGTGGATATGAGTATGTAAAGGTTGTTTTGAGAATGAGAATGTGGTTTAGAGTTGTCATGAAAATTTGCAATAAGAAAATTGACAAGTTTTAACTTTCCAAGACACCCCAGGTATATCATATGCAAGGTGGGATTTTTTGTCATCGGTGGAATAGTTCATTCAACTTGGCAAGCGGTCATGAGACAACATGAAGGATATTATCAAGGTGTAAATAGTTTGGGAATTTAGAGATTTTCATGTTGGTGAATTCCATCGAGTCATCTAGAAGGAGCTATAAACTTCATCAGAGGAAAATTATTCATCATCATCATTTCCTTCCCCCTTCTTCTTCCTTCTCTCTATCCTCTCTTCTAAATGGTCTAATTTTGTGTTGGGGTTGCAATTTTTCTTATGTCCTAATGTTTCTAATGTAATAATTCACCTTTATGTTATAAAAAGGGACTTAATGTTTTCCTAGGAAGGCGAAGAGTCTTAAGTCATGTTGAGACATACAAAGAGTCATTGGAGAGAATTTGAAGATTCATTTATCTTCCTATAAATTGTAAAATCGTTACCATTTCAAGGGTTTGGTGATTGATTTTGTAAACTCAAGAGTGTATTTTACTCTGAGAGAACAAAGGAGATAGCCATTTTCTTCCATTTTCCCCTTCACTAGTTTTCCTCCATCCCCACACTATGTATAACTTTTGTTTAAGAAATCAATACAAGAAGAATGAGTTTCTAGCCTTTTTTACTGAGGGATTTATTGATACTTTGTGCTCATAAATTCTAATCGATCTTGATGCCATTTACATAGTTGTTTCTTCTCATAAATGCATGTGTTGAAATTTCTAACTAGTGTGTGCAGGAATCCTATTTTCTACTTGTAACATTAGTTCTCCTATCTCATTTATCACTCGCCTTTCCCACTTTATAGGAAAATTGCTCTCTATCAAGACATTTATAGCTTTTATGCAGGGTTAGTGGAGTGCCCCTGTTGGATCCTGGGTCGAAAGGCCACCACATAAATCCACCTTTTTACTCATGCATGCATATGTGGAATTTACATCGGTTAAGTACAAGGACTTAGATTCCAAGAGTGTTAAAAATAAGCCCACTAATTTTTCCCTGAAAAACTTTCTCACCAATAAGAGTACATGAACAAAGGTATGAAGGTGATTTCCTAGTATGAAGACCAAATAAGGTGAAGAAAGTATGGCCTAATGAGGTATTTTGATCATTTTTTAGTGCTTTTATGCAAATGAGATCATGGGAGGAGTGTTGGCATGTTTTTTTAGAAGTGTGGACCAATTTTTAGGTCATGTTTTGTAACAAAAAAAATTACATTTTTGGTCAAATTGAGTTCTTGAAAACGGTGTTTCCCAAATCAAGGTCAAATTTTTTATGTTCATTGGTACATGAACCTTCTGCATGGGAACCTAATCTATTTGGGATATGTTGGTATGTGTCCTAGCTAATATTTTTTGGCATTATTTTTGGGATTAAATGTCAGAGCTTTATGAAAAATTGTTAACAACAAAATAGGTATACAACCCTTATAAAACCCTAGTTTGAAGTCGATATGGAAGATCTTTCTCAAATAGGCTCAAACGTGAACTGTTTTTATTTTTGTATGAATGTAACATTTAGAAGACTCTCTCATATTTCTTCAGGCGGTTTTGGTTTTTCATATGGATGAATGGACCCCATATAAAAAGGCTTGCTTATGATGCTTTTGTTGTAGCAGTCACGTTTTGCAAAGGACTAATTGAAAAAATGGATGTTTCATGATGTCATGGACCTATACTACATGCCTATGATAATTTATAGACAATTTTAATTAATTTATAGTAAATATTATGAAAAATATTTAATAGAGAGATCAAAGAGATAAACAAAATAGCCATAAATGATATTCAATATTCTTTGGTTAAGATTTCATAATTCTTATATCCACATATATAGGGAATAACCATCCTAAAATATAAGAGGTGGCTATAAAAAATCTTCCACCTACATGATTTGTTTTTAAATCACTCAACAAATTCATTTGTTATAGTTGTTTTATAAAAAACAACTTCTAACAAATTACTAACATGTATATAAATAATAATTACCCTAGTAATTATTATTTACTAATTCACAGACTTACATTCATAACATTCACCAAATATATATTTTTAATCATTGTTTTATATAAAAAATAATAACAAGTTACTAACCTATTACTAATGTTACGTTTACCTTAATAATAACATGTAATTATTATTCACCCATGTAGTCACAAAATCACATACTTTAGATATTATTTAATCTTGGTCTCATACTACTATTTATAAGGTTCTTGAGTGAAGAAAGTACTAATTAACCCTTTTATTTTGGCCATCTTGTTTTAGTTCATTTCGTCAATCCCAACCTCTTACACCCACATGCCCAATCAACTTTCATCACTTCCCATTATTTTATCCTTGACTAGGGCACCCAGGCTAGTACTGGGGTGCACATGGGTGCCCTGGTCCCACCATGGGGTGCCCTAATCCTTTTTTACTTTCCCGCCACTTTTTGGGTACTTTCTAACCATTTCATATTTTATCTTTTTGGTGGTCTACCATTTTGGGGTTAATTATGAAATTATATCAAGAGAACCCTATAAATATAAATTTATGAGACCATAATGAGGGACCAATCACTGGTCACTACTATCATCCACCTAGAGTTGCATCCATTTGGAGATCATTTGCATCCATTAACTCCACCACAAGGACAAGGCAAGTTCATCTGCATCACACTTCATAGGAGGAGGGATTCTATTCTATTCCATGCACATATTCTATTACATTTTCTACATTTAGCTATTGCTCGCTACTTCACAAAGTGTGACTGACACAAGAGCACCTAGGGCACATTATGCACACACACACACACACAAGAACTACATTTGGGTCTGAAATGTACAAAAAATCTCAATTAGTAAGCCCACTGTTGTGGTGGATGAGGTCAATCTGACCCATTCATTTGCATTATGTTTTAGGGTTTTAATATGTCTTTTGGTCTTTTGAAGGTCTTTCTTTCATATTGGATTATCAGCAACATCTAGACATGTGCTAATGGATTTGATGCAACACAACAAGGGTTTTAGACCACCAACTGTCAAACCTATGAAACTCAGTTTCAGACCTTTTACATAGACTAGGGCACCCATTCTGCAGACTAGAGTGCCTACAGGTGCCCCATGTCCTTCTCCAGTGCTCCAGTCCAGCTAGATTAGTCCAAATCCATGTCCTTTTTGGTAACTTCTGCACAGTCATTCCTACTTCTAATTTTTCTAGTAACCTCTGTGACAACTAGTTCTGACAAGCCTCCTCTAATTCAACTGAGTTCTTTCCATAACTTCTCTTGCATATTAGGGTTAGCATTTCATTTTATATATTTTTTGGGTCATTTTCCATATTGTTACATATATCATTTTTACATGTTGTTCATAAATTAGATTAAATATCATACCCCCACATATTCCCAAACCTTATATTATCACTTAGAGACCAACACTTTAGGCCATACATCACCACTTATTTTTCTTCATACTATGTATAGATGAAACACGCTTCTAGCCACTCATACCATTCATTTAGTGATACTACGTGGCTACAACATGTTAATGCAACTCTTAAATATTATGTCGCATATTAAGAACACTACTGCATACATGACTCATAATCCATCGTTGACACAACACAAACTGAGCACCACTGAGACCTGACATAACCTCATTTACGGTGATGAAACAAATAGAACTTGCCACTACCAGGGGGGAAAACCAAATGCACCCAAAGGGATCATTTCCATTTGAAAACTTGGGGGTTCATGCGGACTCAACCATCCATCTTAATCGATTCCATTAAACTCCATCCAAACATACTTCATCATTTATTGCATTTACATTTTAATGTAGATTATATTCACTATGTTCATGGTTCATTTTTTTGTTAAATATGACTGTTGAGGGGTACTTGTAATAAAGAACCTCATTTATTTATAACCATCTATCACATTACATGTGCATACTCATACGATAGATTTCTAAATCTGTCTATCAATATTAACTGCTTACACATAGAACAGATGCTCGCATTATTTATCCCAGTCCTAAATGTGGTCTTGGGGAACCTATCCATATTCATCTACAGGTGTTATAAATTCATTTATCCTACTTAGCAATTTATATTACATGCATATACAAAACACTTGGGGGGCATAGTATTTATCCCCCCTCCCATGCATATTCATTCATCAATGCAGCATTTCTTACAGGGATAATTCACATCTACCATACATGTTAAAGGTGAATTGTCTTCATTTTTTGTTCTTGTATGTCCTTGTACTATGTTTGATGGTGCACTCTTGTGCTTGTATTTCATGAAGGCCTTGCGTACATGATTATGACATCGTGTGATGTCATGTTACACATGAACCCCAGTGTGACACTTATAGTAATGAAATCTAATACAAACCATGGATATTATTATACATATTGTGAATGTCAATATACATCATAGTAAATAGTATACTAGTATGGTAATTTCAACCATTAAGCATAAGTTAGATACTTATATTGTCTATGCATGAGAACATCATACAGGCTTCTCAATGTTACATATTACATTACTTGATAGCATTCGGACATTTTAGATTGGTTTCATGTCCAACCAAACTTTGTTGACTAAGGTTGCTAGGTAATAACAAAGACATTGTTATTCTACAATGTTACTATGCAGCTTGACATATTGGTGCATAGATATTATCATCTAACATGTAACAAAGGGTGTTATAGAATGCACTGCTATTGATTGGTCCTAAAAATGAACTTTAGTTCTCAACATGTCCCATGTTTACCGAAGGTTTAAAACAATCAAAGAGGATTTTTCATTCATCATGTTTATTCATTGTTTGACCTTCATAATAATTTGCTAGATTGAAAAATTTAAAGAGTTACGTATTGTCACCTACTCTATTAACATCTTTTATTTGGCTATACTTACTTTAGGCTTGTATGCCTTGGTCCCTACTAAAATTATCATTCCCTCCACCCCTATAGGGAAGAGGGATAAATCACAGTCATACATGTTGGTCCTCTTCTAGGGAAAAGTGCATTCTCCTATCATCAATACCACTTGCATGCACCCCCAAATAGGGGGGCATCATTTGGGGTTTTATATACTAACATAACACATTTACACTAGATTAGTTTAGTGCACTGTCCACCCTTGGCATTGTGAATTTCATACAGGGAGTAGGTTCAGACTAATCTACGAACCCCGCACACAACATATTTTATAGGAAGTGGTGTCCTTAGCATTCTGAGAAGTAGATAAAGGCTTAGAGGTTATAGTGGGTGTGCCTCCCTACACTACTTCTTTGAAAGTTGTGCATTGGATCCCAAAAAACTACCAAGATGTACAAATATATCTTCACACACATTCAAGGAAGTAGTTACATGGAGGACAGATATTGGAAAATTCCTCCCTACACTTTTTCGAATGGGTGGCATGGATCACCCAAAAAACTCACAGTACATGATATTTTTCTACACTCTCTTTCTCAACATGGATCAGGTACACATGTTCCATTTACATTTTCATTTGTGTACTTTACATTTACATGACTTTTAGATGCATATTTTACATTTCATCTTTACATACATACATATATTTGACTACTTAATCATTTTCTCCTTGTAAATTTGGTTGTATGAGAAATTACTTTAATCAAATTGGGGAAACAACAATCAACAATGTACAAACAATACTTTACAATAGCACACACCATACTAACCATGTAGGTACATCACAAACATCAACATCTATACACATGTTTCCAGTCTAGTTTCACTCTCATCACTTTTTTTTGCATTTTTATCTTTAGTTTCCACACTCCATCTTTTTGTCATACAACACTTTTTCTAGTCCTTTGGCACATTTTCTACTGCAATCTTCATGGACATCATGTATGTATATCTACTTACTTTATGTTACTGAGCTTTCCATTCACCAACATAAAGTGGGGGAAAATGTAGTCATAAAATCATGCACTTTAGATATTATTTAATCCCGATATCATACTACTATTTACAAGGTTCTTGAGTGAAGAAATTACTAATTAACCCATGTCTTTTGGCCATCTTGTTTTATTTTATTTCATCATCCCTAACCTATAACACCCACATTCCTGATAATATTTCATCACTTTGCATTATTTTAGCCTTGACTGGGGTGCCCATGGGCACCCTAGTCCCACCATCTAAGGTTGCCTTGATCCTTTTCCCAGCTTTCTCGCACATGTTTTAAGGAGCTTTCTAGCCATTTCAGCATTTGATCTTTTTAGTGGTTGGCCTCTTATGGGGTTAATTACGAAATTATAACAAGATAACCCTATAAATATAAAATTATGAGACCATAATGAGGGACCAAGCACTAGTCACTACTATCATCCACCTAGAGTTACATCCATTTGGAGATCATTTACATCCATTAGCTCTGCATCACAAGGACAAAGGCTGGTTCAATTTACATCACACAAGCATAGGGGGAGGAATTCTATTCTATTTCCATGCACACCATATCTATTACATTTTCTACATGTAGTCTATTGCTCGCTACTTCACAAATTACAACTAGACACAAGAGTACCTAGGGAACATTATGCACACACACACTAGAACTACATTTGGGTCTGAAATGTAGTACAATGCTCAGTTATTAAGCCTAGACTATTGTGATAGTTGAGGTTAGTCCGAACCATTAATTTTCATTCTTCTATTTTAGGGTTTTTATACTTATTTTGGTCTTTTGCAAGTCTTTTCTTTAGTATTATCAGTGGACATCTGATGCAAAACAGGTGAATCTAATGTAGACACATCAAGGTTTTCACCACCTACCAAACCAAAATCAATCCCTAGAATTTTATCACATGACCAAGGTGCCCATTCTTTGTAGACCAGAGCACCCAGGTGACCCATTCCTTCTCCAGGTGCTCCAGTCCAGTTAGATAGTCTAGATCATTCCTTTTTGGGACCTCTACACAATCATTCCTATTTTTTGTTTATCTAGTCACCTCTACAACACACTTCAAATCTACCTCTAAATCAGTTAAGATTCATTAAAGCTAACTCTCTTAGTACATATAGGGTTTTCAGCACTTTCCATTTTTAGTTTTTTGGGACATTTTTCATATTTATTTACTACACTCATTTACTGCATTTACATGTCATTTTAGATTAGATTTACTATCCCCATATACTCATTTTTAGTTAATCAACCCATACATACCAATGGAGCACTAACCATATATTTCTTAACATTCCCCCCTTAGTGCAAACACGGGGAAAACCTATATTTGTACTTGTACTTGTTTTCATGAATAGGTGATTTTCATAGGATGATCACAACCCGATGGATGGTTTTACATCAGTTGACCACAAACTGAGAATGATGGTTTTACAAAGTGGAGTACCACAAACTAAAAAGGTGATGGGTTTGCATATGGTTTGCCAACAACCAAAAGTGGTGGTTTTATAAAGTGGTTTACCACAAACAAAAAAATGTAGGTTTTCAAGTGGTTTACCTACAACCACATCATGATGTTCCAAATAGTATTATCAGTCCCCATCAACATCTCACTATAGGGAATAACATAGGAAATTTCATTAAAAACTTATGCTCACGTGCACATAGAAAAACATGACATAAAGGAAATGGAACATTGGATCATGTTCCCCCCTCAATGTGAAATTTCAACTTTTTCACACCACAAAGGAACAACAGGATCACTAAAATATGAAGTACACTAAAAATTAAACTTTAAAAACATAGGAGAAAGCAAACTATAAAAACTGAAAGTAAACTGCAAACACACATATCACCAAACCTTTGATGTGGCCCCATCGTTGGCGATTGATGAGAGGATGGTTATTAACCTCCTACCTTCGATGCCTCTAGGCTCTAGTGTCATGTTGCTAAATTAACCTCATTTTTCCTTGAGGTTCAGGATGTAAATATTATTGATCTACATGATGAAGCTCTGAATCTGATGAAAAAAGCCACTTTTGATGTTTTAACAATAACTTGAGAACCAGAGATCCATTTTATAAACAATAAAATGCATCAAAAATTTCATTTCAAGATATTTCCATTGGTGTAGAGAATAATTGGAATTTTCTCTATAATCGTTAGTGATTCTCCCTAATCTATGGTGATTATGTTTCATGTCTAGAATCATTGGAGATTGGATAGAATTTTTGATGATTATCAAAATTGTTAGCAATCACTATAAAAAACAAAATGGCATAGATTATGATCCGACTATCAACAAAACCAAATTTTAATGCATATAGGGAGATTATTAGAATGCTAATGAATATAATTTGGATAAGTTCTCTATTGCAATGCTCAATTGTAGTCTCTTTCTATTAATGGTAGATCACACGTCCTCTTTTCTTCTAAAGGTTGGGCACTCAATCAGTAGCATTAAAAATCATAGCAAGAAACTAGATGAATAAATATTTTTACTATACTTTCTCTGATATGAGATGAATAGTATGCAATAGATTTAACACAAAGATCAAAGATGAATTTTCTCCACATAACCATGTGTAGATATTTAAAAAGGAGTGATTAGAGGGAGTTCACAATTCTTATATCCGTGAATTCCGTGAGGATATTTCCTGTCTTGTCCCATAATAGAGCGAGATACCTAGCGTGGAAGTTCTTCCACCTACGTGATCTAGTTCTAATCTTACTCAAACAACTGATTAATTATAGTTATGTTATATAAAACATGCTTCTAATGTGATCCAAGCATTTAAATACCCTAATAATCTTCTTCATGTAATTCTGTAAACACATAATTCACTTACTTACATTCATAACTGCATCACTTAAATATGACCATTTTCAATAGTTGTTGGTGATATGTATAGGAAGATGATTCAAGCATATATTGGAAATTCAACATCCATTCCCTATGCTAACTGAAAAGGCCTTGGACATTCCAATGGAATTGTGTTGTGGTGTTATACTATCATCCCATAGTGGAAGCATATAAATTTTTATGCCAATTTATTTTTGATTCAACTAGTTTCCTTATTATGGTATACCATTTTTTATTGTCTGATTCTACCTATCCATTTCCCAATGGATAATAATTAGAATATTGGGACTAGGATATCCTTCT
This sequence comes from Taxus chinensis, assembly GCA_019776745.2. Lineage (NCBI taxonomy): Eukaryota > Viridiplantae > Streptophyta > Pinopsida > Cupressales > Taxaceae > Taxus > Taxus chinensis. The sequence goes on along the minus strand of CM034157.1, from coordinate 277,816,701 downwards.
TGGGATAGCTAACGTCATTGGTACCTTGGTCATTATTGATTTGATTACCTGTGCTAGAACAAGGATTATTTTTACACTTTTCTATATAAATGTTTCTCCAGAAACACCTTTAACAAGAAGCACTAAGATCAAAGCACCATGGGGTAGTCATACCCAAAATATTGGCTGTGTTTTCTCCTTTTATGTGGTTTTCCTGCTGTAAAGCAAAACATAATATCAAATATTGTCTCAAATCTAAAGAGGAGGCTACTATTAAAGCTCAGCTTAAGAAGACTAAGAGAAAGGAGGATTTGAAGGGAAAGGGAACAATTCATTTAAATGGCATTGGACCATCAAAGATCAATCCTAAATGGAGACAAATAGAAAATACAAAGGAAATTGCTCCAGAAATATAGGATAAGACAACTAATGAGGAAGGGAAGGATAAGGTTAGCAATAGGGTGGTGACACAAGAACCAGGGAATAATGAGGATATGATGTTTTATGAGGATTATCATGAGGATAGTATAGTGGGTTCAATAGTCCTAGACTCTTTGGATGCAAGTTTCTTTTCTCAAAGACTAGAGGAAGCTCTACTGGTGAGAAATATGCATCAAATGTTAGATGTAAATCTAGAGGACATCTCTACTACAATGAAGGATGCACAACGGGGACATGAGCTTGATGAAGAAATGGAAAAAGAAGATTTATATGTAAGTAAGAAGGTGGATGATGTGGTCAAAGAGAGTGCATTTATGGTGAGCTCAAATTTTCTCATCCCAAACTCTAGGCCATCCCTTAAGAAGATTTCAACACCAAGAACCAGATCTAAGGTGGATGTAGGAGAAAAAAAGGTGTCCCTAGGGCGGCCTTCAGAGAAGGAAAAAAGGGATAAAGTGACAAAGAAATATATCATGCAAGGTCTCTAAAAACCATTAGTGCTGGGTAAGAAATCCTCTTATTATAATTGATTTGCATCTCCTAGAACATTAGGGGCCTAAATCAGCCTAGTAAGTATAGGATTTTGAGGGATTTAAAAGAAAAAGAGAAATCAGATGTGTTAATGTTACAAGAAACTAAGATGAATGACATGAGGATGAAGGATTTTTAGGATTCTTTTTGGAAATATTCTATATTTCACTATCAACCTTCTGATGGAGCCTCAAGAGGTTTGTTTTGCATGTGGCAAAAGGATAAACTGGAAGGATTTTCTCTCATCAATATTCAACACCATTTTGCTATTTTTTTTACTAAAGTCAGATCTAGAAATAATTTGATCCTATCAAATGTCCCTACTCCAAATACCTCTGTGGGAAGAAGGGAGCTATGGGAGCAAATGAAAACTTTTAGAATAATGTTTAATGATTTAAATTTTATTATTAGTGGAGACTTTAATATGCCCCTCATCCCTTCTAAGAAGAAATGGGGTATTAATGTCTTCACAAAAAGTATGGAGGAATTGGGTAATTTCATTTGTTGGAATGCCTTAATTGATTTGAATCTTAGTGGATCCAAATTCACTTGGTCCAATAGGAGAGAGGGGGATAATCTTATTCAAATAAAATTAGATTGGTTTGTTATCAATACTCAGTGAATTCAACAACAACATCACACTCTCTCAACCCTTCCTAGGATGGGGTCAAATCATAATCCATTAATCCTCAAAACTAATGTCAAATATCACATGGTTGGTTGTTCCTTCAGGTTTGAAAAGATGTGGACTACTCACCTTGATTTGGAACAAATACTTCAAGACTAGTGGAACATTGAATTGAGAAGTAACAGTATGTTCAGGGTGACCACCAAGCTTAAAAATATTAAATTTAATATGAAATTATGGAATAAGGAAATTTTTGGAAACGTTTTCCTTTAAAAAATCATAATATTGGAGGATCTCAGGATTCTTGAAGAAAACATGGAACATGGAGCCCTGAGAAAAAATCAAAAGAAAAGACCCTTATTTTAGACTACCACAATATTTTGCATCGACAAGAGTTTTATTAGAAGCACCAATCAAGAATCACGTGGCTTAAGGAGGGGGATTGGAACACCAATTTTTTTCATATTTCTAATACTATTAAAGCTAATAAAATGCGTATTCAAGAGATCAAGAAAGGTAATGGGGATATTTCCAATGATGATAGTGATATTTCTACTACCATTATTTCCTTCAAAAATATTTTTGCTGAGGATATTCTTAGTGATGAATTTACTAAGGAAGAAATCCTTAACCTCTTTAAACCAACTATTAGTCCTAATGAAAATTAGGAGCTCATTGCTATCCCTGATGAAGAGATGATCAAATTTATTTTGGGCGCTATGAAAGGGCATAAAAGTTCTGGCCCTGATGGATTTCTATATTTTTTCTTCCAACTCTATTGGGATATTGTTAAGACTGATGTGGTTTCTATTGTTCAAGAATTTTTCCAATGAGGTTTCTTACTTAAATATATTAGTCATACTTTTATTGGCCTCTTACCAAAAAAACTTAGTGCTAAGGATCTGGGGGACTTTAGACCAATTAGTTTGTGCAATACCATGTATAAAATCATCTATAAAATTATGGCCTTTAGACTTAGGGAGACCCTTGGTAGCTTCATTTATCCCAAGCAAGGGGCTTTTGTGCTTGGTAAACAAATTATGGATAGTATTATTACAATTCATAAAACTATTCATTCTATGGAACTTTCTGGAAGGGAAGCCATGATTCTGAAGTTGGACATGAAAAAATCCTATGATAGAATTTCTTGGGATGTTTTATACTCTCTTATCTCTAATTTGGGCTATAATCCTCATTTCATTAAAATGATTCAGGCTTGTGCTAAGGATATGAGATTTTTAGTTATCATAAATGGTAAACCTAATGGTTTTTTCAAAGATGAAAGGGGGATGAGACAAGGAGACCCTTTATCCCCCTTCCTATATATAATTGTTGTTGAAACTTTGTGCAGATTATGCCTTAAATCCCATAGAGATGGCCACATGGAGGGGATTAAGGTTGCCAGTGGTATAGAAAATCAATGTATGTAGAATTTTTTCGATGATACGGTCCTTCTAGGCCAAGCTATTGTTCAAAAATCCAGGACTATCAAAGGTGTTACTAAGATGTATGAGAGGGCTACAAGGTAGAGAATCAACTTTAGGAAAATATCTGATTTCTTCATAAATGTGGGAAAGGAAAAATAAATCAAATTGACCTCCATCCTATATTATAATATCAAAATCCTTCCTAATTCCTATTTGGAAATGTAGCTCTGTGGGAGTAAACCTGATGAAGGAGCATGGAATCTTCTCATAGAGATATTTCATAAGAAGTTGGACTATTGGAAAGGCTCCCTTCTCTCTAAAGTTGGGAAGCCTCATCTTCTTCATGGAAATTTGCAAGGTATTCATGTGTTTATAAGGTCCATCTTTATTATTCCAAGTAGAGTCAAGAAGGCCATTGAAGGGATTCAGAAAAGGTTCTTATGGACTGGATATGAGGATAAAAATAGACTCCCTCTGCTATCTTGGGACAAGGTTACCCAACCCAAGGATAAGGGTGGTTTGGGTCTTAAGAATATTTAGTTTATGAACCATGCACTAATTGCTAAGGTTGTGTGGAGGATTCATAAAGAATATGGTATCTAGGTGACTATTCTAAAAGTGAAATATTTGCTGCCCTTAGGTAGAATGTTGAATTTTTTTTAGTGATTTGTTGCTTCCAAGAGGTTATATTTTTTGGAATAACATGTGTCAAAATAGGAAATAGCTTATCAAAGGGCACAAATTGAACCTTGGAGATGGCTCTAAAATCAAATTCTAGGAGGACCCTTAAGTGGAGGATGTGGCCCTAAATTTCAGAAATCCTTAGCAGGAACTTTGGCATTTCTACTCTAATGAGAAAGGAGATCTTGTGTGTAATTATTGGGATGATGAACGTAGATGGTTCCCTATCCTTCCCCCCTCCTTTATTTCATAGGGATATCCATCCTTTTCATGAGTTAAATAAGAAACAAATGGATCTTCATATTCCTCCTTATAGTGTCAAGGATGAGCTTTTTTGGAGACTCACTGATACTAGGGATTATGATGTTAAATTTGTATATTTGACAAAATTTGACCATATGGATTCAAATGTTGTTTGGAGGAAGGTTTGGAATAAACATCTTATCCCTAAGATCAATTTTTTTTTGGGAATTCATCAAAGGTAAGATACTTACTGTTGAAATTCTAAAAAGGAAGGGAATGATCATTATTAACATATGTGGGTTGTGTAAGGATAATGAAGAAAATCTCAGGCACTTATTTATGGAATGCCCTTTATCTTTTTTAAGTTTTTATAGTGATCTTAGGTATCATCAATGTGCAGTGGGTCTTCCTGATGATGTGGCTCTCTTATCGGAGTAGTGGAACATCAATTTTTAGAATTACATGGTTAAAAAAATGTGGAAGATGGTCTTGCCTCACATATTTTGGGGAATCTAGATCGAACATAACAACAATATTTTCAAGAACAAACAGTTAGCTCGAGCAGGGTTTCCGAAAAAGTGTTACAAGATATTAAAGATAACAGAGTGTGTCTGAAGTGGGAGATGGATGTGTTTAGGAAGTTAGAGGCCAAATCCTCCTTCATCATTAAGGAAAAACCGAAACACATTGTCAAATGGATCAAACCTCCAAATGGTAGCTTCATGCTAAACTTCGATGGGTTGGCTCATGTGATTTACAAAGTGGCTAGTGGAGGGGGTCTTGTTCATGACCTTAAAGTTATTTTCATTGGTTCCTATGTGGGGCCTATAGGAAATCAATCGAACAATGTGACAGAGGCCAAATCCATAATGTGGGGAGTTAGGATTTTTCGTGACATAGGATTAAAAAATATGATTATTGAAGGTGACTCAGTGTGTGTCCTTAATGCTCTTAATGATAGTATAAAGTGTGGTAGGAAACTTAATAAATTGATTATGGAGGCACCTTCCATCCTTTCTTCATTTGATCAAGTGGTCATTGAGCACTCTTATTGTGCGGGGAACAAACCGGTGGACATGTTAGTAGATAAAGGTACATCCTTGATGGATTTAGGGATGTGGATTAGGACATGCACTCCTTGGAGTCATGTGAATAATATCATTAATGAATATGCAATGTAGGAATATGGGTTTTTATGATAACCCTAGGTTGCATGCTCAAGATTTCGAAAGGACTTTCCTTTTTTGGAAAACCAACCTTGTCAATTTCACTTGTTTCTTGGAATCTCTCGGATTTGTGAAGGTGTTTTTTTTATAGGTTTCATGAGGGGTGATAGGTTGAGAATGAATCCCACCACTTTTCTCCATCTCAAAAATTACATGGGTCTATGGAAAGTGTTGTATATAGAGGGTTTTACTAAATTCATTCGAAGGCTCAAAGGTAATGACCCTATCATGTATGTTGAATTTTATATTTCCTAGAAGGATGTTAGTTTTCATTTTCATGGGGTTCATATTGATTTCTAGAAGGAATAAATTTCCTAAGTAACTGGGTTAAAAATGGAGGGACTCAAAAATTTTAAAGATAAAACTAGGAAGAACCACAAAATTTCAACTTTTTTTGAAGCTAGGGAAAACATCATTTCTTATGACAATGGGACTCCCCACACTTTCTTAACAGATAGGTGGGATGATTTTTGCATGGTTATCATGAATTATTTGACCCTTGAAGGGAAATTTCAAAAAAAAAAACCTATCTTCTGTCTATTCTCAATATTTTCCACCAGGAAATTAGTGTATGAGCCTCACTTATTTTCTTTATCGATCATTGCTTTTGACCATTGAGGATTATGAGAAGGAAAAGATGGATATACCCCTACACCAAGGTATCATCCTCCTCATGGTTCAAAGAGGTAAAATGGTCACCCCTTGCAGTGTTAATGATCATAATTCAAGTTAGGAAACCCTATCCTACCACATTAATAAAATTAAGAGATATAAAGTGATTAACTTCGATAAGGGCATTGTTGATGCCTTATGTAATCTCAAATAGAGTATCAAGAACCTAGATGATAATTCCGATAGGGTAAGGGTGAGGAGGAATACCTGTGAATGAAGGTGGAAGGTAGAGTGTGCATGTTCTGATTTCTTGATCCAGTGCTGATTGCGAGAACTTCCTTTTTGCTAGGAGGAACTACTTGTGAATACAAAACAAGACCACAAGAGGAATATTAAACAATATATGTCAGTGGACTACCTAGCGTATGCTAGATCCAGGAAGTGTGATACTTCCTAGATGGTTGTCAATCCACTGTTTAACACAACTTAATGCAAGAAATAACGTAAACCAATAATATCCTACTATAGTTGATATGATTTAGGTGTCTCATTCAAGTACAATAAGAAAATATAATCTAACAGGCTAGGTTATGATCAGATCTGGAAGTTAGACAGGTGAATAAGGTGGTTGGGACATGTCAGGGTCAAGTTTTGAGGTGGTTTGGGTTATTTGGTGAATGTTATGAGGTTGTTGTTATAGGAAGATTTACCAGATACAGAGACCGATGTCGGTCTGGTATGACCAATGCCGGTTGAGAGGAGACCGAATGAGTTTAGGTTAACCGACGTTAGTAGGGTCAGGCTGATAGAGACTCAATGAAGTTTGGTTTTGATGATTCTCTATGATTGCACAGAGAATAGACAGAGAATGGTGAGGTTGATGACAGTGCTGGGAATACTCAGAGATGTCTAGAGTCAGGTATGGAGGGTTGGGAGGTTGTAGGTGGTTAGGTGGAGGGATTGGTAGGAAGGTGAGAGGTGATGAGATGCAAAGGAGACTAGGACTCCCAAACAGAGATAAAGAAACTAATCTAAATAAGTATGGAAAGATGTAGATCCAAATGTACTTACTTGTACTTGCAGACCTAGTGGTTGGATGGAGGTGATGGTTGATCTGTGGAACTGGTGGTCAGTGCCATGGTTGTGCTTCCTGGAATGTTACCGTGAATGCTTTCCCTTCAGATCAGTGCTTGGTGTTGGTTCAGGATGTCTGGATGTGCAAGAGTGCTCTGGTGTGTGCTTGCATGCAGATCTCTCTTCTCCAAAACTCGAATAATTCTTCCAACCTCTAGAAAATGGTTACCAAAGTGAATATATGGTAACCGATGACGGTTTAGGGTGACCGGAGTCGGTTTAGGGTTGACCGACATCGGTTAAGGTGGGAAATCCTAGGTTTGCTAAAATGACAGATCTTGGCAATCTTTTTGGCCAGTTTTGTCCATTGTCGTGGATCAAAATGGAATGTTTGCGCTTAGATAAGTGGGCATGCGGTTAGAGGAAGAATAGGCATGTGATTTTAGGGTTGAACTAAGTCTTAGTTAATTAAGGTAGGTAGGACTAAGTCTTAGTTAAAAGGAAACATGTATGAATAGGTCTATGATGAAGTGTCTAGGTGATGTGGTGGGGTGAGGTGTCTAGGTGAGGTGGAAATTAGTTCAATTAAGGTAATTAAATAATGAATATTGTGAGAATGGGAATTAATTTAATTGTAGGTAATTAAATTAATATACATGTGGGGTAAAGGGGGAGTGTGACCCAAATTTGGTGTCTACATTTTTCCCCTTTTTGTCACGTAGCTTGTATTGGTAAGTGATGCTGAAAAAAATAGGAAGTGATTGCCCCATGTGTGGGTGAAGGTGATCCCCCTCAAACTAGGCATTGATGAGGTGTATACGGAATCAGTGAGTGGTTTGAAAATGTGTAGTTGGTGGAAGTGAAGGTAGGTGGGGAAGGGTATGAGTACTATGGGAAAGGGTGATGGTCAACTCAGGTAATAGGTAATAGGCCAGGGTCAAAATCAGGGGTAATGGGTAATGGTGAAATCAAACACACATGCACACATATAGATTGCAACATGGTACCAGGTTGAAGAGCTTACAAAATCTACATCATCCAAGGTTGATAGGTTTATCCAAACAAGGGTGAAGTGTGTCAGGTATCCAAGGTATAGGATATGGTCTGGACACACAACGTAGGTCAGGTGCAGGAACATTTAGGTATGTTCTGGTACACCAAAGGTTTGGTCAAGGATAAACGACACTAAAATAGGCAAGGTATGGTTGTTAGGCTAAAACAACATAGGTAACAACATCACAAGGTATAGTGAAGTACATAAGGTCAATGGTCACACCAAGTAGGTCAGGTTTAGGTAAATAGGTCATGGCATGGGTAAGGCCAAGGTATAGGTAAAATAACAAATCCCAAGATGCAACTAAGGAAATGTAGGGGTAGTTTGGGCTTGTAGGTAGGTGGCAATAAGTGTGTTCAAAGGTGTCGGGCAATGATAAAAGGTGTTTGAGGTCAAAATGGTTGTAGGAAAAAGGGCATGTAAAAATAAATATAAGGGTTGACCGATGTCGGTTATATGGTGAGCAACGTCAGTTGGCTAGGGCACAAATATGACCGACGTCAGTCATGTCGAATTTGGGTTAGAAAAGGAAAATTTCACTTTTTACAAAATCATTTGTCATTTTCGAATTGTATAAAATGACAGAGGAGAGGTGGAAAGTTGCAAAGTGATAGAACAAGATGGAGAGCTGAGTTGGCGAGCCTATGTGGTGGGTGATTGGCATTTGATTGGCAGGTGGGTCCACGAGATCAGGTTCGAGTGATTTCATTGGTTGGGAGGTGAGGTGTTGATTTGGGCATGGCAGAGGTGGGAGAGGGATTTGGGTGGACCACCGGCGCAATGACCAGATGGACCACCATGCCAATGACACTGAGATGAGGTAGGATTCTATCCGATCTATGCATTTGTTGTTGAAATAGTTTGTTGAAATTGGTTTTGTGTAAAATTTGGGTGTAAATTTTATTTTTGAAATTTATGTGGGTAAAAATGAAGAAAATGAGGTGTGGGAGGGTCCAATGTAGGTTAAATAGGGTTGTTATTGAAGTTAGGATAGGTTTTTGTGGGTTAGAGTAGGTTTTAGGTCAGATTTGAGAATTTTTGAAAAGTAGGGTAGGGTTTGCAGATTTTGACGTCGCAACAGTGACCGACGATGGTCAAGGGTTGGCCGACATTGGTTGGCCTTGGCCGGGCATCAGTCAAGTATTAGGTGACTGATGTTGGTTATGATGGACTGATGCCAGTCAATAGTGACCATGACCAGTTGGTCGGACTCTAGGGGAAAATAGGTCAATAAAAAGATAGGGTGGGAGGGAAAGATAGGTAATGAGATATAAAGGTAGGTTTAGTGAGAATGGGTAGGGTAATAGGTAAATATAGGTACGAGTTGAGGGATGTGAAATTGGGATGGGGGGTAAAGGGGTAGTCTTAGGGTTGGGATGTGGTTATGTGGTAGTAAGTAGTAAGGGTCTTGGGAATAGGTTGGTTAGTTAAGAGATATGTTGGGTATGGTCAAGGTTTAACAATGTTGTGGTTTGTTGGATGCAGGCTAGGGACCAGCTGCAGATGAGAGATAAAGTACCACCTCTGTTGCTAGTGGTATGGTCGAGCGTGACCACAGAGGAGTGGAGGCATGTGATGGATGTCGACCTGATTGGGATCCGACGCTACAGGCATATAGTTTGAGAGCTGAGCTTGATGGTCACACTCATCGATAGATGGGATTCAATGACCAACACATTTCATTTACCGATGGGTGAGATCACAGTCACCCTGGAGGACATATACAGGATCCTACGACTACCTTTAGTGGGAGAGCAGGTTTATTCTATTTCCTCAGAGGCATCAGAGGAGCTGATGTTGGTGGTGTTTGGAGAGGGGATGGTGGAGATGAGGTACCATAGCATGAGCCTGAGCTATGGGGACATGTACATGGCCCATCCTCAGGAGATGAGGTTGGTTATCCTGATCATGGAGGTAGTGTGTTGTTTTGCATTGCCAGATGTGGAGGGTGGGAGATTCCCATGAGCACTGATGGGGGTTCTCCATGACATGATGGAGGATAGGACCCATTTTTCTTGGGCACCAACATTCTTGGTGTAGTTATACAGAGAGCTATGGGCCTATGGGAGGCTACAGAGGTTCAGTTTGTGTTGTACCTTTCTTCTTCACTGTTGGGCATACGAGCACATCGTATGTGTGCATCCAGTTGGTATGCCCCGACCTGATGCATTTGATGTGGGCTTGGTTCAAGTTGGCTACAGGCATTGGGTGCCTATTAATGGAGAGTGCAGGGCTACACATGATGTAGCATACTACAGGCATGTACTAGAGGGGTTGTCTGGAGTTGACATCATTTGGAGGCCATATGTTGGCTTCCCTTCATACAGGCAGATGGAAGTGGAGTTAGATGAGCTACAACTACTCAGATGGATAGAGGGATGTCGTGCCAGCGAGCACAAGATGATACCCATTGATAGGGTCAGATGACAGTTTGGGCTGCCCCAGGATGTGCCTCCACCATTCCCATAGTACAGGAGAGATGACATGGAGAGGCCTATGCCTCTACCACAACTGACGGTGCCAACAGGGTAGGAGGAGTAGGTGGTGGACCAATGGATTGATGATGCCAGGGTTACAGACAGATACAGGTAGTGGTGGGTAGCACAGCTATGGGAAGCACCACTGAGGCCAGGGAAGCCTGACCTAGCCACGATTATAGTTCAGAGGGACACATTATAGGGGTAGGTGGCTACCCTTTTGACACAGCTTGGAGTAGTGCAGGGGTAGCTGACACAGGATCAGAGGCACGGGTTACCACGTTACAGGCGCAGGTGGTAGCCCTGTAGGCCCAGGTTGCATAGGGACAGGTACCCGCATAGGGTGGGGATGGTGATGAGGGATAGGTGGCCACCTTACAAGCATAGATAGTAGGTTTACAGGGTCAGTTGGCCACTACACAGGCTCAGATTGTGGCCCTACAGGCCTAGGTCACAGCACATGAACCCTCACAGGCCAGGGATAGGGTCCCATTTTATAGGAAGTAGTGGGATAGGGTCCCATGGTACAGGGAGGAGGGAGGGTTCACAGGTACAGGGGCCAAGGCCATTAGTAGTAGGACAGAGCTCACAGGTTGCTGTGAGACCTATGACACCCCCACAGACAGTGTCGATGGTGAGATTTAGGGATGCCCTGAATGAGGCCAGATACTATCAGGATCATTTGACTACTACCAAGATAGATGTCCCCTCCTATGCAGAGTACAGGGTACAACAGGCCTTGAGTGAGAGGATGAGATCTCACACACATAGTGTAGAGAGTACAGGGGGCCAGTGAGCCTAGAGACAGGGTCAGGGTGAGGCCACTAGTTCACGGAGGCCTGACCCAGCTGCAGGCCAGGTGAGGTGAGACCTAGACCCATAGAGGGTGGAGAGATGATGGTAGGGCACTAGGATGGAGGAGAGGAGGAGGAGATAGATGAGACCGGCCTGGACATCAGATGGGCCGATGATTGATGTCTTTGTCATCATTTTGATTTATTATTTTTGATATATATACCGGCCTATGTGTCGATGATGGTGAGGTTGTACACAAGATGTTTTTGAGATTTTGATCATATATCGGCATGTGTGCCAAAGATGGTGAGGTTGTATATGAGAGAGATACTTATATTATTTTGTATCAGTGTATAGTTGATGGATACACAGACTTTCATAGTGATATAGATGATGATATTTATGGATGGATGATGTACTTGTGTTGTAAAATTTATTGTTATTTGTATATGGATGGAAACTAGGTGGATTAGGCATGGTGGAGTCAGGTCAGTTTAGATGGATGGTGGAGTCAACCTAGGTTGATAGGTTTAGGCATGGCATGAGGAGTTAGGTCAGTTTAGGGATGATGGAGTTAGGTCAATTTAGGCATGATGGAGTCAGGTCATTTAGGCATGATGGAGTCAGGTCAGTTTAGGCATGATGGAGTCAGGTCAGTTTAGGCATGATGGAGTCAGGTCAGTTTAGGCATGATGGAGTTAGGTTGGTTTAGGTATGATGGAGTCTTGTTTTTAATTTTGATTTAATTTCCAGGTTATTGGTAACATGGGAAATAAATGATGAGTTATATGTATGTTATGGTGTAAATTTCCAAAATATTTGATATTATGGAAATGTGAAATGATTGATTGGATGTTTTTATGATGTGATAACATGGTAGATATGTATGTGTGGTAATTTTCCAAGTGTTATAAAAAAATGGAAATTAATTATGGTAGAATGTTAATAGAAAATATGTGGGGAAAATGGTTTAGGGTAAGAGTGGCCAAGCTAACCTCCAAGGGCCCCATGCCCTAGGAGTGCTACCTACATAGCCCCAATGAAAAGGGGCCTCAGGCCAATGTAGTTCTCCCATAAGCTAGGGAAGAATATGATGAGGTAGAGGAATGGGTTGGTAGGTTCAGGCATGATTGTCATAGGCATGGTCTAGGTCATAGGCATGGTTGAGTTAGGTCATTAGGCATGGTTGAGTCTTAGGTGATAGAGGAAATCTTTTAAAATGTAGGTGTCGATGGTCTAGTCCTGTATAGGGTAATCAATAAGTAATGAAGAAGGTGAATGGTAAGAGGTGGTAAAAGAGCCACCTAATTGATAAGAACCCTAATGAGTCTACCATACCAAAGATTGGCTTATGAACATGAGACCCTAAAGGCATTGCATAATGGACTATTCTAAGGGTGAAGAAAGTCACATGATCATGAAATGTCGCAGTTTGATGGAGTCCCTTGAGTAGATAGGAAATTAGGGTGAAAAGGAAATGAGGTGAAAATGGGTGGTTTAGCATAACTTAGTGTATGACAACATGTTTACCTGGCAAGAAACCCATGATCAAAAAATAGGCAAGTCCATGATGAAAAAGTTATCATTTCTTCTTTTGTTTTTGTTTGTGATAGACTGATCGATGCAGGAAGTCTATATGGGATGATTATATTATCTCCTTGAGGTCTTCGTGAAGCTGATCAATGTGGGAAGCTTATGAGTATTTTATTTTGTTGTTGCAATGACTTTATATAGTTGTCCTTCGAGGGAGTAGTCTATTTATAGTGGCGAGATAGAGAGAAGAGATGTCCCTTTTGAGGGAGTCATCTTTTTTTGGAAGTTTGACTCAAGGAGTTGAATCCCATTTTTTTGGACGTTTAAGTCATGGACAAGACTATAGAGGAAGATTAGGTTCTTGTTTAGAAGACAAAACCATAGCACACAGAGGTTAACTATGAAAGAGATGGTTTCAAGTGATGAACGACCATGGGATTCCATCTTTGAAAAAGATAAAAAGTATCCATGAGAATCATACCATGAGTAGAGCCGTGGTACTCATATTGAAGATAAGGCTGAAAGGTGATGGGTAATCACATGATTCTTGTTTAGTCGTTGATCCTCAAAATAGGTAACATGGAAGGTGAATGGTGCTCAAGGGATGAGCGGTCAATAGACAGAAGGTGATATAGGACTTGATTTCAACAATAAAATGGTCTAAGATGCAAGGCATTGAGGGGCTCAGGTTCAGGTTTACCTTCAAGTGAAGACAAATGATAAGCACCTGATCCATAGGTATGAGTAACGATATAGGGTCCAAGCCAATTAGGAGAAAATTTTCCCCGTTTACTTTTCTCTTCTTTGGTTACATGTTGATTTTCCTTCAGGACGAGGTCACCAACCTGGAAGGTTCATTCATGGACATGTTTATCATAGGCACGTTTGATACATTTTTGGTAGATTTGGAGATGATCAAGAGCATTGAGACGACGTTCATCTAATAACTCAAGTTGTGTTAAACGGTCTTGGTGAAAGTCATCATCATTGAGCATGTCTTGTAGTGAGATGCAGAGAGATGGAATCTAGAATTCGAGAGGCAAGACAACCTCGGTACCATAGACCAGAGAGAAAGGTGTGGCTATAGTTGAAGTGTGAATACTAGTGCGGTAAGCCCACAAGGCAAAAGGAATGTGCGTATGCCAATCCTTCCCAGTATCGTCAACTACTTTCATAAGAATTTTGTTCAAGGTTTTATTGGTTGATTCTGCTTGGCCATTTGTTTGTGGGTAATAAGGTGATGAGAAACTGAGTTGAATGCCAAAAGTGTCACAAAGTTTTCATAGGGTTTTGTTTTTGAATTGCTTTCTATTATCAGTGATGAGGTGGTGAGGGACACCAAAGCGACAAATGATGTGATGGTTGATGAATTCACAAATTTTCTCAGCTTTTGTAGAAATGAGGGGAATGGCTTCTACCCATTTAGTGTAGTATTCAGTAGTGGTTATAATCCATTGATGGCATTGTGAAGAATGAGGATTGATCTCTCCAACAAGATCCAAACCCCATTGAGAGAAAGGCCAAAGGTCTCGTGCGACCTGTAAGGCATGACTAGGTGTGTGATGAAGATTAGCATGTTGTTGGAATTTCACACAATGTTTGACATAGTCACAACAGTCACGGTTTAGGGTTGGCCAATAATAGCCAAGGTGAAGAATGTGTTTAGCGATAGCTAAGCCACTAAAGTGACCTCCACAAATTCCGTCGTGAACTTCCTTGATGGTGTAAGGAATTTCAGAACTTGTAAGGCATCGTAAGAGAATACCATCAAAGCCACATTTATAAAGGAGACCACCCATGATGACATACTGAGAGACACCTTTAAGAAAGGTGTGTTGTCCATTACGAGTGAGATCGGGAGGAAGAATGGAAAGGGAAAGGTAGTCTGCAAACTGCTTATACCAAAGGTCACGTGGGTCAGGTGCAACAGTTCCGACGGAGTTGACATCTCGAGATAAATAAGAGGGTGATTGCAACCTTTGTATTGTGACAAATATTTTGGAGTCAGTAGGTGAAGTGGGTATCTGAGAAGCCAGGAAGGCCATGGTATCTGAAAATTTATTAGTAGAACATGGGGTGGTTTGAAGTTCGTAATGGTCAAAGGTAGTCAAAAGTATGTCGACATGACATTTGTACTTTTGGAGTATTTCATTACGACACTGGTATATACCATTGACTTGGTTTACAACCAGTTGGGAATAAGCAAAGATATTAATTGATTTAACATCTAGGGAGATGGTGGTTTGAAGGCCTAATACGAGTGCTTCATATTCGGTGATGTTGTTAGTGCAATCAAAATCAAGTTTGAAAGATAAAGGCATAGGTTCACCATCAAGAGGAATGAGGATAACACCTGCACCACCTCCACGCTGACATTTGGAACCATCAAAGAATAAGGTCATCTGGTAAGTGGTATCATCCAAAGAGAGGGTAGCAATGGATTCGTCTGGGAAATCAAAGTTAGAGGGTTGATCTCTAGAAAGAGGTGCATCTGCTAGTTGGTCAGCGATGGCTTGGCCTTTGACATAATTTTGATGGATGAATTTGAGGTCAAGGTCTGCAAGAAGCATGAGCCAATGTGCAACACATTGATGCTGGTAGGGTTTGGCATACATGTAATGTAGGGGATCAGTGTTAGTGATGACAAAGGTTTTTTGGTTGAGTAGGTAATGACGAAGTTTAGTGGCGACAAAAACTAAGGCTAAGAAAAGTTTTTCAGCATGGGTGTACCTAGTTTCGTAGTCCAAAAGGGTACGACTTATGTAATAAACCACTTGTTCTCTATGTTTCTCATCACGATGAGTGAGCATGGCACCTAAGGAATGGTCAGTAGCAGAAATGTATAGGTAAAAGGGTTGGTCATCTTTAGGGGGAATGAGCACTGGTGGTTGAAGAAGGTATTGTTTTAAGGCATCAAAGGCTTTGTGGCATTCATCATCCCATTTGAAGGAGACATCCTTTTTGAGGAGATGATGAAATGGTTGACAATGGTCAGAAAGTTGTGAAATAAACCAATGGATAGATTGCAACTTACCTTGCAAACTTCAAAGTTGACAGAGATTAGTAGGTGGAGGCATTTCAAGAATAGCCTTTACTTTAGCAGGATCAACTTCTATGCCATGCAAAGAAATGATGAAACCAAGGAGTTTTCCTGAAAGCACCATGAAGACACACTTCTTAGGTTGAAGGTGAACACAATACTTGATGAGGTGGTCAAAGATGACCTTAAGGACTGTCAGGTGTTTGGCCTGATGTTTGGATTTGGCAAGAAGGTCATCCACATAATCTTCCAATATGTGATGCATGATGTCATGGAAGATATAAGTCATGGCTCGCTGATATGTAGCACCAACATTTTTAAGGCCAAAAGGCATGACTCGATAGTAGAAGGTCCCCAAGGAGTGATGAAGGAAGTTTTCTGTTGATCTTCTGGAGTGAGTAACATTTGATTATAACCCAAGAAACCATCCATGAGTGATAGCATCTCATGGCCGGTGGTGAGATCAACCAGTTGGTCAATGCCTGGTAGAGGAAAGTTCATCTTTGGGGAAAGCTAAGTTGAGGTCACAGAAATCCATGCAAATGTGGAGTCCCCCTGTCACTTTTGTGACAGGAATGATGTTAGAAATCCATTGGGGATAGTCAATGGGTAGGATGAAGGAAACTGAGAGAAGGCACTGAAGTTCTTCTTTGACAAGAAGAGAAATGCGAGGATGCATTTTCTGCAGCTTTTATTTTATGGGTTTGGCATCAGGAATGGTTACGATATTGTGGACCACAATGTTTGGGTCAATACCGGGCATATCAGCATAGGACCAAGCAAAAAGTCATTGCTATGGTCCCAGAGGAAAGAAGTAAAAGCTTCCTGTTCAGCAGCATCTAAAGATTGGCCTATCTTTAGAATGTGTGGGTCATCCTGAGTGTTAATGTTGATTTCATAGTCGATTCATTCAACATGGTTTGTGTCTCAGAAGGTAACGACCAGTGAATATAAGAATCTTCCACACCAAGGTAGGTGAGTATAGACTCATCATCTTGACATTGAATGACGTTAATAGAAGGTGTATAGTCATCAATCATGTCAGGATACAGGAAGGGAAAAGAAGAAGGAGCCTCACCATCACATTGATAAGTCAGAGGTCCCAGGGAAATCATGTTCACAAAAAAAAAAGTTAGGAGGAATAGATTCAGGATCTATGGACTCCATGGGTGAAGGTGGTGACATTGGTGAATGGGGTGGAGAAGGTTTTTCTTCCTCAATGAGGTCGATGTGGGCCTTCTTGGAAGATGGTGTTGAAAAGCCAATGCCACTATGATCTTTGTGTTTATGGGTGGTACATGGAATGATGGTATGACAACCTTGTTCATAAAAACCAAAGCCAAAGCCTTTCCATGTGCAACGTGAAGGAAAGTGTGGGTGAAGTGGTGGTTAGTTAGGGATTGGAGGTCAGATGAAAATGGTCATGTTTGGGATGGAGGTTTGGGTGAATAAGTGGCAGTATATCAAGTCCCCCATATGTTAAGTTGGTGTGAAGGTGGGGAGGACCATAAGGGAAAACCTCTCCTATGTGATAGTCATAACGAGGGTGCTGGCACAGGTTTCCATACTCTTGTGGAGTGAGGAATGTGTTAATATTGTAGAGGCAGTACTCCCCTAGAGTGAGGCATTGAAAAACACCTTCTAAGGGATCAGTAGTTGATATGTGGGTAGCAGGGATAGATGAATTACTAGGTGATTGGGTAGGAGGGGTATCAGTTGGTTGGGAAGTAGATGGGTCAGCTGCAGAGGCTGTAGACAGTAGTAGGAATAAAAGAGTTAGGTGTGGGAGAGGTGGTGGTAGCATTGGTGGATGGGTTCATGGGTGAAGGAGAAGTGGGGGTAGTGGTAGATGCCTTGACTGGTACAAGGACATCATTAGGTCGGTACAACATGTTACAAGTTTTGAATGGTGACGGGTCAGCTGGGATGGTATAGTTATGCCCTTCATGTTCAAATTTTACACAGTGGTGTAAAGTTGAAGGGACACAACCCATGATGCAAATCCAAGGTCTGTCGAGTAATAGGTTATACTAGAACTCTCCCTCTAAGACGTAGAATAATTCTGGGATAGTGCGAGGGCCCACATGAACGTGGAGAATAATGGTGCCAAGGGTGGAGGTGATGGCATCGTTGAAGGAGCGTAACATAACTGGGTTATTATGCATATAATTGGAAGGGATGCACATTTGATTATACACATGGGAGGAGATGATGTTAATGCTAGCACCACCATCGATCATGACACGTCGTACACGTATGTTATCGATATAGATGGAAATGAAAAGGGTGGGATCAGGGTCATCTGACTGGAGAGGTACAATCTCCTCATCAGAGAAACTGAGGGTGGTGACTTGATGAGTGGGCATGGGGGTAGAAGAAGGAGATGATTTGGTAAGCAAGGCCACATGGTGAGGGGTGATAATGGAGGCCACTAGTGTGGGGTCATTGGGTAAAACTTTGATGGATTGCAAAACCTCCATAAGGGCTTGTCTATGAGATTCAGAAGTTTGGACGAGATCATACAAAGACATCTTTAGAGGGGATTGATGTAATTGTTTTATCATTGTATGATGGGTGACCCCATCAGAGATAGGGTATGTGGGTCCTCGAATGGTGATTTTGGGTGTGGGTGCAGATGGTATATTGGGCACGGGGTTGGTTGATGGGCTAGTTGATTTTTCTTTTCCTTTGTCCTTCTGGGCACGGGTGGCAACTTGGACCATGTTAATATGAGGGGAGGTGGTAAATGGAGAAGGTGTGGGATGAGTAGTGTAATGACATGATGGGAAAAAACCTAATGGGGGGGAAAGCCTTGTGAAGTGAGTTGGGCACACTGGCATTTGGGTGGTGGTTTGGCCAACTCTCTGATACAGGACCATGTTGTTCTCGAATTTTGGAGGTGGAAAAAAGGGTTGTGGGGGTGGAGATGTAGGTCATTGAAGAAGCAAGGGATGATGATGTGTGGTGATAGGTGAAGGTGGAACATGGTCCTCATCAAGAAGGTCATCATCATCAAAATTTTGTTTAGGAGGAAAAAGTTGGAGAAGAATGGTTTTTAGAGCCTTACAATTTTCTACATCATGTCCTGACACATGATGATAGGCACAAATATTGGTTTCATCAAACCCTTTTGGTTTGGGTTTGAGAGGGTCGTAAGGTCGAAGCGGTGGTAATGTGATGATGGAAGTCTCTAAGAGGTTGGTTAGAATGTTGGCGTAGGACCCTACCAATGGATCACAATGGGAAGTGAGTGTGGGTTTGGGTAAAGGTGTGGATGATCATGAGGGAAGAGGCATTATAGGAGGAGGAATGGGTTAGACCACTAGTTTGGTAAGTGGTACTGTCTTAGGTTTTGATGGCATCTTCTTGGGTAAAGGTGTGGTAGAAGAGCTAGCAATGGAAGGTTTTTTTGGTTTAACTACCTTATTGGAGGGTAGTGGGTTCTTGTCTTTGGGTTGCACCTTCTTGGGTAAAGGTGACACGGGAGTACGTGATGCAGAAGGGAAAGTAGATGGTGGAAGAGGATGGGTTACCCATGGGGACAATAGAGTTGTGGTGGAAGTGGTTGGTAGAGGTTGGGTGGATGGTATGGGTTGAAGTCATATAGGAAAAGTTGGAGTTATAGTAACTGGTGGAGGTATAGGTGGTAAGAAATGCACGGGTGAGGGTGAGGGTGTTTTTTGTGTAGGTAAATGAGGTGTAACAAAGGATCATGATGAAGCAGTAGGTTTCTTAGCTTTTGACTGGCCTTGGGTAGGAGACTGTTTGGCCAGGGTTGATGGGTGAGGCCCTAGGATGGATGGAAGGGGTGAAGGTGACAAAGGTGTGGTAGGTGAGACTGGTGTATGTGGCCTAGAAGGTTGGGTCTTCCTTTTAGGTGGAGGAATAATTTTGGTGTGGGTTTGGGAAGATGTGGCTAAGTCCAATTTGATAGGTGGATGGGTAAGGCTTGATGTCGGCATGACACCCAAGGTAGTGATGGGTCTAGATACAGACAAAGATATAGGTGTGGGTAGGTTCTTAGGTATTGGAATGGTTTTAGTCATGGGTAAAGGTTCAGATGTAGGTAGATGGGATGAGGAAGAAGCCATTTTGATAGGCATGGTTAGGGTTGATCTGGTTGCTGGAAATACCTTTGGGTAGATCGTGGAAGTATCCTCAGGAAACATTTGCATTTGAGTCAAAAAGGGGAGCCGAAGATGTCCCCAGAGCATGGAATTATCAACGTAATCCAAGTGATCATCCAGCCATGAAAATGGGACTGTTGTAGGAGGAGATGTAGTTGGTTTGGTGGAAATCCCTGTAAAATATGTCTGTGAGATAGGGAATTGGATAGCCTCAGACTCTATGGGTAAAAGAGCCAAGATCAAGTCAACGAGGTCCTAGGATGCTGAGGGAGAATTTCCCCCAATAGGTAGTGGCATGTCTGAAGAATATCCCATGGGTAGGAGAGATGGTAGGTGGGGTGAGGTAGACTTCTCCCTTGGTGGAGGAGAAGGTGATGATGATTCTCCTATGGATGGGAGAGTTAATACTGTTGATTGTTTGGTAGGTTGTGAGGTAGACAATGGAATGGAATCAATAGAAAATGTGGGTTCCTCCATGAGAGAAGGGGGAGATGAAGGGGACTCCTCTATGGGTGAAGGAGTAGAAGAGGTATGCTCCTCTGTGGGTAGAGGAGCTCATGCCATAATTTCCTCAATAGATGAAATAGGTGGAATTTGAGGAACGACCGGTATGATATCAAAAACTACGTGGACTTCACAGACATTGTTGTCGCTGGATGAAGGTTCACTATTTTGATTAGATGATGGTTTATGGTTAGGGAATGAATTCTTAAAGATGTGTAAATTTTGATTTTCGGTGCATTCAGGTTGTCCATGATGAGGTCTCCATTATCTATCATCTCCTGGAAAATGTTCTTAAAAGTTATGCAGTTACCATCACTATGGCCTTTGACACGATGATAATTATAGTAGTCATGTTCCTTATACCATGCAGGCATAGGATGAGTGGGATCAAAACCAGTATGAGGTTTTATGGGAGGAAGTGTAATGGCTCCAGCTTTAAGAAGATTTTCCAAGACTGAAGAATAGGGCTCTCCAATTGAAGTGTACTTCCGTTACTCCCACCAGAACTGAAAGGTCTGGACAGGGGAAAGATTGGAAGAAGGTTGGGCTTGATTAGAGGGATGAGATGGACCCACTTTGAGAACTACCACATTGGTAGATCCTTTGGCTTTTGAATAATTATTTTGGGGTTTTGAAGATGAAGAAGAATCATTTGGTTTGAATGGGGCATATTTGTTTCGTAATTGGATTTTCTTTTCTTCAATGGCATGAATTTCCAGCTTTCATGCCATGGTGAATGCTTCGTCAAAGGTTCAGAAGGTTTGTACCTACAGAGTTGGTGAGATGTGTCTAGCACAAGCTCTAGTGAACAACTCAATAAGTTCAGCTTGAGGTAACTGGAACATTAATTGGTTGATAAGACTTCACCAGCGAGCAACAAAATCTGTGATAGATTCATCATCATACTGTCGTGTCAAATATAGGTCGGTCATGGTGACCTTTTTGACTACATTGATCGAGAAGTGGTCCAGGAATGCTTGAGCCACTTGGTTGAAGGAGTAGATGGAATGTCTAGGTAAACTGTTGTACCAATCTAAGGTGGGTCCTGTTAGGGACATGGGAAATGTTCATAAGAGAAAAGCATCATCATGGGAAATTAGGTAGCACCCATGTTTGAATGACCGCAAGTGCTGTTGTGGGTCCTCTTTACTGTTGAAATGGTTGAACTTGGGAATTTCCCAATGCACAGGGTATGGGTGAATAGGAATGGATGGATGAATAGGCTCATTATATATTTCGTCATAGGTCAAGGAGTTACGAGAGCTAGAAACTGATGCTTCTAATGTCTACATATTTTCCATCATCATCCTAATGAGGTCATTGGTGGGTTGTGAGGAATGGGTGCCTCTTATAGTAAAGGGAGGTTAATAATGGGTGTATGATGTGGATGGCATCCCAGTACATGAGGGTGCCAAATATGAAAACTATGTGAAGGGGGGATAGATACAGGTGGAATGTACCCTGAATAAGTGATAGACGAGATTGGGGGTTGCTGGTGATGCATGTAAATAGGTGGGGTGGTCACAATGACTCTCATGGTAATGGGTGGTAGAGACTAAGGGATGGAAAGAACCAGGTTTTGGAATGGGGTGTGGGTTGTCGACACTAGAGGTGGTTGTGATGCAACTGGTATATACGAGGAAAAGGGGGAAGATGGGGCCATGTTCAAAGTGGTTGGTGAAGGAATGGTTGACACCACGGGTGCAATAGATGTCATTGGGGAAATAGTTATGGTAGAGGTGGGACCTAAATAGAGACCACAGGGGGTAATGTGGATGAGGGCAGCACCAAGCTAGTGGTAGCTGACATGGAAGTGGGTGTGAGGGAAGGAGGAATAGATACAGGCATGTCATATACTAGCTGTCCTGAGGAGTCTCAGGTAGATGAGTGGGAAAGATAGTATTGTAAGGCCATGGGATTCTGATCAAGGAGTCTTGCAAACTCCTCATCACTGGTAGAAATGGTGATAGGATGAGTTGGATCCATAGGTGACAGGATGGAAGGTGGTGATGGGCTAGGTGGGAGTGGCTGAAGACTAGACATGAAATATAAGGGTGTTAGTTTGGTTGCGAGTCAACACCATGTGAATTAGTGTTGACCTAGGTTAAACTATATTCTGTAGATGACATAAAAAATAACATGAATGAAAAGAACAGATATTGACAGGTAGATTTGGTCAATGTTTCAATTAAGAATTAAAACAAGGAAACCGACGCCGGTTAAGATGATCGATGACAGTTGAGGGGAACCAATGATGGTTATGATAACTGATACCAGTTACTATGGGAAAACACCAGTTTGAGAAAATGAAGGAAGAACTGATGAAATATGAAATGGGGAAACTGTAATTGATAGTGATATCAGAATATTGGGAATATGATGATGTCAAGATGACATTAAATAGAAAAGAGAAGGTGATGAAATATTTTTTGGGTAAAATAACCAAGAGAACTGGTAACCGACACCAGTCAGGTAAACCAATGATGGTCAGATGGGAACTGATGACGGTTCCTGGACCAACACCGGTTACTGTGAAATTAGAAGAAGTGAAGAAAAATGGATTTTTGTGAATTAAATCAGATGAAGAAACAACCCAAAAGACCTGAGAATGATAATATGAGGCCCTGACACACTCAGAAACAGTCATAATACTCCAACTATGATGGTGGAGTGTGAAAGGAAGAAGAAAAGTGAAGAACCGTATCCTCACAACTCAAAACGCAAGTCAAGAACAAAGCTAAGAAAAACATGTAATCCTAAAAGTGAATTTTATGTTACTTTAGATTATGTTATTTGAGACTGGCTTGTGAATTTAGAAAAGATTTTTTTTGGTTGGAAGGTGTCCTATGAAGAGGAAATCTAAAGGTGAGGTTTCAGGTTATGTTTTGGTGGGGGTGGTCCTTTCTCTGAGGTATGACTGGATAGAGAAACCAGCTGGGCACCCACTGTCAATCCTCTGATCGTGTGATCATTGAAAACTTCTTCCAGGTAAGGTGTTGTTTAAGAAAATGTGTAAATTCAAATTTGTGTAGTTTGGAAAAGAGAGAGAAGAGAGAAATGTGCTTTCTACGATTCAATTATGTCAACCATCAGCTAGGCATGACTTCCAGCATATAGGTTGCCCTCATTTTTAAATGTGAGCTAATAATGCAGCATACAAGGATGAAATGCAACAAATTTTATAACCCAAATTGACAATTATATTCGATGAAGACAATGATGAATAGGTCAAGAACATGCTCTTTCACTACTATGAAAATGCAAGAAGAAAGAATTGGTTTGTTTTAAGCACCAAATGACAAATGTCATTTAGACAATTAGAAGAAAAGATATTACCAGGGAGAAGATTAAATGTGTATTTTTCAAAAGGAAAGAAACACACAAAAAGTTTCCCTATATGAAGAAAATGCAATGAACCCAAGAGAGGGTCCCACCAAGCATGCAAAAATATTTTTCCGAAAAGTTGCATACGTATGAGAAAAAAATAGGGTAAGGGTGAGGAGGAATACCTGTGAATGAAGGTGGAAGGTAGAGTGCACACATTCTGATTTCCCAATCCAGTGCTGATTGTGAGAACTTCCTTTTTGCTAGGAGGAACTACCTATGAATACAAAACAAGACCACAAGAGGAATATTAAACAATATATGTCAGTGGATTGCCTAGCATGTGCTAGATCCAAGAAGTGTGATACTTCCTAGATGGTTGTCAATCCACTGTTTAACACAACTTAATGCAAGAAATAACATAAACCAATAATATCCTACTGTAGTTGATATGATTTAGGTGTCTCATTCAAGTACAATAAGAAAATCTAATCTAACAGGCTAGGTTATGATCAGATCTGAAGTTAGACAGGTGAATAAGGTGGTTGGGACAGGTCAGGGTCAAGTTTTGAGTGGTTTGGATTATTTGGGTGAATGTTATGAGGTTGTTGTTACAGGAAGATTTACCAGATACAGAGACTGATGTCAGTCTAGTATGACCGATGCCAGTTGAGAGGAGACCTGATGATGGTTTAGGTTAACTGGCGTCGGTAGGGTCAGGCTGATAGAAACTCAATAAAGTTTGGTTTTGATGATTCTCTGTGATTACACAGAGAATAGACAGAGAATGGTGAGGTTGATGACAATGTTGGGAATACTTAGAGATGTTTGGAGTCAGGTATGGAGAGCTGGGAGGTGTTAGGTGTTAGGTGGAGGGATTGGTAGGAAGGTGAGAGGTGATGAGATGCAAAGGAGACTAGGACTCCTAAACAAAGATAAAGAAACTGATCTAATCTAAGTATGGAAAGATGTAGATCCAAATGTACTTACTTATACTTGCAGACCTAGTGGTTGGATGGAGGTGATGGTTGATCCATATAACTGGTGGTCAGTACTGTGGCCATGTGCTTCCCGAAATGTTACCATGAATTCTTTCTCTTCATATCAGTGGTTAGTGCTTGTTCAGGATGTCTGAGCATGCAAGAGTGCTCTGGTACATGCTTGCATGCAAATATCTCTTCTCCAAACTCAAAATAATTCTTCCAACCTCCAGACACAAGGTTACCAAAGTGAATATATGGTAACTGATGATGGTTTAGGGTGACCGGCGTTGGTTTAGGGTTGACCAATTGGTTAAGGCGAGAAATCCTAGGTTTGCTAAAATGATATATCTTGGCAATATTTTTTGGCCAGTCCTGTCCATTGTCACAGATCAAAATGGAATGTTGCACTTAGATAAGTGGGCATGTGGTTAGAGGAAGAATAGGCATGTGATTTTAGGGTTGAACTAAGTCTTAGTTAATTAAGGTAAGTAGGACTAAGTCTTAGTTAAAAGGAAACATGCTAAGAATAGGTCTATGATGAGGTGTCTAGGTGATGTGGTGGGGTGAGGGTGTCTAGGTGAGGTGGAAATTAGTTCAATTAAGGTAATTAAATAATGAATATTGTGAGAATGGGAATTAATTTAATTGTAGGTAATTAAATTAATATACATGTGGGGTAAAGGGGGGGTGTGACCCAAATTTGGTTTGTTTTTCTATTTCTACCCCTTTGGGGTCCTAAAAACTCTTTTAAATTTGAAAAGTCTTGTATTTTGGGCCATTTTTGTGGGGGCCTGTTGCCAAGTACTTTTGACTCTGCCTTCACGGGCTTGTTTAAGTTTTTGTCTTTGATAACTTGTTCCTCTATGTATGGGGTTATTTTGGTCGCCCTTTAAAACCAATTTTTTTTTATCTTATCTAAAAGATATATAATAATTAATAACAAATTACTAACTATTACTAATATTACGTTCACCTTAATAATAATTACTTCAAGTAATTATTATTCACCCATACATACTAATGGAGTACTAACCATATATTTTCTAACATTCCCCCCTTAGTAAAAACATGGGGAAAACCTATATTTGTACTTACACCTACTTTCATGAATAGGTGATTTTCATAGGATGATCAAAAACCTGATGGATGGTTTTACATGTGATTGACCATGAACTGAGAATGGTGGTTTTACAAAGTGGAGTACCACAAACCAAAAAGGTGATGGTTTTGCATATAGTTTACCAACAACCAAAAGTGGTGGTTTTACAAATTGGTTTACCACAAACTAAAAAATGAAGGTTTTCAATTCTTTTACCTACAATCACAGCATGATGTGCCAAGTACTATTATCAATTGTCATTAATATTTCACTACAAAGAATAACATAAGAAATTATGCTAAAAACTATTGCTCATGCGCACATAAAAAAAGATGACATAAAGAAAATGGAATATTGGATCATATTCCCCCTCAATGTGAAATTTCCAATTATTCAAACCACAGAGGAACAAGAGGATCATTAAAATATTAAGCAGACTAAAACTAGAACTTTGAAAACATGACAAAAAGCACACTACAAAAATTGAAAGTAAACTGCAAACACACATGTCACCAAACCTTTGATGTGGCCCCATTGTTGGCGACTGATGAGAGGTTGTTGATTGACCTCCTACCTTCGATACCTCCAATATCTTATGTCATGCTAATAAATCATCTTGATTCATCTTTGATGCTTATGATGCTAATATTGTTTATCTACATGATGAAGCTCTGAATATGATGAAAAAAACCACTTCTAATGTTTTGACGATAACTTGAGAACCAGAGCTCTATTTTAGAAACCATGAAATACATTAGAAAGATAATTTTAAGATATTTCTAGTGGTTTAGAGAATAAATAGAAACTTATCTTTAATCATTGGTAATTTAGAAAAATATTTGGAAATTTTCCCTAATGATTGGAAATTGGACAGAATTTCCGATGATTATCAAAATCGTTAGCGATTATTGTAAAAAAACAATGACATAGATTATGAGTTGACTATCAAAAAAACATATCTGAATGTCTATAGAGACATGATCATAATGCAGATGAATCTTATTTGGATTGGTTCTTGATTGTAAATCTCTTTTGTAGTCTCTTTCTTGCTATGGTTGACCACACATCATTCTTTCTTCTCAAGGTTGGGAACTTAATCAGAAGCACAAAAAAATGGTTACAAGAAACAAGATGAATAAATAATTTCGATGGACCTTCTCTGATACCATATTAAGAGTATGCAACATATTTAACAGAGAGATTAGAGAGACATAAACAAAATAACCATGAATGATATTCAATATTCTCTAGTTAAGATTTCATAATTCTTACATCCATATATATATATATATATATGAAATAACCTTCCTAAAATATAGGAGGTTGCTATAACAACTCTTCCACCTACGTGAGTTGTTTCTAACTCACTCAAAAAATTCATTTGTTATATTTTTTTTATATAAAACAACTTATAATAAATTACTAACATATATACATAATAATTACCCCAATAATTAAACTAGTTTGATCGTTGTAAACAACTTATATATCAATGTTTCACTAAGATATATATCGCTGTAAACAACTTATACTAACATATAAACAACTTATATATCAATGCTTCACTTTCTTTGTCGAGCAGCAGCTGTTTGATCGCTGTAAACCAGTTGTTTCTAACTCACTCAAAAAATTCATTTGTTATATTTGTTTTATATAAAACAACTTATAATAAATTACTAACATAAATAAATAATAATTACCCCAATAATTATTATCTACTAATTCATTGACTTACATTCATAATATTCACCAAATATATATTTTTTATTGTTGTTTTATATAACAACTAATAAAAAATTACTAACATATTAATAATATTACATTCACTTTAATAATAATTAATTATTGTAATTATTTTTCACCCATAAATACCAATGGAGCACTAATGATAGATTTTAGACGTCATACCAAATAAATTTCTTGTGATTGGTTTTTGGGACAATTCTGAGTATGCTCAGAGAAAATTTTTATTGATAATTTATACTTTGATTTGATGTTTCTAATGGACGTGGTAATGTTTTAGAGGTATTTTAGTATATTTTTTAATGTTTCATTTAGATTGGTGAAGTTTTTCAAGGTGGTACAAGATTAATTCTTGAAAACTAGTTTTTGAGGACCTAGTAGGACTTTCTTCTTCTTGAGATGGTTTCATGATTTTAAATCATGTTTCAGATCTTTATAATCATATAGGAGGTATTTATAGGTCATGGGTAATGTTATTGAATAGGTTTTTATGTTTTAATATGATCATGTAAGTCTACAGAGTCATATATTGCAAATAAACCTAATATAGTAGGTCTTCTTGAGTCCTAAATATGGAAATGACCTAATGTAGTTTTTGTAGACCTAATGGAGTTGATGTTATGAGTTTTTAATGTTTATAAAATGTATTTTTCTCTATAATGGCCAACCTAATGCATCATGGCATACCTATATGGTGTTTTTATTCACGATAGGTATATATATAAAGTATTTTTGTTATATTTGAGTGGGTTGTGTGTGAGAGGGTATGAGCGAGCTATAATTGATTCTATGTGAGTTGTATGAGGTCCTAAAGACAATTAATAATGCATGTATAATGAATATTTGAGGGTAATTAACTATCAAGGGAAGTCCATCCATGTCTATGTGAAAGTGAAGAAAGAAGAAGAGTGGGTGAGTAGATGAGGTAGTTTTAAGCGTCTTAATGAGTAGTAGAGAAAGGGTATGAAATTTATTTGATGTTTGAGGATCAAAGAGTTTTCAAGAGGCCTAATTACATCAGAGATAGAAAGAGGACCAATAAGAATAAGAGAAGAAGAGATAATAAGAGAAGTAGTCACAAAATCATGCACTTTAAGCATTATTTAGCCCCGTCTCATACTACTATTTAGAAGGTTCTCAAGTGAAGAAAGTACTAATTAATCCCACCTTTTGGCCATCTTATTTTTACCTTTTATTTCATCATTCCGTGTATTTTCATATACATGCCCAGTTATTTCATCATTGTCCCATCATTTTAGCCTAAATCAGGTTTCTCATGCCTATACTAGGGTGCCCCAGGGCGCTCCAGTCCCACCTTGGGTGCCCTGATTCTTGTTTTAATTTCCCACTTCTTTTTGGGCCTATTTTAGCCATTTTTCATACTTATCTTTTTCCTAGTCAGCCATGTCGGGGTGAATTACAAAATTAGAGTAAGAGAACCCCATAAATATAAAGTTATGAGACTATAATGAGGGTCCTAGCATCACTTACTACTATCACTCCATCTAGAGTTGCATCCATTGCATCACTTGCATCCACATAGTTCCATGCATCAAGGCTAGGAGATCTGCATCAACACACACAACATAGGGGGAGGGATTCTATTATATTCCATGCACACATGCTAGTACATTTTCTATAGTTATTATTGCTCGCTACTTCACAAAGTGTGACTAGCACAAGAGCACCTAGGGCACAGACATGCACACACACACCAAACTACATTTGGGTCTGAAATGTAGTGCAACACTCAGATTAGTAAGCCCACTATTGTGGTAGCTGAGGTCAGTCCAACCCATTCATTTTGACATCTTTTATTTTTAGGGTTTTGATACTTCTTTATATTTTGCATGTCATTCCTTCATACTACATTATTTCATACATCTAGCATAGTTCAGTAAATCTAGTGTGACAAATAGGGAATATTTCAAAGTATCTTGCGACACTGAAAGAACCAGATTCTAGGCCTTTACCGAGACTAGGGCACCCCAATACCTTCCTGCCCCAGTACCTTCCTGGGTGCTCCAGTACATTCATATCCTCTAGATTTGGCCTTTACGGACTGCTGAGTGATCATTCCTACTCCTAGAATCCCCAATCAGACCTGTGACACCTTGCGACAGTCTTCGTCAATCAGCTAAGTCCTTTCCTTTTACATCTTTGCATACTTAGGGTTTTATTTCATTTGATATAATTATTTAAAATCATTTCCATATTGTTTTAGCATAGTTTACAACATTTTAGTCCTCCTATATTAGATTAACTATTATTATACTTTCCCATAGTTTAGTTTAATTTTAGTTAATCATTTTGGTGAACCCAACATCTCATCATGGGTAAGCGTAATAGGAAATGTACTCCTTCTAAGTCTCCAATTACTCTGCAATTTGATAGCCATGGTCACTCTTTTGTTGACACTCCTACTGATCCTTCTGGCTATAGACCTTGCCCTTTGTTCATTCAGCTTCCATCTTCTGATATGGATCCTAGAGCTATCGATGTTGTTATTTCTACTTATCTGTGCACTATCGATCCTGCTATTTTAGCACAACTCATAGCGGAGGTACAAAATCTTCCCCCTAATCCCATAGCCACACCTACTACCATTAGTGAACCACAAGATCATTCCCACTCACTTGTTACTTCTTTGGTATTATGCGTAGATGATTCTACTGATACAATAGTTATCCCTACTTCTCCATCTTCTACGACTGAATCTCAATCTCTCAAAGCTCCACATGACTTAGTTCCTATTGTTTGTATGATTGATATGGTCCCTTCTGATTCACCACTTACTCCTGATGATACTAATGCTATGGTACTATATACATGTCCTACTCCACAATACTCTCTTGCTTTACCTCTCCTTCCACCACCTCCCCTTATAGATGAGCTACCACTTGAGGGCACTATTCATGTGGTCGACATGGTTCCTTCCTCACCACCTGCTAATACTACTGCTATTATTCCATATTAGGAACCTTTACAGTCCATGGATGTCATTCCATCATACATGCCAACATCATCCTCTTTAGTGTGCCCACCATTCACCTGCACTCTCTTCATGAATAATTCTTATTGGGAGCACATACCACTTGATACTTCATGCACACCACTGTATGTTCACATGATGGTCTCTATTAGCTTGGTTTTAACTTTGTAGACCTCCATCATCCTTTATGTGATCCACATTTGTTTCATGGCTCCATTATTCTCATTATTGTGTATGGCCTGTGTGTTTTCCATCTTATAGTTCATCTTGTGCATTATCATACTACTTCTCTTCTTACTCTTGTCCAGTCTTGGTTAGATTATATCAGAGGTACACTTGATCCTGATCACATTGATATAACATTTCCCATGCCATTTGGCATTGTGCGCATTTGTAGTAGATCCTTTCTATGTTATTCACCCAACTTCACTATTTGGTATGCTCAAGGATGTCCATTACCTCCCTTTACGGATGAACAGTATGCCATGGTCATGTATATCTTATGCACTCATGGTTATTTGGATGACCAAAAACATACCATTTCTTATCAATTTTCCCACACCATTCAATATGATGAAAATAATGTTGATGACCTTTTAGAAGATCTTACTTCTCCCCTACCTCCTTGCATTAACAACCATCTGTCACCACCTCAAAAATGTCCTATATCCACCCATTTAGTTGATGAATTCCACTTTCACATTCATCCATCAAATACACGCATATTAGATTCCATACACACATTGTAAAATCAGTGTCAGTCCATGGAAGCCACAATTACATCTCTCATTGCTGAATTCAAACAAATTAAGGATGCTTCTCGATCACATGTTTTCACTCATGCTCTACCTCCAACACCATCTATGTCCACTACTATCCCTCTAGCTGAGCCTCTAGGTATACCATTGCCTCCACCTCTCATCTCTCACTCTAATGCTATGGCACATGACATTTTCATTTATCTTCTTATTCATCAGATGATTACTCTACCACCTACTCATCAATATCCTCATTCTTGACTAGTACAATACCTCAATCATCCATATTACCACTATCATCAAATTCACATACATCATACAAATGCTTGCAGTGATTTATCATGTATAATTAAATATCTCTAACAAGTAGACCTCCTTTCCTTTGCTACACAACCATCTCCAACTAATCATCCAACCCATTGGGCTCATTCATCATGTAAGTGTCAAACTTGTGCTACTCATGTACCTTCTCAGTGGAAAAATTTCACAAGTAGTTCATTGTCTCCCTCGCCAAATGTATCACTAAAATGTGTTATTACATCCCAAAATTCCTCATTCATTCCTCCTTCACACCCATATATATTTCATTCACTGGAACCACATTTATCTACTATATTACCACTATTAGATTGTGGCCCTCCACTTACATTATCCCAAGCACCAGTTGAGGGACCTTGTCCTTCACCCTCATTGGTTAATTTTCTCTTTCATACACACTTTGGGGGCATAACATCTCATGCCACATCCTAGCACATACATATCATTACCTTTCACTTCTCTTATCTAAATGTATTCATCCCACATTTTCTCACCATAATCACCCAATGACATGCTCTTGTGCTTCAGTTCACACTTGTCTATTGAAGGATTGTCATTATACTGAACCCCACACACTACACCTTAGGAATTCTACATTGCATTCAATTATACATTGTGCATCATACACCATTCATTCTATGCTTATTCTACATTATACTAGTCCTCATATACGCATTACATTCATTATGATATCCATGCACTTAGTCCAATTATACACTACGAATTTTCATTTTCTATATACTATATTAGTTGTCATCACCTATGAGTCTAGTTTTACATTTCACCCCTACATTTTACATTATACTAGTCCTTTCCTTACACACTACATATAGTATCACGCTAGATCTATGCATAATGCATAGTTTCCTCATACATTGTGCATTTATCCATCACACTTATTCTACATACTAAGCTAGGTTATATTACATATGAGACTATATTTACATTATATCATTCCATATTCCATTTCTATCTACACCTATTTTTGCATTTAAAACATTACATAAGTATACATTCTACACATCCTATGTTACATTTCCCACACTGCGCATTTGTAAGTCCTACTTATCATATGGTCACATAGTTTCACCATATGTGCTTCATTATTTTCTACACGTTGCACTCACTACCATATGATGGACTTTAGTTCCTTGGTCCATACTCAATTTCCAAGAGTTTACTAATCAAATGGACCTCATACTCATCATGCAAAATTCTTAGGATAGTGACATACTGTTTAGGCTAAATCGTCACCCACCTCCATTATTTCCTCTAGTAGTGGTATACGCTTTAGGGTAAATCACCACCTCCATTATTTCATCTTGAAGTCGTATACACCTTAGGTTAAATCATCACTCATCCTTTCATCTCATAGTGATATACACTTAGAGCTAAATCATCACCCATTCTTCCATCTTATAGTGATATATGCTTAGGGATAAATCATCACTCACCCATTCAAAAAGTTATGTACACTTTGGCTATAGTGATTCATTAGGGTTAAATCATCATATCCACATGTCCACATTTGCATATCATGATCATTACATATACACACTCATTACAACACACTAGACATACAAAAAACTACTCGACCATTTCCCGATGATGCACTCTCATTTGTATGGTTCATTCTAGACTATTGAAGGGTCAAATAAAATTAACATCATTTTATACACTTCCATACACTTGGGGAGAATGTTTCTCCTACCATTCCATCTTCATTCCATTCCATCCATCCACATCATACCGAATTTTCTTAGAGGAATTTAATTTTGTTTACTAAGTTTTTTACTTGATCACTTTACTACACATGTTAGACTAATTTCATATATTTCATTATATATATCATACACACATGCATGTTCATGCCTTTGTTTAGTGTGATCATAGATATAGGAATTTTACATGTGGCATGGATGTTTTCCTTCTACCCTTCCTATACTAGTCGATGGGGGAAACCATATTCATCTTATCTAGATGTTATTGTTTCCTTTTTTACTTAGAACCATAGTATGAGCCTTTGCAGATACTAGGGCACCTATTCTATAGACTAGGTTTCCCTGAGGCACCCCAGTACCCTTCTGGGCACTCCAACCCATTCATATCCTCTAGATCTAGCCTTTACAATACCTCTGTATAGTCGTTCTTTCTTCTAGAATCCACAGTCAAACCTGGGACACCTTGTAACAATCTTTAGAAATCAGCTAAGTCCTTTCCTTTTACATATTTGCATACTTAAGGTTTTACTTCATTTGATATAATTATTTAAAATCATTCCATGTTATTTTAGCATAGTTTACAGTGTTTTAGTTCTCCTATATTAGATTAACTATTTTTATAATTTTCCATAGATTAGTCTAGTTTTAGTTAATCAGTTGGTGCTTCACTAAGTTGGTAGGTTTGTAACCTCCCTACAAGTGAGTGTTTTTCAAAGTCTAGTTGGTGCTAGATAAATTAGGGGTTGGTGCTCCTTATGGAGTTTGTGCTTCACTAAATCTTAAATTTTGTTATATATAAGCAAATTTTGGTAGGTTTTCTTCCCCTATATTTTTTCCCACCTATATGTTGTATTCTTGTGTGATCTCTCTTGCTTCATATTATTTTGGATGGTTATTTCATGCATAATAATCTCATAATGGTTAATGGATGTTGAATGGTTGATTTGATGGTTCATACAATAAAGCATAATTGAAGTAAATTTTTTGAAAACATTGATTCGCCCACCCTCAGTGATTTTTATTCCAAGAATTGATAATAGACCAGATCCTTTGGAACAAGTATAACATCTTGAAGGGGATCCTAGAAGCACAGGTATTTCTAGTAATCAAGCTCAAGGAAGATTCTCAACTAACAAGGATCCTCTCTTTAATGAGAGTAATTATTCCTTTTAGATTAACAAGATGAGGAACTATTTAATGCCATTAGGATTTTACATATGGTAAACAATGGATGTTGGATATACTATGCCTATTACACCCCTAATTGATGCATCAAGAAAGAAGGCTTGTGAAATAAAATCTAAATCCATGAACATTATTTTATGTGGTCTTTCTAAGATTGAGTTTTTCAAGGTCATGCATTGTGGTACAACCAAGTGAATTTTTGATAAGTTACAAACCATATATAAAGGAGACACCAAGGTGAATATTTCATAGTTGCGGACCTATAGCAGACAATTTGAGAGCTTGATAATTGAGGATGAAAATATTATTTCTTATTTGCTAAGAGTTGATGAAGTTATCAATATCATCAGAGGTTTTGGAGAGAAGATTGAGGAATAAATAGTTTTCCAAAAGGTTATAATGTCCTTAACACCCAATTTTGATCCTAAGGTCTCATATATAGAAGAATCAAAAGATTTAAACACCCTGTAGATAGATGAACTTCATGGGATCTTAACAGAATATGAGATGATAAATAATTATGGAAGGCCTACCAAGAAGGATGTTACTTTCAAGGTTTAAAATAAGGCACAAGGTAAGAAGGTAAAATACAATCTTGATTTAGAGATAGATTATGAAAATTTAGAAGATATTTTTGTTATAAGACTAAGGAGAGGATCATATAAGTACAAAGGTAAGTTTCCATTTAAGTGTTTTAGTTGTGGCATGATTATTCATTTTGTAAATAAATACCCTAATAATAATAATGATGAACATGATGGACATGATGAAAATCATGATAAGGATGAGAATTCGTATAATCATGATAAAGGGAGATTCAAGAATCTTGAAAAGAAGAAAAAATTATCCAATAACAAGAATAATTTCTACTCCAAATAAGATATTAGTGACAAATATTTTGATGTTAGTGACAAAATTTCATCAAATGATGATGATGAATATTCCAAGGAACATAGAAATGAATTTATATTTATGGCCAAGGAAGTAAGAAGTGAGTATTTGAATAGTTTCGTGGAAGAATAAAAAGATAAAGAAGTTGAGGTAAACTTAGAGGTAGAACCGATAAGTGCTCTAGATGATATAAATATTCAAAGAAATAAAAACAATAAGTTAAAGTCCTTGATCAAGGAATATGAATAATAGATCAATTGCATGAGTGATGATCATTAATAAATCATTAAAGAGTATGAGACTTAGGTTGAGTTATTGAAAACATTTCTAAAGTTCAAAGAAGAATATTTTAGTAAGTTCAAGACTGGGATTGAATCCCTAAAGGCTAAGGAATAAGATTGTATCAGGTATGAAAGAAAGATGAAGACCTTGAAGGTAGAGCTGGAACTAACAACAAATATTTTAAAGACATTTTTGAAGTTTGAGAAGAGCACTAAGGCTTTAGATGACATGTTGAGTTGTCAAAGTCTTTAAATGAAAAAATAGGTCTTAGTTTCAATAGAGACAAAAAAATAGCAATGAATAAGACAAGCCAGACCCTAGTTTCAATGGACTTAAGGATAACATGGAAGATGTAAATTCTGATAAGAAGGTTAATCTCAAAAAAAAAAAATTCAGAAAACCAAATTCCATGAGGTATGAAATGTCATTCAATGGTTATTGTTATACATGTAATGTGTTTGATCATAGATCAAGATAATGTAGAAGACTATCAAGGAATGAGTATTCATGGAACTATGAAAGTTATTTCATAGGATATTATTATTCATGTCATGAATATGGACATAGTACTATGGATTGTAGAATTAAACTCAATTCATATAATTCAAGAAGTAAGGGTGATGTTGTTTTCTATAACTCTCAAAATACTAGTCATATAGAAATATTTTTCCATTATGAGTCATCAAGACAAAGAAAGAAGGTTGAAAATCCTAGTTTTCAAGAATGAAGACAAGATAAGGAGGAACTAAAGCATATCATGAAGTGAGATCTAGTGAAGAAGGAAAATAAGATAGTCAAACCTAATCCTAATCATTCCACAAGACAAGGTGGAATGTTCATGTTTGGAAATTGTGTCGTGATATTGAAGGAGTGCCGAGGGTGAGACAATAAGCCTCATTGCGTAGCTATGTGTATAGTTGCATGCATGGATGTATGTCCTTGGAAGGGTATACACACATACATGTAATTACACATGCAACCACTCGACATCACTTACTGCCTAGCAGTAGCACCCTTAATTAACTTGACATTCTCATCTTACCTTTGTTTCTGGTAGGAACGTAAAGAATACTTACGTGAATAAAATACGAAGTTGGCAGTGTGATGTTGTTATCTCTTTGCTGAACTTTATTGATTTATGTAAACATGGTTTTTCATCAATGGCTAATGGTCACCTGCCTTGTCGTAAAAGACAACTTGATGTAAATTGATATCTTTATTGATCGTTGTTTGTGATGATTGAAAATGATAACTTCTATTCTTTATGAGTATTGAATTGGTTAAGGATGACTAGAATTACTCTTTGCTAACAAAGTGTTATGTCAGCAAGAAACAAGGTTAATGCTAATTGGATGACCACTCTCGGGATGAAAGTTGCAGCCCTTGTATGTAAATACTACATGAGTAATCTGGTTCATCAAGTATAAAATATTGTGTATGGTTCATCTGTCTTGGATTATCATTATTTTTCTAGTGGTTTAATGATGTTGCAACCCATTCAACTATCATTAAATTGGGAAAGGATGAATTTATAAATGAATACTTCGGTATATAGCTTTGTGTGAAAGTTGGTTTGGCAATCGATTTTGTTAGCCTAAATATTGATAAACCTAAAATGGAAACATTTTATTCTTATTTAAATCATCGGTCAACCAAGGCCGTTGAGTGAATTGTTATTCTTGGAATTATTCCAATCTTGGAACAAGGACTTGAACTTTACTTGGGATATCAGACGTGCAGTTTTGGGAAAGTTTGATCGATTAATGTAAATAGTAAAATTGGTCATTTTAGACCCATGCATTACTAAGGCTTATGTTTTAATAAACCCTCAACCTTGTAAAGAATTCAGGCATGCAATAATTGGTAGAAACTTAAGTGTTAAAGAGGACATAGTCATCATGCTAAGTATACTTGATTTAAAATCCTTTGTTCCATGCTGAACATTGACTATGCATTGAGTATTATTAGATTTCTCATGCAAAACAAAGAAAGTATT
This sequence comes from Taxus chinensis, assembly GCA_019776745.2. NCBI lineage: Eukaryota > Viridiplantae > Streptophyta > Pinopsida > Cupressales > Taxaceae > Taxus > Taxus chinensis. The sequence goes on along the minus strand of CM034157.1, from coordinate 277,779,037 downwards.
TTATATTAAAAACCCCACTAAATTTAGGGGATAAATTTGGCGGTGGTGGAGTAGTTTTAAAACTACCAACCATGCACTGTGTTATTAAATGCATTTAGTGTGCATTTACTTCATTGGGAATGATGAAACTTCTTGGTGAAGCCAACAACATGCATTCCATTTGGTCGTTCTTGTTTTTGGTTTGAGACGTTAAGTGGAATGAGGATAACTGCAGTCAAACTATGTAAATTTTTGAGAGGAGACTCAAGCTCCAACTCCAATATTTTACATGTAAGTTTAAATCTATGTATGAGGTCATCGACTTGTGTTAAATGCATATTTTGGGATCGTTTTGGAAGCTGTGAGTGGATTTCAGTCACCATTTTTGTGTAGAGCTTGTGAGATGATTCACTGGAAGAGCTGCTTGGCCTAGAAATTTTTGGTTGAATCGATTGATAACATTTTCCAGGCATGATAAATCTCTTTCCCTTCTCTAGCAGTTTGTTCCATTGCAAATTTATGTAAATGAAATTCCTTGCATAAGTTTTGAAAGTTAAAATGATTTGGGTTTTTGGGTTGCTAAATTATTGCAATAGTTATGTCAGGTATGTAATAGAGTTACCTGATAATATTAAATGTGTTGTAGTTTATAGAAATCCTTCTACATATTCACCCTTGGTCATGTGAATTCTTGTATTGTTATCTCTAGCTGCAGCTAAATAGATCTGTTGCTATGACTACTATAACGGTTAAGAAAAACTCTTGAATTCTCATGTAACTTGCTTATAATTTGAAACATAGTATTTGAGTATGTCGGGTGTGCACGTTTTGGATGGCCAATAGAACCCTATTGGGAAATGTGGTGAATACATGAATCTAGGTATTACCATCAATAGCCTGATTAATGTATGATGGTGAATGAAACTCTGGAACAAAATATATGTGGAACCTTAGTTATTGATTTACTGAGCTTTTAGAGTCAGGGATATGAAATAGAGTTACAATAGATATTAATAAATGAGTTGTAGCTAAACTGTTTGCCACCAGTGAATACACCTTGGTAATGTGAGTTAATGATTTATTTCCATTACTGTAAATAATTTTATATCCAGTACATGGATGGGTATGTATTTACGTTTTTATGGTTAAAATAATCATTTGGTAAGGGAATATGCCGAATTCCTGATCCAAGGTCTTTATTAAAGATTGTTTGATAAGTGTTTGGAGAGGGAAGGAACTCCTACAATGACTTACAATATGGATCACGGCTATGGTTGTACTATGATTTAAAGTGTTTAAAAACATGTTGATAAGATTTTAAGAAATCAAAACCATGATCCAATTATGAATTGATTAGGAGCTTGGCATCCTGAGCCTTGTTTTATAATTTTGTGATCTTTGATGTCCTTAAACCAACCTCAGAGATAGTTGTCTCTATCGGTGGGAAGTAGGTTAGAATGAAAAAAAGGGGTCCTACTCACCATTCATGTGACGTGAGAAGTGTTTGGAAAACATGCTCTCGTAAATTTTACTGGGTTTGAGAACCCTAAGGGATAGCGAGTATTTTTCCCTCCCTTGGAAGAGGAAGTTCACAAACATCTTGGGGTTAATGGGAAACTAAGTAAATCCCTGTTCTTCCATAATATCTTACTGTGCTAAAAGATTGTGTAATATGGATATGGGGAGCTAGTTCCTGATTTTGTGTTTATCTTTAATTATTATGTGATACATATATCTAACATAATATTATGACTTTTGAAGTTACCAAACTAGTCATATAGAGTTTTGTGGCTAAAAGTAAGGGAGCTACTTTCAGCTGACCTGACGGATATGAATCATCCCTAAATCTAATTAACTCAGTTTTCAGAACCTTCTGGAATTATTAGATATTTAGTACTTGTCTGATAATGGATATTTGTTTGTAAATTAGTAGCAAGCACCTTGGTGGTTAGCATTATGTGGCATGATTTAATCTATACTACTCTCATGGTCTACTTGTACTACAGGATAAGTTATGAAGTAAGTAAATCAGAACTTACTTGTATGGAGTACTAATTTAGTAGAGAGAGTTAGAAAATAAGGAAATCAGAAATCGTATAACTTACTTGGATGTAGGGTAAGTTATGAAATAAGTGAATCTGAATATAACTATATGATTTACTCGAACAACATAAAAAGGTAAACATAGTTACTTCAAATACCTAAGCTAATAAAGTATGGAAAGGGGTAAGTTGAATGGATTATGTGTTTTATCCTCTTATTCCTATATGAGTTATTAGTTGTTTGATGAATGAATAATTGATTGGTTATGTGTTATTACTAACTTGTCCTTTTGTGTGGATTGTATGAATTAATGTAATCCAACTATTCATTTACTTAAATTATCAATGGCATTAACTATTAGGCATGGGATAAATATTTGTCATGCTTAGTTCATATGAACTGACAGGTGCTAACATGTTTTGCAGATGAAGTTCCGTAAGTTGGAAGGAAGACCAAAGTTGAAAAGTTATCATTATGACTGAAAAATATTGCTTCTAGAATTGTAAACTATTGATTTATCACTGATTTGTCATGTTATTACAACATGCATGATTTAGATACTTGGTTGTAATTGTACAGATGGTAATCAATGAAAGATGAATGTTTTGATCTCTACTAATTCTTGTTTTATGCTATGAAATAACAAGGTTAGCAGTTAATGAAGGAATTCAAAGGAATGAGTGTTTACTGTAACTTTGATTTTTGTCATCATGATGACGGTTCAATGAATGAATTAGTAATTCATAGTGATAGTACTAATTGGACTGCATCATGACTATACATCTGTCTATAAAATAGAATGATTCAATAACAATGAATATGACTTAAGGATATTCGTAATACGAGATTGGTATTGCCAAGATAAGTGGTAAATTGTCCTATGTGGAATTGAAAAATGAAATATTATATCCTTAATGAGAAAGATGTATATAGTTGAGATAGATACTAAATCATATTAAAGGTCTAATATGAGTCTTGTTGTGACAAAGCATCGATGAGTCAGATTGCTATGTGTAACAAAGTTTACTTCATTATTATGGTTACTGATTAACTGTTGGTAATACTACAGTTTAATGGATCAGATAATGATCAAAGGAAAAGTATTCCGATGTGATTATGAGGATGTCCATCGTATATATGTTTATTCTTCTTAATTCCTAGGTAAGGACACTGTTATGTTCTAAAAATCTTAAGTATCTCATTTCTTTGTAAGCCCTTATTTTATTGGGCATATGAATTTTGATTCATCATGCATAGGCAACTTGGGAATGCAAGGTTACCTAATCAAGAGTGAATACTAATCAAGGATTAAAAGAAATCAGGTTCTTTTTAAGGACAAGGATTAAAAGGAACCATGATGATCTCTTAGATGAAATCTTATGATTTAAGTTAAAATAAAGGGGAGAATCCCTTAAGGGTGGGTAAGTCTTAGGTGTTGAATCCTAAGGAAATACTTACACACTATGAACTTATCGTAAGTATCAATAAACAATTTATAATAAGTATGCTCAATTGAATGATTATAGTTAAGCATAAAATAAGAAAGATGTTGTACTTAGGAAGGAAGGTTAGATATCCTCATGTGTATGAGGAATTCAATAGAAGGATGATACATCCTTATACCTTCCAGCGATAAGTGATTGCACCTTCTACATTTGTAAGGAATATAGAAGTATGATACCAAAGCTTCCCTAAGGTGATATAGATATATCAGTTACATATAATGAAAATAATTTGGTAAGAAACATAGGCTTAATGGTTAAGCAAAGAAAGTAACTAATCGGCAATAATGAACTTAAAACAATTATTGCTTCAATTCCATTTATGGTTGTCTCTAGCTTGCAATCTATTAAGGTAATTAAGATAGTTTGAAAGAACTTAATACTCTTAAAGCTAACCATGGTAAGACCTTGGTGGTGACTCATTCAAGGAGGAATAGACTCATTCAAGGAGGAATAGTCATAAGACCATAGAGTGACTAGTCATTCATTCGGAGGAATAGTCACGAGACATGGACTATCTTGTTATGGTTTTAAATTTACAAAAAACAAAAGAAAGATACCCTGCTCCAATACGGAATGCTTGGTGAGCTAACTCACTACATCCACTACACAGTCGTATCCTTGTAAGGACAACTATCATTATTTGGATACTGCTGCTTAGTAGTTGTGTGGAGTTGCCTCTTCAAGAGTCTAGATTGCAGCAGGGAATTGAAATAAGTACAAACCTTGATAGAGTTACAAACACATATTTGACCTTCCGAGTACGCACCTTATATCAAATTATGATGGCTACGGGAGGGGAAGTAGTCTGGTAGCAAGGTGAATTGTTACGAAGACACTTACTTTCCCATAGGCATCATAGGTTGACATAGAGGTACGTATTTGCATGGGTTAAACTAGATTTGTACCTTGTTCAAGACTTGTAGCTATTTACAACATCTATGACTGAATCCATATAAATGAATAAGTGATTAAGATGAAATGACAAATTTCCTAATGACGAGTGTGCCATCACAAAATTGAGCATGGCATACATGACTCAGAAACTTTGCACAAAGTGGTGTAAGCTACTGATTACACAGTAAAGATTTCCCTTTAATCTAAGTTGTCAGATACTCAAGGAATTCATAGGTGGAACCCACGTAGAAACTTAGGAGTATTCACTTATATATCATGTCCTGTAAAGGAGAACCAAGGATACATTTGATGTATAGGCTCGTACAGAGCATTGAGAGAGAATGAGTAAGTTCAGTATTCTCTCATACAGCTGCACATGGTTCATGATAGTTATCAGAAATGGATTACACTAAGGTTTATGTAGATTTAAATATATGGGTATTTAAATCAATTGAATTATAGTAAAAACAACTGTATCTTTCATTAAAAAGGTGAGTAATCTTGGAGATGGAACTTTACATTGTGAAATATGATGACACTGGATTAGAATTTACAATGAGGAGTGTTGTAGGTATGTTACCCATGTTGAAGACTTGAGATAACTAATAAGGACAATAGTTATGTGTTTCAAGAATTTGTATGATGACTTGATCATAGCAATAAAATGCATGCCATTATGTTGATATTTTATGAACATCAAGAATACATGTCATATCCATGGAGTTGTGTTACAAAAAGTCTTATGGTGACTTGAGATGGACAGAGTTATAGGTATAGTCATAGAGTTGTGTTACAAGGTATATGTTTGTGACATGTCTTGATCAGTTTATTTACATTCATGGAGTCACGTTGCAAAGTGAAGAGCTTAAATATGGATTTTGAAGGCTTATAAGGAAGGATGAAAATACTGGAAGAGTGAAGTATTCCTAACTAGATATTTAGGATTAAGTGTTCTATGTGCAAGGTATATTCTCATCTTTCTTTTCATGAAGAAGAGAGATTACATAGGTCACTAAAATTTGGATTTTTATAAATCATGTGTAAAGTTTTTCATCAATATGAAAAGGTATGTGTTCTTTTTCCATGGAGTTCCAAAGCATGTATTATACAATTCCAGTTGACATATTATGCAAATAATAAGGTTTGACAAAGATTTACAATAGTGATGCATGTATGTATAGTTCCTATCTGATGGTTTTTATAAGATAGATACATGATGAATTTTTGTGGCTTGTGAAACATCAAACAAATCATGAATGTTCCTTTTTCTACATGATGATCTAAGTTTGGTTCCTTGAAGAAATATCCTTAGTTAAAGGTTGACTTATATGGGTTTGGAGTCCCGATATAGTCAAGTAGTGTTTGTTATCTATGAGGTTTTGAATCAAGGTATGTTATATGCTTATGATTTTTTGAGTGATCATATTCATGCATAGGTTAGATTTCATTTATTGATCACATCCATGAAGACAAAGGAGGTCTTAGTTCTGATGTATCTTTGTTGTGTTAAGATAAAGTAAGTGAAGGTTGAAAAATCAAAATTGGTATCAGTATAATACTCTATGAAAGGGTTAGTAACCTAAGGTGGATATAAGTAGGTGTGTCTCTAAATCCATGAATAGATATGAGGTTTCAAGCAGGTACAAAGATCAATAAGCATGATGAATATTATTAACATGTTGAAGAAGTATTGATTAGCATTGTTGAAGGTAAAAAAATTCTTTATTTCTAACAATTGGTGGAAGTTTGTAAATTGAGTGGTTAGTCTATTGGTATTAGTCAAGTCATCAAGGACAAGGTATTGGTCTTGTGATTTAAGTTCATTTGAAATAGGTATGCATTAAGTAAGGGGGAACATGTTCCTATAATGCTTCATATCATGCTTGTTGAGATATTTTTATAAGAAGATGGAACTTGTAGGTATCCTTTGATGAAGTAAGGGGGGCCATGTCATATTTTACAATTGGTATTCCAAGTTTAGTTAATGTTTCCAACCATTTCTTCCATTTATGGTGTGTTCTTCGTATGATTTCAAAGGTGGAGAGTTAAGAATTTTTAGGTATGGTCATGTTTATAGGAGAATGATAAGAAAGGGAAGCATGTTTTGTTTTAAACAATTGGTACTAATATTTCATCATTGAGACTCAATTCATATTTTTCATTTGAATTTCATTTTGTAGAAGATCCTTTGTCATTTATGTCAAAAAGGGGAGAATGAGAAGATGACATATGTAAGTACCATAGGGGAATAATGATAAAATAAAAAGCAAGTATCATTTTGAAGTGATTTAAGTTTGTAGTATGTTTTTCTTTAATGTGTTTTCCACAAATGATAAAGGGGGATATTTTTAAAAGGTTTTCATTAATGTCAAGGTATGTGTGTTGGCATGGTATGGTCATTTATGTCATGATGAGACTAATTAAGTGATGATAATTTTGTGTTGTGTCTTATGACACTAAATAATGATGTGGAGAGTCTTGTGTAAGTTTTAATTGATTTAAAATTATGGATAATGATCATGTCAAGCTATGCATGGTGGATGTCATTTTTTAGGTCATCTTGAGTAGAGAGAGAGAGAGATGATTTAAAGACAATGTGAAGATAAAGAGGTCTTGTAATAAGGTATGGGAATTGTAGCTTGGTAAAATTAGTGGATACAAGGTTGTAGAGTTTGTTTGAGCATGATAATGTGGTTTAGAGTGCATGAACAAAGGTATTACAGTCAGTTCCTAGCATGAAGACCAAACAAGGTGAAGAAAACATAGCCTAATGAGGTAGGTTGATAATTTTTTAGTGCATGTATGCAAATTTGAGAATGGGAGGAGTGTTTGAATGTTGTGTTGGTACCTAGATCTACACCTCTTTTTTGGCAAGTCATCATCAACACTTGGAGTGGGACACTCTAAGTATGAAAAACTTGTCATTTTGCAGCCGGGGAAAATGTTTGATAAACTTATTTAGAACTAGGCATTGGAGGGACTGGGTAGCATATACAAAGGGGATGAACTTCCCTAATACTTTATGTTCTACCTTTAACCAAGGTGAGAGAACTCTTTTGTAATATGAATTTGTAAAAAAGATAGATGGAATAACATTTTCTTGGCCTTCTCTTTGGAATTTAAAAATCATTCCTAAATGAACATGATCAATTTATGCACTATTTAACTCTCACAAGTTTTCACACTAAATAATGCAAATGTCACTCAAACAGGAACCAAGTTACTCTAGACAATGGAAATTTCAGTCTACTTTTACATATTTATGAAGGAGGGAAGGTAAAAATGGTAAAGTCCCTCAGCAAATGTTCATAGACAAAGCAAACGGAAGTGGTTCAGAAAGGATTTAAAAAATTTAGGATTATATTTGTAGGAGTGGGAGATTAAAGAAGGATAAAGTTTATTGTACAAAATTCTTAGAAAACTTTAATAGTGTTAGAAAAATTCTTAAGGAAAAATAATGCATCAAACAACCAGTAACAACCCTTTAATGAAAAGATATGTGTTCATGGAAGCCCAAGAATACATGCTTTCACACAATCTTCGAGAGATCAAACACAAAATATCATGTTAACCTCTCAATAAAATATTGAAAATTCTTTATCCTTATGCCCAAGATTCACTCAAAGAATTACAAAAATCCTCTCAAACAAATGGATGCATTGTTAATTTAAAACTATTTATCATACTGTGAAAGGAAATATCTTCTCAAAACACGATTGCAGTTGCCACAACACCACCATAAGGAAAATATCTAGTGTAATTCAAAAGAATTATAAACATAATATTGTAACATGACATAAAAATGATTCATTTAAATTATATTACTAAGAAACAAAGATAACAATGCTCATGAACACACACATATTTAAACTCAAGATTTTCATATTTTGCACCAAAGGAAAATAAAACCTATGATCTCAATGCTTGTCAATGCTTGTACACTTGCAACCATCTTGACATAAGAATATTTAAAAGATGAAACCAAACACATGTATCTCAATTTTATTCAAGTCTTTTAGGAATTCTTATCATTTTATGTTGTTTCTTCTAAAACATTAGAAAAAATTAACACCCCCTCAATATGAAAACATACCTCTCATATCTATACAATCTTTAATTCATTTTTTTCTTGATTTTTTCCCCCCAAAACTTTGAATCCTTTCAAGGAATATTCCTAGAGAACAATATTTGACATTTTTGTTTTGAAAATATCTTATTCACTATTGTGGTATGTGGAGATATTTCTACAAATGTTTTAAGGTGTATGTTTTATTCCCTTTTGATTAATGGGACACCTATGTCATTTATTTGACATCATCAATTTTATCATTTCTACTTTAGGTAGGTTGGGAAGCTTTTTTAATGATTCCTGAATGCCCCCAAATATTTTGATTTGATATTAATCATATTTACCTTTTGGGAATCTGCCTCAAAACACACAATAATTGTCATATCTTTCTAACATGAGTGTTTTCGCATGTGTTTTTTTACATCAATCTAATTTCCTCCTTTTTTATGATATCAGTCTACTTCACACTTATCTCTTTTGTGTGGGTATCATAGACAATCCCATCCATCACCTCACCATGATTTTACTTAGCTCAACTCATCAGCTTCTTTCTTACTATAAATTTCCACCAATTCTTCTAAAAATTCATGTCCTTTCTATTAAGTGCAAAATTCTTAGTGATATTTTTTTCTGTAATATGGTGGGAGTAGCATCAGCACCCAATTTGAAAGAACTTTCCTTCAAGGATTTAAACTCAATTTTTGATCTATCGGGCCCAGATGAAGCATTTGTAAGAATTTTATTTGGAATTGTAGATCTAGAAGACTATGATGGGCCATTGACACATCAAATTGTTCAAGTGGCATTGATTTGAAGACTAATCAGGAGTAGTCCCATATTTTCTACTTTCCAAATGATGTACTTTCATCTTTTCAGGTGGAAGTATTAGAAGGGTCTCAAGGTGTTGAAGTAGTTTTGGCTCAGAAGCATACCAGTTGTAAAAGGTGTAGTTGATAACACATGCCCTTTCATTTGTAGTGAATAATTCACTGTGAAGGATATTCCTTCATAATCTTATGTGCTTAATGAAGGGGTTTCTATAGACATCATTCCTTCTCTTTTTCATAGGGTAACCAAGTTGTAGCAACATGTTTCTATGCTAGACAAGAATCCAATAAAAACCATGCCTTCACAACCTCCAAGGGCATATTCACTCTTTATGAATAAATATATGGGTGAATCCAAATCCAAACCTATCACTCAATACTATCCAAAATCCACCGTGATTGCACTCCCAACCAAAACAAACACTCTAATTCCACCAATTCTACCTTCAAATAATTAGGGAAAAAATCACTTTACAGGCATGGTTTGGATCTCCAGGGGTGGGTTTCTTCCTCTGAGAATAAAATGGAGTTGGTTAGCATGTTAGATGGTCCTAGGGTAAATTTTGATGATCTCATAGCTCTGGGCATGTCTTGTGGTTTTGCAGGGGACATCTTATATTTATAAATGGCCATTGGGATAGAAGAATTCATAACTAATAAGAATAGGATTTTAAATAAAGTTCCTTCTTATAGGGAGGATTTTTTATTAGTGGAAAACTAAGTATCTTTCCTTTAGTCCCTTGTTATATAATGTAAAAAATATTTTCATGGGTTAGGGATCCTATAGATCCCCATTTTTCTTTCCTTTTCAACTACAAAAGATTCAAGTTGTTGTAATGAATTTTCTGTTAATAGTAGTTATATAATTCTATTGAAACAAAATGAAATCCTACTACATTGTTCCACATTACATATATAATTTAAAATAATATTCAATTTTCATGAATGATAATATTAACTAGAAAAATAAAGTTTCTTAGGAAAGACAAGCCTTATATTTTTCATGGTTCAACATGATCATCACCTCCCTCTTCACTATCCTTGTCCTTGGTAGAGCGTCTGTCCATGTAAGCATCAAATATTTGAAAAAAAACTATCACTTCCTCTTCATCATGTCCCATGTGATGTTTGAATATTAGGTTATGCACTTTCAGCATTTAACACATTTGTTCCATTTATTTTCTTGATACTCTCTCAATTTTTATTCTTTAACAAACATGTTTCCACATGGTATATTGAGCCTTTTGATGACCCACAAAAGAACAATGTTCCTCTTTGTTGTCTAGTCCCTGGATTAGGATAGAACTTCCCAATCCCCATAAGTGGTTTTATTTTTGTCAAATATCATATGTTATATCATGTTATCTATATTATCAATACTCTTTCCTACGCACTCCTCTATTTCTAACTTTTCTTTGACCTTATTTACAACTTCTACCATGATTTTGTGTAGATCTTCCATTATAGTGAGTCCCTTTTTTATTCATAGGCTATGCACTATTCCCTCCCTTTCTAGCCAAATCCTTCTTAAACATGTTGGTTTAGTTGTGTCAAGTGTTGGGAATGATCCCTTCCTAATAATACAATTCATTTTCATAAGATCCTTGATTCATTAATTCATTGAGCACGATGGGTGTAATTTTGTGGCATACCTTTGTGCGTGATTGTGTTTTCAATGACCTTTCTTCCTTTCTGGGAAATCACGACCCATTGATCCATTTTTACGACTTCTCATGGGTGTCCTTTTCTATTTATCCAAGTATTTTTAGGAGTAATAGTAGTGGATTGCTTCTTGTTCACAATTTACTTATTGTTATGCCCTACTAATTTTTGTAAAACATGACTTCAATGTGTTTTATTTGTTCTTTTCGCACTGAAACTATTCTTTTAGATACTTTTATCCTTCATCAAATTTTTTGTGTCATGGTTTCAATACCATGTGTGCCTTTTTTGTTATAATTTTTCCTTGTAGGCCACCCACCAATTTGTGTTTGGCTATCATAATCAATTATATCAAATCTCATCCTTTATATTTTCCTTTGGGGAGTCTACATGCTCGAAGGTCTTCATCAGACCCATGCCTCAAAAGTGGGGTTTTAGTAAGAATCTATTGCATTTATAGTAAACACATGCATATTTCTTGGCAATAGACATATGTAGGGGATAAGAAAAAATTCCTTTTCAGAATTAGACTCATGCACAAAAAATTAGCAAAATATATATGGGTCAAGACATTACAGCCTAGTTAGGACCATACATACAATTATGACCCTATCATACCCTTTTTTCTCCTTGTTGTGTGCATGTGTGGAGTCTTATGTCTAGCACTACATCATTAGGGTTTTCTTCATTATTACACATTTATTTTCACTATCCAATGTTAATACTTTGAATGGTCCTGGATTGGCAAAAATTCAAGGGGCATGAAGTATTTCTGACCTTTTTCTCCATCGAACTCAATTTTGACCTTTACAGTTTTATACACATTGGGGGCATGGGTCTTCCTTCTCCACTCAGCTATTTTAGCATTGTAAACAATTATGTTCATTTTATACTCAATTGAGTGTTACATGGGAAGAATATAGGGGAACTTATTTCTTTGGAGTATCTTTGTCTCCTAAGTTACAAAATTGGAATCTTACATGAATAGATTTGATATTGGATGATATTCCTACTCAGTAGGGGTGCTTTTAGATCCTCTTCTTTAGTTCTTCTCGTTGGAATTCACCTGTGTTGGGTTGTTACACTTGGAAAAGTAAGGATCCTGATCAACAAAAATTCGGGACCTGATCACCCTTAATTATTTATCAAAGTTTTAGTAAAATCTTTTCCAATCTCCAAAACAAAAAGAACGGGAGTACACTTCCCTCCGCAATGATAAACATGTGTACTTCCTTCCATGTTTTACATCTCTTTTGTAATTTATTGTTAACACATCTCTTTATAGTACTTTCAATCACATTTTGAGTTAAATAGGGTCAATAGAAAGAAACAATATGGATCTTACAACTTTACCAAATTCGGGTTTCTTTCCCCATTTAGTTTCAACAACTCTAAATACCCTCATAGGGTCCTGAATATGATGGTCCTTGGTTCCTCGGGAAACTTGGACTCTTTTTAAGGAAATGGAATCCTATGTTCAACCATGACAAAGAGAATATAAATCAGTTTCTTTCTGGGTGAGACTTCCACGTCTACCATTGGAACTTTGGGATGTGTATGTTATTAAAGGAGTTGGAAATACTCTTGGTACCTTTGTTACTGTGGATAATGCTACGCTTATGAAATCAAGAGTTGTTTGTGTGCGATTTTGCATCTAATTTTTTATGGGATCAACTTTACCTAAATCCATCTCTCTTCATTCTAGATTGGGGTGTTGGGAACAAAAAATAGAGTTTGAAAATTGCCCACAAAGATGTGAGAAATGCCAAGGTTGGGGGCATGCTAAGCAACGGTGTAAGATGATAGTGTCAAAGGTGTTTCGGGAGAAGCATATCAAGGATTAGGATAAAGGTAAGGAAACTTCTCATGTGGATACTAAAACTCCCAAAATTTTAATCCAAATAAAGGTATTTAAATCATGGAGGATAATGGAAATAGATCTAACTTGAATCAAGTCTAGAATCCTAACCTAATAGATGGTGAGGGTTTTACGGAAGTAAGGAATAAGAAGAACCAGCGGAAAGCTTTATCTGAACCCCATTTTTAGAAGGAAAAGCTCCATGTTCAAGCTGAGAAAGTTTTATCTTCAAATAAATTAGATAATCTGCTCAAGGAAGTCACAAAGGATCATATGCCACCAAAAATGATGGATGGAAGGAACCTTGATGAAAATTTGGATCTTCATATGATAACCAGAAATGAAGATCAGCTAGAAGTAAATAATATTCATAGCATTGTCTAGGAAGTTGTTTCTACTCAACAAGATTTTATTTCTAAATAGAATAAATTGAAGAAAATGGATCTTAAACAAAGTAAAAATGAGACTTCTCTAACAACTCCTTCCAACAAAGGAGAACCTTCCAAGGTTACTCCAAAAGAGAAAAAAAATGGTTCAAGGAGACCTTCCAAGCAGGTCGCAAGGAAAAAATAGAGTCAAAACGATATTGATGATGAAACTCAATATAAACTTGATCTTCGGAGCTTTAGAAGAACTAAGAACCAAGTGGTAAAATGAATATTATATCATGGAATGTTAGGGGGTTGAATAACCCACTTAAGTGGAGGCTAGTAAAAGTTTTAGAGGCGACACACAATTTTGATATTTTCTCTTTGCAGGAAACCAAGATGGAGGAAGGACCTTTCTTGGAAGCTAATTGTAGGTATTGCAAAAAATTTAATGGTTTTTCTATTAGTTTGAATGGATCTGCAGAAGGAATTGCAGTTATCTGGAACAATGAAAAACTCAAAGGTACAAAGCTTCTTAGCATAAATAATCACATAGATTTTTTTATTTCAAGACAAGAAGTCTAAAGAATTTTGGATTTTATCTAATATATATGCCCCTAATAACAAAGGAGAAAGGAAAAATATTTGGTATAATCTTTCTAAATTCCAAAACATTATAAAAGGGAATTAATGGGTGATTTTGGGTGACTTCAACACCCCTTTGAGTCGAAGAGAAAAGAAGGGGGGTAATATTGATTTAACTGAGAGCATGGAAGATCTACAGGATTTCACAACTCTCAACAATCTTATGGATATTTAGTTGCGATGGTAGTAGATTTACTTGGTCTAATGGAAGAAAAGGAGATCAGTTGATTCAAGTCAAACTTGATAGATCTTTGACTTCCTGGGGATGGTTGAATAAAGAAGCTGGCCTCTTCTCTCTCCCACGCATTGGGTTAGATCCCAATCAAATTCTCTTTCAGATCAAAGATAAAGAGAGGAGAAGAATCCCTTTTAGATTTGAGAATATGTGGCTACAATATGAGGAAATTTTTGATTTAATTAATGGATGGTGGAATGTGAAAATCAAAGGGACAACCATATTCAGGATTGCTAAAAAGCTTGCTCATGTTAAGAACAATCTAAAATGATGGAATAAAAGAAGTTTTGGTAATATTTTTGAGAAAAAATAGTCTATGGATAATGAGATATCATCCATCCAAGGTAATATAGAATCTTTTGATGATGAAAATCTCCTTCTTGAATAACAAAAAGAGAAGGAATTATTAGCTGACTATCATAACATTCTTTTAAAGGAGGAAATTTTTTGGAAAAAGAAATCGAGGGTCCTATTTTCACCAAATCACGGTACCCTCTGAATGGCCAGAATGTGAAAAAGAAATTTAGTGTGATTGGGACACATGGGATCACCTCTCAATCTATGGGACTTGGGCTTGAGGTGAACCTATGGAGAAGGCCAAATTACTCTTCCTAAACTAAGTTTTGTACTACTCCTAGTGTAATAAAATAGTTATCTAGTTCTATGCTAACATTTTCATGGGTTTTAGGGAAAGACATTTGTAGAAATGAAACTATACTTGAGATGGTGATGCACAAAATAAAGGGTGTTTTTAGACTCAAGACAGGTTATTTGAAGAAGGTGTGTGCACCACAAGTCAACTTAACCCACTGCATCTTAGAGAGGGTACATAATACCCCACAATAGGAAGAACATGTTCCCTTTGTTAAACTTGATCAAAAAAATAAGTTATCAGTCTTCCGGTGAAGAAGGATGAACTTGAGAAGGATGAACAGAAACCACAACTCAACTGCATGTAATACTCCACCACTTGATAAGCACAAAGCTCTAAGACCCTACAATAGAAACATTAACTTGCACAGTGTACCTGCAAGCATGAGAAAAGGCACAAAGAAGTATAGAAGGATGAAAGGACCAAGATTAGTCACAAAACAAACAATTTTATTACTTCAACAATGTGCACAATGCATCATAAATTCAGAAGAGGTAATAGTTTTCATTACAGTATTAGAAAATAGGCTAGAAAGTTCCCTCAACATATAAGGACAACTTGTAGAAGAGAGACGACTCTTGGAAAATACACACTTGCTTAATATGTCTATATTTCTAGCCTATCTGACCTATTGGAAACCTTTGGAATGAGCTTTCAACTTACATTTATAGAAGAACATGTGAGAGAGAAGAGAAAAGTTCATAATTGCATTCCTAAATTAAAGGCACATGATGTATTTATTACAGCTCGTTGAACCACTTCAGAAGGTTCCATCATGTACCATTAATACCTAATTGACCTAGTTCTCCTTAATTAATGAAAATAATATTTAAATAAAAATATTAAATTAATTAAAAAATAGTTTGGGACCCTCCCATTGACTATTTTTCATTGAGGAGGGAGGGGTCCATGTGAATGAGTCAAAAGAACTAACTCAGTGGTTGGCTCATCGAGCCAACTCACCGAGTTGGTCACGTGCTCCTCTGAGGTTTCATTGTAACTGAGCTGGTTGGATATACCGGTGAGCTCAAAAAAAATTATCGCAACTAAGCCAAGCTCCATTTCCGAGCTCCCAAAATGAACTCTCGACAAAAACCGAGCTTCTATTGCATCGATCTCACCATGGATGAGCTCCCAGACTGAGCACGCTAATGAAGTCATTGAAATCGCTATCTACTTGGTTCCGAATTGGTTTTATAAGCCTAGAATGATCAACAAATAGCTCCCTTGCAAGATTCTAAGACATTTTGTCATGTCTTCAGCTAATTTGGGCCACCTTGGCCTTCACCACAAGCTTTATCTCCAATGCATTGATCCACTAATCACTATGTATTTGTAATCTGGGTTCCACGTTGATGTCAATGTCCATTCTTCCCTCGACTGAATTGCTACGTAATTATTGATATATCCAATATATTATTAGCATTAGACAAGCAACTCATCCATTCTTCCCTCGGTTAGCTCATAGCTATTGAGTTCACCTCGCCAAACCATCACTATTCGGTCTGAATGATAGAGCTCTTTACTTGCATTATTTCTTCTACATTGGTCTTCATCAATAATTAAACGCATTCCTCCAGCATGCACTTGTTTTTTCTGATGAGCTAAATCTCATCTCTTCTATCTTGTCTATCTAATAACCTTTTCGAGCTCAACCAACTACCAAGCTATCCTCCAGGGTGATCTAATTCATGGATCATTATCGTGTCGGCTCGGATTTAACTTTCCAATCAAGATACCTGATAATCTTGTTGTGTTTGACTGGCTTGTTACTTGGTCTCAATTTGACATAAGTCCCATATAACTCGGCCTGAGCTCTATTCCTAAACATATTCACCTAGCTCGGCTTGGTGCATGACTATATGTTAAGTTTTTTACACGCTGATTCGACTTGAACTAAAGTTCCCATTTAACAACTTGACCACTTGATCCTAAACGTTTACATGTGTGCTTATTAGACTTGGCCCTACCCAAAATCCCACTTGACTCACCAAATAATCCCTACACGATCTCATCGACTTGTGTAATACATTTGGTCTGGTATTCTTCCAGCTTATCTCTCCAAGAATTTATGTCGATGTGACTTGGTATCCATTAAACATATAGCCAACTCATCCCTGCATGTTACATCTTGAGTAACTCATTCATAAAATTGAGCCATCCTTAAGTGATCTCATTCCCTTATAATGGCTCAAGATCCTTTATTCATTCTTATGTTGATTCCCCCAGGAGAGTATGGCTGTAACACTAAGCCTGATACTTTGAGTTCATCTCTGAATAAAGAAGCATCGAGCCCCCAACGTTTGGTTATGATTTGCCAATTCTGAGTGAACTTATCCTTTCCTACCTATGAACCAAGCTCCATCATTCAACTGTGTTATTTTCATGAGCTTGATTGGTCTTAACCCAAATCCCTCAGTTTGTAGCTTGATTCAAAATGAGCTCCCATGTGAATTTCTTCCAGGTTACACTCCATACGAATTGAGATACTATCGATATTTCCTCATAACTAGCCCTTGCCTTTCCTAGTGAGCTTATATGACACTCACAAGCCACCTTTCTCCCTGAGGTCTTCGTGCCTTTCCCATATTTGATCAACTGTGGCTACTTCACTCGACACTCTACTTGATCCTCCACTTTTGGTGTTGTATCTTAATAACTTACTTACATGGTGGATCACTCACCATGACCCGGTCAACAACCACCTCCTCCTATTTTTCCAACGTGCTCTAATCTTCCCATTTACACGGTGATCAAGATGACCATTTTTGACATGGAGTTGTTGGGTTTTCTTGCCAAGGAGTTATCTTTGTCATGGCTACAAATTCTCAAAGCTCCCCACTGAGTTATTCACTATCTACACAACACGTCCTCACCGCTTCCCGTAACCGAGATGACTCATCAAGCAAGTTCCTCTGCATCACCCACTTTTTGCCACATCTCCTCAGTGGACCCAACATGCTGGCTCAACCAACTCAGAGATCAAATAATTTTTTTTCCATGCATGACATGACCTCTACATTGCGGAAGTCTGAAATGGGGTACAAGGATTTTCACTACCATTTTTCCCATGTATCATTTTGTGACTTGGCTTTTGATGTCTAATTCTCCACCTGCCTCAAACCTTCTCATGCTCTGTAACCTATCTTAGCTCAGACCTAGCTCAAGATTCTACCCCAATGGGCCTAACCTCCTTATATTCCCATAAGCTCTAAGGTCTTCCACTGAGCCATCCCTAACTTGATCCTAGCTCGGTTGAATGAGTTAACTCTCACTAAGCTCTCTAGTATTTGGCCCTAACCTAGGATGGTGATCTTCCATTAATCGGGCATGGCTCTTTTCATTTTCATGAACTGAGTTTACTTGTATATCTTTGAGACCGAATGAATTTCTAACTTTTAAGATATTTGAACCTGACTAACTTGGCAAAGACTGAGAGACTCAATCTAAAACCTACTTGAACACAGAATGAGCTACCCATATCATGGCTTGATCACTCAAGCCATCAAGGTTGAAAGTCTTCCTTTACTTAACTCATCCCATCTACAAGCTCGTCGAGCTCCTCTCTAGTGCCATGCATGCATTCTGACTCAGACATCACTAGTGAGTCTACACCGAGCCAACTCACAATTCGCCACCCAATATGGATACTTTTTCATCTAAATGTGCGTAGTTTTGAATGAATAAGGATTTTATGACCCAATTAAATCAGTTTGAAATCCATAGTTGTTTTCTTGATCAACCGATCTTTTCTCCATTACGAGGTTCACCTCTGTTCTCTGTTGCGACTTGCTCGAGATAATCAAATTTCTGAACTCATTTTCCATGTACCAACATCCCTCCACCTTCTTAAGTCACTCACTATTAGAATCAGGCCCATGAGTTGATGAATCCCTACTCAAATGACTGAGAAACCCTCATGTTAATCATTGAACTAGCTCACCCAAGCTACCCATAAATCTATGTCATCTTGTCGAGTTATTTTGGAGCTTGAAGTCATTTATTCCCCTTTAAAGTAGATTTTTTCTTGAAGTAGACTTTATATGGCCTTTTCTTGAAATGAGTTGTATGAAAACTTAACAAGACCCCCTAACATGAATTACCAATTTTATTATCTTTTTCTTATTACGAATAGGAGTGGGCCCACCAAGGCCAATTTCGAACTTAGGCATTATTGAAATCATTCAATCCAAAATGAACTTGAACATGATGTCCTAACCAATGTCTCATGAATTCATTTCTGGTGTTAGAGCACAACAAGCCCTTTGTTGTCCAAGGGGAAAATTTGGATAACATTTTTAGTGACCTCTCAGGGATGATTGCCTACCAAGCATGATTCCAATCACCTTAAGTCATCCATTGGGCATGGATTCTATATTGAAATATTAAATATGATTTGATCTTTTGTGATACATACTAGAATCCTCTTGAGAAATTCTGATCTTTGACCTCCCTAAAATGTTAGGCATGAGGTATACTTAATTTGTTGAATGTTGGCATCTATGAATAGTGTAGAAAATTTTGAATGAAGTAGATGTATGAGAACCTTATGGAAACTTTAACCTTCCTTCTTTTTAACACCTCCTAACGATGAAACAATGTGTAAGAACCACACAAAACATGACAAGCAACAAGGAAAGAAAAAGAACAACAAACACACAACAATGTGCATAAGCACTTAGAGAAAACACCTAACTAAATTATACAGGGGGTAACATGATCTCAAAAGAAAGCTTTAGATGTATCCCATTCAATGAATGGGCAGTTATTCTCCATTGAGCCTAGATAGACGAAATGAATTCACCTCTTTGTAACTTGTGATGATGTATGGCATTGCTGCAGAGAGCATCAAAATGATCTTGGCGTGCTTGCTTGGTTTGGCCCTATCTTCATCCCATTTGAAAACTAAATATCCCTCTTGAAAACACATGTCAGATGCCTTCTTGTCAAAATATTTCTTAACCTGAGCCTGATGTTGTTCCAAAGTCTTCATAGCCTTATTCCGTACATCCACTAACTCCATGACCTCAACAAAACTTACTGTCAGAGGATCACTCTCCATAAATTCAAGTTGATGAACTAACTCAAAAGAAGGTAACTCTAAGGATTTTTTTCTTCCCTTATATATACAAGCACGAAAGGAGAATTCCCTATGGCCCTTTTAGGTGTGATCCGATCTACCCATAAGGCAATTTCTTAAGCTATGTATGCCAAGTCCTCTTGTTAGTTTCCATCGTAATGCATTAATAATCCTTATGAGGTTTTTGTTACTAGACTCAGCCAATCCATTTCCTTGGGGATAGTAATTGATGAAGTCTTGAGGTAGACCCATTTTTAACAACCCATTCACTCAACTTCATACTAAGAAAATCCATTACATTGTCTAAAATGACTGTAAATAGAACACCGAATCTTGTCATTATACCTTCAATGAAATCTGGAACTGTACCTTTTCATTTCTCTCTTTCAATGCTACCACCTTTGTCCATCGAGTAAATAATCTTTTGCAGTAAGAACCCATTTATGTCCATCACTGGATGGAGGATTGATCATTCTCGATGAAGTCCAAATCCCATTAAATGAAAGGGTTGATCCACTTGAATAGGATGCAGGGGAAGATCTGCACAACTTCAATTTTCCCATAAAAAGGGTGCATTCCTTACACTTCCTTACCCAGAGATGGGCATCTTTGAACAAATCTACCAATAGTACCTGACTCGCATGATCTTGGTAGCAGTTGTTACATTCGTGTAGAATAATGTCCTCCTAGATAGGCCATTATGAAACTCTTATAGCCAAATATCTTACTTACCTGTTATGGTCCTACGCACTGAAGGAGACACCGTTCAAATCCTTTTGAAAGAGAACATTATCTACCAGAGCATATGGAATAGACCTACAAGAGGGAAATTTGACCATCTTTGGTTTTTGTCCATGTTCATAGGATATACTCCTGAGAAGAGGAAATTCTTCATTTTAGATAACCTAGTCAACTTGATCATCACTCTCAATAGTGTTTAGGAGTGTCGCATCCTCATCACCTTTTGATTCCATGTTTACAACAAGTTGTTGACACAAACCTTTACCTCTGACAAGTTTGGTAAATTTTATATGCACATCATACTCCATCACCTTCTTGATCCATTCATCACGCTTTTCATTCATCTCTTTTTTCAACAAAAATTCCTTGACACCTGGATGAGACACCATGAAGATGAATTACATTTTTGGACAACATATGCTTGAATTTATTCAAATCTTGAATAACCGTAAGGACTATGTTTTTCAATGAATGAGTATTTGAGCTCATATTCTTTGAGGTTGATTAAAGAAATAATTGTTTGCTCCATCGGGTTAATCATTTTTCATGGGTGAGGATACCTAAAATGCTCTCTTGACCTACAAAAGCATAAAGGATAAAAGTATTTATCAAACCTGGGGTTTACTAGCATGGGAGCTTGAGAAATTTATATTTTGATGGCTTCAAAGGCTCTCTCATCCTTCCTTTTTCCATGAGAATGGCATGTTTTTCTTGAGTATGGTGTTAGTGGTTTAGCCAATGTCACAAATTGAGGGATGAATTTCCACATGAAATTTATGGTTCCCATAAAACTCTGGAGACCCTTCTTGTGACTTGGGAGAGATAAGGACATAATTGAACGAATCCTAGGTAGGTTCAATTGATAGTCCTTCCACTGAAACAATGTGCCCTAACAATTTTCCTTCATGCACTACAAAATAACATTCTTGGGGTTAAGTGAAACCCCAAATTCTCTACACCTTTGGAAAACCTTCCTTAGATGCATGATGTGGACTTCTGCATGCTTAGAATATACACTAGTTATGTCATCAAGGTAAACCAAGATGATATCATTGATTAGTCCTTTAAACGCCATGTTCATGAGCTCTTTGGAAGAGTAGCCCCAGACATTAGACAATCTGAATGGAATTTTGTTGTAGGCATACGTGCCCCACTTGGTAGTCAAAGCCATTTTAAATTGATCAGATTCTTGGACTAGAATTTGATTGTAACCTGAATATCCATCAAGAAAAGAAAATATCTGATGCTCCTGCCACCATTTGAAGGATCTATTCCATTGATGGAAGAGGATAATGGTCTTTCAATGACGCATGATTCAAGTCCATGAAATATATGCACAACCAAATCTCTTCGTTCCTTCTTCCTAGATGGGCATTGAGATGTTAGGAAATACGGGATATAATATGTGGAATAATACCTCACAAAATCACAATAGTAGAAACCAATATTCAGAAAATATATTACAGATCTCAAATAAAAGTGCAGAATAAAATAACACAACATAAGACATTATTTAACGTGGTTCACCCAATTTGGGCTACGTCCACCAAGAATCACTTGCTCAATTTTATTACAAGCCACCACTCTCTCATTACAATACCTAGATATGTTTGGAACTATACTCAACAAACTCTACAGAATTCACACCTGAATTCAAAACACATATGCAATGTTACATTATTATCCTACCATATGCATAAAACCATATAAGTAGACAACTTAAGAAATTAAGTAGTTTTATAAAACCATGGGCCAAAACCATCTCATAAATATATGGGTCAAAAATCCCACCCATATGAGAAAATCACGTTTCCCAGTATAGCGGGCATGTTTTAAGGCCAAATTTTTTTTTAGGGGTTACACCCCTGAACCCCTGCTATTGGGGGCTTCTGCCCCCGGACCCTCACTCAGGGCCTAACCTGGCCCTGAAGACCCTAGTGAGACAATTGTGGAAAGTGTATAGTTATCTTAGTGTACAATCTTTAACACATTATCACTGAAAATAGGCTCCATGAACACCAAATTGGCTACCCAAGAGGAGTGCTTGATGGGAAAAATAATACTGGCTTCAATGACTTTGGTTAGCTCCTTTCTCATTAGTGGCTCAATTTTGGGATTAATTAGCCTCTTCTTCTGACAAACTTGGCTTGACATAAGGATCCAGTTTGATGGTATGTTGTGCCATACCTGGATCAAAACAACGCAGGTCTTTATAGCTCCATGTAAAACATGTCATGATACTCTTGAAATTTTTTGATGAAATATTTTTTCTCTTCAAAAGTACACACTTTTCCAATCTTTAGAAACTTCTCATTTTCTACCTCAACTTCCTCAAAATATTCTTCTTTGACCACCATGTTAGAGCTTTGTCTTTTGGATTGATCATCTGAATTGAAAATGGATTCTAGAGTGAATAAGCCTTTTGGTAGTTTATTTCTTTTCAATTATATAATTTGATCACCATATGACTCTTACAACTTATCATGATTTCTTGCAGCAAACTCTGCCTCTTCTTGTAGGAAAAGGAAAAAAAAATTGTTACTATCGAACACTTTCCAGCTACTCACATTATCATGGACTTCAGGTCAAACTACTATTTCGATGGATTATTTCCCTTCTTTCATGATATCAACAGGTATGTCATATTGTGAGCCAATTGTAGCAAGCCTATCGACATCTTGATTTTGATTTATAAGAACTGCATGGATCCCAAAAGCTTCGAAAATCTTCAATCAAGTCCTAGATTCAGTTCTTGTATGATCTTAAAAGATCATTCTTAGATGCAGTGCATGTCATCACTTGATGAACAACTAACTCACTATCTCCAAAAATAGTTAGGGTTTTGATTCCCTTATTTTGGGCTAGCTGAATTCCTTTCACAAGGGCCTCGTATTCAACAACATTGTGTTAGTGCAACTGAACTGCAACCAGAAAAGATGAGAAGTATTTATCTCCCTCTATGAGAAATTAACATAACACCAACATCAAATCCATTCTTACTTCTCGAGCCATTGAAAAATAATTTCCACAGTCCTTTCGAATCACTTGGTGTCTTGACAAGTTATGGTATGATCGTATCTTCTTCATGAATACAGTATGTACCCAATCCCGTTTCTTCCAAAAGTAGCAAACCAAGCTTCTTCCTCTTGCTAATAAATTAGCGTAGGGATTGTACTGAATAATCTCCACTTACTTCATCTAGAACAGTATCAGGGGACTTCTTCAACAAGAGTGGTTGGTTCATGATCAACATCTTCTTCTTCTGTGATCATCTGATGGTGTAATTCCCATTTATAGGACTAACAGTGTAGGGTTCTACATGATTATGGAATATTGGTTCCACCCTTATAGTCACTTTGGTTCCGTATCGAGTCCTGAGAATCATATGTGACCAATCAGATGATAGATAACCACCCATCTTGGCAGTGAAATATCGTGATAGGTAGATGGCGAAGAGAGGAGGAAGATCAATGACCGATATGTCTTGTGTGAATGAAAAACTGGTACATGCATGGATGGTAAGCTGAATTCCTTTGATGACTCCAATAGTCTTAACATGCTATGCCATCCAACTAAACAAACTCCTCTTGTAACTGGAGTATATTGTATGCCTAACACATTTGTAATTTGCTTGGGTATAACTGAGCTACTAGCACCAGAATCGATCATGCAATTATGTACCAGGTGGTTGCCAATGATCAGGGAAATATAGAATGGTGGTGGTTTATTTACCTTAGGAATACTTTTCCCTTCATAAACTCGTACTGCTCCATGACCTGACGATCTGTCAGTTGTACCAAAACTATTTAGGGCCTCTCGAAGCAAGTTTCTTTGAGAAGGAATTGAGAGTGTGTCCCACATAGTAACACTTAGATTGGTTTTCTTCATTTTTTCTACTATGCTGAAGGGAATTGCTCCTACTTTTCTGATACCTTCTTTGGGTCATAATCCTCTTTTGGAAAGTGTTTGTTGGGTACCGTGAATACCTAAAGAACCTTCTTTCCTTGCAGTTTGGCTAACATGTGTTTCTGGCAGTTTCTTTCCCACATCTTTATCAACCGCCACTTATGTCTAAGGCTGTGAAGTGGATGCTTGATCAGCTTTGGAAGCTTGAGAGTTCCATTTCCCTCTTCTTGGAATGAATTATTTTTGTTATTGATGAGGAATCAATATTCAAACCGTAAAAACTTTCTTCTTGCCAATTTAGAAAAGTGGTTTCTTCAGGTACCTATATTGATTACTGTTTCTTCATGTGAGGATGAACTTATTGTTAGAATCTGGTAGGGGAAGATACACTTTGAACCATAAGGGCTTGGCTCAAAACTCCATTCGGACAAAGGTATTTTGATTGTGCGAGGTTGAGAAAAAGGGTAACACCATTCGTAGTCTTGAACTAGATTATTATGGACTGGTACAATGGCTCTAGATGAACTAAGCAACAAGAGGGTTCCTGAAATTCAAAGGTTTGACATTTGTAGCTTGATTTGTAGCTTGATTTTGTGGCTGATTGCTTCCCTTGAAAAGGAGGATGGTTAGCCTGATAGTGCTGATTTTGGGCTGATATGGATTGTATTGAGAATGTTACCTTTTGAGTGCAACGAGCTCATTTCAAAAGTTTACAGTAGTGACTTGACTTCAGCCATAGATCATTTAAAGAGAGCAGAGGGAAGTCACAGAGTGATTGATTCTAGAATCTGTTGGAATAGGAGGAATGATATGACTGATTGTTTACTTGAAAGATCAGCAAACAAGGGCATTGGCAGGCCTATGGAGCTATCTTTCATTGCTTGAATCAAGGAATTTTCAGCTCTTATGGCAACTCATAGGCATCATGTAGTGTAGTCCCTCCCATGGACTGGATGATAACTATTACATCACTATTCAAGGTTTGTAAATAATACAAGAATGCATTATTTGGAGAAGGCTTTATGAGTGCCGGAATCCTATTCCAAGTCCTATTGGAATCAGAAGTTGAAATCACTTATGTATTCTTGAGGAGCTCTCTTCATGGTAGTGAGTTATTCCAAAAGTGATATCTGATCACTTTTGTCTTCAAATTGTTTACAGATATTTTCTCCTAACTCATCCCAAGTATTATATGGAACCGACTTAACCCTCCGAAACCATTGAAGTGCTTTACCTTTAAAAGAAGTAATGAGGAGCTTGAACAAAACATTGTCCTTTGTAATACTATGCAATACACAAATGCTAGCTATGTCCAAAATGTGCTCCAAAGGAGTGACATTAGTTTCCCCAGTATAAAATGGTAACCCATTTTTAGAGAAGTTGCGGGTATAACATCTCTTTAGGGCTAGTTGTAAGGATGCTACTAGCATTGAAAGGAGTAGAAGCTTGGTTATTTACAGGGGCTATGTCTAATATTTGATTGTCTACAGTACATATTCAGATCTAGATCTAGAGAATAACCCCTATGGGATAAGATGATAACTGGTGATGAAATGAAAGCATGCATGAACTCCTTGGTTATACTTAATATGATGATACTTTCCTTATTCATGAAAATCAGTCTGAATTCCATTACATTAAACATGATAAATACACAGAATTTGATTACAATAGATAGTACCATAGTCTATGTGCGCATCATATTGGCAAGCATGACCTCATGCAAACTCAATTCTCACACACTTGTTGACTATGCTACATCATCCCCAAGGTTCACCATATTTATGAACCTCTGGGGGCTGACTTTTTAGAACTTCACCGCTTATCTAATCCAAAAAAAGGTCACTTGCTATTATTAATCCTCACATCATGTCGTTCAAGGTTAATAGCCACACATGGAAGTGGTGATAACAATAAGACTTAGAGAGACAGAGTTAACTTCTAGATAATAAATTGATATTCTCATCTTGTAACTGGAAAGGATATAGCTGATCTAAACATACAATGCAATTTCACCTTAATTTTTTAACTGGTTTGTGTGCTCCACACACCAACTCCAAAATTATATCTTTATCACGAAAATAGCTAATTCCTTAATCTGTCTACTGTTCCCAATCACGTGATTCCTTTCTGATCCTTCCACACTTTTGAGTGTTCTCTTCTCTTCCCATGAACCTTCTGTATGTTCTTTGCTAAGTGTCATACTTTAACTGATCAACATTACCCCACACTAATTGCATTACCACCCCGGAAATGGTTGTCTCAAAAATGAATCAAAGAATATGAATAGAATAATAGAAAGAATGTTTATGAATAAAATAATGTCTTTACCTTCCAGTATCTTCTACTTCAACGTGAAGAATTAATTATGGATATTCTTCTTTTATTTCTACCTCTAAAGTCTACCAATCATTGAGCGTGGCCTCCACCTTTTCTAGGATATCCACTGCAATTGACTCTAACTCATCCTTTGCAATCTCTCCTTTCTCATTTTGTAAGACCAACACAATGCTATAAATGGCAGTCATTCTTCCTTCTAACAAGTCCATCTTTTGCATAATGAGTTTCCCAAGCTCATCCAGCCTTTCCTTATGTGGTTCTTGAGCTGATGTAGGGGCCTCACACTTCTTCTTGACAAGTGTTAATCATTTTGCATGGCCCAAGGTCTCATCCTTTATGGCCTTCAAGACTTCAATGTCTTACAAAAT
This sequence comes from Taxus chinensis, assembly GCA_019776745.2. Classification (NCBI taxonomy): domain Eukaryota; kingdom Viridiplantae; phylum Streptophyta; class Pinopsida; order Cupressales; family Taxaceae; genus Taxus; species Taxus chinensis. The sequence continues at coordinate 277,751,865 of CM034157.1, read as the reverse complement.
GGTCCTGGTTCTTATAACGACTTTTGGGGCTGTACAAATATTCAGCGATTGATATTCTATCTTCAGTTCCTCCTGTAAGATTTGAAGCAACCCCTCATATTATGTAATATTTATCATTACCGAAGCCTTTTCTCGCTCTAGTTCCTATGCTAGATCCTTTGGTTCTGGCTTGCGCAGAGGTTCATCTTCAAGAATTAAGTCCACCAAGGTACTTACATAATGCATTGTTGAAGGAAACATCTTAGGTACCTTTGGCTCTATGTATAGATTTTCTTTCATGATATTGTCCCCAAATTCCTCTTGCCATGTTGATGAAAACAACGTTCTTCTTCAGTGCCAAGTCTTTTTCTTGCTTTAACTATTTTTCATAGATCCTTAGTCTTGATCTCCTCCCTCAGTGCCCTAATTGTTGAATCCTTATCCATATTTTTCTTTGCCACCTCTATTGAGACCTTTACCAAAGCATTTCTCACTTGTTCATCTAACATAATAGTAGGATTTATTGTTATGTGTTTGGCCTGAGGTGTTTTCTTCAACCTCCTTAATACACATGACTCTTCACACACATCAAAATCTAGTTCATCCATGTGCGTGTGCATCAACCATGACATTTGCTTCCTTGTGCACACTATTTCCATATCTTCATCCATAAGCTCCTAGCCATACAATTCCTTTTGTGTCATTAATAGCTTTTGAAAATGGGCAGTGCAAGAACAATTTTACCTTTGTCCTAGTGCATAGCCCATGACTAGTTGAACATACTCTCCACTTGTTGTCTTTGATCTTAGCCCCTTAGGAACTTTTACTTCAAGATTTGGAGCTTGTTTGTGTGTACCCTGAGCTCAGTCTTCAGTCAATTGTCTCATCTACCTCCTTTTCTCCCTCTTCTCCATCCTTCATTTCTCTATCCTTTTGTTCTTCCTCATTCTCTGGAGGTGTAGGGGAATTGGGCACACTTTCCTTAGAATCTTCTGCCTCCTCACTCAGCTTCAACTTCCTTATTATTTTCTCAGTTATCTCCTTCTGTGGAGAGATTCAAGGTGATCCATGCACTGATTTCAGAGTAGCACCTTGGGTCCTTGTTATCCTGAATACTATTTTAAAATGGAACTCTCCTTTGACTGCATCCAATTCCTCATCATCTCCCTCTTGTGGTTGAGGTGGAGTAGTCACATTCTCAACTTCTTCCCTATTTGGAGGTTGTCTTCTGCTTTTGTGCTCTAAACCACCACTATCATCATGCTCCTCTTCTTCATCATCTACTTGTATTGTCTCTGTGGGCTTAGGCTTTGGAACATTTTCCATTGTATGCTTACCTTTTGGCCAAAACCTGGAGCATTGAATCATTCTCCACATACTTAGTGTTCTCCATCTTGGGCTTAAGTAGAAGGTACACAAGCATTGCTCTGGTGTCTCTAACAGCCAAGCTTACAGGATTCATGTTTAATACATCTGAGATGATCCTCTCAATGTAGGCATTTTTCCTTGGATATACATATTTCTTTCCTAGAGTGTGGTAGTCGCAATATACCTTGTCTGCATTCAAGGTTAGGCAACACACATCTAAAAACTGGTGAACTTATGCCTAGAAATATACTTCTGCTGTTGTGAATGCATATATGGCAATTTTGGTCTGATTGTCACCATGGGCTCTAAGCCCATCCTTCATCTTAAATCACTTTGATGCAAAAATGCATAAACTTCAAACTTCAAGCCTTAGATCCACCGAAGGTCCTTGGGTATGCACCATTCTTCTTCGAATTTTGGCATGTAGCCTATCATACCACTTCTCTGCCCTCTTCTTGAATGGTCCTCATTGATCCATCACAAAGTACTTGCCAAATCTTTCCATGCAGATGACTTGTGTTCTTTGGGGTACTCCCAAATCTTCTCCTTTGGCCCATTGGGCACTTCAATCTCCATAAACACCAAAGATCTCTAAAATAGCGCCAAAACTTATTCTTTCACCTTATCCACACTTCTTCAATGATTGTCTTTGCTATGTGATCTGTGATATTGTAGACCACTCCTTGAGACATCTTCTTTTCATGTGCAGCCACATTGTGTTTACCTTATGACCACCTTTCTTGGTCATTCAACTTTGTTACAAGATGTGATACCTACACTACTGGGTACTTACATCAATTTTGGTCGATTGTCCATGTGCGTGTGGACCTTTGGTATACCCATGACTCCTTCCTTGTCTCCAAGATTGCAGCCTTATCAGTTAAATCACCTCTAGATCCACTCGCTGAGGCCCTTAGTCCTGTCACTATTGAAATCAAAGCAGCTGTGATTCTAACCCTCTGTATGATGAAGTAGAAGAAGTCCTCATGGACTCTATTCATTAACCATCGATATAATGGTTCATACTTTCCCAAGTATGGCAGCTCATACAACTGGTAGACTCCAATTTACTTTAGTAACTTCTCACCAACATCATCGTACACTGGCATATCTTCTGTTGTGCACTTGTTTGTTTTTATGCTCAACAATGCGTCGATATCCTTCTTAATATTTGATGTACGATGGTTGTAATCACTTATTTTACATTGATAGATGTGGGAATCCCATTCTTGTCCCATGATCATGCCCTCTAGATACTACATTTCATGAGAAATTACTCTTGGGAGAATTTATTCTTCCACTTCAACCTTCTTCTTCCCTTTTACTCCTACTGTGGGTGCTTTCTTCGGTGCCATCTAAAAAATATCTCTTTTCTTCCCTCTATAATCAAGCAAGTTGAAACCCTAGTTCAAATCTCCATGCCCTAGTGGAAATCACATGCCCTAGCTTGTTTGTAACACGTCTGCTTCACTCAAACCCTTCACCTATGGGAATGCAAGCTTCTCCTATGCACAAACCTTCTCTCCACATCTGGTTTCACACTCTTTGCACCTCAACATGATTTCTCAGCTCGTTTCACACTTATCTCTTTTCAAATTATCTTAATTGCAATGGTAAAAATGAACTCACATCCCATCCTTATATAGATTTTCAAAAATTTAGTGCATTTATTGCTCCTCCACCTACCAACAATCCTCTCATTAATCAACCATTTTTGTTCTTTCCACGTGGTACATCTTCGTGCCCAAGCTATAACCTTTTAGTGCGCCTTCCTACCTTTTGGCCGCAGACTTCTCTTCAACGCGCCTCCATGCACCTGAGTACCTTCACCACTGTGCCTTCCACTTGGTAGTCCTCATGGCCTCTGCTTACCTCATGTTATACTTGTTTCTTCATTCATCTCCACTATGGTCCTCATTTCCAGAAGCAATCTTTTTTTTTCAATTTTCCAACTTGAATAACACCTATAGTAGTTAGTTCCTTTCATGTATACTTATTTTTATCAGTCTTTTACCTAGATATCAATAACCACCCCACACTAAAGGTATGCATAGTTCTCTATGTATTAAAATTATCAAAATAGTAATTAGCTTCTGGCACGTAAACGTGTTTATTACACAAAAACACCAACTAAATTGATAAAGCATAACAAAAAAGAAGGAAATACATTAAGGAAATGTAGAATTGAAAACCTAATCTAAATGGAAATACTGCCTTATTACAAACACCAAGAAGACTTATTTATAGTAGGTCTTCAGCCTACTCCCGTTGAAGTATCTGGGTAACTCGTATTCCATCAAGCACCTCTAATTGATAAGTGCTGGTGTTTCAAGTATGTGAGTGATAACATACATCCCCAACCAATGTACTTTGAGTTTACCTAGATGGCACAAAAATTTATAATCATAAAGGAGTACCATCTGCCTATCTCAAACTTTTTATCCCTGATGTGCCTGTCATGCCATGATTTCTGCCTGGCCTTCTCTTGTTTTTGACTCCAACGTGCTATGGCTCATCACTCATCTAACTTGATTAACTTTTCAATCCATTCTTCTAATGATTTCTCATCAGCTAGACCTCTAGCAGCATGCACAATACACAAATAAGGTAACATGAATTCCATAGGAAGAACTACTTCTGTGCCAAACACTAACTAAAATGGTGTGGCTTTGTTCAACCTTTTATATGTTGTTCGATATGCCCAAAGTACTGCAGATACTTTATCATCCCAATCCTTTCTTCCAACATCACATATTTTTGTTAATGTCTGGCTCAAAATTTTGTTGAAAGCCTCAGCAGTCCCATTTTCCTGAGGATGATATGGTGTAGTCTTATGGTGTGCAATCATGAATTCATCCAATAAAATTCTGATTGTCTCATTTAGAAAGTGTGTGCCCCTATCACTGGTCAAACTTAAAGGACATCCATACCATGTAATAACATTTTCCCATAGAAACCTGGCTACTGTAGCCATTGTACAATCCTTTGTAGGTGCTTCTTCTACCCACCTTGTCAGATAATCTGTGCAAGTTACAATATAGCACGATCTAGTTCTACCTGCAGCTGGTGAAATAGGACACACAAAATCGACAGCTGATTTCTCAAATGGCTCTGCACTAGGAATAGGTCTTAGAGGCATTTCATCTTGTTGAATTGGTTTACCAAGATGTTGAAAATGATCACAAGCCTTACAATAATCCTTACAATATTTATATAGGGTCTCCCACCATAACCCAACGAGTAGAATCTTGCACACAGTGGTGTCACTTACATAGTGGCCACCTGCAATACCACCATGAGATTCCTCCATGATATCTGTATGCTCATGTTCTAGTACACAATGTCACAATATTTCATCTTGACCTAACTTTTATAGGTCACCGCTAATTAACATATAGGGTGTTGTGCATATAGAAAGTTGTTTCTTTTCTAAGGATTTCATTCCTTCTGGTGCCATGCCTGTTCGTAGAAAGACAACAATGTCCTCTAATTCCAATGGCACTCATTGTAACCTATATAACTATGCATCTGGACATGGCATCTTCAATTTCCTAAGCTTCTTCTCCCGATTATATTATGGATAAATGGTCTGGTCCATAATTACTTTTTCCCTAGTTTTACCACAACTGTGAAATCAAATTCTTGAAATAAGAGTACCCATCTGCATATGCGCCCCTATAAAATGGGTTTGTTTACCAAATACTTCAATGTCATGTGATCTGTATAGAAGAAAAATGGTGTAGCTAGTAGGTACTGTCAGAATTTATGTAGTGCATAGATCATTGACAAAGCTTCGCACTCTGTAGTTGTGTAGTTCTGTTCTATAGGAGTCAACTTTCTACTAGAAAAACAAATAGGATGATCTATAATACCTTCTCTAGGATGAGGAAAATACTGCGCCAATGGTCATGCCAGAGGTGTCCACATGTACATGAAATGGTTGGTCCCATGAAGGAAAATGTAGAATAGGTGTGGTAGTAAGTTTCTCCTTTAATGTCTCGAATGCACATTGTTGTGGTTCTCCCCAGTAGAATGTACCTTTCCCTTTCAGTAACTCCTCCAAAGGTGTGGAAACCTTGGCATATCCTTTAATAAACTTCCTGTAATATCCTGTATGACCCAAAAATCTTTACCTCACTTTGAATGGTAGGATTTTTAGGCCTATAATGACTGCAACCTTGGATGGATCAACCAACAAACCTTCCTTGCAGATTATGTGTCCTAACAGTATTCCAAATGGTGTAGAAAATATGCACTTCTTGATGTTCAAAGAGATACTCAACTATCTACATCTTTCAAACATTAAGCATAAATTGTCACAATGATCCTTAACTAATCCATACACCATCCAATCATCTAAATAAACCTATAAGAAGTTGTGAATAAACTCCTTGAATGCTTGAACAACTATGCATGAAAATATAGCAGACCACATTTTTCAGACCAAAAGGCATCACAGTATAGGTGAAGCTACCCCATTCAGTAGTAAAAGTAGTCTTTTCCTGATCCTCTTGGGTGATCCTAACCTGATGATACCTAGAGAACCCATCTGTAAATGAATAGATTTCACGCCCTGTAACACCTTCTAGTATTTCCTCAGTGAATGGCGTAGGAAAGGGATCAGTCACACATGTAGCATTCAACTCCCTATAGTCCACACAGATCCTAATCCATCCATCCTTCTTGATACTGATCACCATTGGACTAACCCATTCTGACTCGTCGAGGGGCTTGATAATCCCATATTTCAACATTTTGTCAATCTCTTCTTTGACCTTTTCATGTAAGTTGGGGTTCATCATGTAGGGTCTCTTTCTAACTAGGGCACACCCTCCTTAAGCTTTATCCTCATCTCCCCTAATGATTCATGCATGCCTTTAAGTTCATGGTACCCTCAAGGGAATAAATCCTGATAATCTCGTAGTAACTCTATGATTTTTTCCACTTCAAAGTCTGACCAATAGTCTCCAATTATGGCCTCCTTAGGCTCAGCATCTGATCCAATATTCAATTTCTTTGTCTTCATAGGTTCATGATAGGTGCGTGTGGTCTTATCTGCACTATCCAACACCTCATGCCTACCTATTGAATGGTTTATATATAGTTCTTCTACTTCATCATCCACTAAATAAACCATTTTATGATTTTCTTTCTCAAGGAAAGCATGCTGAAGTAGTGTGGCATCAACCTCTTTCTCTTCAGCAAAATGTGCTCCTAAGTTTCCTTTATCTAATAACTCCTGAAGCAATTCTTTAGCCTTGACACTATCTCCCATATTTAAGCACTTTATGAATTTTAATGCTTCTTCAACCAGAGGATTGGTAGAGAAGAATTCAAACATCTGGGCCATTCCTACAATTAAATCCTTCCAATTTCTAGTCTCTCTATCAAGTTCTGCATATACATACCAAGCACACACACAACCTTGGAAAGTGGAATAAAACTTGTGCACCTAGTGTGAAGGTGGTAAAGCTTCTTGACCCCTCTATCCAGATTCTCTCACACTTCTGAATGTGGTGCTGAACATGTTGATTACCATGATAAGTAAAAATTTGATTAGGTGCATTTATCCTGTAGAACCTAGTGGTAAGAGAAATCCTAATTTCATTCCATCCTACAAGATTATCCTTGTGGACCACCCACCAGCGCGCTGCTATCTTGCATAGTGTATATGCTATAATATTTCTTCTTTCTAGTGGGTCTATCCACTATTACTCCATTGCGTGCAATAAAACCATAAGATCTTCTTCTCCAGGGAAACAAGGTACCAAGTTATTATCTTTTCTCTTGACATAACATGGTTTGCTGCCCTTAGGAAATATGCTCTTTACTTCGTGCCCTACCAACTCATAAGTGCTATGAGCCCAATTATCACAAGCAAACACTTGTAGTATCACTAATAGATTTTGCATCCTCCTAATGAAGGATTCCTTCTTTACATGGCTCAAGCACCTCTGGATCCCGCATGGCATGTACATAAATCCTATTCAGGTATTCTTCACTCAAGGGCTCAACATAGGGCACATATTTTCCATCTGTTAAAGGGATAATAACTCTTTCATCCTTGTTTTCAAAACTGATATAACCCTTGTTGAACTAAAGATCAACATTATTTGCATAACACCAAGGATGCCCTAATAGAGCTAGGAAGCTATCTGACTCTGCCATTGCTAAAACCTCAAAGTCTCTAATAAACTTGGCTCCTTGTATGGTAATGGATGCATCTTTTAAAACTCATACGGGAGTGGCCTTAGTCTGATTAGCCATGAATAATACATTAGAGGATGGATGCAATGGGGGTCTCCCCATTTGTACCCATGCATCTAAAGTAAGAACATTGACTTCTGTGCCAGTATCAATCAGTATATTACTCAATAGCCATCCATCCACAACAGCATTCATAGCTATTTCCTTTTCATAATCTAAGCTATAAGGGGGAATATTTACATGTAAGATCTTCCGTCTAGTCTCAGAACTTGCACACGGAGTATTTCCTTTTAACCAATTCCCCAATAGTGGAATTATATTCTCATGGTGTAACAATTTACACACTTATCTCAAGTCATCTATATCAGTTTGGACCATCTCTGAGACTTTCTTTTGTTCCATCTTCCATGATTGCTCTTTTAAATATTATATCTCACCTTGAATATTTTTGAGTACCTCCATGGTTTCCTGGTGAACATCCTTCTGATGGGCTTAGGTATGGTTCCTTTAGTGATGGTAGGCCACTTTGGCATGTAATGTTAGCGCATGCGGGTCGTGATCCTAATGCCTCAGAGTCTACTTCCAACTTCCACTAATTGTCCACAGTCGCTATCCTAACCATCCATGTGCCTTTGTTTTCCTATTTATGTTGCTTACTAAGATGCTCATACAGGTCAGGGAATTCCTCATAGCTATGATTCTTTCCACAAAAATAACATGTAATAGTCTCAGGACATTCACACCTGTAGTGGTCAAGAGATCCACATGTATAACATGCTCCATGAGGGAACTTACTTCTTCCACCACCCCCCCTCATCCTCTAAATCTACCATGGTATCCCCAACCTCTACCATAACCGCCTTTGAAATGCCTTCATTCCGATCATAGCACACCTGATTGTGATCCCATTCTTGATGCTCATTCTTGACTTTAGGGTTATCTGAAACTCATGTCTATCATACACCAATATCTATAGCATCCTAGATCTGACCAATTAGTCATCATTCTTCTGTTTCATGAGTCATGGACCTACATATTTTACAGTAGCTTGAAACGTTCTTTCTTATCGCGCATTGTAGTAATGGGAAGCATGGTTTAAATTGAATATGTCATAGTCTAATAGCAGTGAGTGCACTGATCTCTAGGGACAACTATCCTTTGTGTGACCTTCCACTTCATAATATTTGCACTAAATCCCTGTGCACTGTCTCATGTGCTGAATTTGTCAATAGTTTTCTCCAACTGCTTTTCCATAGCTACAATTTATGCTTCTAAAAATGGGCTCACCCCAGTCTCTATACTTCCAAATACCTTAGCATGTAAATATTCTTCAAGTGCTTCACACGGATCAGTGTATGTATTATGTGATAGAACCCTCTTAAAAGGTGTAATCAGGCCTTTAATGAACTATTGTGCATACTAGCTTGCATGAATATCATAAGAGAGCTTAGATAACATCACTTTAAAATGGGCATCATATTATATGACACTTTCATTAGTTCCTTGTGTCGTCACCAAATTACTTCACCCACTGAATGGCTAGGCTATAAGCAAATTGTTTGATGTGATTGGGATACATGGGATCACTTCTCAAGTTGTGGGACTTGGGTTCGAGGTGAACCTCCAGAGAAGGCCGACTTATTTTTCCTAAACTAAGTTTTATACTACTCCTAGTGCAATAGAATTGCTATCTAATCTTAGGCTAACATTTTTCTGAGTTTTAGGGAAAGAGATATGCAAAAGTAAACTAAACTAGGAATGGTGATGCACCAAATAAAAGGATATGTTGAATCACAGGAAGGGTTAATGTGAGTATGATGCAGACATCATTAGTCACCTTCACCTATTACAACTTTAGAAAGGGCACAAAATACCACAAACCAAAAGCATGTGTTCCTTTGTTAAAACTTGAATCATACAAAATAGAGAGACCAAATTGGATTGGACACACAATTAACTAGCCACGAGGATAAAACACATGCACATGTCAAACATTCATTTTGCTGATGATGGCTGATGATAATATAACTTTAAATGATAGAAGGAAAATACTTTTTCCACAACTGGCATAAAATATTTTATATCACTTTTCCATAACATGAAACAAAACAATCTGAAATAAAGGTAGCTAACCATCTATACTAAGGAATCATACATTCAAAAATCATATATAAATCAACCATGTAGCACAATAAATCAGTTTCTTCAAGGAAAGATATCTCTCTGAATATAATTAAAAGGTTATTTAAATCTCTGAAGCACTCTTCCAAGTTTGAAGAGAAACTTCACCAAAATATGATCTATATCCAATGACTCCATAAACCTAACTATTTATAAGTTCTTTTAGGCTGAGCCATTACAGCTAGGCCCTTAACTAATATTTACTAATAATAGAAATTCCATTCATTCAAGGGAATAGTCTCCCATAAAAATAGAAAATTTGTTGCAAGGGTTTAAATTAGTCAACCCTATAACTTTGACCAATCTAGAGCTTGGATTTTTCCTTTCATGGCCATTTAACTTTGTCTTAGTTCTATAATGCATTCCTCATCTACATAGTTTTTATTGTGTTTCCTCCCATGCAGCTCCATTCAATGTTTATACTCGATGAAGCATTTAATGATTCCTTGAATTTTCTCATCCCCTAGTGACCCACATGCGTAGTGATTTACCACATCCGCTTTTTTAATTTCCCTCGTGATTTTAGCTGGGACTCTTCTAAGTTTACTCAAAACTTTCTTCAATCTTCTTGTGAAATTTTGGCATAAAACCAACCTGTTAATAGATTCACTGCCAAAATTTTTAGTAACTTCATCATCATGTTTCACCAAATATTTGAAATTCTAATTGATTTTCTCCTCCAAAAGAGCATCGATATGTTCGTTGAATAATTTACACTTAAAAATACCAAATTCTTCTAAGATGTCATTTAAATAATATATAATATCCACTCATTTATCATCTAACTTCTTAATTAGATCTTGTAGCACTTGACACTGGAATTCCATGGCCTTTTGATATTTGAACAACTTTACAACATCATCGATTACATCCTCCTGGAGGAGTAGATCCGAATCTTCCTCTCTAATCTCACTCCATGTTGCCAAATTCAAATTCAAGTTATTATTATCTTCTGAAAAATCTTCATCCATTTTGCAAATAGTAGTTTTCCCAACCTGTAAATCATTGTATATCTCAAAAACTTATTTAATTAAAGGATTAGCCTCTTACAGTATACGTTCCATCCATCCGTCTACTGATCTCCCTTTCTGGCCTATATTTTCAATCTAGTGATAAGAAATATCATCAATAGTAGATGAAACCATCATGGCCGTAGTAGTTGATACTTCAGTAGATGGAGTTGGCTTTGTTACTTTCTGTAGCAATGCAGTGAGCTGCTTAACCTTGTCCTTGAGCTCATCCTTGGAAGCTTTATCCTTATCATATTTTTCCAGCAGATTTCCAAGAGTAGTGTGTACATCTTGCTTTGCTCCTTCATGAGTGGATTTTCCCAATGAGAATCTAGAAATATGATAATATGCAGCTGTAATTGTTTCCTTAGTTTTTCCCTCAATGGGAGTGGAAACCTCCACAACTCGTTCCCCAGATGCATTCACTATCAGGATTGAAACAATCTTTGGCCTCTTGGCTTGTCTCTTTGGGGTATGTTCCAATATGCTTAGATTTATCAAATCTCCCAGAGGAACTTTCTTCTTTTGCTTTGGAGTTTTTTGAAACAACTATTTTGGAATGGCTGATGCTGATGAAGATATCATAGTTGACTCAGTACCTGAAACATTAGCCACCACAAGAGTACCAACAACATTAGTTGGCATTTGAATGGTAGTGGTAGTGATGGATGGGGTGGATGTGAGGACTACCATAGGAGTTGATACAATAATGTTAGGGGATGAGATGGAGGAAAATGGAAGTGTTAGGGGAAGTGAGGTAGAAATGGGTGACCCAATAGTTTCTCCAGCTGAGATAACTGGAAGGGATGAGAATACTTGGGCCATGGAAGGTGATGGGAAAGAAGAAATGATGGTAGAAGTGGAAGTAACTGATATAAGAAGGGACAATGGAAGAGAAGAGAGAAATGATGGATCTTGTGGGACACTAGGAGAATCATTGACTCAACTATTTCTATCACAGGTGTTGTTGGAGGCATGACTTTGGGAACAAGAGCCTTGGAAAGAGATGATCTCACAACAAAAAATGAATCTTATTTGGAACTATAAGAGTCTTTTGGGTCAACCTTTTCCCCTTTGTGGGTGTTGATTGGCTCATGGTTGATTGGACCCCTGTATTTGTAGGTTACTCTAACCCCTTGTGTGAGATTCCCAAGGTAACCAACCAACTATGAGTTCTTTGAAAAATGGGTCTCTCCCTTTCCTTTGTGTTGTAACATTCTTCCCCATAGCAATCAATCCATGGCAATGGTTGATTGACAATATTATTACTTTTATACAATTCATCCAAAACTTCATCATTGTCCTGCATATCTTTTGATACGTTAATTATTCCAAATTGTCAAACTTCATCCAAAGTTATCCATTCATAATCTCTCTATCGGATGATAAATTCATCCCTAAAATTGATCCATATATCTTCTAATTGGGGCACATGGGAACTAGACCGACCTGTCTCATTGAATTTTCCCCAATAGTCAAAAGTGGTCCATGGATGGAAATTTCTCAAGGTTACGTCTGTTATTTCTGCATCTACATTCTTGGCCTTGTAAATATTTGGGAAAGTGTATCTACCAATTGAAATAGGGAATTGCATTCCCAATTTGTGCCTTTTATTATGGATCTTTTGGTAATCCAGTAATTACCGAACCAACTCTAACAAGACCCACTTGTCAGTGGGACATCTAGGAAGCTTGTTGGGAGCACCCACGAAACCAGGAATTCAAATGTAAGTAAATGTGGGGAACTGAAGATAGATAGCTCCCCACTCACACACTTCTTTGAAGGCTTTTTTAGAAATCCTCTGATTATACAACTTCTTATCAAAATGGTAGAGGATAACAATAAAGAAGATATCATTGATCCTGCTAGAAGTGTTTGCTTCCCTCATCCAGTGTGAGTTGAGGATAGAAATCATAGATTTGAGAAGTGCTTTGAATACCCTTGGTATTCAATCCAGTGAAATCTCCCATAGAAACTGCAACATAAACCAAGAAGGATGTCATATAGAAACATCTTTGAGGAATGCACTCTACTTAACTGATAGAAAATGGAGCTACTGATATGCTCCCCCCATATGATAAATTCCTTATTATTCTTAATAGTCAGTGATATATAAGAACATCCACTCTTGAAATTCCTTCACAAAGGGAAGACATGAGACTCTTCTTAGTAGCACAATAAGGTCACTAGACATCCTGAATGAAATTTGACCGATACATGGTCTTTGGCAATTTGGAAAACACTCTTGGCTCAGATAGGTTTTCAACATGATCCTCCGTGCACAACTTTTCTTCTTTTTCCCAATGTTCCACCATTGACTCTAGTGAAATTGTGGCGTAATCTTCAACGTTATGGAGTTTGAGAAAATCTTCAAAGAAATCAGGGTCTAGGTGGATCATGACTGTTTCATCGACATCTTTAATGAAAATAGATTCTTCATCATAGTGGGCTGTTGTAGCCAAAACAAATTCTGGGCAATGCATGGATGTGGGAAAATTTGTAGTAAGAATAAGCCCACTATCATATATAGCCTACATCTAGGGTTACTTTTTTGGGGCCTTCACCCTTTCCTAGAAATCTAGAAAATTGATTTGTCCAAGGTCGGTGTCCCCTATGTTTCTAGGTCAGAAGATAAGAAAGAGTGAGGGACAACCCCATGAGGAATGAGTATTTCATTTTTTCCTTTCCCTTGGAAGTGGAAGTAGACATCAATTCTGCATTTTGAAATGCTGAAGAAGAGAAGTTCGAAAACCCAAAAATCTCCAACCTCCGAAAACCTAAAAATTAGAAACCTGAAGAGGAGAAGTCTGAAATTTCGAAATGAAATCCTCTGAAATGGAGAAGTTCCAAAAATCTCCAACCTTTGAAAACCTAAAAAATAAACCTCCAAAAACCTACAAAAAACTGAAGAGAAACCTCCGAAAATTCTGAAAGTGGAAACCTCTGAAATGGAGAAGTCTGAAAACCAAATACCCAAAAACGTGAACACTATAAATGTCTGAATGGCATCTGAAATCCTGAAAAAAAGAGAGAAGTGTTGAATCAACCCCAAAAATCTGAGAAGTGAAGAAATACTGAAAAGAGAGTTCTGTGAAAAAATTAGATCTCCGAAAACTAAAAACCAAAAGGTGCCGAGGGGGAAAATTGGAGAACTCGAGAATATCCTGCAACTGCAAGTGCCTGCAGAAACTCAAATCATGGAATCATGGAGGGAAATATATATTTCATTTCCCAAGGTATGCAGAGGAAGAACCAAGGAAAATAAACAAGGAGGAAACAAAAAAAAGGATCTTAAACCAAAAAGAAAAAGACCAAAAATAAAAAATACCTTGAGGATGACATTGAAAATGTATGAAATATACAATAAAAATTGGTTGTCAGAGCAAAGTGTCAGGTGAAAATGACAGTAGAAAATGTGATTTAAATAGAAAAAATCTGATATTAATGGTAAAATTCCAATCCATACAGAGGTAGGTGGGAATTAAATGTGTAGAGAGCTCCGAAAGTCCATGAAACTCGAAAGCCTGAAATTTTGAAATTTTAGGAATTTCAGGCTTCAGACTTTGAAGATTAAGGATGAAAATCATGAAAAGGCTCAGAAGAGTTCTAAAACATGAAATCCTGAAAGTCTAAAAATTTCATACTTTCAGACTTTTCAGACTTCGATAAGTATGAAATAAAATTACTCGTAAATGATCAGGAGAGTTCTACAATCTAAAAGCCTGAAAGTTTGAAATTTCATACTTTTAGACTTCGGAAGTCTGAGAGGATCTTTCCAAAAAGCACGACCATTATTTTTGAAACCCAAAAGCCTGAAAGTCTAAAATTTCAGACTTTCAGAGTTTCAGACTTTGGAACTCTATAAGGAAATTTCTAAAATTTGTGACTTAGAGTTCCAAAACCTAAAATCCCGAAAGTCTGAAATTTCAGACTTTTGGGGTTTTGAACTTCAGAACTTGAAAAACACAATTTCAAATTTAAGACAATTAAACCCTAAAAGGAAAAACCCTAAAGTACAAAATATGAATTTTCACACTTCGTGACTTGCAGAAACTTCAAGATGTAGAGATATTATGTGTGAATATTTTTTCAAAAAAATTTCCCGATTAATTTCAAAGTCCACTTCTCAAGGTAGATTAATTTGGTAACACCTTTCTTAATATCCTTGAGTCCACTTATACTCTTCTATTCAAACTCAGGGATTTTAAACTCTTTAAGGAATGCATCTTTCAAATTTATATAGTCTACGCAATTCTGGTTAGGGTCAAACTTTCTATACCAGCTGTGTGCGCGCCCTTATAATGTAGTAAAAAATGGGCTTGTGCTACACTCAGAAGCCATGATTCCTTTTATGTGCCACAATATTTCACACATATGTACATGTTCAGAAGCATCTTATATGCCCCTATACTCTAGAATACGAAGAGAAATATCCATGTGAATATTCTGGGGTTAGTGCGGACCTTGCCCCCTAATCCAAGAACTTTATGTGTTTCCTCTACCTCTAAAACAACCATATCCACCAGAGCTAGAGCCACATATACCCCCTAATCCTGAACATGTTATAGCTAGGGTCAGACCAGAGGATGTAATTTCCTATGTCCCAACTGTAGTACTGAACTACACCCCAACATTCTGTGAAGTGTTACTACTCCCATAAGATAGTCTAAAAATCTACGCACCTGAATTCTATGCAAAGGATACACCCAAAAACATACTCCCATATAAAAATGAATCCATTTGTGCTACCATTTTTGTGCCTCTTATAAGACTCACCCCTACTCTCCCACTGCTTGAATTAGCTTGCTGACTATTTTTTGTACTAGATGTTGGAAAACCAAGCGCAATGGAAAGGTTGTCAGGAGGATTCAAATGCATGCCTGCGGCCTAGGTTTTCTCTGTTGGCGTGCTTCTACGTGAGGCTGAGGATGGTTTCTTGTCATTCTTTTCAAAATGGGGGAGTTCCTTATACTTAGGTTCCACATCTTCTACATGAACTTCAACTCCTTCGTAAACTATCTTTCTCCACAATGTCATTTGCTTTATAACCTCCCTTTCACGCACCTCATTATACTTAAGCCACCTTTCCTCTCTCTTCCTCTCTTCTTCCAGGTCTTCCATATTTCACAAAACCTACTCCTCTCCCTACGCATGGTGGGTTTTATTTAGCCATCGGATTGCTCTCAAAATTCAAAGTTACCATTAGAATTTTGATCACCAGTGGAATTCCTTATTGGTAATTTCCCCTAGGATACCATAAAAACTAGAATTCAGATACCTATAGGCACGAATAAGTGGAAATTTAGTACTCTAAGATATAACTATTCAAAACACCATAGAACCACGTATCTACTACATGAGTCCAAATCAGATCAGCATCATAAAGGGTCTAAAATTCTTCCTACATCTATACAAGTGTGTGATACCTCTAGCTCCATTTAGATGCATAAGCAATCAGCCACTCATACAATTCTACTAGAAATATAGTGAAGAAGCTCTCATCTAAACTATCATATAGATTTTTTTCCACCCATACGCGTATGTTAAACTTAGATCCAGTGTTGAACCTCCATGTGTATTCTTCTTCCAAATCATGTATCTACTCCTCAACACTTGCTACAGTCAACCGGTATGTCTTCATCATGAACCATCCTGAAAACAACTAAAATAGAGGTCCCAACAATGGAACCAATGATTTAGCCTAGAATTCACCAGTAAAGCCTAAGTGTGCTAGCACATCACTCAGCCTAAACCAAGTGCTCACCTGAAGTGCGCAAAGGTACTAGGCCCCTCTTTAGGGTTGCTATAGTAGGATGTTAGCATGATGAAGACTTAAAGCACTCAAATCTATGTCTAATATTTTAGTCTACAGTACATATTCAGATCTATATCCAAAAAATAATAGACTTAAGAGATAACCATGATGAAATAAAGCATGCATGAACTAGTTATACTTAGGATTTGATAGTCTGATTCAGACAACACATTCCGTTACATTAAACATGACAAATACACATAAGCTTATTACAATAGATAGTACCGTAGTCTATGCGCATCATATTTGGTAGCATGACCTCACAATAACTCAATTCTCACACACTCTACTATGCTACACAGTTCACTATATATTTATAAGGGTGGGAACTTTCCCTTCATCCCTTATCTAATCCCAAAATAGGTTGCATGCTATTATTAGCCATACGCCACTACAATAATAGCCACACATGCAAGTGAACTAATAATAGACTGTTTTTAGTTAACCGCTAGTAGTAAATCTATTCTCCTCATGTATCCATGAAAAGTGCTTCATAGTTGATCCTCCAAAAATATTCAATGCATGTTGTGCCAATTTTTAACTGGTTTGTGTTCTCTACACACCATCTCCAAAAATAGATCCTTATCATGAAAATGGCTAAGTTCTGAATCTATCTTTGTTCCTAGTGCGTGATTCATTTCTGATCCTTCTGTGCTTTTGGGTGCGCTCTACTCTTCCCACACGAACCTTTTATATGTTCTTTGCTAAGTGCCATACTTTAATTTATCAACATACATGAATGTTGGCCACATCAAGAATATGTTCCACTGGAGTAACGTGAGTTTCCCCTATGTAAAAGGGTAAACTTTTGAGTGCCGCAATAGGTATAGGGTCATGTTGAGCCAATAGAAGAGGACTGCTTGCATTGAAAGGGGGAAAAATTGGTTTCATGTCATCGTAGCAAGAGGTTGATTGTCCCTTAGTGGAGAAAACCTTCCCTATAGAAGAGTTGAATGACCCCTTCGAGGTAAATGCTACAACTGTTTGATGTTAAAATGCCTCTTCTCCTTCTATTTGGAGGAGACAAGGAAAGTTCAATATGTTGATAATTTCCTTTTTTTCAAGAAGCTCTTATCTGAATTCTTTATATAAGTTAACATAATGAGATTTAGAATCCAGAGATATAGAGTCGCAACGTACTTTGACTTGTGTAAGTGAGGAGAGAATTACCAACTCTCTATCCCACCAAGTTTTCTAAAAATTGTTGTCACCAAGTCACTGCAGCCTCCAATGGCCAGAATGTGAACATGACGTTCAGTGTGATTGGGACACATGGGATCACCTATCAAGTTGTGGGACTTAGGATCGAGGTGAACCTCTGGAGAAGGAAAAATTCCTCTTCCTAAACTAAGTGTTATATTAATCCTAGTGAAATAAAATAGTTATCTAAACCTATGCTAACATTTTCATGGGTTTTAGGGAAAGAAATTTATCATAAATGAAACTATACTAGAGATGGTGAAGCACCAAATAAAGGTTGTTGCTAGACTCAAGAAGGGTTAATTTGAAGAGGGTGTGTGCACCACAAGTCAACTTCACCTACTATAGCTTAGAGAGGGTACAAAATACAACAAACTAGGAAGAACATGTTCCCTTTGTTAAACTTGATCAAGCAAACAAGCTATCAGTCTTCCAATGAAGAACGATGAACTTGAGAAGGGTGAACAAGCACCACAACTCAACTGCATGCAACGCTCCACCACTTGATAAGCACAGAGCTCCAAGAACTTGCAATAGAAACATGAACTTGCACAATACACCTACAAGCATGAGAAAATGCACAAAGAAGTATAAAAGGATGAAAGGACCAAGCTTAGTCACAAAACACACACTTTTATTACTTCAAAAACATGTGCACAATGCATTATACATTTAGAAGAGGAAATGGTTGTCCATTACAGTCTTGAAAAGGAGGCTTGAAAGTTCCCTCAACATACAAGGACAACTTGCAGAAGAGAGAGGACTCTTGAAAAATTTGCACTTGCATAAGGTATCTAACTGTCCAACCTATCTGACCTTTTGGAACCCTTTAGAATGAGCTTCCAACTTACATTTATAGAAGAATATGTGAGAGAGAAGAGGAGAAGGTCATAAATTCCCTTCCTAAATTGAAGGCACATGATGTATTTATTACAGTTGGTTAAACCACTTGAGAAGATTCCATCATGTATCATTAATACCCTTGTTGACCTAGTTCTCCTTAATTAATTAAAACAATATTTAAATAATAATAATAATAATAATAATAATTAAAATATTAAAATAAAAATATTAAATTAATTTAAATTAAATGGTGGGACCCTCGCGTTGACTAGTTTGCACTGAAGGAGGGGTCCATGTGAATGAGTAAAAAGAACCAACTCGGTGGTTAGCTTAAGCCAACTCACTGAGTTAACGTGCACCTCCAGTTGGTTGCACCCGAGCTGCTCGATTTCCACTAAATGAGCTCAGCTCGGATGAGATCCTCCACCACTTAGCTGAGATCTCTTCATTACCAGTGAGCTCCAAAATATTTATCCAACTGAGCTTGAGCTCCTACCACTGAGTTCCCTAAAATGATCTCTCCACCAAAACCGAGCTTCCACTCACATCGAGCTCACTATGTCACCGATGCACTCCCAGAATCAAGCACCCTAATGAATCTCATCAAGCTCCTGAGCTATCTAATTAGTTCTGAATCAGATTTATAAGCCTGAAATGATCCGATGATCTGATCCCCTTGAAGTTCTAGAGACACTGCAAACTCATGTATCCAGCTAATTTCCGGCCAACTCGACCGAGATCACCACAAGCTCTATATCCAATGCATTGAACTACTCAACTTAGCTTTAAATTTGCACCTATATCAAGTTCCATGTTGTTGTTATCAATGTCTATTCTTCCCTTGACTAACTCGCTACGTGATTACTTAGAGCTCTCAAGCTAAAAAGCTACTGATTTGCATTAGATGAGAAACTCGTCCATTCTCAAAATGAATCAGTTACCTCATAGTTGTCGAGTTCAGCTCACACTCAACCATAATATTTCTATCTGAATGATAGAGCTATTGAGCCTACCATTACACTCCTATACATTTGAGATCCATCAATGATTGAACTTGCTCCTCCAGCATGCACTTGACTTCACCCATGAGATAACTCTCATCTATTTTAGCTTTTCCATCCAACGCCTTCATGTCAATATCCAACCAATATTTCAAGCTATCCTCCATGAGTGATCTAATTCACAGATCATTCCATCTTATTGTATCACCAACTTAGCTTTCACATCGAGATCACTTGATCAATCATTGTGTTATACTAGCTCGTTACTTGGTCTCAACTTGACAACTTGAGGTACCATACAAATTTGCCAAGCTCTATTCCTAAACATATTCCTCAGCTCGGCTCTTTGCATGACTATATGCTAAGTTTTTAACGTCGATTTGAACTTGAACTAAAATTCATTCCACAAAGCTCTTGACCACATGATCTAAACATTTACATGTCTTTTGTATAGACTTGGCCCTATCACCAAATCTCCTCTAACTCACAAAATCACCACACACAAGAGCTCAACACGACCCTTATGTAATACACTTTGTCAAGTATTCAGTTCATAGCTTGTCCTCCCTCTAATATTTTACATCGATGTGCCCTGGTCTCCATGTCAAACATATCACTAGCTCATCCCTGCATGTTCCTAAGCTCATGCATTCACAAAACTAATCCATCCTTAAGTGATATCATTCCCTTCTAATGGATTGATCAAGATCCTTTATTCATTCTGTTGATTCCCCAAGTGAGTATATCTACAATGCTAAGCTCTGATGACCCCATGAGTTCATCTTCGAATGAAGAATCTATCTCGGGCTGCTCCCACAACGTTTGGTTATGAAAATTCAATACTGATCTTCCAATTCTTGAACTTATCCTTTCCTACATCTAAACCAGGGTCCATCATTCGAATATGTTATTTTCATGAGCTTGACTAGTCTTAACCCATGGTCTTCTCCCTCAGTTGGTATTTTGATTCAAAACAAGCTCCCCATGTGAATTTAACTTCCTAGGGTACACCCCATAAGTGTTGAGATTGGCATATCAAGTTTCTCTGAGAACTTCGAGCCTCTGCCTTGCCTAGTGAGCTCTTAATAACTCTCACGACCCATGTTTTCCCTGACACATTCCTACCTTTCCCACCTTTGAGCTTGAACCGTGGCCAAACCATGAGTCGGTACTTGACCTAATCTCCTCCACTTTTGGTGTTTGAATTAACCACTTACTTACATGGTGGATTAATCACCATGACCCAGTTAACAACTTCCTCCTATGAAATTAACATCTCCGGTCTTCCCATCAGGCTACATGTTGATTAGGATTTGACCATTTATTGCATTAGAATTACTTTCTTGTCATATCCACCAAGTTTATCTCCTCAATGGACATAAAGGAGACAAAGCTCCGCGTTGAGTTATTCACTATCTCACGACATTCCTCATTTTCACCGCTTCACTGAACCGAGATGATTCAATGGGCGAGTGTCCTCACATCACCTCACTTTTTTCCACATCTCCTCGACAGACTCAACATGTTGGCTCGACCAACTTAGAGATCAACTCATTATTTTCCCATGCATGGCATGGCCATAACATTGTGGAATCCGAAAATTGGGTACGCAGGTTTTCACTACCATTTTTCCCACATATCATTTAGCGACTTGGCTCTTGATGTCTACTTCTCCACCTGGCTCAAACATTCTCATGCTCCATCAACCTGTAATAGCTCATACCTGACTCGACATTCTAACCTAGTGGGCCCAAACTCCTTATATTCCCACGAGCTTTGAGGTCTTCCACTGAGCCATCCCTAACTTGATCTTAACTCAGTCGACTGAGTTAAATCCTTTCCTGACTCATTTTAGCTTGTCATCTCACAGACGAATCGACATGAGCCTAGCTCGATCAAACAAGCTAACTCTCACTGAGTTCTCCTTCAGTATTTGGCCCTGACCTAGGATGGTGATCTTCCATTAATTGGGCATGGCCCTTGTCGTTTACACAAACTGAGTTTACCTGTATATCTTCGAGACCAAACAAATTTCTAACTTTGAATCTCTTTTAACCCAACTAACTTGGTAAAGATTGAGAGACTCACCCTAAAACCTACTTAAACATGAGCCAAGCTACCCATATCATGGATTGACCACTCAATCCATCGAGCTTTAAAGTATTCCTTCACTTAACCCATCCCATCTATGAGTTCGTTGAGCTCCTCTCCAGTGTCCATTCATACATGCATTCTGACTCAAACATCACCAGTGAGTCTATACATCCCAACTCATAATTCACACCCGTATGTGGATACTTTTTCATCTAAGCATGCGTAGTTTTAGATGACTAAGGCTTTGATGACCCAAAAAAATCACTTTGAACTTCATAGTTATTTTCTTGATCAATCGAGCTTTTCTCCATTGTGAGGTTCACCTTTGTTCTCTGTTGCGACTCACTCGAGGTAATCAACTTTCTGAAACCCATTTTCTATGTACCAAGATCCATCCACTTTCTTGAGTCACTCACTATTAGATGCCATGCCCATGAGTTGATGACTCCCTGCTCAAATGAATGAGCGTCCCACCTGTTAATCATTGAAACTAGCTTGTCTGAGTAACCCATAAATTAATGATTCTAGCTCGCTCAAGTTAAGCTAAAGTCATTTACTCCCCTTCAAAGTGGATTTTTTTCCTGAAGTAGACTTTATATGGCCTTTTCTTGAAATGAGGGGTATGAAAACTTAACAAGACCCCCTAGCATGACTTACCAATTTTATTATCTTTTTCTTATTACTACTAGGAGTGGGCCCACCTGAGGCCAATTTCCAACTTAGGCAAAATTGAAACCTTTAAACCAAAATTAACTTAAAATGTCCCAAAATGTCTCATGAATGCCTTTCTTGTGTTAGATCACAACAGGCCCTTTGTTGTCCAATTTTCCCCAAGGGGAAAATTTGGATAATTCTTGGACTGTATTCCTCATTTGATTAATGAAGATGATAATATCATGCTTACAAAAATCCTTTATATGGAAGAAATTGAATTTATGCTAAAATCCCTAAATCAAGAAAAATCCCCAAGACCAGATGGGTTTTCGGCTCTCTTTTTTAAAAAATTTTGGGATTTTTTAAAGGAAGATACTTGCAATTCTATTCAAGAATTCTTTAAGAATAAAAATATGCTTCAAGAGTTAAACAACACTTTTCTGGCCTTAATCCTTAAGAATCATGATCCAACGGATTTCAGGAATTTTAGACCTATAAGCCTATGTAATTGTGTTTATAAAATGTGCTCCAAAAT
This sequence comes from Taxus chinensis, assembly GCA_019776745.2. Taxonomy (NCBI): domain Eukaryota; kingdom Viridiplantae; phylum Streptophyta; class Pinopsida; order Cupressales; family Taxaceae; genus Taxus; species Taxus chinensis. The sequence continues at coordinate 277,728,978 of CM034157.1, read as the reverse complement.
CCTTTATTTAAGAATTCAACTTGTCTTTCCTTTGATCATCTCTTACCAGCATGGAGGTTTTGTTATGGGAAGACAGTTCCAAGATGTATATTCACTATTCAAGAGACCCTTCATACAATTAAGCAAAATAAGAAGGAAGCCATGTTTATTAAACCTAGTATGGAGAAATCCTATGATAGATTCTCTTGGCCTTTCCTTCTGAAGGTTCTAACAACGTTTGGTTTTGGTGAATACTTCAAATTGATGATTCTTTCATGTATTTCCATAGCAAAGTTCTTAGTCTTGATTAATGGGACCCCTTGTGCCTTTTTTAATAGCACGCATCGATTAAGACAAGGTGATTCTATTTCTTCCTTTATTTTCATAATTATGGCCAATCTACCCTTAGTAGAGCCCTTAATAATGCTTCCTTGGAAGGGAGAATCAGAGGTATATCTCCTATGTCATTAACTGTAACAGTGTTTCTCACCAACATTTTGAGGATGAAACTATGTTGTTGGGTGAGGCTTCTCTTCTTGAGGCTATAGAATTAAAAAAATTAATGATTGATTATAAGAAGGCGTTAGACCAATTGATTGATTATGGGAAAATTTTGGTTTACTTTATCAACACTCTGGAAATAAGATGTAATAAAATAGTTCAGGAATCCTTAGTTGTGTGACTAAAACCTTCCTGACTAGGTATCTAGGTATGCTTACTGGAGTGGAAAAACCTAAGAATGTTGAATGGAATTTCTTAATTGGTAGATTTTTAAAGAAACTTGAAGGCTGGAAAGGTTCTTTGTTATCCCAAGATGGCAAGGAAATCATCCTCAAATGCTCGATTCAAAATTTTCTTGTTTATTCAATGTTTATATATAGGTTACCCTCCTTGATTGCTAGTAAGTTGGAGAGTATTCAAAATATATTTCTATGGAGTGGCTCATAACCCAAATATAGAATTCCTCTTATTGCTTGGGAAAAGGTTTTCTCCCCCAAAAAACTTGGAGGTCTAGGTATCAGAGACTGGACCAAAATGAATAAAGCAATATTGTCTAAAATGAGATGGAGGCTGGTCAAGGAAGAGAGTGCATGGAATTCTATTATCATGGGGAAAATATTAGCCAAATATTTTAGCCAATGAATGGTGCTTCTGCATCCACGATTCAAATGGTTCTTCTTGTTTTTGGAAATCGATAAACTGAGCAAAACACATTGTATCTAAGGCTAGAAAATGGAATGGTTGGCAATGGGTGAATGATTAATTTTTTGGAGGACAAATGGTTAGGGGATCTTCCTCTTAAGATCATTTACCCCACTGGTCTATAGAGATTATGTAGCCAGATATGGGACCAAGGTTAGAGATTATTTCAAATTTGATGAACCTTTTAACCAATGGAAAACTATAGATTTGGATGGTTCTAACAACATTGATATTTCTTCTATTAACAAAAAATTAAGATGCGTTATTGCTAATAAGGAGAGATTAGAAGATGATAGTATTTACTAGTCAAAGGAGGACAAGTGGAATCTTCTCAGTTTTGAAGTGTCCTATAATTCTTTCTTTTTTGATGCGGGGGAAAATATAAAACTTCAATTGGGGAAGTGTTTGGGTCAAAGAGTTAATCCCCAAGATTAATATGTTCTGGTGGTTGGTTATCCATGATAAGATTCTAACTATCAAAAACCTAAACAAGACCCCAATGATGATTCAGGTCTCTTCGCAAGGTGTTCGGAATCCAGAAAAAGTTCGCCAGGTGTATGTTTGCATCCCAAATGCTTTATCCAAGCTCCATGTGTTTCATTCTATCCTCTGCCCCCTTTTTCTTTGCATTTTGGTCTTAAGTGATAGGACCGCCGCCCTGCCTAGGCGGGGGTCTCGTGACCGCCACCCAGGACAGGGCGGCGGTCCTATAACCGCCACCCTGTGCAGAGCGGCGGTCCTGTGCACATTTTCTAGAACACTCCGACGAATGCGTCAAACGTAAAAATTCAACTTTCACCCGCATTCTTCAACCACTTTGGCTTGCATTTATGTTTTGGCCACCCAGTAAATAGTGTTTTCCCTTTGTTTATAGTAAAAGAGATCAATTGGGAGTTACCCTCTGGTAAATGCAATTGCTATAAATAGCCAGCTTGTTTTCAAACAAATGGCCCCTCTCCTTCTCTGTTTAATTATTCAGTTTGCTTGAAGTTCTTGCTTAGAGTTCCAATAGTTTCATATTTTGCATCAGTTATCAGCCTTCCCTTGCTGTTTAGAGATCATTTGATCTTCTTGTTTCCATCTTACTTCATTGTTGTTCCATACAATCAGTTTAACATAGGATAGTTTCATTTTAAATTAGAATCCATCTTAGAGTTGTAGGTTTTGTTTATCACAAAAGATAGTTTCTAGAATTCTCGGCGTATTTGTGTTGTATTCCCGCAATAAATCCTGCTAGGAATTGCATAGTCAAGCTCTGTTCACTTGCACTATCCCTCTCTTACTTGCATTGTATTCGGTCTATATCCAAAGCTGTCATTGTTCGAGTATCTTCTTCTGTTGATGCTATCATATACATGCTTTTTTGGATTCACGAGAACACAAGGAATGAGGAGATCACACTGAGGGGACAAAGTCACACACAACTGGATTTACCACTGTTCTGTAAACTCCAGGTTTGAGCTATCAAAGTTCTAGTTACAATATATCAAATAGAGTAGTAAATTATTTCATTTCAGTTAAAGCTCACTTTCGATATTGCCAGGGAAGCTGTGGGGAATGATAGTTTCTGAGAAACTATGATTCATTCCTCACTTCTGAGGTAGGATTGAGAGTCTTTCGATTAAAATTAGTTAGTTATTTAAATATTTAGGATAAACTCACAACTACACAGGCAAATAGCTATACCAGGCTACGTTGCTTGTTTTTATTCTGTTATTAGATTAATTGTCCATTTTCTGAATATATTAGAATAGTTTCTCTTTTAAATTCATTAAAATACTTCATCAAAAATACAAAAATAAAAGAATATATGCATAGTGTAGATATATCTTTCATAATTAGCTTATTCATTTTAGTTAAAATTGAATCATCTTTGCATGACAATCACGGGACCTAGAGAGCCCAGAGAATACGTGTATTTGAACCGATAGTGCCTCAACCAAATCTCCCCACAACACTAGCTGATATAGATCAAGACCTTAGGATTCAGGTTTTTCGAACAGTAAACCTACGAGCAGTTAGTGAACAATTGAGAGAGTTGAATATTGAGGACGACAAGGCATACACATTCTGGTCAAATCACCCCAACTACAGACTGCCTTGATAGGATATCTGCATGACCATACAAGAACTCGAAAGAGAACAAATATTTGGTTGCGATCCTTTAGTTCCATAGCCCAATGCAGGAGACCTCCTCATCGACATAGATACTGGCTTACGTATTCAAGTTGCCAGAACACCTGTAAGGTATTCTGAGAAAATTACACAACTTCTAGTTCTAAACATAGAGGCTGAAAAAGCTTATGACTATTGGATAGTCGGGAGAAGAGATTGACTCCTCATATGACCATAGGAGGTCCGCCACAACCACAAACTTACGGTTGTGATCCACAGGTCCCACAACCCAACGGGCCTACCAATCAATCAGACATTGACGTTGGTTTACGCACACTAATATTCAGATCCTCACCACTTCCACCAGATATCATTACACAATTCTCCATATTAAATATAGCAGCCAATCAGGCTAGGGATTTCTGGACTAGACCAGAGAATCGTCCATAAAACTCCAGAGGATCCACCACACCTCTCATCACCATTTTCCATGACCTTGTCTGAAATATATAGAAAACACTTATAGGTCTTTTTCCACGTATCCAACAGCCAATAAATAGGATCTCGGCAAAGCTCGACATTGATTGGAGCCTCCGAGCAGCTATTATATCCGAATGATCCATTACACCAATTCAGGTTAGGAGATCCTTCTTTGCCTTAGATTCACAGATTCCATTATTGCGTGTTGAAGATATAAGATTGCCCAACTAGTTTTTCTATATCTATATATTCCATTCTCACCGGCTGTCTCGACATGACCTCGGGAGGTCGGGTACGAAGAAAAGTCACTTGTAGATTCTCATGCTCACATGTCACTTTTCTATCGTACAAAATTGGTGAACCCAACGTGAAACAAACAATTGTTCCCTTTTTATTTTCATTTTTTCATCCACCTTCACTCTTTCCCATTATTCTGTGGGTATTCATATACCCCCCCGAATATGTCGGGATACGACGCATATGGCAGACCTCTCTCAGGTCTCGAAGCAAATTATGGTCAAACAAATAGACAACCATCACCCTCGCTCTCTGCATGGGCTGACAACTATTCAAGTAATTACTTGTCATCACAAACTCCCCCTCAAAGAACTAGCTCTAGTTCTTCATTCCGAATTGAGGAGTTGGATCAGCTTGCACAAACGCAACAACCAGAGCCCTCAGGCTCTAACAATATGACATTTACTGGAGAATCCATTTCATCTCCTCAGGTTTTGTTCAGACCACAAATCAGTAGATAGTCAGATCCACTCCCATTTTTGGATGAGGAGTATTTAGCACGCTACGCTAGAAGTGAACAACACTTCCAAAACATGTACCCACCTATAGGAAGCTTGCAAACACAACCCGATACCCTACTCCAAGAAACACCCCCATTCCTCCACCTATGGGAAATACTCTCGGTGAAGCTTGGTAGGGTAATGATCAATTCATAGCAGGGTATCATACCCCTTTACAGCCTCAAGGTGTACAACAAACACCATTAAGGAAAAACACTGTGTCTTCACCAATCGAGGTCATCTCAGCCTTAGTTGAAAAAGTTAGAGGATTGGAACTTGCTCAAGCAAATCAAAATTCATATTTCAGGCAAGCAGGAATCCCCAACCCTCTGCATCATCCCAGCCAAATTGACCTCCTTATAGGAACAGGCACGTTAGGCATGCCTCCTCAACAAGTTGACCTCCTTATAGGAACAGGCATGTTAGGCATGCCTCCTCAACATTCGTATAACCATCCACAACAAACACCAACTAGGACCACATTTTCAAATGCCGCTCCAGTTGAAAATATGATACCTCCCGGTTTAGCACCAAACAATCCATATCAGAGCAATGCTCCTCCCTACTTAAACATTTATTCAAAATCACCACAGGGAGACATGTTCTCCTCTCCCAGGATGTTCACTCAACCACAGGGATTTCCTTATGTCCCTGCAAATATGTATGCTATGCCATATCAACAACCCATGCCACCCCCACCCCCTCAGCAGGCACCATCAATGGTCGAAGCCTATGCGGTAGGGACTTACTCAGAATATTTGAAAGAGCCCCTAGATTTCACCATACGAAGTGTCATGCTTCCAAGGCCTCTTCCCGATTTACCCAAATACAAAGGGGAGGGAGACCCAAATGCACATATCAAGGCCTATGCCACGGCTATTCGAGAACTACTCCCTTGGGATGGGGTTGTTGCTAAGATATTCCCTAAAACCTTAGAGGGTATTGCCCTTGATTGGTACTACAGAATACCTGAAGCCTCAATACACTCATTTAAACAACTCATGTCAGAGTTTATCAAAGCTTTTGACATGAACAAATTGTTAAGAACAGGAATCAGGGAATTCTTGCATATTAAACAAGAGCATAATGAATCCGCTACTCATTTTATCCAAAGATGGCATACGGTTCTCTACTCGTCAGCAAGTGCTCCAAACATGGATCAGATGGAACTATGCGATTTATTCCTTCATTCCCTCAATAGAGAGATAAAGGAAGAAGTCCAGAAGTTCCCACTAAGAACTTATGATGAAGTACTTGAGAGTGCTCTCCGAATAGATCAAGCAACAATAGATAGTGGTCGTAAGACATACGGAACAAACGGGAAATTAATCATTCCCAATCAAAACACTACGACCTATCCTAATGCCGGGAATACCAATCAAGGACCCAAAATCCTTAACAAAAACCGCGGGGTTACAACAGATGGAGTAACAGACCAAGTTAAAAGAGCAAACGTTGTAAATATTTCACCACCCGTTAACAATCAGCGAAATAACAATTTTACTCCAACAATCAACGCAGTGGATTTTAATCATCCACCACGACCACCACAACAACAACAACAACAACGGAAAATCCAAACACAAGGTCCAAATCGAAACCCAACTGGATATCAGAGTCAAAACCAAAGGCAACAACCTCAAAATTTTAACTCTAACAACCAGCAACCTTATCAGAATTTCAGACCACAGCAGGTTTCAAATCAACAACCTCGAAATTATAATCCCAATTTGTATTGTGGTTTCCACAAGATTCAAGGCCATGATACTAGGACTTGTCGTGACTACAATAAATTCATGCAACATTTTCCAGAAGACCAAAGACAACTCTTTATAGATATGTTCTTAGCAAATTTTGTAGTACCCATGCCAAACACTTACACAGGGGTAGTTTCCCCTCAAAATGCACCCCTCAAGATCTTTAATGATCCACTCCCAAATCATTCTAACAATAATAGGTTAGATCCAAGTGGAACGAATAAGGGTGTTATGGTAGGAAATAACGATCATGAAGCCTCAACTTCATTAAATCCACCAGTCTCACCCCAATTAGGAACTCAACCGCAAACCAAGATAGTTGGTCTGGTAGAGTTAGACACCGAGCTACCCGTAGAAACCATAACAAGAACATGGGATTATTCTTCTCAACCAGTTCCAAGTTATCCATTAGAGCTAGACAACATTCAACAAACATTGGTAAAACCCATAGGTGCTTATGATTTAATTAATGACTTAACAAAACCTTCTCTCATATTTCCTTCTTGGATTTGTTGAAGAACTCTCCCACCCATAGGGCTGCTCTCTTAGAAGCATTAGGCCTTGGTCATTTAATTAACATTACTCCTCCTCTGGAAACAAAGTAAACCATGTAGACTTTGATGTCTACCCTCCAGGGCAGCCAGATAGGGATACTGAGTTTATATTTGATATAAGAAAAATGCCAACAGACACTGAAATTACATGTAGAGGTGACCCAAATTTACATTTACAAGTATGGGTTTACAATAATTATGTTAAACATGCAATGATTGACGATGGGGCAGCAGTTAACATAGTCCCCTTCACTTTTCTTCAAAAGCTAGGATATGGAGAAACAAATTGTTCCACAACACGAAATACGCTAAGAGGTTATGATAACCTCAAGGCCACTTCAATTGGAACCATAGTTTTACCAGTCACCTTAGGACCCAAGACGGTCCTCACCAAATTTTATATTATAGATCGGGAAACCAACTATAATATGATCCTCGGTCGACCATGGATACACCGCATGAAGGCAATCCCTTCCACGTTATTCCAAGAAATAAGATTTTTGCACTTAGGGAAAATATTTGTGGCACAAGGTGACCCAAAACCCTTCGATATACACCTAGCTGACTTGAAGAAAAGACCAGGCATTCACTCCAAGTTTGAACTCCCAAAAAATCAACTTAGCAAACCAATTAATTCAAAACCAGAAGAGAAGTTGATACCTACCATAGAATTAGAAATTACAAATCTAGTCGAGGGCATTCCAACACTCAAAAATGAGGCTAACATCATAGAAATGGTGTCATTAGGGACTACCATAAAAATTGTCGAGTTGCTAGAGAAAGATCTACCCATTCTCCTACCATTTGATTCTATGGGTATGGGATACACCCTAGGAATTGGTTCTCTTCCATCAGACAAAGTTTGTATGGTAGAAGTAACCGAGGCAGGAGAAACAGACATGAAAAATATCCCAACATCCATTTTTCCAAGAAAATATTGGACTCTCCACTTCGATGGAGCTAGATGTCACTTTGGAGCTGGGGTAGGTGTGATCTTTACTTCTCCCAAGGGAAAGATCCTACCTTTTGCCTTTAAATTAAACTTTGAGTGTACAAACAACGGGGCTGAATACGAAGCCCTCCTCCTTGGCCTCATCATAGCCAAAAGAATGGGTGTCGATAACATTAGAGTGCTAGGAGACTCACAACTAGTTGCAAACCAAGTCTCTGAGGTATATGAGACTAGAGCTGAACATTTACAACTCTACAAAACAACAGTATTAGATTTAAGCAAAGGATTCAACTTCATATCAATTGAAGCAATCCCATGAGAATAGAACCTCCTCACTGATTCAATAGCAACCTCAGCTTCCCGCTTCACTCCAAACAGTGAGTTGGAAAACACAAGTTTTACGGTATCACTTCGTACTGAACCATTGGTGCGTAAAATACCAACAAACCCACTCCTAACTCATAACAAAGCTGAGAATGATTTTTCTATCCTAGATCACTTTGACAGTGATAGAGTCACTCTCGAATATCTAAACACCTATGTAGAGCTACATCTTGCTCACCACATAGTGGATCTTTCCCTAATACCACATTCCTCTTCCTACTTTGGAAATCCCATGATAGAGTCCCCTCCACAAAAGGATCTTGATATCTACAAGGTAGAGAATGGAGAGAGTTTGGAACTACCTCTGGCCCCACCTGAATTTGAAGAAGGTAACGCTTCTTTAATCAAAGAAACAATTGACATAAACATTGGAACAGAGGAAGAACCAAAATTTTTGAAATTGGGATCCTCGTTAACTCCAGAGGAGATAGAAATACACACCCAAATCCTCAAAGAGCATCAAAAGGCTTTCACATTTAACTACAAAGAAATGACAGGAATTGCACCACATATCGCAGTACATAATCTTGTCACCAAACCAGATGCAAAGCCAATTAAACAAAAGTCAAGACCAATGAAGCCAAAAGTGGCTCTCATGGTGAAAGAAGAAGTAATGAAACTTCTCCAAGTGGGATTCATCAAACCAGTTGACTATTCACAATGGGTATCTAATATTGTCCCTGTTCTCAAAAAGAATGGAAGATACACATTTGCATAGACTTTCGAGGATATTAACAAAGCTTGTCCCAAAGATGACTTCCCATTACCATCTATTGGACATTATTGTTGATGCAACAGCTAGATTTGAGCTGTTGTCCCTCATGGATGGGTTCTCAGGGTATAATCAATTAAAATATCTGAAAGATCAAGCCAAGACCAAATAACTCCTTGAGGAAATTATTGTTATCGCTGTCATGCCGTTTGGTCTTAAGAATGCCACCATGCTACATACCATATGAGCTCGACATACATATTCCATGACCTTATTCATAAAATCATGGAATCCTACATACGTATGAGCCCTGATTGGCCACCAAAAAGCGTTAGGTGATCACCCAGAGGTACTCTGTATCATTCTCTCAGCGATATTGAATACAGAGTGGGATTCAAACAAGAGAAATGCGTATGCTCTGGAGTGACAAGAGGTAAGCTTTTGGGTTACCATTATATCTTCATGAGGGATTGATGTCAATCCAGCCAAAATCTGGGCTGTTCTCATAATGATTCCACCATTAGACGATTCTGGTATCAGCTCAACTCGGGAAACTAGGTGCAATTTGACACCCCGTTCATTCCATACTTAAGTTGAGCACCCAATCAATAATTTATTAAATAAATATTATAGCCCCACGGGCCCTGATTGCTATGGATAATGTAACTGAGGGGATTCAAAGTAGTTAAATGCTTCTTATTGTCTCTGTCATCACCAATCCGGCACTATGATAATTCTTCATCGGGAACTCCTCGTGCTATGCATTATTTAAATCACAGCCTTTAGTTTGGTGGATGTAATAAACAATACAACAACATAACACAAGAATACCATCGAATAGGATCAAGCCAAAACCATGTTTATAACTCCCTAGGGAACTTATTGTTACACTATCATGTCGTTCAAGTCTTAAGAATTCACGGCACTACATACCATGGGAGAAATGACATTACATATTCCATGATCTTATCCATAAAATTGGTGGAATCCTATGTTTCTCATGACTTGTTGGCCAAGGTCAAGAGGGGTTGTGATCACCCATTTAAGTACTTCCAGGTATCATCCTCTCAAGATTGATTGAATATGGACGAATCATATTGAACCCAGAGAAATGCGTATTTGGTGTGATAAAGGCTTAGCTTCTGGGTTACATTATATCCTCATGAGGGATTGATGTTTATCCAGCCTCACTCCTTGTCTTTATTACCAATATGAATATTTCTAATTCCTAATCATGTCAGACGCTACTTCTGGTAATTACCCACACTTTGACATTTTAACATTACCGGATCAGCTTACGACAAATATTTACTTTTTACAACATTCCTATTGTACTTTGACTGTTACCGTACTCCACATTATTGGTGGCATCCGTACTGATGGCACCGTTATCTGTCTATCAGACGCTACTACTAGATTATACTTAACAACATCCTGATTGGATAATACATACATGTAATGAGGCCATAGAAATTACGGAGGAAAATTTTAGTGTTGACATCTCCTCCCACACTAATGCTTCCCAGACCAGATCATCCTTTGATCCTGTATTCATGGGCTATTGATGTCTCGCTAGCCTGCATGCTGGCTCAAGAAGACAATGATAAACATGAGAACGTGCCAGTATATTTCATTAGCCGAACGTTGCTTGATTATGAAACACATGTAATACATAGGCAGAGAGAGAATTCCTTGCCATAGTCTTTACAACAAAAACGTTTAAGACATTACATGTTAAACCAAGAAACAAGGGTCATTGTAAAGATAGATCACTTACGAACATTCCTCACACAAGGGATCTTTATCTAAAAAGGCTGGACGTTTCATAAGCTTAATGGGTGAATTTGAATTAACGTTTATAAACTAGAAATCTATTAAGGGTCAAATCATTGCATAGACTGGTTAGCTGACAATCTGTTAGATGGGGGCGATCTGGTAAATATGGACTTTCCTGATGAGTGTATATACTTTATCAAGACTAGGCCCACCATCTGTACATGTCCCTTGGTACACCGATATTGTCAATTTTATAATGGATCATACGTACCCAGAAGGTGCCACATCACAAAAAAGAATGTGGTTACGTATTATCGCTGCTAAATACATTATTTTAGAACAAGTACTCTATCGTAAAGCCTTCAATGGAATGCTTTTAAGATGCATCGACATAGAATAATCCAAGAAGATTCTTTATGAATCCCATAGTGGGATATGTGGAGGCCACTTTGGTGGTCACGCCACTGCTCACAAAATACATTGGATGGGCTATATACTGGCCCACTCTTGAACATGATGCATAGTAGAGTTTTTGTACGTAAGTGCCACAAATGCCAAGAATTCTCCCATGAGATTCACATGCTAACACAATCTCTGCAACTAATATCAACCCCATGGCCTTTCTCCATGTGGGGTCTAGATTTGATAGGGAAATTATCTCCCTCATCACATGGATGGCCATAAATTTATAATTACGGCCACAAAATATTTTACCAAATGGGTAAAGGTCATGCCTCTCACCATCAACCAGGATCTATAATCACTAAGTTCATTCTGAACTCAAATCATTTGTAGGTATGGTGTCCCATAAGTCATTATCTTAGATAATGGACACATCCTTTAAGAATTATGAGGTCCATGTGAGTTATGCAGTAAATTCAAAATAAATCATCATACGACCTCTCTTTACTACCCTCAAGCCAATGGACCCGAAGCAACAAACAAAACATTAAAGGATATTCTCTTCAAAACAGTTCAGGAGAACAAACAAGATTGACATATAAAATTGTATCCGACCTTGCAGGACCATCGAACCTCAATAAGAACACCAACAGGAGTAACCCCTTTCTCATTAGTATTCGGGGCAGAGGTAGTTCTCCCACTTGAGGTCGAAATACATAGTCTCCCCATCTCATTACAAATGATTCTAGGAGAAGATTCCTATAGAGAGGCATACCTCTCTCAAATAGAAAGCCTTGATGAGGCTAGGATAAACACTAAAAAATGGAACAAACCCTATGCAGACTGGATGTGCCGGCAATATAACAAAAAAGTCTACAAACAAGAAATATAAGAGGGAGATCTAGTTCTAAGACTAGATAGCCAGATTGATAAGAAAATCAGCGAAGGTGTAACATCCTCATTTTAGACAATAGAACAAGTCAATTTTTTTTTTTTTTTTGATAATTGCATACTGGTTCTAAATACATAATTTAGAACTCACAATTCAAATAACCATTTATATAACAGACAACCATATGCAGCTGTAATGACTCGGAGTACCTCCGATCTATTCATTCCATGACTCGGTAATCTACCGATCTATTCATGAGTAATAAGAGTCGTTGTTTTCATTTAACACATTACTCTTGCGGTTCTCTTCCCTAATCTGGGATTCAGAATGCTCTGTCCAAGGAATCTAACTGAATAATTGTTACCATTATTCATCGGCATCTCATCCCTTAGACTAGGTGAATTAGGACAACGCAATCAGCAGCTTGCGATACTTTGGCCAAAGATTTGAAACATACTGTTCATGTCTCGTATTCCTTAACGGCATACTCGTCAATCTGGAATACGTCCTTCACCCCATTCATATGTTATATAGAATGTCTTATACTGACTACTGTCAGTCCTTCCTTTCACAACTGAATCACTCGGAGGCAGATTAACAAGGTGATAATGCTATATGGATGCCCACGAGGATTAGGGATATGATGACATACTGGTTCAACCTTGCAGTTCAACCAGTGTGTCATGATACCCCAAATCTCCTAGGCAGCCTTATAGCATGACCACGTTCTTAATCGGTCCCAGGGTAACTCGTGCGAAATCAAGTGTAAATCTTAGCGATCAATGCAAAGGGTATCGCCATAAGTCATCTGCATTATTGTAACTTCGAGAAGATCCTAATCTTCTCGGAGGTACAACTCTGCAGTTGACTTATGTCGTCAACCTTTAAATCCGCCTCGAAAAGATCTACTCAGTATCCAGCGTTACGCACTAGGGTTTAAATTACTTTTAAAGACTTTTCCCTAAGGTTAGCCTTTCCAAATCCCTGGATTCTTCGTCTTAAGACGACCCTCCTCTATAAAAACCCATTACATGGTAGAGGTATTACGGTCAGTTCTCATCAAGGAGTCATTAGAATACACTTGTTTCTAAAGCAACAGAATCGGACAATATCTCATAACCTTTGCTTGAGATTGCCTTCTGAACTCCATTTGTTTGCATATCAGTTCTCTTAACTGAATTTATATCATACTTTTTAGTATAAAGATATAATTGATTAAGAGTCCAATTTAATAATGTCCTGTCATTCTCAGGACTAGGGATTAGTAATTTAATCCAGCTTGTTTAGCGTTCTCTCTAGGCTCAATTTTAACCTATCTTCTAGAAAGACAAATATTTAAATCCAATATTGCTTTTACTAGAACAATTTAGAACTACCAACACTCATAAGAATTCAATCTCATTTTCTTATAAGCTTTCATTGTTAATCTCAAAAGCATCCATATTATACAATAATAATAATGCCCCTTCGTTACATAAACCGAAGAAGGTCATCCATGAGAAATAGAATACAACACATAAGTATCACACACTTATTTCCATTTCCTTGAAACTATACAATTACAATTTATGCAACAGCATACTTGATACAATGTTCAACGGAAAAGAAACATCTTTTCATATATAGTACATCTATAAAATCAAGCTGTAATTCATTATAAATCAAATAAACAATCTGATCAGCTTGTCAGATCTGCATTGCTTTTACCTCTTACGGCAACCATCTGCAAAAATAGTCAACATGAGTCAGTTCAAGGAACTGAGCATGATAAGCACTAACTTTTAAAACAATTGCAATCCATCAATTGTTTTCATTAAACACCCTGTTTAAATGAGATCAAATATCCAAATAAGTAAACACATTCAGACTATGACCTTGTAATACAAAATGATTACAATTATGTAACTCTATCATTGTTACAAAATAGTCTTAATCTCATTCTAATATTTCATCAAATATTAAAAGAATCAAGGAACGAATGTACACAACAATCGTCGAATCCAAAATCACAACATTGGTCAGATTGTTTCATTCTTCCAAAAAAAAGAATAACATAACAATTCGGGACTCCACCAAAATGTTACAAAACAATTTCCCACTGTTTGACAAATATCAACAAATATGAAATAAAGGAAGAGAAAGAACAAATCCATTCATACTTCCTTTCACCTATGTTCATCACTGTACCGTCTTCACATATGAAAACATTCAACCAGTATATAAATGAACAAGTTAGACAAGCCGCAAGCAAGATCGCTGTACTAAATCAAGAAATAGAAACACAGCAACATTCCTGTACAGCAACTAACACATCAACAATTCATATATCAACCCTAAGCCCAAAGCTACTTCTTTTAAAACACAGCAAGGCTTTAGAATCAAGTCCGAAATCAGAAACCTCTAAAGTATCGTTGTCAACAACAGACTTATTTACAATAAGCGATTGATGCATCTACAAGACCATACAGAGATTTCCTTACCAATGCCATGATATACACTATCGCCTCCTATAAGAAATCAGAAAGGGACACAACACTCTGTATATACATCTGTACTAATCGAAGTTAGTCAAAAGTACTTACGATTAACTTATACAGGGTCGCGTTACCTGATACAGACCATTATTCTGACAAAATGTCCAATATCAACAACAGTATATCAAGTCAAGTTTCAACTGAAACAATAGAAGATACAAGTTAACTTCCTCAATCCTCTAAACCTGAACTACAGTGAAATGGTAAACGATTGTCACTGTTTCCCTTTGGACAAGTAAATAGTGTACATGCTAAAACTCAGGCAGAACTTTTTAATTAACGATTTCAAATCAAGAACCCGACTAAGTCTTGCCCATTTTTCGCACAAGATTTCAAGGAACGAACATAAAAATATATCCAAGAAACTGTACAACAAAATCCATGCAACACAAGAGTAATTCCAGGAAATACAGAGGTCTTAGTACGTGTCATTCCTTCCAACCACTGGTTCATCATTCACCAACTATTTAAACATATTCAAAATGAACAGCGGCCCAAATAGAAATATAAATCATTGAATCGTCTCCTCTGAGTCGTTCAGAATATATCCAATATAAATCTATAATTACACATTACATGCAGAAAACGGGTTTACGCCCAAAATCGCAGAACCCAACAACAGTATAAGATGGAATTAATTAATAAATTCTTCTATACCCTTCATGGCAAACATTCAGAATGAAACAAGTGAAGCAAATCAAATACCCTTTTCAAGCAAGGAAATCAACTGAGCCGCTTCAAAACTTTCAAACAGCTTTCAAAAAAGAAATGCAATGCATACCCAAGAAATCTATACTCCTTATTTACATCCACAGCAGTAGATAGTAATATACGATTCAATCATGGACTCCACTGAGTCGATAAAATAAAGTATAGATGTTTCAATATTATACACAGCCAACAAATAATCCCGTTTCCACAATAACAAGGAAAAACAACTTCCACTGGGTCGTTTAGACTAAGGTAACACGACAGTTACCTGTTCCCAAGCAAAATTAGAAGACAAATGAAACCCACAAAGTATCATTAGTCACTGTCAACAAAAACCACGACAGAGCTTCCAAAATTTCCAAAACACTGAACAATCAAACAGGTACACCAGTATCCTTCCCTACTGTCTCACAACAGCATTGACAATCAAAAATCGACGGCAAGACAGTGGTCTACACCCTACACAGTATATTCGACGGGCTCACGCCAAACAGGCCGAGCATTCATACCTTTATAAATATAAATATCTCACATATTTAAACCAAAAAGGAATACACAAAGGAATAGAGCCACTATTCGATTTTAACAAATACCCATCAAAAGGAAATTGAAAAATCGAACCAGAAGAGATACAGTACCAAAATTTAAACAAGATCTCAATAGAAACTTATCTATTTCCTCAAAACATTTGAACAGAGTTGTTCTAATGAAATCATTTGAAAGACAGCAAGATATTTAAAGGTTAGGGCCTAGCATGCCTGTATTTTTTTTTTGGATCAAATTTCCGAAGCAGACCACTGGAGGAGCTCAAACTTCCTTTTCTTTTTCCAAGATAAAGCGACCAACAAAATTTCGCTGTCTCCATCACATATATATCCTCCATGACAGAGAAAAGAGCCAGAGAAATTCATTCTTGCCATGCAACTCAAAGAGAACTGGTGCGAAGAACCAGTAAACAAGCAGAGCAAAAACCGAAAATCGCGATAAGCCAAACAAACCCACAAACTTCCCGTTTGCATGCCTTCTCGCGAGTTCCGAGCTCGCTTTCCGAGAAAATTAAATGCCATTAAACCAATTTTCCCGCTTAAACTCAACTTCCACCGACCGCCAGATTTGGTGACAGTCCATCTAAAACTCATGTTCATTTCCAAACTTAGCGACCTGCCACGTCCTCACCGGTTAGCCGTCGCCTAAGCCTCCGCCATGACCTGTCCTTCATCCTTATCCTTTACATTTATTGCCATAGAAAACACCGCCCATGGTTCGCCACCCTCCATAGGCCCCTTCATAATCTCCTCATTAGTTAGGTTAGTATCTTAGGTTAGAGTTTAGGGTAATACCCACACTAACAAATTTACACATAGATACTAACTTAGGATATTAACACATAGCCTAGGTCTAGGTTAGACTAACAATAATCTAACCCCTAGGTTAGGTTTTAGTTTTAGGTTACTAACCCTTAATAATTCCAGTTTGGTCCTTGTCCTGCAAACTCGGAAAGACCTGTATCATACCTTCTAGAACAGAGTTAGCTCCTGTTCTTATTGCAGAATTGTATGTAAACGAATTATTACCTGGTCTACAATCGAGACCTTCCAGATATACTTTGATATCGGGAACCATTTCATTTCCCAAGATCAGCCCGAGTCATACTCCTGACCAGCTTAATCAATGCTTTCATACCTTGCAACCTGTTCAAGGTCTATGATCTAATTTATCACAAACAAATTTAAAGCATTACTTGGATCAATCCCACTGATCTAAGACTAGATATTATAGATGAATATCTCTATAATTCATTCCGTGATCAGATTAATATTCAGACACAAAATGAAATAAATAAAAGAGTCTAATCATATTCTGACTCAGTCAAGATCTGCAATCTGCAAGAAATTCAGTACATATCAAGCATGATTTCTGAATCGAGGAACACATCCTTTTACAAGAAATCACATATCAACACTTGTATGCTTAGGAGAAAGTAACAACAGTTCAGGGTGTTACATGCTTCCCTCCTAAAAAGATTCATCGTCCCGATGAATTACATATTAACTAACCTTCAGGTCAATCAATTTATTAGTACACAAACAATGTGACTACTTCCATATTAAATAGTTTCAGAAATCAATGTCACAACACATTTATTCAACCTGAATAAAGTCTGCCTTAATCTGGCTTTCATAAATACTTAAAACAATCAGTTCATAAAAGTATATCTTTGTCAACAGTTTTCATTCTGTTGCAAAAAGAGAAGGAAAAGCAATTTTCATCTCTTCCAGGTTTTCCCAAGTTGCACTTTCTTCGTTAAACTGGTCCCACTGGACCTTACATTGCTGAATATCACGATTTCTCAAGTGCAATTGGCGAGTTTCCAGTACTCGTGTGGGTTTAACCACGATTATTCCTGGGTCTTGGACCTGCAAGGAATTCCAATTTAAAACATGTGACAGATCTGAAACGTATTTCTTAAGCAAAGAAATATGGAAAACATCATGCATGCGAGATAAAGCAGGTGGCAATGCTAAACGATAAGCTACAGGATTGATTATTTCGACAATTTCGAAAGGTCCCACAAATCGTGGTGACAACTTGGCAGCCTTGCCAAAAGTTATAGAACTCTTTCTGGGTTTAACACGCAGGAAAACCTTATCACCAAGCTCAAACTTTCTATCAACCCGCTTAAGGTCAGCATAGCTCTTCTGTCTATCCGCTGCTTCCTTTAATCGTTCACGAATCAGCTTAACTTGCTGTTCCATTTCTGTGAGAATCTCTGGTCCAATTACCACTCTATCCTCAACACTGTCCCAACTAACAGGGGTTCTGCACTTTCTTCCATAAAGTGCTTCAAATGGTGCCATCTTAAGAGATGAGTGATAAGTGTTGTTGTATGCGAACTCAACTAATGGAAGATACTCTTCCCATTTATACTGTTGATCCATGCAATACATTCGCAACATGTCTTCCAACACTTGATTTACCCTCTCAGTTTGTCCATCCGTTTCTGGATGATATGCAGAACTGAAGTTCAGTTTTGTTCCTAGGGCTGCGTTAAGCGTTTGCCAAAACCTTGACGTCATTCTAGGATCCCTGTCAGATATAATCAATTCTGGCACACCATGCAATCTGAAAATTTCGTGTACGAACCTCTTGGCCAGCACTGGTGAATCATCCTTTAGATTTCCAGCGATGAAATGAGCTACCTTAGTCAGTTTGTCTACAACTACCAGGATAACATCATGCTTATTCCTGGACATAGGTAGTCCTTGTACAAAATCCATGGTTATTACTTGCCATTTGTACTGCGGTATGCTATGAGGATATAACAGTCCAGCAGGGTGCATATGCTCTGCCTTCACCCGCTGACATTCCAGGCAATGAGTCACAAAATTTATCACATCCTTTTTCATACCTTTCCAGAAGTATTGCTGTTTCAAATCAGCTAGCATTTTTGTGATACCTGGGTGTCCAGAGAAAGGTGAATTATGAAATTCAACTAACAACTTCTTTCTCAAATCATTCAGCACAGGTACATATACCCTATTTTCATAACGCAAGATTCCTTCATTATCAAAATGAAAACCTTCATACCTTTTATCCTTAGGTTCTGCAGCAAGCGCTGCTTTTACTTGCTGGAAGTATGCATCTGATTCTGAGGCACTTTTTACCTCGTCTTTAAACTGAGTTCTCAATGTTATAAGAGCAGAAATGTGCCTCCTACGACTTAGAGCATCAGCTACTCTATTCTCCTTCCCTTTGATATAGCTAATATCAAAGTCATATTGTGATAAAAATTCTAACCACCTTCTTTGTCTGGCATTCAGATTGGGCTGAGTAAAAATATATTTCAGTCCCAAGTGATCAGTTTTCAACTCAAAAGGTTTTCCAAGTAAATAGTGTCTCCAGACTTGAAGTGCATGAACAATAGCAGCAAGTTCCAAATCATGAGGGGCATAATTCAGCTCATGTAACTTAAGTTTTCTACTTTCATAAGCTATGACCTGATCATTTTGTAACAAAACACCTCCAAGGCCTTCCCCAGAAGCATCCGTTACAACAGTAAAATTCCCATTAGGGTCTGGTACAGCCAATATAGGTGCAGAAGTCAACTGGTCTTTCAGACTTTTGAAAGCCGCTTCGCACTTGTCATTCCACAAGAATTTCTTATCCTTCTTTTGCAATGAAGTTATTGGTGCAGCTACCTTAGAAAAGTCCTTTACAAATTTTCTATAGTAACCAGCAAGACCCATGAAGCTTCTTACTTCATGTACATTCTTTGGTACAGGCCACTCAGTTATTGCCACTATTTTTGAAGGATCTACAGCAATTCCTTCCTTACTTATGACATGACCCAAATAGTGAACTTCTGAATCAAAGAAAGAACATTTGGACAACTTACCATACAACTTTCTCTTTCTCAAAATTCCCAAAACTATCTTCAGATGCTCATTGTGCTCCTCAACACTTTTAGAATAAATGAGAATATCGTCCAAGAATACAAGTACAAACTTGTCCAGGTATTCTTGAAAAATATTGTTCATTAAATTCATAAAGGCTGCGGGTGCATTAGTTAACCCAAAGGGTAGAACTGTAAATTCATAATGTCCGTACCTTGTTCGGAAAGCTGTTTTATGAATATCTTCCTCTTTAATCCTCAACTGATGATAACCAGATCGAAGGTCTATCTTAGAATAAACCGCTGCTCCACGCATCTGATCAAACAGATCATCGATTCTTGGAAGTGGATATCGGTTCTTGACTGTTGCTTTGTTCAACATCCGATAATCAATACACAGCCTTAGTGTTCCATCCTTCTTTTTCACAAATATCACAGGTGCTCCCCAAGGTGAAACACTTGGTCTAATCAATCCTTTAGACAAAAGCTCTTGCAATTGTGCCTTAAGCTCGACTAACTCAGTAGTAGTCATACGATAAGGCGCCTTGGAAATAGGTTCAGTTCCAGGCTTGATTTCAATGGTAAAATCAAATTCTCTCTTGGGTGGTAACCCTGGTAATTCCTCAGGAAAAACATCCCTGAAACTTTGTAACAGTGGAATTTGCTTCATGTAATCACCATCTTCTTCTGAAGATTCAGATATCTTTACTGCATAAAGAGTACATCCTTTATTCTTAGCCTTTTTAAGCTGCATAGCTGACAGTTTTCTAACTGAAATTTCTCGTTTCACACCTTGAATCTCTGCTGATTCCAGCTGATCATCTAAACATTTTATGTTCTTTTCATAGCAATCTACCTTTGCTTTATGGTCAGCTAACCAATTGACACCAATAATAATGTCATACGATCCCAAAGGTGCAACATAGAGATCAACTTCCGTGGAGAAATTAGGTAAATCAAGGACTGCTCCAAAGAGACACATACTCACTGTATGAACAGAATTATTACCATACTCTACAGTCCAAGATTTATCCATTTTCCCAGCTTTTCTTTTAAGTTTAGAAGCTAGTTTATTAGATATAAAACATTCAGTAGCTCCTGTATCAAAAAGAATAGTGACAGGTATGCCGAATAACTTACCCGGAACTTCTATAGGTGTCACTTGCTTTTCAGCTTGCTTGTCCGCTACTGCAGCATGTATCTTATGCTGCTGATTACGATCATCCTTCTTTAAAGGACATTGATTTGCGTAATGATCTTTACCACAAGTGTAGCAGCCTCCTACAGGTCCCTTCTTAGGCTCAGCATTACCTCCAGCCTTGTAATTGTCACGCTGTCCTCCATAAGACTTCTGTCCATTATTATAATTTTTAACAAAATTATCCCTTATATTTCCAGCAGGCTTATTTACTGCTGCTTTCTTATTGTTATCTCCTGGAAACTTACCCTTGTTTCCAAACTTTTTCCACGGTCCTTTTCTGGGTGCTAGAGAGGTTGAAGAAGGGTTTGCAGTCTTCTTCCGCACTTCCTCCTTATGAGCAGAAATAGCCTTTAATTTCTGTTCTTGCCTTATGGCCTTTTCAACAACTCCTTCCATAGTGGTTGGACTGTGAACATCGACCTCTCCCCCTATCACAGGATTCAATCCCATGATGAATTTTCGTATCCTGAACTTTTCGTCAGTTTGATACTGCGGTACATACTTGAGGAGTTTTGTAAACCGCTCCCAGTATTCAGTTACCGTTAGCTTCCCTTGAGCTAAGTTCTGGAATTCTGTCATTTTCTGATCATAGAAAAGTTGTGGCAGCCACCGTTGCCTAAAATAGCCTTTAAATTGATCCCAAGTAATGTTGGTCTCATCAATGTTTAGCTCAGCTTTTCGGCTATCCCACCACGAAGACGCTTCGTGAGAAAGCTGATAGGCTCCCCAAATAGCTTTGGTTTCCTCCGAGAAGTTCCTTATAGCAAAGTACTTCTCCATTTCACTGAGCCAGTTCTCAGCTCCATCTCCTAATGTGGTGCCATCATACTTAGGTGGACTTATCCTTTTTATATCATTAGTGAGTTCTGCTGCCAATCTGGCCTTTTTGTTTTCTGGTTGGACAGGTGCATTTCCAGCATTAACATCAACACCCATTTCGGGGTTGTCCTCAGGAGGTTGCTGATTATTATTATCAGCCTCTTCATCCTCCTCATTTCCCGTCACCTGCTGTTCAAGCACAGCTAAGCGATCTCTTGTGTCCAACAGGGCAGCAAGGATCTCATCAAGTTTCTGGGTTGTTGCCGCTCCTCCTTCCGGTGGAGCATTACTCGCAACGTTCCCCCTTGTTCTAACCATTTTCTGTTACAAGAAAAATTCAGGTTTTTATCAGATTATGGACTCAATAGGTCCAAGAGCTGCAACCTTCAGCTCTGATACCAAGATGTAACATCCTCATTTTAGACAATAGAACAAGTCAATTTTTTTTTTTTTTTGATAATTGCATACTGGTTCTAAATACATAATTTAGAACTCACAATTCAAATAACCATTTATATAACAGACAACCATATGCAGCTGTAATGACTCGGAGTACCTCCGATCTATTCATTCCATGACTCGGTAATCTACCGATCTATTCATGAGTAATAAGAGTCGTTGTTTTCATTTAACACATTACTCTTGCGGTTCTCTTCCCTAATCTGGGATTCAGAATGCTCTGTCCAAGGAATCTAACTGAATAATTGTTACCATTATTCATCGGCATCTCATCCCTTAGACTAGGTGAATTAGGACAACGCAATCAGCAGCTTGCGATACTTTGGCCAAAGATTTGAAACATACTGTTCATGTCTCGTATTCCTTAACGGCATACTCGTCAATCTGGAATACGTCCTTCACCCCATTCATATGTTATATAGAATGTCTTATACTGACTACTGTCAGTCCTTCCTTTCACAACTGAATCACTCGGAGGCAGATTAACAAGGTGATAATGCTATATGGATGCCCACGAGGATTAGGGATATGATGACATACTGGTTCAACCTTGCAGTTCAACCAGTGTGTCATGATACCCCAAATCTCCTAGGCAGCCTTATAGCATGACCACGTTCTTAATCGGTCCCAGGGTAACTCGTGCGAAATCAAGTGTAAATCTTAGCGATCAATGCAAAGGGTATCGCCATAAGTCATCTGCATTATTGTAACTTCGAGAAGATCCTAATCTTCTCGGAGGTACAACTCTGCAGTTGACTTATGTCGTCAACCTTTAAATCCGCCTCGAAAAGATCTACTCAGTATCCAGCGTTACGCACTAGGGTTTAAATTACTTTTAAAGACTTTTCCCTAAGGTTAGCCTTTCCAAATCCCTGGATTCTTCGTCTTAAGACGACCCTCCTCTATAAAAACCCATTACATGGTAGAGGTATTACGGTCAGTTCTCATCAAGGAGTCATTAGAATACACTTGTTTCTAAAGCAACAGAATCGGACAATATCTCATAACCTTTGCTTGAGATTGCCTTCTGAACTCCATTTGTTTGCATATCAGTTCTCTTAACTGAATTTATATCATACTTTTTAGTATAAAGATATAATTGATTAAGAGTCCAATTTAATAATGTCCTGTCATTCTCAGGACTAGGGATTAGTAATTTAATCCAGCTTGTTTAGCGTTCTCTCTAGGCTCAATTTTAACCTATCTTCTAGAAAGACAAATATTTAAATCCAATATTGCTTTTACTAGAACAATTTAGAACTACCAACACTCATAAGAATTCAATCTCATTTTCTTATAAGCTTTCATTGTTAATCTCAAAAGCATCCATATTATACAATAATAATAATGCCCCTTCGTTACATAAACCGAAGAAGGTCATCCATGAGAAATAGAATACAACACATAAGTATCACACACTTATTTCCATTTCCTTGAAACTATACAATTACAATTTATGCAACAGCATACTTGATACAATGTTCAACGGAAAAGAAACATCTTTTCATATATAGTACATCTATAAAATCAAGCTGTAATTCATTATAAATCAAATAAACAATCTGATCAGCTTGTCAGATCTGCATTGCTTTTACCTCTTACGGCAACCATCTGCAAAAATAGTCAACATGAGTCAGTTCAAGGAACTGAGCATGATAAGCACTAACTTTTAAAACAATTGCAATCCATCAATTGTTTTCATTAAACACCCTGTTTAAATGAGATCAAATATCCAAATAAGTAAACACATTCAGACTATGACCTTGTAATACAAAATGATTACAATTATGTAACTCTATCATTGTTACAAAATAGTCTTAATCTCATTCTAATATTTCATCAAATATTAAAAGAATCAAGGAACGAATGTACACAACAATCGTCGAATCCAAAATCACAACATTGGTCAGATTGTTTCATTCTTCCAAAAAAAAGAATAACATAACAATTCGGGACTCCACCAAAATGTTACAAAACAATTTCCCACTGTTTGACAAATATCAACAAATATGAAATAAAGGAAGAGAAAGAACAAATCCATTCATACTTCCTTTCACCTATGTTCATCACTGTACCGTCTTCACATATGAAAACATTCAACCAGTATATAAATGAACAAGTTAGACAAGCCGCAAGCAAGATCGCTGTACTAAATCAAGAAATAGAAACACAGCAACATTCCTGTACAGCAACTAACACATCAACAATTCATATATCAACCCTAAGCCCAAAGCTACTTCTTTTAAAACACAGCAAGGCTTTAGAATCAAGTCCGAAATCAGAAACCTCTAAAGTATCGTTGTCAACAACAGACTTATTTACAATAAGCGATTGATGCATCTACAAGACCATACAGAGATTTCCTTACCAATGCCATGATATACACTATCGCCTCCTATAAGAAATCAGAAAGGGACACAACACTCTGTATATACATCTGTACTAATCGAAGTTAGTCAAAAGTACTTACGATTAACTTATACAGGGTCGCGTTACCTGATACAGACCATTATTCTGACAAAATGTCCAATATCAACAACAGTATATCAAGTCAAGTTTCAACTGAAACAATAGAAGATACAAGTTAACTTCCTCAATCCTCTAAACCTGAACTACAGTGAAATGGTAAACGATTGTCACTGTTTCCCTTTGGACAAGTAAATAGTGTACATGCTAAAACTCAGGCAGAACTTTTTAATTAACGATTTCAAATCAAGAACCCGACTAAGTCTTGCCCATTTTTCGCACAAGATTTCAAGGAACGAACATAAAAATATATCCAAGAAACTGTACAACAAAATCCATGCAACACAAGAGTAATTCCAGGAAATACAGAGGTCTTAGTACGTGTCATTCCTTCCAACCACTGGTTCATCATTCACCAACTATTTAAACATATTCAAAATGAACAGCGGCCCAAATAGAAATATAAATCATTGAATCGTCTCCTCTGAGTCGTTCAGAATATATCCAATATAAATCTATAATTACACATTACATGCAGAAAACGGGTTTACGCCCAAAATCGCAGAACCCAACAACAGTATAAGATGGAATTAATTAATAAATTCTTCTATACCCTTCATGGCAAACATTCAGAATGAAACAAGTGAAGCAAATCAAATACCCTTTTCAAGCAAGGAAATCAACTGAGCCGCTTCAAAACTTTCAAACAGCTTTCAAAAAAGAAATGCAATGCATACCCAAGAAATCTATACTCCTTATTTACATCCACAGCAGTAGATAGTAATATACGATTCAATCATGGACTCCACTGAGTCGATAAAATAAAGTATAGATGTTTCAATATTATACACAGCCAACAAATAATCCCGTTTCCACAATAACAAGGAAAAACAACTTCCACTGGGTCGTTTAGACTAAGGTAACACGACAGTTACCTGTTCCCAAGCAAAATTAGAAGACAAATGAAACCCACAAAGTATCATTAGTCACTGTCAACAAAAACCACGACAGAGCTTCCAAAATTTCCAAAACACTGAACAATCAAACAGGTACACCAGTATCCTTCCCTACTGTCTCACAACAGCATTGACAATCAAAAATCGACGGCAAGACAGTGGTCTACACCCTACACAGTATATTCGACGGGCTCACGCCAAACAGGCCGAGCATTCATACCTTTATAAATATAAATATCTCACATATTTAAACCAAAAAGGAATACACAAAGGAATAGAGCCACTATTCGATTTTAACAAATACCCATCAAAAGGAAATTGAAAAATCGAACCAGAAGAGATACAGTACCAAAATTTAAACAAGATCTCAATAGAAAATTATCTATTTCCTCAAAACATTTGAACAGAGTTGTTCTAATGAAATCATTTGAAAGACAGCAAGATATTTAAAGGTTAGGGCCTAGCATGCCTGTATTTTTTTTTGATCAAATTTCCGAAGCAGACCACTGGAGGAGCTCAAACTTCCTTTTCTTTTTCCAAGATAAAGCGACCAACAAAATTTCGCTGTCTCCATCACATATATATCCTCCATGACAGAGAAAAGAGCCAGAGAAATTCATTCTTGCCATGCAACTCAAAGAGAACTGGTGCGAAGAACCAGTAAACAAGCAGAGCAAAAACCGAAAATCGCGATAAGCCAAACAAACCCACAAACTTCCCGTTTGCATGCCTTCTCGCGAGTTCCGAGCTCGCTTTCCGAGAAAATTAAATGCCATTAAACCAATTTTCCCGCTTAAACTCAACTTCCACCGACCGCCAGATTTGGTGACAGTCCATCTAAAACTCATGTTCATTTCCAAACTTAGCGACCTGCCACGTCCTCACCGGTTAGCCGTCGCCTAAGCCTCCGCCATGACCTGTCCTTCATCCTTATCCTTTACATTTATTGCCATAGAAAACACCGCCCATGGTTCGCCACCCTCCATAGGCCCCTTCATAATCTCCTCATTAGTTAGGTTAGTATCTTAGGTTAGAGTTTAGGGTAATACCCACACTAACAAATTTACACATAGATACTAACTTAGGATATTAACACATAGCCTAGGTCTAGGTTAGACTAACAATAATCTAACCCCTAGGTTAGGTTTTAGTTTTAGGTTACTAACCCTTAATAATTCCAGTTTGGTCCTTGTCCTGCAAACTCGGAAAGACCTGTATCATACCTTCTAGAACAGAGTTAGCTCCTGTTCTTATTGCAGAATTGTATGTAAACGAATTATTACCTGGTCTACAATCGAGACCTTCCAGATATACTTTGATATCGGGAACCATTTCATTTCCCAAGATCAGCCCGAGTCATACTCCTGACCAGCTTAATCAATGCTTTCATACCTTGCAACCTGTTCAAGGTCTATGATCTAATTTATCACAAACAAATTTAAAGCATTACTTGGATCAATCCCACTGATCTAAGACTAGATATTATAGATGAATATCTCTATAATTCATTCCGTGATCAGATTAATATTCAGACACAAAATGAAATAAATAAAAGAGTCTAATCATATTCTGACTCAGTCAAGATCTGCAATCTGCAAGAAATTCAGTACATATCAAGCATGATTTCTGAATCGAGGAACACATCCTTTTACAAGAAATCACATATCAACACTTGTATGCTTAGGAGAAAGTAACAACAGTTCAGGGTGTGCAAGGTTGGGAAAGGAAAGAAGTGCCCTTACTCGCCTATATCCTACCTTTGGTGACAAAACCATGCTTATTACTCGTGGCATGGGGTAGGGTGTGTGGGGTCCATTCACACAAATTAATAAATATTGGTATTTTAGAAATACAGATCAAATTATATTAAGTGGAAATAAGTATCCAAATTCAAAAGAGAACAAAAATTTTTCAACTAGGTTGCCATTTATAGATCTAAGTCTAGATAAAATGGAAAGGAAGTTGCCTTCTTAGCTTGGTGGTAGTTTTGAGTAGGGTAAGTGTGTGGGTTTAAGTTTGGTTTCCATCACTAGTTTGTCTATCTCTCATCATTCCATTTAGTAAAACTCATATAATTTGCACCCTTCCCAACTCTTGGTGTTGAGCCCTCACATCTTACTAGTTGCGTGGAGTTAGAAATGGGGAAAGTTTATCTCTTTATAACTAAATATTCATCATGTTTTGCCAAAACAAGAAGAAGTGAAAAATATTTCCCAAAGAAGACAAAATTTCAGTACTACAGTCTGTTTGCATCATCACGTATCAGCATTACAAAAGCAAATAAAGTAAAACATTATGTAAAGTAAAACATTATGTTTGTTATCAATTTTCATCCATGGCATACATTCTGAAAAGCATATAAAAACAAATACTCTAAAAACATCTAGTGTACACATGGGAAAGAAATTGCAAAATTCTAGATACAAGAAGATCTAGATCCAAAAAGATATATATACTTTTCACAATGTATGCAATGGATAAAAAGATATATATACATATATACATATATATATATATATATATATGTATGTATGTATATATATATATATATATGCAATGCCATCATGCACTAGGCATGGTCAAAAGGCTCAATGATCCCAGAAAATACAAAAACACTCATATAAAATATCTGACCAAAAATCACTGCAAAATGGCACCATGATCTCTCAATCCCTGTGAGATCCCTCAGAAGGTGCACGACCTCGTCTAGGACTCCTGTTACGGTGACACTCTAAATGAACTTAGGGGTCACACTCATGGCCAGTAGCTATCATCTCACTATGATAACAACTCCTCCTCATCAAGCACTCCATGGTCCTATATCCATCTTCCTCAGCATGGAGAGAGGTTATGATCTTTTCCACCTTCTAGATAGGGGCAAACAAGTCGGTATGTCTACCGGCTGATGAATTCTCTCCCATGTCCATAGTAAGCGCAGCCCATGTACTCTCCAAACGGAGTAGTAGAGTGTCTGTGCACACCTGACGAATTAAGTCTCACCATCCCTCAGCATTTGCTGCAAATAAAAAAGGGGAAATAAATAAGTTATAAAGTCATTCATTATAAATTCAACAGTAAACGAAACAACAAAAGGGAATTATCAACTAAATATTTCTAAACTTAACAAAAATCAAGAAAAGAGTAGTAACTCACTCAGATCTCTAGGCATCCAGGTGGGATCTCTATGAGTTGCGCATACTACTAACGATGTCGTCGACAGTCGTGCCTCTCCCACATCTAGAATGAAGTGATGTTCTACCACGTACTCGTCATCTCTCGTTAAATCCTGAGAGGGCAACTCCTCTGAAATTAGGGTCACCTTCTCTATGCTCTCCTCCACCCTCTTGGCCCGTAACGTATCTTGAGTGTCATGTCACTCAGAATTGCTATCATCCTCCTGTATCCCACCCACCCCAGTGTCACCCTCTTATGTCCCCTCTGTCTCCTACTCTATCTCCTCCCCTATGAATTACTCAAAATATGAGTCCCTATCAATGGGATCATCTCCACTATGAGTAGGATCGGATCCGATCTGAAGTAAAGGTACTCGAGGAACACTGGGTACCCCTCATATATGAATCACCCTCCTAGCTACGATGGGAATGCTAGGAGTGATTGTGGTCCAACCTCGGCCTCTACGACCTCCCCTTGTCTTGTGAACAGATCTGTATACTAGCCCCGCTGAAGGATACATATCAATATAGGGGAGGCCAAACTGTTGTGGTACTCTGTTGAAGGGGTGGATCTCTAACTTCCTCATCCTGTCTATTAGCTGACTAGTAGTACGGCAAACAACCAATGTGAGTGTCTCCTCTCCCCATAACCCTGCCATGGCCTTATAAGGAGTGGCCTTCATGTCTGCAGTAGTCAAAGAAGTCACTAGCTAGTGTGGCATCCTAATTACGGTCATCCCTATCCATCTTGCTGCCTTGACATCCCCAGGATCCTCTGCCTGTAGACCTCTCCCTTAAGGAATGATGTGCTCATACACCCAACTCATGACTAGAGTAGGGTGACTTAATGAATGCTCTTGTAATCTAACCACCCTATAAAAATTGTGATCGGTGGTCCCAAGGATGTTCACTCCCCAAGCATAAACATGCGTACATGCACCTTAATCTGTGCAATAATAGGAGCCCAACAGTATAAAAGAGTATCCCCTCCCTTGTCCCCAATCAACCACGAAGGAAAGGATGCCCATAATAGCCTTGCGGACCACAAGAATATCTAAATCGACAATAGAATGAACCTTCAACCCCTTCTTTGACCCCATGGAAACAACACCATCTCCCATATATGTGGCCCACTGGACCATTTGAGATTTAGATATTGTTGTATTAAGAGATAGCCACCTCCCAAGACTCGGGACCCCCAATATACGGTAGACATCCTCAAGGGTGATAGTCCACTCACCCCTAACACTTGGTAATTGGAAGGTATTATGGTTAGCATCCCATTATGACAATAAGTCACATGGTATGTGACTGGAAGGAGTAATCTAAGGAACCTGAGAAATCCATAAGATGTCCAGCCCGCTGCAAATTGTCTCTCTCAGCCAGGGTCAATGCATCAAACACTGTCGGGAGCGAATCACACTCCCTCTCTCTACTCCATTTGATATACTCCTCCTTCTTCTTCATCCACCCAAAACACAAAAAAGGAGTAAGTTAGTAACATAATCCAACTAGAAAATTCATCAGGAACACATAAAAATGCTAAAAATGCAAAAAAAATCAAGTAATACATCCCTTTTTGCATTCTATTTGAAATCGCCACCCTGTGCAGAGTGGCGGTTTTGTAACCACTGCCTTCTATGGTGGTGGTCCTATAATCACCGCCTTATAGGGTAGCAATCTTGTAACTGTTGCCTTCATAGGGCGGTGGTCCCATGACTACCACCTTATGTAGGGCAACGGTCCTGTCCCGAGATCACCAAATGGCTTGAAAGCCCTAAAAACTTTTAAAAGAATGTAAAAATACATCATTTTAAATGAAATAAAGACCTACCCTATAGGCTCCCCCCTAGAGACTCATTTAAAACTAATTTTTTTGAAAATAATCCCCCCAAGACAAAATATTTCTACATTTCTATTTTTAAGGTTTAAAAATGATAAATTAAGAAGAACTAACCTCAGACTTCACGGGCTGATGTTCTGACTCTTGGAGGCATGAGCACGATCTCATAACAGACCTTTTGACTGTACTCTTGTCAAAAATGGTCACCGTGGGTCCCAGAGCTCAAAATTCACCAAGTCGACACGTGTAAATGAATAGTAAAATGAGCTAGTTTTAAATATATATAGTATTCTAATTTGGTTTTGAATGTTTTTCTTCGCATAAATGGAGCATCGACAGAGGTAAGTTCTAATCCTTGCGCAAATGGTAAGTCTTCATTTCATATTAATTTAACTCTATTTTTCATTTTATTTTATCTATTTGCACTTGTGTCCTCTTTTAATTTTGTAGGTAGCGGGAATTTGGATGGTGACATTTCGACACACAGGTGTGTCAGGTATAACTTCTAACTCACCATTTTAGGACCACCATACTCAGACCCACTGTTTTATGCCTCTTCATGGCTAAAACGCTTCTCTAAGGGGGCAGTATTTACATACCCAAAAATGTAGGTATTGTACTAGCTAGAAACAGGTTATGAGAAACCCCAATGATGATTCAAAGGTCTCTTCACAAGGTGTTCAAAATCCAGAAAAATATCTCTAGGTGTATGTTTGCATCCCAAATGCTTTATCCAAGTTCCGTGTGCTTGGTTTTGTCCTCTACCCCTTTTTCTTTGCACTTTTGTCTTAAGTGACAGGAACCGCCACCCTGTCTGGGTGGCGGTCTCATGACTGCCACCCAGGACAGAGTGGTGATCCTATAACCGCCACCCTGTGTAGGGCGGGCGGTCCTGTGTGCACTTTTCCAGAACACTCCAATGAATTCGTCAAATGTAGAAATTCAACTTTTACCCACATTCTTCACCCACTTTCACTTGCATTTATGTTTTGGCCACCCAATAAATAGTTTTTTCCCTTTATTTATAATAAAAGAGATCAATTAGGAGTTACCCTCTGGTAAATTTAATTGCTATAAATAGCCAGCTTGTTTTCAAACAAATGGCCCCTCTCCTTCTCTCTTTAATTATTCAGTTTACTTAAGTTCTTGCTTAGAGTTCCAATAGTTTCATATTTTGCATCAGTTATTAGTCTTCCCTTCCTGTTTAGAGACCATTTGATCTTCTTGTTTAATCTTACTTCATTGTTGTTCCATACAATCAATTTAGCGTAGGATATTTTGATTTTAAATTAGAATCCATCTTAGAGTTGTAGGTTTTGTTCCTCACAAAATATAGTTTCTAGAATTCTCGGCGTATTTATGTTGTATTCCCACAATAAATCCTTCTATGAATTGCATAGTCAAGCTCTGTTCACTTCCACTATCCCTCTCTTACTTGCATTGTATTCATTCTATATCCAAAGCTACAATTTTTTGAGTATCTTCTTCTGTTGATGCTATCATATACATGCTTTTCTGGATTCACGAGAACACGAAGGAATGAGGAGATCACACTGAGGGGACAAATTCACACACAACTGGATTTACCACTAATCTGTAAACTCTAGGTTTGAGTTATCAAATTTCTTGGTTACAATATATCAAATAGAGTAGTAAATTGTTTTATTTCAGTTAAAGCTCACTTTCGATATTGCTAGGGAAGCTGTGGGGAATAATAGTTTCTGAGAAACTATGATTCATTCCTCACTTCTAAGGTAGGATTGAGATTCTTTTGATTAAAATTTAGGATAAAATCACAACTGTATAGGAAAATAACTATACCAAGCTATGTTGCTTATTTTGATTTTGTTATTAGATTAATTGTCCATTTTCTGAATATATTAGAATAGCTGTTCTTTCAAATTCATTAAAATACTTCATCAAAAATACAAAAATAAAAGAAGATATGCATAGTGTAGATATATCTTTTATAATTAGCTTATTCATTTCAATTAAAATTAAATCATCTTTGCATGACAATCACAGGACCTAGAGAGCCCAGAGAATACATATTTGAACCGATAGTGCTTCAACCAAATCTCCCCACAACACTAGCTGATATAGACCAAGATCTTAGGATTCAGGTTTTTCAAACAACAATAAAGCTATGAGTAGTTAGTGAACAATTGAGAGAGTTAATATTGAGGACAACAAGGCATACACATTCTGGTCAAATCACCCCAACTACAGACTGAATTGATAGGATATCTGCATGACCGTACAAGAACTCGAAAGAGAACAAATATTTGGTTACAATCCTTTAGTTCCACAGCCAATGCAGGAGACCTCCTCATAGACATAGATATTGGCTTATGTATTCAAGTTGTCCAGAACACCTGTAAGGTATTCTGAGAAAATTACACAACTTCTAGTTCTAAACATAGAGGCTGAAAAAGCTTATGACTATTGGATAGTCGGGAGAAGAGATTGACTCCTCATATGACCATAACAGGTCCACAATAACCATGAAATTACGGTTGTGATCCACAGGTCCCACAACCCAATGGGCCTACCAATCAATCAAACATTGACACTGGTTTACGACACACTAATATTCAGATCCTCACCACTTCCACTAGATATCATTACACAATTCTCCATATTAAACATAGTAGCTAATCAGGCTAGGGATTTCTGGACTAGACCAGAGATTCGTCCATAAAAATCTTGAGGATCCACCACACCTCTCATCACCATTTTCCATGACCTTTTCTGGAAATATACACGAAACACCTACAGGTCTTTTTCCATGTATCCAACAGCCAATAGATAGGATCTCGGAAGAGCTCGACATTGATTGGAGCCTTCGAGCAGCTATTATATCCGAACAATCCATTACACCAATTCAGGATAGGAGAGCCTTCTTTTCCTTAGATTAGGAGATTCCATTATTGCATGTCGAAGATATAATATTTCCCAACTAGTTTGTATACATCTATATATATTCCATTCTCACCAATTGTCCCGGCACGACCTCGGGAGGTTGGGTACAAGGAAAAGTCACTTATAGATTCTCATGCTCGCCTGTTGCTTTTCTATCATACAGTACCTATCTACGAATATTAACCACACATGCTTTTTGGAACAAGGTATAGCCATCCAAAACTCTAATCATGTCCATGATCACAATCTATCAACTTATACATCGATGACACACCATAAGCCATTTGCAGAGACACATGTTAAATGTCTCGGCCTTTGATCAAGAAGAGTGTTCACGTGATTTGGAAACATGCACTAAACTTGAGGGCATTCTAGACTTGCACATTGGCATGAATGCGAGCGTTAACAAAAATCATGATTTTGCATCCATTTAAAGAGATGTTAAGTTACTTGCCATTAGGATGTACTATTATATGAATTCAAAGAGAATCTATTGCTAAGCATAAGTGCAATTTTGGTGTATCTGCAAAATGTCAAGCATTATGCACCTTTCATATATTTAGTTCGCAATGTTCATAGAAATGTGATATAGCCATGTAACGAAGATCTAGCTCATTGACTCAATTAGGACAAGAAATCAGAGCAATTAATAACTCTACATGTTGTTTGGGATAGTGAGCTGATAGTAATATCAAGCTTCAGAGGACATCATGATTGAATTCTCGGTTAATCCTGATGGGCTACAAGAACAGTAATGGAATCTGTATAATGGAGGACTTCAAACGGTGTTAAACATTGAGCCATCTTTAACCAGGAAGAAAAATGAAGCTCCATATAGAGATTACCAATGATATGGGGTGAGGTTTTGATATGGTGGACATTATTAATGGAATCTCCTTAAATAGAGCCCCAAATCCATGTGAGTAGCTAAGCCTAGATAATTCTTTGCACCTAGCTTGTGCAAAAGCTGGTAGGTTTTTGAGATTCAATCAACAAATCATCAATTTCTACAGTACTTGTGTAACATTCTCATGAATTCAATTAGGAAAGGCTAGAACTCATTGAAGTTGAACTGGATCAGTATACTGCAGATGTGTTATCTTTGATATTGCTGTACTAACATGATTGGCTGACGTTGGACATTCATAGTTAAGTGGAATCATAGATTCTGGAAACTAAACTTATATGCATATCCCCACACTAAAATCCACAGGCTACTCCGAACTATATTTGACAATCTTGTTAGGGTTTGAAGGAAGATTCTTGATATTTAGCTCCAAATCATAACACTTTGGCCATCATTTTAGCTAGGTCTAGATATGATAACCATATTAACGTTTGAAGATTTTAGGGACTGTTGATACCCTTCCTCAAATATCTGCAAAGGCCATTTTGAAAATCTTGAGCAAAGATTTTGCTATCAACCATGTGATAGACTACAAAAAGATGCTAGGGCTTGTCAGTGAAATTTCAAGGCCCTAAAATTAACCCACACATTGAGACTTCCTAATGTCGATCCAGATATCTAAATAAATAAATCTCGAGAACTGAGTGGGAGTTAGGTATGATAGGTGCAATCAATAAGCCTCACAGACTTGAGTTGGAAACTGATTTCATTCAGTAAGAATAACAAAAATCCTATTATATGTTGAGTTATCTTTGGGTCTCCAGACTTTATGCTAAACATATCTGATGATTCTTGCATCTCACCCGTATGCCTTTCTCAACAATTGAACAGATCCTACAAATGGTCATTTATGCCTTTCACATGTCTATTTTAATCAATTTCAGATCTAGACCAGGATATTTAGGGTTCAATACTTTATTTTTCACTAGTATGAGGACTTCTGAACTCTCAAGAGGCCCTTAACAACTAGAGTGGTCTTTGTCACCTATGCCATACAAGAAAATGCCATTTTGTCTCTTGTCAAATTAGAACTGCAGCTCCCATAAAGTTTCCAAAGGGTGATGGAACTGGCATTAAAGGGTCTAAAACAATGGAAGCTGCTAGTGTATCTTAGATGGTGAAGTCGTGTTCTCTACGAACTCAGAAGAATAACCTCTTATCATTTCCTGAAGAAATATATTCTCAAAGGTGTAGAGGGTTCTAGGTGTCCATACACTTAGAAGAACTACCTCCATTCATGGCTCATTGAAATCATTTTTAGGCCAATATCGTGTCCAAAGAATTTTCCTTAGGGAGAGTTGGAGCAATCCAAACATTTCCATTATTTCATAAGAAGGCTCTTCAAAAGGGATTCTTAGAAAACAGGAATTTTTGTCCTATCAAAATTATGCAAATTTGACACAATCTGTTTGATGCCAATAACAAATCATGTTAAGGAAGACCATGGGAACACCAAGTGGACTGCAAATAGGTGGAAACATATTTTCAAAGAAATCAAAGAGGAGATATCCCAACTCACTAATTTTCTCAATGCAACCTTTTCTTGGACTTCAGATAGTCACTTTTGAAGCATTCAGTGAAAGTCACAGGTTGAGGTAATCAGTTAATGAATGGAACATAGAAGAGATCACATGTGAAGCCAAAACTTGAAAGCCAAAGTATGGTTTAATAACTGAATTCATTTGGACCATTAATTACATGTTACATTTTCTCATAGTACATCGAGTGGAGCCTAGAAACGGTTCATAGACAACTAGTGCTCAAACAACCAAATCAAGTTGATGGGTCATCATGACAGGAATCAAGGACTTCTAGTGATGAATAAGTATAGGAATGATTAAAAGAAAGGCTGGACCCCGATGTATGGACTTGGTGAAATTGGCTGGTAAATGGACCAATTCTCTGCATAAGGAATGGGAAAAGGTGTTAGAAAGGGGCCTGGAAAAATCCTATAAATGATTTGAGGGGTAATTTTTTTTTATTTAAGTTGTCTCTGATACTACAAAATAATTAGGGAGGAAGCAAACGACGATGTGCCTACTCCATGTTGGACGCGAGATATAATTCATTTTGCTGATGTTAAGCTACTCTTTATGTATTACTCCTGGGGTTGTAGAGAATTTATTATAGACTTTTATTTTAGGCTCAAGCCATTTCATATGTGCATCATTTGTAATGTATTAATCTATTCTCAAGAAAGATTTTTGACATCTTATTCGAGATGTACTAGAACAGTTCAAAGCTGAAAACCTGTTATTACAAATTTGAAGATGGGATAGAGGAAGGAGCTCTAGAGATAATATTGAAGGTAAGGCCTTGCCTTCGGTCGATGTTGTCAATATCAAGTAGTGATTAAGAAATGTAAAACATGTGCATGGCTGAGACTCAAAAGGATAGTCAAGTAGCAATTTCAATGCACCATATTTCAGTGGTAGTTAAAAATTGATTCAATGGGTAATAGATTTCCTCCAAAATCACAGCACCCCTGGATGCACATCAGGCTTCTAGGTTGATGTTCAGGCATCCAGTGTGATTGCACAACATGGAAACCTCTCTCCAAGCGTGGGACTTGTGAAACCGAGAGAGGAATCTCCAGAGAAGGCTGGTTCCTGCTCCTAAACTACCTGCCACAAGCTATTCCAGTGCAGGCAAGCTAATCTAATCCTAATCTAACCATGCCAAGGAGACAGAGAGAGAGAGAGAAAGGAAAAAAAGCAAAAGCCTACACTAAAACGGTGATACACCAGAGAAGGAGAATTTTGGACATCTATCAAAACTGCCATGGGACAAAGAGAGGCGAGTAATGGGAAGGATGGACAGATGCATCACAGGCCCAAGGATAGATTTCACACAGAAAATGTCCCAAAACTCCATGAACACAGCTCCAGACCTGCAATGAACATTCAAACATGCACAGATACCTGCAATGAAGAGAGGCAAGAAGAAAACAAGCAAAAACGAGAAAGGATGGACAGATGCATCACAAAACACGTTTTGTTGCTCCAGAAGTTTGCACAGAACATCATTCCATTAGTAAAAGGCAAAAAACGCCATTACAGAGTAGGGAGGAGGTTCGAACTCCATTTTCAACCCTAGAGAAGAAAAGAAGGGAGGGCAGAGCAGAAAGAATGAACAACCTTTTTTATTTTGCCACTCCTTACAATATATAGGAAGAATGAGAGAAGGAAGAAAGAGGAAAGTCAGATCTACTCCAACCACCCCCAGGTCGTATTTTAAATCATCTCATTATGGTATAAGCGGCGGATCCTGGCAAAACGGCGGGCTGTCTGCTGCATTAAAGCTGGTTGTTGAAGCGTCACTTCTGTTGTATCACGCGTCAGAGCCGTTTCTTGATTTTCTCTCTCCAAACTGCACCAAAACTCGATATTAACCCCAGAATCATGTAGAGAATTTCATGAGCTTTCCGTTGATATAAAGAACGTGGAAATCTGAGCTCTGGATCAAAAGATATGGCGATCTGAAGATTTAGGGCACGGAGCAGACCAAGACAGATTTTAAAATGTTTTCCCGCTCTTCACCGTCTGGACGACACGTGGCACGTGCTGATTGGACGAGCAATTCTCTGTCCTCCGTCTTTCGCGGGCTTTCCTTTTGAAATTGCTTGTGGGCCCCTTAAACTTGGACACGTGGCGCCATTTCATTGGTTCGGTTCAGCGCTCGATAACTCGCCCCTTTGACCTTTTGACTTTTTCTCCTGTGAGGACACGTGGCAGTTTCTGATTGGTCCTCGGCTCCTTTGACTTCTTTGTCCCAGATGTCCCATTTGATTGTGCTCATTTCTTCGGACACGTGGTCCATTTGTCCCGGATGTCCCATTTGATTTTGGGCCCTTTGTGCTCATTTCGGCCGGTTCGGGCATTTCGCGTCCATTTGTCCCAGATGTCCCATTTGATTTTGGGCCCTTCGTGCTCATTTCGGCCGATTCGGCCGGTTCGGGCATTTTTGGCCCGCTTGTCTCGCTTTGCTTCGGACTGACTTGACTCTTTTCGGCCGGTTCGGCCGGTTCGAGCCTTTGCGGCCCAGATGTCCCAATCGCTTTTGACTGCCTGTGCTCATTTCGGCCGATCCGGCCGGTTCGGGTCTTTTTGTCCCAAACGTCCCGAGCAACGCCTAGCCAATTTTTCTTCCTCCTTCGGCCGGATCGGCTTTTCGCGTCCTCCGCGTACTTCTGGCCCGATTGTCCCAAATGCAATTTGGGCCGCCTGGAGGCTTTTCGGCCGATCCGCGCCTTGACGTCCCAAATGTCCCAATTGCTCCCTTGAGTAGGACTTAGCCAATTTTCACACTTTTTCCTGGGTCAACCTATTTGCCTTTCTGCAACTTTTTTGCATTTTCTCAGAGCTTGCTCCCTGTTTCTTCGGCCAGGGGAGTTAGAAAAATACCTGAAGGGACCCTAGAAACCTGATTTTGCTCTGAATCAATCAATTTGCTTGGGATTTGAATCTTCTGATGCATGTTATCAAAATTTACCCTAGGGGGGTGAATTTTGGATAACAATTTGGCGACTCAGCAGGGTCATCTGCCTGCTAGATGAAAAGACTAGTTGCCTGAAGCAATCCATTGGGCATGGAGTCATAAGTTGCAACCTGCAACTGATCTGAACTTTGAAAACCTCCCCTCTGAGCCACTTGGAAACCCATCGGACATGGAGTTGTTCTCACCAAAAACCACTGAAAAGAACTGTGCAAGAGCAAAACCAGCAACACCAAAACTATGTACAAAACTGAAAATCATACATGCCCCAAATGGAACATGCAGAGTGTGCACAAGCACTTCTTCTGCTGAAAGCAAATCTACCTACTCTACTCTAGCTGGAAGCAAAGGAAAGCTAAACAAACCCTGCAACTGGTTGTGCAAAATAGCTCCCTTTCTTCAAAATTGGCAGCCATGCAACTGATTTGGCACTGATCATGGCTGTTTGGATGGATGGAAAATCAACAAGAAGCTGGTCTTCTATCCAAATCATCAAGGTATCAACTGAAAATAAATCCAATACCTCTTTTAGTTGCTCTGCATTTGGATTGGAGAGGTATGGCAGCTGATCCTTGGTACTTTGTAGCTCATCCTCATGCTCAGAAGCAAGCATGACTGGTTGTGGCTTCTCCTTTGGCTCCAATGAAGCCAAATACCTGATTGGGCAAGGTCTGATCCGTTGAGTATGCCCATTGCTGTGATTTTTAACTCCAAGAATGGAGTCTTCTTGTAGACCTTGAATGGATGGTGTGGAAGAAATGGTGGAATCCTTCTGTCCTTTCTCTTCCTCCAATGAAGAACAGGGAAGATTAGAATCTTCCAATCTTGATTCCAAAGGGCTGTTGTAAGATGCAGGCTGCTGCAAATGAAAGCTCTCCTTCATGGCAGCAGACTCTTGTGTTTGGAATGTGGATGATGAAAGAGAGAATGGTGAAAACTCAACCGGCTCTTCTCCATCAAAATAGTCCTCCAAATCTGACAGGTAAACTGCCTCATTGCTGTCCTGCTGCTCGTGTTCAACTTCCTCCATGGTGTCCTCTTGATCTGCAACTTGACCACCATGGTTTCCTTCACTCTCCAATATTGAGTTTGAGAGATCAAACTCCTTTTCAGTGCTAGAACTTGAGAGAGATGAAGTGGAAAGAAGAACTGAAGGTTCTTCTGTAACCTGCTTTGTGCTCAAAGCCCTTGGATCTGCGTTTTTCTCCTCCACAGCTAGATTGTGCTCCTCTTCTTTTGGATTTGGAGCAGCTTCTCCTTCCTCCAATGTTTGAAGGCAATCTTGCTCTTGATTGAAATCCTCCTCCAGCATGAAGTTTGTCAAGTCAAACTCTTTAATCTGCTGCTCTAGAGGACAAGTTGGGGCTGCAAGATCTTCTTCTTCTGCTGCAACAAAATCAGTCCTGACCACCATTTGTTCTCCAACCCTAGCTTCTTCTGTAGGCTTGACCATCAAGGGGATCTTTGTCATCCCAAATTTGGCAGCCCAAACCTTCAAGCTGTCTGTCATTTCTTTTCTGTTTGGCTCTTCCTCTTGTTTTCCTTGATGACTGATTTTTTCAATTTCTTCTTTCCCACATGGAATTGGGAATGCAAAAGGAGGAATGGGTTGAAACTCGATTGATTTTACATTTTTTTGTGGTGGTGGAGGAGGTAGAAACTCTTGTTTCTTTGGAGGAGGGGGTATTTCTGTTAGCTCTTGTGGAGGGGATGACTGTTTGGAAGGGAAAAGGAAAGAAGAATCGAGATGGGGTGGAAGACTAGGGGATGGAGAAATGGATTCAACATTTGGGACAGCAGATGGAGAGTTTGAAACTTGACACTGCTGAACTGAAACAGATTGG
This sequence comes from Taxus chinensis, assembly GCA_019776745.2. NCBI lineage: Eukaryota > Viridiplantae > Streptophyta > Pinopsida > Cupressales > Taxaceae > Taxus > Taxus chinensis. The sequence goes on along the minus strand of CM034157.1, from coordinate 277,688,253 downwards.
GAAAGAGGAAAAGAAAAGGCATGAGATGGTGTGTTTACCTGTTGACAAGGTTGCTGAATACTTCTCTCATACACTTCTATTTCTTCAATCCACTTTGCAAGCAAAGGCAGCGTTGCAATCATGAAGTCAAGCTTCTCCTGAGGGCTGTAATGACTTGGAAAAGGTCCCACCCATGGACAGGGTGCTTCACAACCGATTCCAAATGCTCTCATCTGTGCCTGAGCCCTGGACTGCACCATCCCCTCCTCCATCTTTTGGATTTTCTCCAACAGACCAGCATCTTGGATCTGATGGTCTTCATTGTATGCACACCCTTGCTCTTGGAAAGCTCCATAGCCAAACTGACTTTGGCACTGCTGTTCATATGAGTATGCATGCTGATCTGGAGGATTTGTAAAACATGTTGGAATTGGAAAATACTGCTGTTGTTGATGTGAAATCCATGATGGAAATGAAGTCATGATTGCACAACTTCATGGAATGGAAAAGAATGAAAGAGGTGTAAAGAAGGATGGATGAAAATGTATGGAAACGGGTCTGCAAGCTCAGAGAAATGGGTTGCTGATCAGATGGAGTCGCCAGATGTGTTTGCAAGTGCCTCCAAAGGCTGAAATCTTCACAGGAACACATCAACCTGCAAAAGATGAAGTGAAAGACCTCTAAGGTCCCACCGGGCGTGCCAAAACTGTTAGTGCAAAATCACAGCACCCCTGGACGCACATCAGGCTTCTAGGTTGATGTTCAGGCATCCAGTGTGATTGCACAACATGGAAACCTCTCTCCAAGCGTGGGACTTGTGAAACCGAGAGAGGAATCTCCAGAGAAGGCTGGTTCCTGCTCCTAAACTACCTGCCACAAGCTATTCCAGTGCAGGCAAGCTAATCTAATCCTAATCTAACCATGCCAAGGAGACAGAGAGAGAGAGAGAAAGGAAAAACAGCAAAAGCCTACACTAAAACGGTGATACACCAGAGAAGGAGAATGTTGAACATCTATCAAAACTGCCATGGGACAAAGAGAGGTGAGCAATGGGAAGGATGGACAGATGCATCACAGGCCCAAGGATAGATTTCACACAGAAAATGTCCCAAAACTCCATGAACACAGCTCCAGACCTGCAATGAACATTCAAACATGCACAGATACCTGCAATGAAGAGAGGCAAGAAGAAAACAAGCAAAAACGAGAAAGGATGGACAGATGCATCACAAAACACGTTTTGTTGCTCCAGAAGTTTGCACAGAACATCATTCCATTAGTAAAAGGCAAAAAACGCCATTACAGAGCAGGGAGGAGGTTCGAACTCCATTTTCAACCCTAGAGAAGAAAAGAAGGGAGGGCAGAGCAGAAAGAATGAACAACCTTTTTTATTTTGCCACTCCTTACAATATATAGGAAGAATGAGAGAAGGAAGAAAGAGGAAAGTCAGATCTACTCCAACCACCCCCAGGTCGTATTTTAAATCATCTCATTATGGTATAAGCGGCGGATCCTGGCAAAACGGCGGGCTGTCTGCTGCATTAAAGCTGGTTGTTGAAGCGTCACTTCTGTTGTATCACGCGTCAGAGCCGTTTCTTGATTTTCTCTCTCCAAACTGCACCAAAACTCGATATTAACCCCAGAATCATGTAGAGAATTTCATGAGCTTTCCGTTGATATAAAGAACGTGGAAATCTGAGCTCTGGATCAAAAGATATGGCGATCTGAAGATTTAGGGCACGGAGCAGACCAAGACAGATTTTAAAATGTTTTCCCGCTCTTCACCGTCTGGACGACACGTGGCACGTGCTGATTGGACGAGCAATTCTCTGTCCTCCGTCTTTCGCGGGCTTTCCTTTTGAAATTGCTTGTGGGCCCCTTAAACTTGGACACGTGGCGCCATTTCATTGGTTCGGTTCAGCGCTCGATAACTCGCCCCTTTGACCTTTTGACTTTTTCTCCTGTGAGGACACGTGGCAGTTTCTGATTGGTCCTCGGCTCCTTCGGCTTTCGCGTACTTCACTTTTGTCGCCCATATTTGATTTTGGGTTTTTGCTTGTGGACACGTGGCATTTGGTCCTCGGCTCCTTCCCTTTGGCTCCTTCGGCCGTACTTCGGGCATTTCCGTCCATTTGTCCCAGATGTCCCATTTGATTTTGGGCCCTTCGTGCTCATTTCGGCCGATTCGGCCGGTTCGGGCATTTTTGGCCCGCTTGTCCCATTTGCTTCGGACTGACTTGACTCTTTTCGGCCGGTTCGGCCGGTTCGAGCCTTTGTCCCAGATGTCCCAATCGCTTTTGACTGCCTGTGCTCATTTCGGCCGATCCGGCCGGTTCGGGTCTTTTTGTCCCAAACGTCCCGAGCAACGCCTAGCCAATTTTTCTTCCTCCTTCGGCCGGATCGGCTTTTCGCGTCCTCCGCGTACTTCTGGCCCGATTGTCCCAAATGCAATTTGGGCCGCCTGGAGGCTTTTCGGCCGATCCGCGCCTTGACGTCCCAAATGTCCCAATTGCTCCCTTGAGTAGGACTTAGCCAATTTTCACACTTTTTCCTGGGTCAACCTATTTGCCTTTCTGCAACTTTTTTGCATTTTCTCAGAGCTTGCTCCCTGTTTCTTCGGCCAGGGGAGTTAGAAAAATACCTGAAGGGACCCTAGAAACCTGATTTTGCTCTGAATCAATCAATTTGCTTGGGATTTGAATCTTCTGATGCATGTTATCAAAATTTACCCTAGGGGGGTCTAACCCTAGAAAGTAACTAAAACACATTTTTAAAGATAAAAGGACCATCAAATTCCTTGAAAAGCAAAACACAAATGCAAAAACTATTATATTTTTCCTCGAATGTTATGATTTATTAGGCTATAATTTCTTTACATTTTTATCACTAAATTCGTACCCCAAACACACCCACGACAAAAATTAATAGTCGTTACCTGCGTAAAAGGTAGTTCATACCCGTACCCGTACCGCATTGAACTGTCTACTTAATCTTATCAAATGGAGGTATGAATCAAGTTGTGCTTTACTTCACGAACGTTCTAGATATAGAAATTCTTAGCTATTTGGGATCTTTCAAACTTATGTGGCATTTGCTTTAAAAAACAAGCCTTTTACCCAATTAGGATTCCCACTTTTTATTAACTCGCCAAGTGTGTTATTTTGTTGTGCCACTATTGTGGAGGTTGGAATGTTGAGTTGACCTTGAGGAATGTTGCATCCGCTGCAGGATTTGTCGAAGGGTTTTCTTGACGAGTTGCAGTGTTGGATGCCGTGGGAGTTTGACAACCATCACACGCTAATAGTTTTGATCCAACCCTGAAAATTAGTGTTGGATCCAATGCAAATTTTTTTATGAGATAGGCAGTCTACCATCAATCCTGCATTGACCCTAACACTAATAGTTAATTGTATTGGCGATCCCATTTTGTGTTGACGTCAAGGAATTAACTTGGGAATGAATAGCATGATTCACAAGCTTGACATTGATCCTTTGGATCTATCCAATATTTATTGGAATATAAATATACGACCCAAGGATGCTGTATCTCGATCGAATTTCTTGTAGTGGGAGACTTGGATCCACTAAGCCAAACAATGTCCATATAAATGAGATAGGTCATCTTTTTAGATTTGAATCAACTCACCGCTTCAAAGTAAGGCTGATTTTTCAAAAGCTTGTTGGATGATTTAATTGTGAATGGATGCTGATATAAATGTCAGATCTGCCAAGTTCAAGGTTTCCTTGTTCTTCCAAATTAACTCGAGGCTATATTGGGAAGGGCACATAGAGCTCTTGAGATTCCACAGTTGGAGGTTTCTTTTAACCAATCCAAATTCTAATGCTTAGGTAGTAGTTGAATTAGATCCTCAACCTTGAGCTTTAACAAACATGGCCCGTAAGGAGAGGATTGTGTTGGGGTATTTGTTGAGAGAGAGTGGCTTGATTTCTCTCAGTCCAATTGGAGAATTCAACATTCCAGGTGCTTTGATTCATCATGTCTTGAATTGTGTCAATATGAGTTGGATTAAAGTTATCAATTATTGGTTGATCTGATCCTTATTAGTGGAAGTATGATTCCCTAAAATCCTCTAGTCTTGAGATGCCTATTACCCTTACCACGGCAAATTTCATCGGAATACCTCCTTCTTCTCTAGATCTGATTGATTTGTGGTGAGTGGTCACATTACAATCTTAGGAGAGTGTATTGATGGGGTACAAGTAGATGCTAGGGAGATATGACTGGCATCAATGGCTTCCATCCATATTATCTTATTTGGATCACATAGTTATTGGTGTGTGGAGCCTATTTTTGGTCTTCTTGAATCAGTGTTGAAGTGTTGGAGCTCAAACGGTTAAATTTGGAGACTTCAGGAGAATTCTGTAGTCATTTGCTATAACGTGACATTGCTGTAGTAGTCGTTGTGCAGTTGCTATGCCATTGTTGTTAACATGATGTTAATTGGTTGTTAACATCAAGACTATTTTTCCAGCCATGGGAAGTTGAAAGATTGCGACTTTCAATCTTATAGGGTTGTATTTGGGCTTCTTAGAAGGATTGTAATCCTATAAATAGAGGTGTTAGGGTATCTTGTAGATATCTTGAGTGTTCAAGAGGTTTGAGTCTTAGAGATCAATGTGATCTAAGAGGTGATCAAGGTTAAGCAATTGGGTGTCAATTGTGGTTAAGATGTGGTTTAGCATCTTTGGAATTTTGTTGTGAGTTCATAACTGAGAGAAGACTATGATATTTGTTTTACTCTTGTTGATAATAAAATCTAAGCAAGTTCTTGGTGGACGTAGCCCACATTGGGTGAACCACGTTAAATCTTGTCTTGTCTTCTTTTGTGCATTATTCATTTATGTTATTATATTTCTGCAAGTATAATTCTAATATATAGTTTCCTAATGTTGTGGTTTGAGGAATTGTTTCCACATATTTTTTCTCTAATTCCTAATAATTGGTATCAGGGCTTTGGTGGTTTTTTTTTTGAAGTTGTAAATCACAGGGAAATTTTAGCTTGAGTGGGAGCTATGGAAGATGAGGGAAGATCAAGGGTTGAGAAGTTCAATGGGTAAAACTTTGGTTTGTGGAAGATGCAAATGGAGGATTACTTATATCAGAAGGACCTCCATGTTCCTTTGGCTGGAAAAGCAAAGAAACCTATAGCCATGTGTCAGATGAGGATTGAGAGTTGCTAGATAGAAAGGCACTCAGGGAAATTCATTTATGCCTTGCATCTTCGGTTGCTTTCAACATATCACAGGAGAAGACCACGAAAGGTCTCATGAGTGCATTGAGGAAGTTATATGAAAAACCCTCTGCCTCTAATAAAATATTTTTGATGAAAAAGTTATTTAATATGAAGATGTCTGAGAATGGTTCTATTTTTGATCATTTGAATGAATTTAATACGGTTGTGAGTATGTTAAACTCAATAAAAATTGACTTTGATGATGAGGTCAGGGCCTTGTTGATTTTGTGCTCCTTTCCAGATAGCTGGGACAACTTGGTTATGGTTGTAAGTAATTCAGTCTCTAATAACTCAAAGTTGAAGTTTGAGGATGTAATAGGTGTGATCCTAAGTGAGGAAATGTGAAGGAAGAGCACTAGAGATTCTTCTACTTTTGGAAATTCTTTGACGGTGGAGAGTAGAGGGAGATAAAAGAATAGAGGGAAAGGTAACTGTGGGAAGTTGAATGATCACGGATGGTCAAAGTCCAAGAGTAAGTTAGAATGTTGGAACTATGGGAAGGTTGTTCATGCTAAGAAAGATTTCTGGGCTCTTCGGGATAAGAAGAACAAGAAGGATGAAACTAAAGAGGTAAATTTGGCAGCAGGTGATGTTTGTCAAGATGCCTTAATTCTTTCTTTAGATAATATTGTTGAATCTTGGGTGTTAGATTCAGGGGCTTCTTTCCATGCCACCCCACATAGACATTACTTTACTGATTTTGTTCAAGGTGATTTTGGACATGTATATCTTGGTGATGATGAACCATGTAGCATAGTAGGGAAAGGTTGTGTTCAGGTGAAAATGTAGAATGGGAACACATGGCTACTTAAGGATGTCAGACATGTGCCTAAGTTGAGGTAGAACTTGATATCAGTGGGATAGTTAGGTAGTGATGGCTGTATGGTCAGTTTTACAGTGGATTCTTGGAAGGTTACTAAGGGAGCTCTTTTGGTTGCAAGAGATAAGAAAACTGGTACTTTTTATTTAACCAGTGGTGTTGACAATTGTAATTTAGTTACTACAGATAAAGATGCAACTTTGTGGTACAAGAGACTTGGTCATATGAGTCATAAGGGCATGCAAATTATAAAGGATAGGTTTCCTAGATTAAAGGAGTTAGATTTTGACTTCTGTGAGGACTGTGTTTATGGGAAACAGAAGTGGGTGAGATTCCTCAAGGTTGGACCTACCAGGAAGGAGAGTAAGTTAGAGTTAGTGCATACAGATGTATGGGGGTTAGCTAAGGTAAACTCTATTGGTGGTTCATGTTATTATGTCACTTTCATTGATGATGCAACTAGAAAAGTTTGGGTATATTGCATTAGAAAGAAATATGATGTGTTTGAAACTTTCAAAAGATGGAAAGCCTTGGTTGAGAATGAAACAGGTCTTAAGATGAAATGTCTCAGGTCAGGATAATGGAGGGGAATATTGCAGCAATGAATTTCTTGATTACTGTTTGGTAAATGGGATCCATAGGAAAAGAATGGTTCTAAATACTCCACAGGAAAATGGAGTGTTAGAAAGAATGAACAGGACAATCATGGAGTGTGCTAGGTGCATGAGGTTACATGCAGGGCTGCCACTCATGTTTTGGGTGGAAGCGGTAAGCACAACTATTTATCTAATTAACAGAGGACCCTCTATGGCCTTGGATGGAGGTATACCTGAGGAGGCTTGGTCTGGTAAGAAAATTGATTACTCATTTCTTAGATTATTTGGATGTGAGGTATTTGTTCACATTGATAAAGATGATAGGACCAAGTTAGAGGCTAAGTCTGAGAAATGCACCTTTGTTGGATATGGTGAAGATGATTTTGGTTTCATGTTTGGAGTCTTAAAGACAAGAAAATATTTCAGTCTAGAGATATTGTCTTTAGTGAAAAAGTCATGTATAAAGATCAGTTACAGGAACAAAAAGAGGAATCAAAGAAAGAATACACAGTGTTAGAGGACATTACAGACAACAAGGTGTCCAAGGGGCTAGTTCAAGTACAACATGTTCCGGCACAACTAGTTCAGGTACCTACTCATCAGGAACCCCAAACTCCTGTGGTGAGAAGGTCTTCTAGGGTAAGAAGGGAACCTGAATGATTTACTCCATCTTTGAATTATTTATTGCTCACTGAAAGTGGAGAGCCAGAGTGCTTTGAGGAAGCAATGCAGGTGGATGCCAGGAAGAAGTGGGAGTAGGCCATGGATGAAGAGCATAGATCTCTTATGGAAAACCATACTTGGGATCTGGTGGAGCTACCCGAGGGCAAGAGAGCATTGTAGAACAAGTGGGTGTATAGAATCAAATAGGAAGATGGAGGCAGAAATGATACAAGGCCCGGTTGGAGGTCAAAGGATTTACACAGAAGAAAGGTATAGAATTTGATGATATTTTTTCTCCGGTTGTTAAAATGACTTCTATTAGGACTGTTCTTGGTTTAGTTGCAGTAGAAGACTTGCACTTAGAATAGTTGGATGTGAAGACTGCATTCCTTCATGGTGAGTTGGAGGAGGAATTGTACATGCAGCAGCCACAGGGTTATGAGGTCAAAGGGAAGGAGAGGTTAGTGTGCAAATTGAAGAAGAGCTTGTATGGCCTGAAACAAGCTCCATGGTAGTGGTACATGAAGTTTGACAGTTTTATGCAGGAGCAGGGTTACTCCAGGTGTCACTCAGACCATTGCGTGTACATCAAGAAGTTTCTTGATGGTAGTTATATTATTTTGTGCCTGTATGTAGATGATATGCTTGTTGCAGGGAAGAACATGTAGGAAATAAAGGTACTCAAGAAGCAACTAGGTGACTCCTTTGCTATGAAGGATTTGGGGGTAGCAAAACAAATCCTTGGTATGAGAATAACTCGGAACAGGAAGGAGAGGAAGCTGGTATTATCTCAAGAAGAGTACATAAAGAAGGTCTTGGAGAGGTTTAGTATGCAGGATGCTAAACTGGTTGGTACTCCTTTGGTAGGTCACTTTAAATTATCAAAGGAGCAGAGTCCCAAGACTGAGGAGGATAGAATCCAGATGTCCAAGGTACCATACTCATCAGTAGTTGGTAGCTTGATGTATGCTATGGTATGCACTAGGCCTGACATTTCCCATGTAGTGGGAGTAGTGAGTAGGTTTATGAGTGATCCAGGTAGAGAGCACTGGTAGGCAGTAAAGTGGATCCTTCGGTATTTGAGAGGGACCATGGGAGCAGCATTGTGTTTTGGTGGATCAGACACTACATTACGTGGATATGTAGATTTGGACATGGTAGGAGATTTGGACAGCAGGAGGAGCATGAAAGGTTATGTATTTACGGTTGGTGATACAACGGTGAGTTGGATTTCATGGTTACAAAAGGTTGTGGCTTTGTCAACCACAGAGGCTGAGTATGTTGCTGCCATAAAGGCAAGCAAGGAGATGATTTGGCTACAACAGTTTCTTGATGAGTTGGGGCATAAGCAGGAAGTTGGGAGACTACACAGTGATAGTCAGAGTGTTATTCATTTGGTGAAGAACTCCACTTTCCACTCTAGGACGAAGCACATTCAGCTAAGATATCATTTCATTAGGACAGCTTTGGAAGAAGATAAGTTGAAGCTGGAAAAGATTCATACCAGTCAGAATCCTATGGATATGATGACCAAGGTGGTCACAAGGGAGAAGTTGAAGTTGTGTTCAACTTTGATTGGCCTTCATGGTTGATAATGAAGGGTTAAGAACTTTTCTCAGTGGAAACAGTTTCCAAGTGGGAGATTGTTGGGGTGTGGAGCTTGTTTTTGGTCTTCTTGAATCAGTGTTGAAGTGTTGGAGTCTTGAATGGTTAAGTTTGGAGACTTCAAGAGCATTTTACAGTCATTTTCTATGACGTTGTTGTGTTGTGACATTGCTGCGTATTGCTGTTAACATGCTATTAATTGGATGTCAACGTCAGGACTATTTTTCCAGCCGTGGAAGTTGAAAGATCATGATTTTCAAACTTATAGGTTCAGTTTTAGGGCTTCTTAGAAGGATTGTAATCTTATAAATAGAGGTGTTAGGGTATCTTGTAGATATCTTGAGTGTTCAAGAGGTCTTGAGTCTTAGATGATCAAGAGGTGATCAAGAGTGATCAAGGTTAAGCAATTGGGCATCAATTGTGGTTTAGATGTGGTTTAGCATCTTTGGAATTTTGTTGTGAGTTCATGGGAGAGATAAGAGGGTGTAAGAAGTTGATGAAACTTGTTGATAATAAATTTGAGCAAGTTCTTGGTGGAAGTATGCCCACATTGGGTGAACCATTGTTAAATCTTGGGTCTTGTTTAGGGGCTTCTTTTGTGCATTACTTTATTTATGTTGTTATATTTCTGGAAGTATATCTACTATGATAGTTTCCTACTGTAACATGGTTTGAGGAATTGTTTCCACATGAAAATACAGAATTTGGGAACACATGGCTAATTAAGGATGCTTCAGGCATGTGCCTAAGTTGAGGTGGAACTTGATATCAATGGGATAGCTGGGTAGTGATGGCTGTGTAGTCAGTTTTATAGTAGATTCTTGGAAGGTTACTAAGGGAGCTCTTGTGGTTGCAAGAGATAAGAAAACTGGTACTTTTTATTTAACCAGTGGTGTTGATTAGTGTAATTTAGTTACTGTAGATAACAATGCAACTTTTTGGTACCAGAGACTTGGTCATATGAGTCATAAGGGCATGCAAATTATAAAGGATAGGTTTCCCAGAATAAAGGAGTTAGATTTGGACTTCTGTGAGGACTGTGTTTATGGGAAATAGAAGTGGGTGAGATTCCTTAAGGTTGGACCTACCAGGAAGAAGAGTAAGTTAGTGTTAGTGCATACAGATGTATGGGGGCTAGCTAAGGTAAACTCTATTGGTGGTTCATGTTATTACGTCACTTTCATTGATGATGCAACTAGAAAAGTTTGGGTATATTGCATTAGAAAGAAATCTGATGTGTTTGAAACTTTCAAAAGACATAAAGCCTTGGTTGAGAATGAAACAGGTCTCAAGATGAAATGTATCAGGTTGGATAATGGAGGGGAATATTACAGAAATGAATTTATTGATTACTGTTTGGTAAATGGGATCCACAGGAAAAGAACGGTTCTAAATACCCCATGTCTATGTGAAAGTGAAGGAAGAAGAAGAGTGAGTGAGTATATGAGAAGTTTGAAGAGTCTTCATAAGCAATAAAGCAAGGATGTGAACTTCATTTGATGTTTGAGCATCAAAGAGTGTTCAAGTGGAAGCGGTAAGCACAGTTGTTTATCTAATTAAACAGAGGACCCTACTATGGCCTTGGATGGAGTTATACCTAAGGAGGCTTGTTATGGTAAGAAAATTGATTACTCATTTCTTAGAGTATTTGGATGTGAGGTATTTGTTCACATTGATAAAGATGATAGGACCAAGTTAGAGGCTAAGTCTGAGAAATGCACCTTTGTTGGATATGGTGAAGATGATTTTGGTTTCTGTGTTTGGAGTATTAAAGAAAAGAAAATATTCTAGTCTAGAGATATTGTCTTTAATAAAAAAATCATGTATAAAGATCAACTGCAGGAACAAAAAGAGGAATCAAAGAAAGAATACAATTGTTAGAGGACATTGCATAAGCAAGGTGTCCAAGTGGTCTTTCAGGTACATCATGAGGGTTTCCTACTTATAGCTTTTGTTCTTAGGTACCTACTCACTTAGGAACCCCAAATTCCTTTGGATGGTTGTTTCATGCATAATAAGCTCACAATGGTTAATGAATGTTCAGGTACATCATGTTCCGGCACAGCTAGTTCAGGTACCTACTCATTAGGAACCCCAAACTCCTGTGGTGAGAAGGTATTCTAGGGTAAGAAGGGAACCTGAATTTACTCCATTTTGAATTATTTATTGCTCATTGACAGTGGAGAGCTAGAGTGCTTTGAGGAAGCAGTGCAGGAGGATTCCAGGAAGAAGTGGGAGTAGGCCATGGATGAAGAGCATATATCTCTTATGGAAAACCAGACTTGGGATCTGGTGGAGCTACCCGAGGGCAAGAGAGCATTGCAGAACAAGTGGGTGTATAGAATCAAAGAGAAAGATGGAGGCAGGAAATGATACAAGGCCCGATTGGTGGTCAAAGGATTTGTACAAAAGAAAGGTATAGAATTTGATGATATTTTTTCTCCGGTTGTTGAAATGACTTCTATTAGGATTGTTCTTGGTTTAGTTACAGTAGAAGACCTGCACTTAGAATAGTTGGATGTGAAACCTTTTCAAGAAGTGATTTCCACAAGGGATACTTAGATGTTATCATCTTGTTAAGTAGGGTAATGGGTGAAGAAATGATGCAGGATTTATAAGATTGGATGGCCCAATTCATCCTTATTTCTAGTGAGGGGAACCATGTGGTATATTAGGGACAATTCATACAGTGCAGCAGCCATAGGGTTATTCCAGGTCACTACAGGAAAATTCATGATGTCGTACTTGGTGCAAATTTACAGTGAGAGCTAATTCGTATGGCCTGAAGTGTCAAGCTCCATATTTCTACAGAAAGTTTGAAGTTTTATGCAGGAGTAGGTTCCCCAGACGTCACTCTGACAATTGTGAAAGTACATCAAGAAGTTTCCAGGGTGAATGATGCATTCACCATTGTTTTGATCTGATTCCTGGAAGGCAGAAAGATAAGCTTATTGCAAGAAGAACATTGATCAAGAAATATGGATGTTTCTTCACTTAGAATTCAACTATTGACTCCTTTGCATCATGGTCACAGGATTTATATCAGCACATTGCAAACTCCTTAGGTATGAGAATGACATCAGATAGTGAAGGAGTTGTGCTAGGTAGCTTATCTCAAGAAGAGTACATAACAGAAGTGTATTGGAGAGGTTTAGTATGCGGGATGCTAAAGGTTGGTACTCCTTCCCCATTTCACTTGGAATATTATAAGGAGCAGAGTCCCCAAGACTGAAGGTAGAATTATGAAGGTGCCATCTTATCAAGTTGGTAGCTTGATGTAGCTATGGTATGCACTAGGTCTGACATTTCCCGTGCAGTGGGAGCAGTGAGTAGGTTTATGAGTGATCCATAGAGAGCCTCATAGGCAGTATGGATTTCGGTATTTGAGAGGGACCATGGGAGCAACATTGTGTTTTGGTGGATCAGACACTACATTACCCAGGATATGTATATTTGGACAATGGTAGGAGATTTGGACGGTAGGAGGAGTATGAAAGGTTATGTATTTACGGTTGGTGATACAACGGTGAGTTGGATTTCATGGTTACAAAAGGTTGTGGCTTTTTCAACCACAGAGGCTGAGTATGTTGCTACCATAGAGGTAAGCAAGGATATGATTTGGATACAACAGTTGCTTGATGATATAAATATCTAAATCATGGTTCAAGAGAAAGAGGATTTCTTTCATATAATCTAGTGGTATTTTAACCCTTTGGAGGAAATTATCTTATCTCTCATACTTGAAGGCATATGAGATAACTGGGAGACTAGATAGTCAGAGGGCTCATTTCATGTACGGAAGCACATTCAGCTAAGAGATCATTTCATTAGGACAACTTTGGAAGAAGATAAGTTGAAGACTGGAAAAGATTCATACCAGTCAGAATCCTGTGGATATGATGACCAAGGTGGTCACAAGGGAGAAGTTGAAGTTTGTGTTCAACTTTGATTGGCCTTCATGGTTGATAATGAAGGGTTAATAACTTTGCTCAGTGGAAAAAGTCTCCAAGTGGGATATTTTTGGGGTGTGGAGCTTGTTTTTGGTCTTCTTGAATCAGTGTTGAAGTGATGGAGCTCAAATGGTTAAGTTTGGAGACTTTAAGAGAATTCTACAGTCGTTTTCGATGACATTGTTGTGTAGTCACTGTGCCGTTGCTGCGACATTGCTGTTAATTGGATGTCAACGTCAGGACTATTTTTCCAGCCGTGGAAGTTAAAACCCATGAGTAGATGATCAGGTGGACTTTGAAATGAAAACTTATATTTTTTAGGCTTCTTAGAAGGATTGTAATCTTATAAATAGAGGTGTTAGGGTATCTTGTAGATATCTTGAGTGTTCAAGAGGTCTTGAGTCTTAATGATCAAGAGGTGATCAAGAGTGATCAAGGTTATGCAATTGGGTGTCAATTGTGGTTTAGATGTTGTTTACCATCTTTGGAATTTTGTTGTGAGGTCATAACTGAGAGAAGACTGTGAGAATTGTTTTACTCTTGTTGATAATAAAATCTGAGCAAGTTCTTGGTGGATGTAGCCCACATTGGGTGAACCACATTAAATCTTGTCTTGTCTTCTTTTGTGCATTATTCATTTATACTGTTATATTTCTGCAAGTATAATTCTACTACATAGTTTCCTACTGCTATGGTTTGAGGAATTATTTCTGCATATTTGTTTTCTAATTCCTAACAGTAAATACCTACACAATTCAACTTTGATTTGAAATATTTTCAATCTCTAGTCCTCAATCCAAGCTCCATAAGGTGCCAGCCTAGAACCTTGGAGGTCAAGAAAAAGATATTCCACATGGGGAATATTTCCAGAGGACATAATTACAAAGAGTGGAGGGTTTTCAAAGGGATGAAATTCACCATTGGAGGACCACGTCGACCCTTGGTACGTGATATGTTCAAAAGAGAAGGCATGGAGGTGGGTGTTGATCCTATAAAAGGAGATGCTTGGAAGTAAAGAAGAAGATGATCAATGAAGACATGATACATACATCAAAGAGGAGAAGAGAATGCATAGAGAGTAAGATGTTGAGTAACAGAGTGTTGCAATAATGCTAGGGTTTAGAGCACTTAGTACTAAGGGTTATGAGGGATGTCATGAGCCTTTGTATGGCACTAAGATCTGTAATAAGGGTTAAAATGGAAGGGTAGAGCTAGGATCTCATACAAGGAAGATTTGTAGGGGTTGAATCTCTGTCATTTAATATGTATGGTCTGTGATGACCTCTTTTGATTGTAATGTGGCTACCAATGAATATATATAAGGGTTTCGTTATGTATATCATGCTTAAGGGTGTAAACCCTTGTGTTATATGACTACCATGGCTCATATCTGGTTTATTATGCTTATTACATTGTTATTAAGTTTTGTAATGTATTGATGTGTGGATTTGTAAGTTTTCCATTATACTTTTCTTTTAACTAAGTAAATGTACTTCTCATTCTGTAATTCATCCTCCACTAATTCATCTTCTACACTCACATTTAATTAAAAATTGTGTGGATTTGTAAATGCTCACATTTTCTTTTAACTAAGTAAAGTACTTCTCATTCTGCACCCATCCTCCTCGGGATGAGAAAACCTTCTCACCATGCTCACATAAAGGTCAATGCACTTGGGGCTTAGGGGTTAGCGTGCCTTGAGCGGTTCCATTTCTAGGACCCGACTTGGGTGATAGGTTTGTGGGGTTAGAAACTAGTATTAAGGGTAAATAAAAATGACATCTTGGTTCCGTTACTAGGACCTCTTTTCAAAGCTGATGTGAGAATGATGTGTGATGACAAAACATGTGACATTGGATAGCGTTGAACCATGGTTTAAGAGCATGAAGGATGAGTTTTCTCAGAGATTTAGTACTGGACCTGAGTTTGATGCACATAAATGGGTAGAAGATCATCTGTATCATGAGCTATATGAGACCTTATTTTGCTATTTCCTAGTGGAGTTGTATGAATGGATTTCGGTGTATGCATCTAGATCAAGTTGGTACTATAGATCTCATGTGTGGACCCAAGATGAGTATCAGAGGCTGCAGGATGTTGATCTGACTTGGACATGTGTTGTTGATCATTGGTGGAGAAGAGTGTTGACCAGTTATACCCTGGAATACGTTATTTCTACGTATTCTTGTCTGGAGGTTGCTGAGTTTGAGTTCTTAAGGGAGCCTAGAGGATCATTTTTGCATGTTATCCCCTTAGCTATAAAGATCCTGATCATTACACTGAGTTTGGAAGCATTTCCTATGGTTGGCTAAGCTTCTTCTGAGCACTGGGTGAGGAAGCTAGGGTGGAGAAAGATGGCAGACCTTGCGGCTGAAAAGGAGAGGGAAGAGAGATGACTCAAGTATAATGAAGCTCATGAAAGGGAGTTAGATAGACAATGTGAAGTTACAGGAGTGATGGATTTATGGAGGTAGACGTTGCAGGAAGGAATTGAGGTTCACACAGAGGACATGGAGCCTGAGAAGTCTATGCTACCCCATCTTGGAAAGCACGGGAGAGAGACCCCTTCAGCTTCTGATGAGAGTTCATCACTTGGAGAAAGGAGAGTCATCAGTGTGCACATCTAAATCCACCTAGTGACCAACCCCTGGTGCTTAGTTTTCCAAATCTAGAGATAAGTATTGCTAACCCAGTTGGTATTGGTGGAAGTGACCGATCAACACCTAGGAGGTATAACTTTTCATTTGGCACATCTATGGCTGCACAATCATTTCCTGTGTTTGGAGGTATATTGTTTGGAATGACATTTGGGAAAATTATGGGTACACAAAGCTTGGGTATCACATCTGGAAGCGACACAAGCACACATCTGGTAGTGGTGCAATATCACAGACTATTGGCATGCATAGTTCAATGTGACAGTGGGGAACACTAGGCGCACCACTTCAGGGCCTTTACTAGCTATGGGAGGTGGATCTGGTGGAATAGGAGCTAGTGGACCTGGTGGATCTGGAGGATCTGGTGGATCAGGAGGAGTAGGCACTGGTGGATCTAGTGGATCTGGTGGTGGAGGCAACACCAGAGGGAATCAAGGTTCTGGATCAGGTGGACAAGGGCCTCAACCACCTCAGCAAGTATTTTTTGAAATGTATTTGCATCTACCAGACTACAAAGGTGTTGAGGATGTTACAGAGCATGTACACAAGTGTGAGCTACTATGGTGTGCGAAGGGGATCACTACCCCATAGCGAAATATAAGTCAGTTTGCAACAATGTTGCAAGGATGCACACATAGTTGGTACCAGAAGTATGACCCCCACTAGACAGTGGTAGATTACACCATGTTGTGGAATGCCTTCTTAGCTGAATTTCATATCCCTGAGTTTGAACATAAGAGCATTAGTGCACTGAAGGAGATTCAACAAGGTATGGCAGAGAGTGTGTGGGAATATGATGCATGTTTTAAGACTCTCTTATCAAAATTATCTTATGATATTCATCCTTCTCAGCATGCTCAGTGGTTTTTTGGAGGGTTGATAACACCTTTTAGGAGAGCACTTTCACACAAGACTTTCACAGACCCGCACGAGGCCTTGGAGGCTGCCCTACACACTGAGGCTATTGGAAGCATGGATACTGGTGTTAGCCCTTTTCTTGAAGCTCAAATTTTTGCAATGGAAAAGTAGTTGGAGAAGCTATCTGTGAACTTGGTGCATGAGACTCATAGTGGCCTATGGTGCATGGATTGTGAGATAGAGGGGCATACAAAGGATTTTCCTCAGAGATCAGTACATGCCATGATAGTAGACTGTGAGATTTTCCATGGAGATCATGATGCAAGTAGGTGTCCACTACTACAACATGTGATCCATAAGAATGTGTCTTGCTATTGCAATATTTGTACCTCTACTACTCATGACACCAAGGATTGTAGATTGATTGACCAGATACATGATGCCATTGATATTGGTGTGCACCAAACCAGCCTTGCAAAAAATTCCAAGGATGATGGTCATCACTATGAAGGGCATGTAGATGGAGGGGCACATGGAAGAGGTTTTTGAGGAGGATTTCATGGTCATGGAAACCATGGAGGAGGAAGAAGTGAGTTCCTGCATGGAACTTGTTACAACTGTGGATCTACGGAGCACTATAAGTGTGAATGCCCTGATCTGTTATAATGCTCTTGGTGTGGAAAGAAGCACAAGTATGAGGAGTTCCCAGAGCTATTTGAACATATGAGCCAGCAACACCAGAAGGAAAAAGGTTCCGGAATGGTAAGCATAAAGAAGGATGACTCACAATGGATGCCAAGGGTGGCACGCGAGTCAGAACTAGAGCCTGTACTGGTGATGATGTGAGCTGAAGTTGCACATGCTAGGGAGACACCAAGGTAGAAGCCACTAGTTACTAGAGAAGAGGTGGTTTATGGTAAGTATCTGGACCCTACTCATCAGAAAGAGGTGTATCAAGAGACCATGGATGTAATTCAAAGCCTACAAGGAGAAATCTAGTGCCTAAAGGAAGTCAAGGTAGTTAGAACAAAGGAAGAGCACTGAGGCTCCATAGAAGGATCTGGATAAGGTCAGGGAAGTATACAAAATGTTGAGGTAGGAGAATATCATTCCTTTTCTAGGGGAATGGTTACGGGAAAAAGTACCACCATGCACCAGAGCAGAGTGCGAGAGGCAAGTTTTGCATGTTAACCTTCCTCCCCACAACCTTGACTATGATAAGGAGATTACCTTGAATGTGGTTGTGGATGGGTGGATCCTAAGAAATATTCTGATTGACATGGGCACAAAGTCAATGTTCTCACCCTGGATGCCTGGAACCAAATGGGAAGGCCCCCATTACAACCATCTTCAAATGTGTTGTATATGGCCAATAAAACAAAGGTGATGCCCATTGGTGTTTTGAAAGATGTTGTATCACTATCCAAGGGGTGAAATTCACTGGATATTTTAAAGTCTTGGTGCTAGCCGAGGTGGGAAACTTTCCAGCATTACTTGGGTGCCCCTGGTGTTATAAGAACAATGTTGACCTACGGTTCAATAAAGGGTACATAAGCTTTGAGAACAAGGAAGAATGGGTAATCATCCCCTTGACCGATGGGAAGTCAGCACCCTATACTGAGCCCTTGGGAGAAGAAGTTCTTGATAGGATCTATGTGTGCTCTATCAGGGACCCTGAGGTGATTAATCCTATGGAAGGAGTTATTCAGTTTGAAGATGCTCAATCTATGAGTGATACCACTAGTGTAGCATGTGAAAATTGGGCACACAAGACTTATGAGTTAATTGGGTGGAAATTGAGAGGATCTATTACAAGAGTAACAAAGGCACTTCAGTCAAGCACTTGGGAGGAAAGAAGTTGCCAAGCTATTCTGGAGGATCCAACCTTGATGTTTTCTTATGAGAAATGGAGACCTAGTGGAAAAGTGAGATCGAAAGAAGAAGGATTCTCATCTATAACTTTCTCAGGACCACAGCGCGTTGGTGGGTGACACATCATGATAGCCTTCTAGAGTGGTGTGAAGTAAGAATCACATTCTCTATTAGGTTTTCCTAGAGCAATGCACCCACTATCATATAAGACTATCATGGGAAGGAACCCACCTCATTTCACATCCAAGCATGTGAGAAGGCCTAGATGGAAGGCACAGAAGCCTTTCCACCTTCTCTATGGGTGCATAAGTTCTACTCCACTTTACAAGGTTGTGCGTGCACATGGTACATTCACTCAAAGATGCGCCATCAAGACAGGAAATTTGTAGGAGTTGACAGCTGACCTCCTTCAAGCTTTTGAATATCAAGCACCAAGCCATCAGTGGATAAGGCATTACAGGTTGTTAAGCACCTAACGATGGGAGATAGTGCCATGGAAGAGGATAGAATACTAGAGTTATTGGGTGAACCTAGTTTGGAAGTGCACTTTGATGAGGAAGAATCAGAAGAGACACAACTTGAGCACGCATGCATGGAGAAAGAGAAGGGAAAGATGGTCTATGTGATAGATGGTGAAGAGGTGGAGAATTTGGATGTTAACCATACTGAAGGTACACATGAAGTTATGGATAGTGCTGATGAGAAAGCATGCCTACCATGAACCCCTCAAAATAAAGAAGGTTAACATTGGCTCAGAAACGGAACCTAAGGAGGCTACTAGTGGAGACTATTGGTCAGAAAAGGAGGTTTCGAAGATCATTGATCTATTGCGCGAGTTTCAAGACTTATTTCTGTGTGGGTACCATGAGCTTAAAGGCATCCACCACTCCTTGGGGGAGATGAAAATCAAGTTAAAGGAGGGTGTGCGCCTAATTTCGAAGAGACCTTACCGAATGAATCCAAATTTGTGCGTCTGGGTCAAGGAGGAGATAGACAAGATGATCACATCAGGCATCATTGAAGTTGTGGAGGAATCATAATGGATAAGCCCCATGGTCATCAGCATTAAAAAGGATGGAAGGATAAGGATCTATGTTGACTACAGGGACTTAAATGTGGTATGTGTAATTGATCCTTTTCCAACCCCTTTTACTGAGGAAATCCTAGAAGGAGTAGCTGGGCACGAGATATATTCCTTCATGGATGGATTCTTAGGATATCATCAAGTTAGAATTGCAAAGGAAGACCAAGAAAAGACAACTTTCACCACTGAATGGGGAATTTTTTCCTACATGGTCATGCCTTTTGGACTAAAGAATGTGCCTGTTGTGTTTTCATGCATAGTGGTCCAGCATTTCAGGATTTTATCCATAAGTTCCTTCAGGTCTACCTTGATGACTGGACAATGTATGGACTAGTGAAAGACCATTGTGACAATTTGTGGTTGATGTTCGAGAGATGTCAGGTAGTTGCACATATCCCTCAACATCAAGAAATGTCTCTTCGCTACTCCATTTGGAACCCTGTTGGGGCATATCATATGTAAGGAAGGTTTACTAGTGGATCCCGCCAAAGTTTCCATTATTGTGGGATTGGGGGAACCTACCAGCTAGAGCACAGTGCATGGATTCCTTGGGCATACGGGGTACTACCAGAAATTTATCAAGGGGTATGCCAAGATCACCGTGCCATTGGAAGAGTTACTAAAACAAAAAAGTGCATTTCACTGGGGAGAGGCACGTCAAATGGCGTTTGATGCATTAAAGAATAGGCTTATCACTACACCCATATTACACTTTCCCTCTTAGGATAAGCCATTCCATGTTCATGTTTATGCTTCAGGAGATGGTGATTGGGGGGGTCTTAGCATAACCTAGAGAAGGGATTGTTGACCACCCCTTGTGTTTTGCTAGCAGGAAGTTGACACCAGCAGAGCAGAACTATACTACTACTGAGCGTGAAGCACTATCAATGATTTATGCATACACAAATTTAGGCAATATCTGTTGGAAACACCCTTCATATTCTACATGGACCACATGGCATTGAAGTACTTGGTGAACAAGCCCATTTTACAAGGGCACATATGTCAGTGGGTCTTGTTGTTTCAAGAGTTTGAGTTTACAGTTGTTGTGAAACTAGGAAAGAGTAACTCAGGGCCTAACCATTTATCAAGGATTGACTCAGGGGAGGATGCACAGAG
This sequence comes from Taxus chinensis, assembly GCA_019776745.2. Lineage (NCBI taxonomy): Eukaryota > Viridiplantae > Streptophyta > Pinopsida > Cupressales > Taxaceae > Taxus > Taxus chinensis. The sequence goes on along the minus strand of CM034157.1, from coordinate 277,667,795 downwards.
CATTGAGGATACAATGCCAGATGTAACTATTTAGGTTGCGGTGCACACCCTCTGATTTGGAAGATATTGTTGTGTTTCTCAAAATGGGTGTGGCACCAGAGGGAATGAAGACTCTGGAAAGAAAGCAGTTAGCCATATGTGTCACACCCTACATGTTAATTAGTGGAGACTTATACAAGCTAGGCCATGATGAGGTTTTGCACTGGTGTGTGTTAGAACATGAGCACATTGCAATCATGGAGGAAGCACATGGTGGGATTGTAGGAGGACACTATGCAGGGAATGCCACCACGTGAAAGATTCTACTAGTAGGGATTTGGTGGGAAAGCATCTACCAGGATTGTATTGAGTTTTGCAAGGCCTGTGACCATTGCCAGTGCCTTGGAAAACTAGGAAGAAGGGATGAGATGCCCTTGAGGCCAATAGCTAGCACAAAACCATTTGAGAAGTGGGCCATTGATTTTTAGGACCAATTTCACCTACCACACGAAGGACTGGTTCACGCTATATCATCACTTGCACTGACTACTTAACAAGATGGGAAGAGGCAGTGCCTACAAAGGATTGCATAGTGGCAACAATAACTAGGTTTTTATGGGAAAATATAATCAACAGATATGGATGTCCACTGAGTTTAACAAGTGATAGGGGTACCCATTTCTTGAATGAGACAGTTAGAATCTTGTTGGAAGAATTCATGGTAGCCCACCACAAGACTACCCCATATCACCCACAAGCTAATGGAACTACTGAGGCATTTAACAAAATTTTGAGTCACACACTGACAAAAATTTGTGATGTGGGAAGACAGGATTGGGATGAAAAAGTCTCAGTTGTACTATGGGCATATAGGACTACCTACAAGAGATTGAACTAGGCCACACCATTCTAATTGGTGTTTGGTGTGGAAATTGTTTTACCAGTAGAATTTATGCTACCATCCCTGTATTGTGCATGCAGGAGGATTAGCTGATGAACAAGCACTACAGGAGCACATGGAGAAGTTAATGTAGTTGGACAAAAGGTGATCACTTGCTAGGTGGAGTCAAAAGACTGAAAAGGTGAAAAAAATCATGGCATGATCACCATATTAAAAACAAACAATTCAAGGTTGGGCAGATGGTCTTGCTTTATGACTCCAAATTTTTGCGCCATCCTGGGAAACTGAAATTCCATTGGTTAGGGCCATATATCATCTTGTACATCCTTGATTCAGGTGCATGCCAGTTACAAGCACTAGATGGGACAAGGTTACCAGGCCATTTCAATGGGAGTAGGCTGAAGCCCTACTATAAATAAGGCTTACTTGTAACCATAAATAAGGCAATATTGCCATTTAGCCTAGGATTTCCTTTAATGCATTTTCTTTCTTTGTGTTTCCCCTTCTCGTTTTTGTTCCCTTTCTTTTTTTGTTGTTGTGCATTGTGCACTAGTAGCCACTTATTATTTTCAAAAAAATTCTATGCATAGAGGACCACACATCTATTTTTGTGTGGGGTGGAGTAATGCGACAAGTAATGGAAGCTAGTAGTAGAAGCTATGTTTCGATGGCCCAGATTGAAGGATCAAAAGTGCGTAGTTTGGAAGAGTGCACATAGAAAAGGTGGACATAAGGAGTTTGGTGTAAGGAGTTTGAAAGACCACGTACAAAGGATGAGAAGTGTAGGAACAACATGAGGTAGGTGATGTAAAAAATTAGGGTAAGGACAGAAGAAGTGCCTTCGGCGTTGTAAGTGCGCGTGAATGGATCTTCTGTCAGTAAGGATTTTTGTGTGCCAGAAGGTTGTAGGAGTTTTCTCGCAGGATTGGGCACATGGGTAAAATTGCTGAAGGTTGGCTTAAGAGGAAAAATACACCTTTATTGCAAAGGTACGATGGTAGGTGGCATTGCATTTATTGTGGAAAAGAAGCAAAAACTATAAGTAGAAGGTCAGGATACATTATTGTTACCTTGCATTTGTGATATCAAAGAGCTCTTGCAAACTAGGGAATCCTTGAGAGAAGTTGTGTGAAAGAGGGTTGTGAAGATCTAAGTGCATAGCTAGGTTGATCAACAAACCAGGGTGGAAAAATAGTACACGGGCATGAGGGAGAGGGTTGTAGGAGTTTCAGAAACCCATAAGTGAATACGTCATCTTGTGGAAGGAAGGGTTTTTCTAGGTTAGGGTTCCACAACTAGGGCACAGGATTGAAGGGATTTTTTGTGTAAGAATAGAGCCATAGAGTTAAGTAGAGCTAGGATCAGAAGGAAGAAAAAATTTGAATAACCCGACAAGAGAAATGGCACCAAGGAAAGTAACCACCGTTTCATGAAAGAAGGGAAAGGGCAAAGGGAAACAAGTTGTTTCCACTAGCTTCAATGAGGAATGGTATGCGGAGATGCAATAAACAGATGGCATATTGCTTGGAAAATAATAGGTGTCTCACATGAGAAATATGGCCATAAGTGACTACAACCATCGAACAAGCACCACAGAGAAAGAGATGGCATTAGAAATGGTTAGCCTATAGACAAAAAGGACACTAGATGGAATTCCTATCTATGACGATGAAGTAAAGGTGAAGATGGAGAAGGCTAGGTTATTGCAACTCTATGAGTTTCCCTATTTTGGAAAGCCCAAGTGGTTGTACCAATGGTTAATGTCATGCATACATGAAGACCATTTCTACTTCGCATGACGAAGGATGAGGATAACTCCCCAGCTAATCTCTAAATTTACTGGTCTTACCTACGAGGGAGATTCATTTGATGATGACTTGGATGACAAGGAGGCCATCAAGAAGACTATGGAGGCCTATGACTACAAGAAGGGGTCATGGTACTTCAACATCTCTATGATTTCTGACCCTGTAATGAGGATGGCCATGCGCTTGGTTACAAAAATAAATGGACAAGAGAGGTGGACATAGGTCAACAAGGCCTTGGTTGAATGTTTACCAAAGATCTCAGAGGGGACCATCTATAACCTCTCAACATTCATAGCAGAGGAAATCATCAGTGCCATGCATGATGGAGAGAAGATCATGTTTGGTAATGTCCTCCTTACCATCATCTTTTCAAAGATTGGAGTGCCTGATGGGCCAGAAAAATTTGTATGGGAGTACCCAGATGAGAACCCCTCCCCTACCAAAAGATTTGAGAAGTATACATGTGACACCATAATGGCCACCCATAAGGTGCACCTAGAAAAATGGCATAAATGAATGTGTGATGCATTCGGTGTAGAGTGGAGGATACCTGAGAAGTTACCTATTTTACTGCAAGGTGAAGCTGAATTCACCATATACCAACATTTTTGCATTGGCATGTTTACTCTAGTAGATGGTGCCAAGGGTCCCTGGTGCAAGTTTCCATTCTCCTTCACAACACAATACTTCTAGGCCAGGGTCAATAGATTCAAGGAGGAAAAGAAGTTAAGGTTTGACCTCAGCACAGTAGACCAGGATTACCATGAGTTGTGTAGGACTTTGATATATCCAAAGAAGTGTGCCTATGTGGAGAAGTATGTCTCCCATGACGTGCATATGATGAAGCCAGTAACATTGCCTGTTGTTGGGAGAACCGCAACAAGGGTATACCTATGCATAAGGCCAAAGTATGAGAAGGGTGCCTATGTGGAAAATGATGTCTCTATCCCAGAAGACCCCACCTTAAGGAAGAAGGCCATGCTGAGGAAGAGGGAGATAGAAGGGGCTCTTGAGAAAAAGGCACCAAGTGTGCAGACAACATAATCTATAGGCGTGCATAGGAGTCAAGTGTAAAACCAAGCACCTATGCATGGAGGAATAAGTCCCTCATAGAAGAGAAATAAAAGACACCCGAGGAAGAGGTGCACAAAGACAAGAAAATCCCCCTAAAAAAAGAAGAGTCACCGGAAAGGAAGGAGTAACCTACTGGAGAAGGAAAAGAAGAATCTCCTATACTGAAATCACCAGTTAGGAAGAAGTAGAAAGTAACATAAAAGGAAGACTCAGAAGAAACAGAGAGCATGGAGGTCATCAAGGGTGACAAGGATGATAGCGAGTGTGATGAGGCTCAAGACCATCCTATGTATGATGTACACAACTCAGAGGATTGAAATAAAGAGAAGGATGAGGATGAAGGAGGCTCTCATGGCAAGGGAGGAAGTGAGGAAGTTAACACGAAGGATCAAAGGACTCCAAGCCTAACCAAGGAGCAGATAGAAGATGCCATAGAAAGGGAGGTAGTAGGCATAATAAAAGACTTGGTGGAATAAGAGGTGGAGCGCAATGTTGAAGAAGTTCTCAAGGAGGTGGAAGAAAGTGAGAGTGTAGAGAAGGAATATGGAAGCATGGGCGGAGATCCCAACCTGGTGGTAAGCTTCCCAAAGGTAGCACACATGGGAAGGAAATAATGTGGTAGTGGCACCAAGAGCAAGGAATGACTTATATCAATGATCCAAATAAGGTACTACATGCATGTTTCCAAAGCACCATGCCTACAAACCAACTCCTTGCATGGTCTTCATTCAAAGAAGAGGGTGCATACCCATGCACATAGAAGATGTTGTCTTGTTCCTTTGAGTCCCATATTGATGAGGCTGAGTTCAAATTCAACCGAGAGGTGTTGATGAAGATACTGGATACTAAGGAAGTAAACCCTCTAGTGAATTCTTAGCAACTATTAGATGATAAAGTGTGTAATGCACTCAACAAGGTATCGGGAGGTTGAGGCTGAGACTCTTTGGAGGAATGACAAAGTAAGGGTCCTAGAGGAAGAACTTGAAAAGAAAAATGAAGAAATCATTGAGAAGAACAAGGAGTTAAAGTAGGAGGAGTTGATTAAGCGTGCACAATTAAGGTGTGAATTAAGGGAAGAGAAGGAAAAGGTGTGAATTTATAAGAAAATAGAGATGATTATAGACTCCATAATCTTGAAGCACCCAGACCTGGCCCTGCCTGAGAAAAAATATGATTCAACCATGCAATGCTTGGAATACCTTACCCGCATGCTCACCATGGAGAGGCGTCTGCTCACATTGGAAGTTAGCAGAAGAGGAATTGACCCACTATAAGAAGGAAGAAATACTAAAGATAAGGGAAACAGTTACTCCGTATTCTGAGCTCCTTTCCATTGTAAAGACCATCGTGCAAATAGATGAGGTTGTGTATGACAATTATGCTGATAGAGACAGGGTAGAAAGCATACTTATTGCTACGCATGAGGCAGATCTAAAGGAGTTTCAAGAAAATATAAAGGGAAAAAGGGAGGAGCATGATAAAATCCTATCCAAGGTTGAGAAGAAGATGGAATCAATCAAATCCTTGTGGGGTTTGATTAAGAATCGGCTTAAGGATTTGTACCGCCAGATCACTCACAGAATGGACATGTTGGATGACCTTAGCAAGAAGTTAGAGGGAATTTTAGATACACTGAATGTTAAGGGTGATGAATTGATTTTTGAGGAGGTGAGTGCTCTAGTGGGTGACCTACTTCAATAGGTGCAGGGTGAGGTGGATGCCTAGGAAAATATTGAGGCAACAATAATGAAGGAATTCCCACTCCTCCTACAGCAGTTGTAGATTCTTCAATTCTTCCATTCTTTTATTCTTTAATTCTTCCATTCTTCATTCTTCATTCAATTTGTCCCAATCCCACTATTCTTTATTCTTTGAAGGGGAAGGATGTTTCCAAGGACATATAACACATTTAGTGTGGGGTGATTTTGGGCCTTGAAATATTGGCTAAGTACCAAGGGTGTGCACACTCCAAGATCAAAGAGGTGCTCAGGGAAAAGTAAGGACAAAGAGGTGTAAGGAGGGTTTAGGTTAAACTAGGGAGCGTGTGGAAGGTAACACATGGGTTAAAATGACTTAGCCAAATTTGGCATTTGAAATACACTTGAGGAAAAATGTGAGGACCCGACTAGGTGTGATGAGTGGAAAAGGTGCCAGCCTAGAACCTTGGAGGACAAGAAAAGGATATTCCACGTAGGAAATATTCTTAGGAGACAGCATTACAGATAGTGGAGGGTTTGCAAAGGGATAATCATTCACTATTGGAGGAACACATCAACACTTGGCACGCCATTTTTTCAGAAGAGAAGTCATGGTAGTGGGTGATGATCCTATAAAAAGAGATGCTCGGAAGCAAGGAAGACAACATGATCTGGAGATATACCTCACAGATGAGGAAGAGAAGAGAATGCATAGATTATAAGATGTTAGGTAACAGAGTGTTGTAGTATTGCTAGGTTTTAGATAACTTAGTGCCAAGGGGTGTGCGGGATGTCATGATCCTCTGTATGGCACTAATATATGTAACATGGATTAAATTAGGAGGGCATAGCTAGGGTCTTCGTAATGGCTAGGGTCTTGATTTGTAGGGTTGGATCTCTTGTCATTTAATATATGGTCAGAATATGACCTATTTTGATTGTAATTGTTCTACCAATGAATATATATATAAGGGTTAGTTATGTATATCATGCTTAAGTGTGTAAACCTTGTGTTATATGACCACCATGGCTTAGATCTAGTTTATTATGCTTATTACATTGTTATTAAGTTTTTGTAATATATTGGTGTGTGTGGATCTGTAAGTTGTACCTTCCACTTTTATTTTAACTAAGCGAATGTACTCTTCATTCTAAAACCCATCCTCTAATAATGGAAAAAACTTCTCACAATTCTCACATAAAGGATGGGCTCGACACCCATGCATGCCTCATGTGAGTTCCCAGCACCCACCAGGTGATAGGATGATGCGCTTGGGGTTATAAAGTAGTAGTGAGGGTAAGTGAAAATGACTACACAACTTGATACTTGTGATGAGATCACATCAAATATTATGGAAAACATAGTCAATGGAGTTTAGAAACTTGGAACTCATCTAGTAAGTGATAATTCATTGATGGAAGACCTTTTGAAGCCATTTGAGGAATTGATTAGGAAATAAGCAGGAGATCCCTTCTTATTCAAGGAGGAAACTTTGGAATCTCTTACAGAAATTGGGTGTGCAATCTCTAATATTGCTAAGGATCATCAAAATTGGTTCAAACAATGCAAAAACATGATCATTACTTCTAAAACTTGGATCAATACTTTGAGCTTCATGTACATCCTTCAAGTAGATAAAGTGGCATATGTAGTAGCACCCTTCAGCAAGGAGTTCAAAGATGAATAAATTTTCCTAGGTACATTCTCACAAAGTTCATTGGTAGGATGCTCTTCATTGATGGATGTTTCATCTCCACTGATATGATCTTCTCCCCCTCTTCTTCTCTTATCCTTCCTTTCTCTCATGTTCTAATTCTCCATTTTGAAGGTACTTTTCTCTTTTTGTCTTATTCACTTAAATGTGACTTGTAGTTTAACATTGTAATGAGTTATCTTTAATTAATGAAAAGGGACTCACTTTTCTTTCATAGGAATATGAAAGGTGATAAGTGAAGAAGGTAGGTGAAAATTGAGGTGGGGGGTAGATGGAAGGTCTCTTTGTAAAGCTATATATTTGGAAGACTTCCCCATTCTAAAGGGTTGTAAATTGTGAGTCTCTAAATATAAATCTATTGCACTACTAAAATATAAGAAAGAGATAATATTATTCTATTTCATTTGTCTATGTTTCCTCCATTTATTTTCATAATCTTATAAAACCAAGGAAGGTGTTAGTCCCTTTAATCAATGGATCAATAGAAATCTTTGTCTTTGATTTTTTATCTTTCCTTATTCTTGAAGTTGAGTTCTTCTTATTTGAGTGCATAAATTTTCTAGTTAATTTTGTGGAAATATGTAAGTTCTTATCAACGAATTTAACCTTCCTTCCCCACATTCTTACTCCCATTTACCTTCTCTCTCTAATAAAATTTCTCCCTTGCACTAGGTGCAAGTAATATTCCACAGGTCTAGTGGAGTATTCATGTGTGATCCCCAGCTTCACGTCCACCTATTATTTTATTTTCTATATTATAAATGGGAGCCTTTCCATTACCAATAGGAGGGAATTAGTCTCGGAACATTGGTAAAAAAATCACTAATTTGTCCTTACAATAAATTATTTTTTCAAAAAACGTGTTTGTAATATTGTTAAGCTAAAATATATTTTAGTATCCTCTTCTTCCCTACCCTTCATTCCTTTTTATATATTTTATGAAGTCCCACATTATTTAGAACCATTGTAAATACCAATAGGTTAAATCTCATTAAAAATTAGGATTTTCATATATAGAATACAAAACGTTGAATACCTATATGGATAAACAAGATCCAAATCATAATTTATAATTGGTGGTTTTCCCAAACACATCGGTCCCTCCATTGGTTAACACTAGGTTAAATGCCTCCCAACTGAATTTATATGTCCTATATTTATACATACCTTTAATATGCATGTCCATCTAGGGTTCTAAAATGAATGATAGAGATAATTAGAACCCACTTTTCCATATGTTTATATTTGTTTATTAGGGTTTATAAAACACCAATCAAAAACTTAAGTGACACTAGGAGGGAAGATAAATTGAGACAATTTAATTGGAAATTTTGTTTAAAAATTATGTTAATATTATAAGTGTTCCTTTCATCCTTTTGTGTGTTATTATTGGTCATATTATTAAAAGCACTTAATAAATCTACTTTTAAGATTCATTTCCAAGCCATTTACATCCATACCATTATTTTTATGAAGTTATATGGTTATGTATTGTTTTTTTACTCATTTCAATCCTTCCCTTCAGCTTCTGAGTGCATTGCAAACTATGGATCCTCCTCCTCAAGTGTGGGACCTTGCGAAATTCCTTGGAAAAGCTCATCGATATGAAGGCTCCTATTCCTAATAGATCTAGATGCACATAAAAATGAGAGGGTATACTAACAATGATGGTAACTCCAAGGAGACATGGTAATATGCATTAGGTATAATCTAAATAACATTGAGGTGATGCACCCACATTTAAGAATAAAATTTTGCCATCACAGAACAACATGCAATGCAAAATCATGCACACATAACTGATTGACATGAAATATCAGGAGCTTGCAAAACACATAGAGGGTTAAATAATCCACAGTATTCATTACTCCAAAGATCCTGATCACCAATCACTGATAAACCCTTAGGCAAAAGACATTACGGATTCAAGGAAAGGAACTTGAAAATCCATGCAAGAGTTCGTGCCAAAGAGAAGAAGGGAGGGGCTAAAACAAGAATGGTCCAACCTTTAGGAAAAGCCCCTCCTTACAATTTATGGGTTAGATATTTCACCAGAAATAGATATGAGGAGTCCTCTTGCTCACTACAACAACCTAGGTTAAGCAATCAACCTTTTTTTCATTATGATGGTAGGTGAGAACACATTAATACAAAAAATTTGAAACTTCTTTACTCATTCAAATATGCACTATTATATAAATTTTTGATCATCCATGTGCACACCTATATCTGGAACTATTACAAAAAAATGATCATATCCATCATCCTTTCAAAATTATGGCCATCTGAATAGTCATGCGTAGGGTTATAAAGGTTTCTATTATCGACAAAAATTACGCCTTCTGAATAATCATGCATGAAAATTATATTTTTTTTGGGCAACATAGTACTATCTCCAAGTGTGGGACTTGTGGATTGAGACAAACCTCCATAGAATGCTAACTTCCTCTATGTCGCTTACCAAGAGAATTTTTGGAAAGAAACATATTCGCCACTTAATGATAATACTACTCCTATAACTAACCTACACTATTATATGCCAAGGGACCAATGGGAGAGAGAAATAGGGAGTGAAAACCTAAGATTAAAGAGTGGTGATATCACCAAAAGGAAAGTTGAACTTCCCCTATTCCAAGTGACATGAATGAAATTTTGTAGAAAAGAGACTGTGAACATACACACAATTCTAACATAAGTAAGTGAAAGAGTATAAAATATGAGAGAGGGTAGATATATTCACACCAAAAAAAGAGTATTTGAAGGAAAGAGAGAAATCACAATTGCATTAATCGATCATTTATAATTTAAAAATAAAATCTCTTTTTTCAAGTTAAAGAGGTTGAAAGCATAAAATCTTAAGTTCTCCAAAGGAAGGCACTAAAAAATTCTAAGGAAGAAAATGGGAGAAGAACCCTTACAGTGTGTGCAAGAATTTATATTTATACTACTCATGAAAGGGATAAGAGAAGGGAAGAAATGAGAAAAGGACTACCACATTTGGGTACCGATGTTCTAAAATCATGTTTGAAAAGCATGGGAACCATGATTATTTATAAATTTAACATGTAGTACAAACATTAGCGCTATTAGAAGAGATCCAACAACCACGGTATGGTAGCTTGATTGTATTGCACACCATCACACCATGTAGAAAGATGTCACGATTCATTAATTTTTTTGGTTGGGGTGGTTGGTCATTTGACTTTAAAACATGCATGGCTTTGAGACATTCCACAGAAGTTTGATGTCTCAATGGTTTCCCGTATATTTACTTTGACTTTATACATTTATTGAATGATGAGTGGATCCTCCTTTACTTGGTGGTTCTATAGTGCTTCTACACTCCAAAATTAGATAATCCTTTAATTTCACTAAGGTATTTATTTCTTTGTCTCCATATCGCACCATACTTGTGGCTAAATTACTTTGCTCCACGACATTGATAGCCCGCATAAAACTATTATTTAGATAACTCACGAAACACTAGGATAGTGTTTCCTAGTTTTTGACCTTATTCATTTCAACTTTATTTTTCCCTACCATTCAGTTCTTTAAATGCTTCATGCATTATAAATTCTAATATGGAATGCCTTACATTTGGTTCCATGGAATTAATAAACTTTGTACAATTCTATCTCTTTAAAGTCCACATGGCACTTTATTCTAATCTTGTGAAGTGATAACTTTTTCTCATTTCCTTTACTCTGCGGATTATATCCTTAGTTGATTTTATAATTTCCATGTGAGTATGTGATTGCACAGTGCTTTGAATTTGTAAAACACTAACCATGCCATAATTTTTCTGAGTCCCAAGTGCTCATCTCTTTATTCTATGGGATGGAAGAACTCATGGAACACCACATTTTCACACTCCACGGGAGACTGAATTAGTGTCCCATGTGTTTTCTTGAGAAAATTATGGATAGTTCCGTTTCTAATAAGTTGTTCAAAATTACATGGAGTTTAATTTTAGACAATAGTTTGGTGACCTCCTGGGGATATCTTCCTTCTAGATGATGAATACCAGTAGAATTGAAGAATCTATTGGGCATGGATTTGAGCATAATCTCAAAAATTGATCTCTAATTTTGAAACATGTCTCATGGATCCATAAGAACTTAGCAATGATATAGAATTGGTTGAAGTTTATCTTGTGGATTTGAAGGCTATACACTGAAAACTACTCCAACTATCTGATTATGCCATGGAAATTACTCTGATATGACCCATGTATGTCTGCAGGTATCTTCTAAAAACTATATACAAAATGGAAAACCATACATGTTTCGAGTGAAATATGGAGAGAGTGCATACACACTTATTAAAAATAATATTATCACCACAAGGATTGAAGAAAGGGCACTCAATTAGTGATAAAAAAAAAGAGTACCTCCAAGAACATAAAACACATAATTATTTACAAGATGTGATGAAACAACCTAATGTGAATTTTTAAGATAAATCCCATTAACTTGGATTTACAATGTTTCTTCATAAATATTAGATAACTTGAAAGAACTAACCTCTTAATAGGAGGTGATGATGTGTGGCCCACTCCAAAGTTCATCAAAATTATATTTTTTCCATGGTTTATCTCTATCTGCGTCCCACTTGAGGACTAGATCACATGCCTTAAAATCATGCAGATTATATTTCATTTCAAACCACTATTTGGTTAACAACTAGTGCTTCTCTAACTTGGTTATGGTGGATTATCTCAGTTTTCAAGCTTGATCATCTCCACTATTTTGATTTCTCTCTTATATGCAACTTCAAACTCTAACCAATGATCCAACTCCAATTAAGGTAATTCAAGTGATTATGGGAGCCTATATTCTCTACCATAGATAAGGACAAATGAATAATTACTAATTTCTCTTTTTGGATTAATCCTATCAACCCAAAGAGAACTATTTACTTTTTTATCACACTACCTTTGATTGACCTCCATAGTTATCTTCTTGATCTTGATTAAGTTCTTATTGGTGTATGCTATTAGGTCATTACCCTACGAGTAGTAGTTAGAAGAAGTATTCAAATATAAACCATGTATTAGATCCCAACCATAAATTTTAAAACCTAATACGGCCTTAGCATTATCAGAAATGATGGTTTGGGGAACCCAAAACCTTGTTATAATGTCTTCTAGGAAATAAAAGATGATTGATTTAATAGCCTCCGTGAATGGTATGGATTCTATTCACTTGGTAAAGTAGTCAGTTGTTGTCAAGACCCATTTATGACTAGAACTTGATGGAGGATAAAGAATACGTATGAAATCAAGACCCCAAAGAAAAAAAGGTTCATTCACCTAAATGGTATGAAGGGGTCTAGTGAAGAAGGCACATTCTTTACATTTTTTGATCCATTGATGCACATCTTAGAACAATGTGGGCTAGAAGTACCATGCTTTGATAATTTTTATCATTGTGACCCAAGATGAGAAGTTTCCACTTGAGAAACAATCATGGAACTCTCTTAAGACTTTATTTACCTATTATCCTTTAATGCAACTTAGCAGGATGCCATCTAGATTCTTCCTAAAAGAATCCCTTTTATCAACATGTAAGGATTTTACAATATAACCTCAAGTTCCTTCTTCTTTGTTTTCTCAAACAATAAGGGAAACCACTTGTTGATAGAAATTTTTCATCTCATCAATCCAACTGTTGCGTCCTGGTTGACTTCCTCTGTCTTGCAAAAATTTTACATTGTGTGGGAACTTGAAATTCTACATCATCCCAAGGAATTATAACACTTCGTGAATATTCATTTGAAAACCATCAAATTTTTATGGATCCTCTATGGCTTGTTGATATTCTTCTTCCATGAATAAAGATGCTTCTTGACTATCTTGAGTGTCTAAGGCAAGCTACTCACAAAGTGCTCTACCTCTTACGAATTTTTTGGCCTTGGTGGTCAAGTCAAACTCCATGATTTTGGTCACCCATTTGGCCCATTTTTTTGCAGATTTGTGCTCTCATGATAAATTCTCTCACGCTAGGATGTGAGACTTAAAATTTTATACGATTTGCGGATAACATAGGCTTGAATTTTTTGAGAGACTATAAGATGGAAAATACAATTTTTTCTAAATGAATATACTTGAGCTCAAAATATTCCATTTTTTGACTAAATAATGTCATTTATTAATCCAATCCATCATCATTTTGTTGTGTCAAGACAGTGGTAATGCTACTACAGCCCCATATGCATAAAGTATGAAATCCCTTGAATAGTTAGGGTTGATAAGGGTGGGTACTTGAGAAATATATTTTTTTATCTTAGTGAAGACTTATTTTTATTTCACAATCCATTTGAAAGCTACATCCTTCCTCAACATCAAAGTGATGGGCCTGACTAATCCTGTAAATTTGGGAATGAACTTCGTTAAAAATTTAATCTTTCCTAGAAAAGACTGAAGGGCCTTCTTGTGAGTTGGCAATGAGAGGGAGAGGGTGACATAGATTATTTCAAGGTTGATTCAAATTCCCTCTTTATAAATAGCATGACCTAATATATTTCCCTTTGAAACTGTTAAAATACACTTTTTAGGGTTAAAAAGTATCCCAAATTCCTTGCATTTTTCAATAACTTTCTCTAAATGCTCCATGCGATACTCACCCTGCTTTGAGAAAATTGTGATGTTGTCTAAATAGAAAAGGATGATGATTGGAAATTCTATAGAAATTAAAATTCATTTCTCTCTAAAATGTGGCACCCTCATGTAGATCACAATCACACTCAATAGACCAATAATTTATTACTAGCAAAAACTTGCAAAACTACCCTAAACTTGGAGAAAGAAGTACTTTTCTAGACCTGAGAACTCTTCAAAATTGTATTTTTTAATGGATTTTTAGACTTCTTATACTTATGCTAGCAATTTATCTTGGTTATAGAACCCACTTCATGCATTAACAACCAAAAAACCATTGTAAAATAATCAGGAAATTTAGTTTCCCCTATCTCTCCCAAAACTATCCTTGTTATCTACTTAAGCATATTGCCTCTAGTGAGTTGGTGTTTGGAATCAACTACAAGGACCCAAAAGAAGTTCTAAACAGTTTAAGATACCATTTTACCTTCTTGTGGTGTGTGTTAATTTTATTGGCTCAATTTACAAGGTAACTCCCTTTTCTACACACACACTCTCTCTCTCTCTCTCTCTCTTTTGGATTGTACCCTTGCCTTATAGCCCTTTCTTAAGCATTCTTTAGACCTAACTTCTGATACAAGGACTTTCCAAAAAAAATAAAACCACTTTGGAGTACCCATTTGGAATTTTATTCACTTTACAAATTTTCATGGCACCTTTCTTCACAAAAACCCTCTATATTCCACTATTTCAATTTTCCAATTAGGTCTCTATATTGTTTAGTTGCACTAGAGAGAGTACTATCACACTTATCAACTAGGTGGAGGTCTATTTGGTCTCAAATATTTAATATTTCTTTACTATAATCCCTTAAGATTATTACTTGCCACTATTATCTCTTAACTCCTTATAGAAACCTTTTAACCAACTAAAATTGACTAAACCCTAGTTAGGATTCTAAGATAACCCGAGTAGACATAATTTCTTATAAATAAAAAATTAATCAAATTCTAACCTCACACCTCTGTTGTAGGTTTGTTATCACTTATTTTTTGTTATTTAATTAACAGTGATTCCCAAATACTTCAACAAACCTCTGGCTAAATAGTTTACTCACCTTTTGATTGGTAAAACAAAGTTTAGGGTATCTTGAAGATACAAAAGAAAGCATTTTTGTTAAGTTTTCCTTTAGACTCCTTGAATGGGATCAATTTCCAAGCATGACAACGATACCCCTGTAGCAAATTTTTCATGTTTTATCATTTTGAGGCACCCCAGGTATACCCAGTTAGTCCAAGTAACCTCCAAATTGGTGTTAATTCATTCCCCTAGGTGATTTAGGAAATTCAAATCAACCCCCTAGGTGATTTTAGGAGTTCTTGAAAAATGCTATCTCTGGGTAGTTGTGGGAAGGGCTATCACTGGCCTTCCTAGGACTGGAGAAACCCCCTAGAGTGGAATAGAGGAGCCAAATCCAACATGGAGGTGAATTGAAGGCCTAGAAACATCATGGAAGTAATTTTGGAAGATTCAGGGAAGATTTGGGGAGTTTGGAGCAGTTTGATCAAAATCAGGGTTCACAGGCCTAGGTAGTGCACAGGCCAAAACAACTGCTGAGCTTCCAAAGGTGATTCTAGGAGCTCTGGATGGAGTTAGGAGAAAAAAAAACATCTTTGGAAAGGGAATTCAAATATATACAATATGGTGAAATTATTTTTGTCACAACACTTTGGTGCAATGGTTTTGTAAGCAAGTTTTCTCATGCATAGGTGGAGTACCAGATCAAAAATTCTAATTTTTAGGGATCAAATGGATGAATAAAGACCTAAGAACCCCACCATTGGATTCAAAATTCCATTTCCAGTCAATATCATATAAAATTTCATCAAAAAATCCATCAGGAGCTCAAGATATTGTCGTCACAAGTTGTCCTCAAGGTTCGGGAGTTAGTCAAATTTTCAGCTCCAGGAGCATGGAGGGATTTTGTGTCCCTGACATCCCTCAAGGTCAGGGAAATAAAGGTTGGAAAATTTTCCCAGCCCCCTTGAAGCCCTCTAAACCCACATATGACCTCCAGGATCACCAGTTCAGCCCCCAGGTGCTTGCGGGAGCTCAAAGCCTCAACCGTCCGATCGCTGCCACGTGTCATCACCAGGAGCGTCATGGAATTTGATGTCCCTCACATCCCTCACATCAGGGACATCAAACCTTGAAAAATGTTCACCAGCCCCTAAGGAGGACTTCTGGTCACCCATATGACCAACTTCTAGCCCTTTAGTGCTTTAAAGCTGATTTTTTAGCTTTCATTCCCTTTCGTCAGATCTCCGCCACGTGTCATCATCTTGCTCACCATGGAATTTGATGTCCCTCACATCCCTCATGAGGTGAGGGATGTAAAACTTTGAAAAATTTCCCATATCCCTTCTTAGCTAAATTTTAAAATTTTAAATACCCACCTGCTTTCCCACTTCTAACATCTAACTCCTCCGTGCACATGCTCTGTAACTCCCTCTGCAACTTCTCACCACCACTCTGCCATTGCCAAAGCTCAAAACAAATTTTCTACAGAAAGGAAATCCTCTACTCCATGATAATATGCAGGTCTCAGAAGAAATATTGACTAAACCAAGAAGAAAAATGAAGAACGGAGAAGAAGAACAGTGGAAATCCCCATTGCTGTGAAATCAAATTTTGAAGAAATCTTACAAACGGATGCACAGATTGACAAACCATATTTTTCTGTTCATTCCTCTATCAAAAAACATCAAAAAATGCCTTCATACCCTCCTCTTGTGCCATTAAACATTCACAGTGAAGAAATCTTCTTTCCGGCCCAACAGAGAAAGAAGCTGGATTTCCCGTCAAACCAGCAGTCGGATTGAAACGAGATTTCACCAGAAGCACAAGAAGAAAAAACCCATATCAAAAATGTAAATTTCATCATGAATGGAGGAGAAAACTAGACCTGTAATTTTTGAGGTCCATTAATGGCTGTCATGTCCAGAAGCACTGCCAGGTCAAAAAATTAAAAGTTTAAAATCTCCTAAACTGTTGATCGGATAAGCATAAAATTTCAGAGAGGTGATATTGAGAAAAAAACCATATCAAAAAACTATGTTCCACGTTAATCCAACCTCCAGAAGCCCACTTTCTAAAAATAGTAGGTCTTCTACATAAAGGACCGCTATTTTGGGAAAATCATCAACAAAAGAACTTGCAAAGGAGACAGAGACATTGAAGATGCACTGCAGCTGAGAATTCATCAGAATTGACATTTTGATCCAATTTTGGCACTTACTAAAAATAGTAAGTGGTCCCACGAGCACCTGCCAAAAATAGAAAATCAATCTAGAAGGTGGGGGGAATGCAGGAAGAAAGGGTAATTCGAGCTACCATAATCATTTGAGGTCTAGCTAATTTGTGCACTTGCCAAAAATAGTAAGTTGTCCTATGGGGACTTACTAAAAATAGCATGGTTACTCCAAAAGGTGGATTTCCTAGAGAGAGCACACTGGGAGTTGAACATTCAAGTTGACATCACCAATTGGAGCCCAGAAAGGGAAAATTCTCGACACTTGCTAGAAATAGTTGCCTTTTCCAAACATAGTGGGTGTCAAGGAAGATTGAAGTTCAGATTCACAAGGGAAATAACTGTACAAGTAAAGTTACTTTCATGGATCTCAATAGTG
This sequence comes from Taxus chinensis, assembly GCA_019776745.2. Classification (NCBI taxonomy): domain Eukaryota; kingdom Viridiplantae; phylum Streptophyta; class Pinopsida; order Cupressales; family Taxaceae; genus Taxus; species Taxus chinensis. The sequence continues at coordinate 277,650,334 of CM034157.1, read as the reverse complement.
TCTTTCGACACTCATGTGTGAGGTGGAATCCACAGTCAACACCGTCATACTTGTTAATAGTATGTCTCATCATGATCATTTATGAATCAACTAAGTAGTGTGGTAATGCCATAGGGCGTCAGGGAAGGATTTGTTCCAAAGCATTCAATATCTTCAGAGGAGATATTCATAAGAGACACTTGTGATCACCAAGGGTTCCATTCAATAGTGTTTATAAACACTTAGTTTGTGGTGTCTCTGGGTCATTCTAGGGTGGTCTCTTACCTGTAGCCAAAGAAATTTACCACAGTGACCCATCTGCAGTATAAAAAAAATCATTCACCATGAAGGATTCAAAGGTATCAGGGTTAATCTGATCGAGCTTTCTAGGAGTTTTCAGAGTAGATTCTTCATCGATGATTCATCCCTCTTTCTCCTCTCTCTCTCTCTCTCCTTATCATAAACCCTCTCTCTTCTCTCTCTCTTCAATTCCTTCTAATTTCTAAATTCGTTGGGGTTGTACTTTTTCATATGTCTAAATATTTCTAATGTAATAAGTCACCCTTAAGTTATAAAAGGGGACTTAAAAGTTTCCTAGGAAGTTGAAAAGTTTTAAGTTGTGCGAGGACATATGAAAAGGAATCATTGGGGGTAGATGATGAGTCACCTCTCATTCTATAAATTGTAAATCCATTCCCATTTCATGGGGTTGGTGATTGATTTTGTAAACTCAAGAGTTTATACTTAGAGAGAACAAAGGAGATAGCCATTTTCTTCCACTTTTCCCTCATTCTCAAATTTCTTCCATTCCCACTATGTACAACTTTTTGTTTAAGCATCAATACAAGAAGAAGGATTTTCTAGCCTTTTTTGACTAAGGGATTTACTGATACTTTGTGTTCATTAAATTCTAATTGGTCTTCTCATTGTTTACAAAGTTGTTTCTTCTCATAAATGCATGTGTTGAAGTTTCTAACTAGTGTGTGCACGAATCTGATTTTCTACCTGCAACATTAGTTCTCCTATCTCATTTCTTACTCCCCTTTCCCATCTTACAGACAAATTCCTCCCTAGCAAGAGATTGCTAGCTTTTCCACAGGGTCAGTGGAGTGCCCCTGTTGGATCCCCGATGTAAAGGCCACCAAGAAAATCCACTTTTACTCGTGCATGCATATACGACAGTTGCACCAGTTAAGTAGAGGGACTTAGATTCCCAGAGCATTGGCAAGAAACCCACCAATTTTTCCCCAAAAAATTTTCTCGCCAATAGTTTTTGGTGCCCACCATGGGGCAGACTTGGCAGCATCTGCACCCAAAATATGACCGCAAGGTCCTAAAATACAAAAAAATCAAATATTGAAAAAGAAAAAAAAAAATTCATGGAAATCCATTGTTGAAAGATACATTGTCAATTCCTGCATGTGACCCTTCATATTCCACAGTGTCCTTTCATGTTCCCACTACAAAAGTTTCCAAAAGCTGGATGAAGGAAGATATACCAGGTTGAGAAGGTCGAGAGGTGTTGTTGATTCCAATTTCAAGGCTTTGTAAAATAAGCAAGAACAATTAGAGATAATCCATACTTCTTCTCTCAAGCCTCCTCTCCATCTGGGTCTTCAAGCAGTTCACCTGGTAATCCTATCCAAACTCCTATTGATACTCCCCCTTCAAATTCTCCCATTCTTCAACCACCATTGAGCATTGAGTTCCTAGAAGAAGAAGAATTTTTAGAAGAAAGAGAAGAAACATAAACAAACAATGGAGAACGAAGTAGAAAGACCTCAACCCATTGTTCCATGGGGAAGGAATACAGGCCCGCTCACTCTTGAACCCCCTCTTCATGATCTACCAATGGGTTCCCACAAGAACTTTCCAAAGTTCAAAGGTGATAACACACAACATCCTGAAGAACACATCACTACTTTCATGACATCATGGAATTCTTGGTGTCCAACATGAAGATGTTTCTGTAAGACTGTTCATGGATTCCCTCCAAGAAAAAGTAGCAGAATGGTTCTACCTCCTGCCTGAGTGATCCATCACTAGTTGGAATGACATCAAGACTACCTTCAAGGAAATATTTAAATCAACTGAAGACTGTCAGGACCTCTTGGTGTAGTTGGCTCAAATGAAGAAAGGAGAAGGTGAAACTATGAGAGACTTCATGGCTCATTTCAAACGGTTGCTTTGCAGGATACCGGAAGAGGATTCACCTTCTAAAAACAATATCAAGAGATTCTTCATCAATGCTCAATCATCAGAGGTAGGATTTTTCCTATGAAGAGTTCAACCAAGGAACATTGTAGAAGCACAAAGGATGGAAATTGAACTTGATGATGATCTCATCCTCTCTGGAAAGATCAAGAATCCCTCAAAGGGAAAAGCTCAACATCCTAAAGATGAAAGAACCAATATTTTTTGCAGAAAAATGGAAAATGAAATGGCATTGAGGAGGGAAATATTTGAGTGAGTTTCTTCTCAAAGAAGCAATGGAATCAGATTGTCAAGAGCACCCCGAAAGGCTTTCCTTGGAGGCCCCACCTATCAATGCAAGTTGTAGGAGTAAGGAAAATGAAGAGGAGCTTGAACAAGAAAGTGGAGGTGGTGATTTCCTAGAAGTTGATGAGCTTGAGAATGATACAAAAATCAAATTCTGTGAGTATTATGGAGGTGATGAATAAGATGAAGAATATGCACCCAGTTTCTCATGTGTGGTATTCACTCATTCTCAGTCTAAGAAAGGAACACCTCCCTCCACTGCTGCAAAGAAAAATAAGGTTGATGATCCTCCTGTGGTGACTCTGCAAAAAAAAATAATCAGTCAAGGATCTCTGCTCCCACCCTCCATGGAGTCTGCATTGTTGAAGCCTGATCTTGTAGCAAGTAAGAAGGCTCCCGCAATTCCAAGTAAGTCTTATGATGCCTCTTCCAATTCTAAATCTAAATCTGCTCCTAGTAAAATCTAGTACTTTGAAAGATCCTAGTGTACCTTTCAAAATACCCTCCATTCCCCAAGCATCAAACCTTTCTTCCAAACCTATCCCAAATCCAAAATCAGTCCCTTCATCACCCTTACTCCACATACGCTCCTTTTGATTTCATAGAATATGTGAACAAAGCCAAAGTGCAGATTACTGAAACTGAATATTTGCGACTCATCCTGAACAATTTGAGAGGTTCGTTCGATATATCAGGAGTGGTAGTTTAACACCCAATGTTGTAACTTCTAGTTCTAAAGTCATGTTACAAAACCCACCTACACCTCCCTCATAGAACATGATTTCCTTAAGTGCATCCAAGATTGATAAGGTTGATCCTTTCTACATCTCCCTTCTTGTTGGAGAATATGTACTGAACAATTGCATAATAGATTCTGGTGCCTCAGACAATGTGATGCCTTTGAAGGTCACCAAGGCTCTCAAACTCACCATGACTCCACCCAGTGGCTCTTGTTACTCCTTGGAGTCAAAAGAAGTCCCACTTGTAGGGAAGGTCAAAGATGCACAGGTGGCTCTCGCCAGATTTCCAGACAAGAAAGTTTCAGTGATGATTTTGGTAGTAGACATCCCAACCTCATTTGGAATGTTGTTGAGTCAAAGTTTCTTCTGAGACTTGGGAGGGAAAATTCAGATGAATTGGTCATCTGTAACCATACCAGTGAAGGGATACATGGAGAAATTTATTCCAAAGAAGAAGATGAGGTACACGATGTGAAATCCAGAAGTCTAGAAGCTAACATTTTGTACCAAGATAGCAAGAGGATGAATCATTTTGATAATGACTGAAGAAGAAGATGATATTCCCATCTTGATAGGTCCATACATGCCTTCCTGAGAGGCATGGACCTTGAAGAAGCATTGAGGAGATTTGAGTTACAAGAGGGCAGCCTTGAATTGCCAGATGATGTAAAACCATGAAGAAGAGGAAATGGTTCTTGATGATTTTCAAGAAGAAAAATCAGCTTATGTGCTTATCCATGTGATGAGGAGATATTCTCATTCCCATTTGAAGATGAGGACTCCCTTGGTCATGTCACCCAAGAAGAGACAAGCCAGTCTGTAATGAGCCCTCAAAAGGTGGGAAAGAACCATCCATACAAGAACTACTAAGAGCCACGAAAGAAACAAAAGACCCTGAGCTCAGTCTCGAACTCCTGATGCAAGCCATGAATCTTCAAGACAAGTGTGAATCTGATTTGAAAGCCTTAACCAGTGTGAAGGTTGGCCATGTTGAAACAAATAAAGATGAGAAATATAATGTCCCCTCTTGAGCCAATGGTTGATGGATGCAATGATGAAATCAGGTATTTTCTTTCCCATTTGAAGAGGAAGAATCTTTCCATGATGAAGAAATTGAAGCAAGGAGTTTTGAGGCCTTTGAAGCTGAAGCTCCTCTAGAAAAAGGAGTGATAGAATGTAGTGATTCCCAAGATGATGAAGTAATCCCTCCAGATAGTTTCCTTGAGCTGCAAAATAAATATCCTTCGAAGGCATACAAAGATGAGCTGTAGGAAGTAACAAAGGAGATCTCTGTGCAAGAACTATTGGATGCAGTAGAATTTGTGAAAGACCCCAGATGATTCTTGATCTCTTAACTCATGTCATGGTCATACAAGAAAATTATGAATCTACCTCTGATCCTCCCATCAGTACTCAAACACTTCACAGTGGAGTAGAGATAAAGGATGAATATAAGGATTCTCATAAAGAAGATGTCAATGAGCATAGACATGGGAAAGAAAGTAACTCAAAATATTCAAGAAATTTGAATGAAAATCAGCTTTGGGGAAGTGATGAGATGCTCAATGAAGAATCAGCTATGTGGATAAACACAGAAGGAAACTGGCACTATGAAACTGATTTCAAAGAACATGAAGGCAATGGAATTTCCAAGAAAAGACCTGAGCATCAAGAAGCTCATGTGGAATCACTCCTTTAAAAAACATAGATGGTCATGAAAGCACCCAACTTTCATAAATAGTTAAGGAGAGGAGGCTACTTTCTGGAACCAGTCAATGGCTTCGCAGAAAAACATCACTCAGTGTTTCCCACTCAGGGGTAACTTTTGAGGAATTAAAAGTGCTTCAATGAAAGTGGGTTTTCCGCCACCTTGTACCATAGGTGATTGCTATGTGTGTTTCCCTTTCCATTGTGTGTCATGTGTTTCCTTTCCATTGTTTGTGTGTGTTTCCTTTCATTGTTCTTGGTGTTTGTGTGTTTCCTTCTTCATTCTCTATCTCTCTTGTTGTAAGTTGTACATGACTCTGCAGGGCCCAATGGATAAGGCACTGGTCAATGGATCATATGGTCTAAAGTTGAGATTATGGATTCTACATGTCATGTCTTTTCACTGCGTTCATTCCATTTCATGTCCCCAAGCTATATCCAGTCGTTGTTGTGAAAATGTGCAACAAGGAATTGACAATTTCCAAGCATGACAATGATACCCCTGTAGAAATTTTTTCATGTTTTATCATTCTGAAGCACCTTGGATCTTCCCAGTCAGTCTAGTAACCTCCCAATTGGTGTTAATTCATTCCCCTAGGTGATTTAGGAAAGTCAAATCAACCCCCCTAGGTGATTTTAGGAGTTCTTGAAAAATGCTATCTCTAGGCAGTTGTGGGAAGGGCTATCACTGGCCTTCCTAGGACTGGAGAAACCCCCTGGAGTGGAACGGAGGATAAAAATCCAACATTGAGGTGAATTGAAGGCCTAGAAACATCATGGAAGTAATTTTGGAAGATTCAGGGAAGATTTGGGGAGTTTGGAGTAGTTTGATCAAAATCAGGGTTCACAGGCCTAGGCAGTGCATAGGCCAAAACAATTGTTGAGCTTCCAAAGGTGATTTTGGGAGCTCTAGATGGAGTTAGGAGAAAAAAAAACATCTTTGGAAAGGGAATTAAAATATCTACAATATGGTGAAATTATGTTTTTCACAACACTTTGGCGCAATGGTTTTGTAAGTAGTTTTTCTCATGCACAAGTGGAGTACCAGATCAAAAATCTACCTTTTTAGGGATCAAATGGATGAATCAAGACCTGATACCCCCACCATTGGATTTATAAGGACATTTCCAATCAATATCATATAAAATTTCATCAAAAAAGTCCATCAGGAGCTCAAGATATTGTCGTCGCAAGTTGTCCTCAAGGTTCGGGAGTTAGTCAAATTTTCAGCTCCAGGAGCATGGCGGATTTTGTGTCCCTGACATCCCTCAAGGTCAGGGAAATCAAGGTTGGGAAAATTTCCCCAGCCCCCTTGAATCCCTCTAAACCCACATATGACCTCCAGGATTGCCAGTTCAGCCCCCAGGTGCTTGCGGGAGCTCAAAGCCTCAACCGTCCGATCGCTGCCACGTGTCATCACCAGGAGCACCATGGAATTTGATGTCCCTCACATCCCTCATAGGCCAGGGACATAAAACCTTTAAAAATGTTCCCAACCCCTAAGGAGACTTCCGGTCACCCATATGACCAGCTTTTTTCAGCCCTTCAGTGCTTTAAAGCTGATTTTTTAGCTTCATTCCCTGTCGTCGGATCTCCGCCACGTGTGTCACCTTGCTCACCATGGAATTTGATGTCCCTCACATGTCCCTTTGAGGTGAGGTACATCAGGGAAATTTAAAAATGCACCCATCTCCCTTCTCATAGCTAAATTTTAAAATTTTAAATACTCACCACTGTTTCTCGCTTCTAACATCTAACTCCTTCTCATGCACATGCTCTGTAACTCCCTCTGCAACTTCTCACCACCACTCTGCCATTTCCAAAGCTCAAACCAGATTCACTACAGAAAGGAACTCCTATACTCCATGATAATATGTAGGTATCAGAAGAAATATTGACTAAACCAAGAAGAAAAACAAAGAACGGAGAAGAACAGTGGAAATCCCCATTGCCGTGAAATCAAATTTTGAAGAAATCTTGCAAACAGATGCATGGATTGACGAAACCATATTTTTTATGTTTTTCCTCTATAAAAAAATCAAAAAAATGCCTTCAGACCCTCCTCTCATGCCATTAAACATTCACAGTGAAGAAATCTTCTTTCCGGCCCAACGGAGAAAGAAGTTGGATTTCCCGTCAAACCGACAGTCGGATTGAAACGAGATTTCACCGGAAGCACAAGAAGAAAAAACCCATATCAAAAATGTAAATTTCATCATGAATGGAGGAGAAAACCAGACCTACAATTTTTGAGGTCCATTAATGGTTGTCATGTCCAGAAGCACTGCCAGGTCAAAAAATTAAAAGTTTAAAATCTCCTAAACTATTGATAGGGTAAGCACAAAATTTCAGAGGGGAGATATTGATAAAAAACCCATATCAGAAAAATTCATTCCACATTAATCTGACCTCCAGAAGCCCACTTTCTAAAAATAGTAGGTCTTCTACATAGAGGACTGCTATTTTGGGAAAATCATCAACAAAAGAACTTGCAAAGGAGATAGAGACATTGAAGATGCACTGCAACTGAGAATTCATCAGAACTGGCATTTTGATCCAATTTTAGGACTTACTAAAAATAGTAAGTGGTCCCATGAGCACCTGCCAAAAATAGAAAATCAATCTAGAAGGTGTTAGGAATGTAGGAAGAAAGGGTAATCTAAGCTACCATAATCATCTGAGGTCTAGCTAATTTGTGCACTTGCCAAAAATAGTAAGTTTTCCTGTGGGCACTTACTAAAAATAACATGGTTACTCCAAAATGTAGATTTCCTAGAGAGAGCACACTGGGAGTTGAACATTCAAGTTGACATCACCAATTGGAGCCTAGAAAGGGAAAATTCTTGACACTTGCTAGAAATAGTTTCCTTTTCCAAACATAGTGGGTGTCAAGGAAGATTGAAGTTCAGATTCACAGGGGTGAGAACTGTACAAGTAAAGTTACTTTCATGGATCTCAACAGTGTCTTTTGACACTCATGTGTGAGGTGGAATCCACAGTCAACACCATCATACTACTCAATAGTATGTCTCATCAGGATCATGTCCAAATCAACTAAGCAGTGTGGCAATGCCGCAGGTGTCAGGGAAGGATTTGTTCCAAAGCATTTGGTCTCTTCAGAGGAGATCTTCATAAGTGACACTTGTGGTCGCCAAGGGTTCCATTCAATAGTGTTTATAAACACTTAGTTTGCGGTGTCTTTGGGTCATTCGGGGGTGGTCTCTCACCTGTAACAAATAAATTTCTTTGCAAAAAGGAATTCAGGGAGTGACCCATCTGCATCATAAAAAAATCATTCACTGTGAAGGATTCAAAGGTATCAAAATTAATCTGATCAAGCATTCTAGGATTTGACAGGAGTAGATTCTTCATCAACATGATTCATCCTTCTTTCTTCCTCTCTCTCTTTCTCCTCTCACCCCAACTTCCTCTCTCTTCAATGTTCTAATTCCACATTGGGGTTGTACTTTTTCATATGTCTAAATATTTCTAATGTAATAAGTCACCCTTAAGTTATAAAAGGGGACTTAAAAGTTTCCTAGGAAGTTGAAAAGTTTTAAGTTGTGTCAAGGACATATGAAAAGGCATTGGGGGGTAAATGATGAGTCATCTCTCATTCTATGAATTGTAAAGCCATTCCCATTTCAAAGGGTTGGTGATTAATTTTGTAGCTGGTTGTACTCAAGAGTGCATTGAGAGAAAAAAAGGAGATAGTGAAAAGATCTTCCACTTCCCCCTATTCTCAAATTTCTTCCATTCCCATACTATGTACAACTTTTCTTTAAGCAATCAATACAAGAAGAAGTTTCTAGCTTTCTTTGACTAAGGGGTTTACTGATACTTTGTGTTCATCAAATTCTAATTGGTCTTGTTGTTATTTGCAGTAGAGGTGTTTCTTCTCATAAATTTAGTGCATGTGATGAAATTTCTAACTAGTGTGTGAAGGAATATGATTTTCTACCTGCAACATTAGTTCTCCTACCTCTTTTCTCACTCCCCTTTATTCAAAACTTCTTTTAGCTCCTTATATCTCTTTTCATTCAAATGAATAATGAAGTTAGTTACAAAACACGACTTATATATTTTATTTCTTTAGTAGCTCCTTCCTCATGAGAGGCTCAATCTTGGGGTTCATTAGTCTTTGTTTCTGTCTACCTAGATTAGATGCGGGATCAAGATCAATGGTTTTTTAGAAACAACAGGGTCAAAACCTATAAGGTCTTCATAACTCCATCAAAATATATCATGAAAGCTTTGACATAATGAAATAAATTTTTTTCTTCATTTTTATCACATACTTTTCCTAAGCATAAGTTCCTTACCTTGTGTAATGATGACTACCTTGTAGTCTTCTTTGCCCACAGATATGGTTTTTTTCCACCCCTTAATGTCATCATAAGAATTAAATATGTCCTCGAGAGTTAAAAACCCTTTGGGTAATTTTTTCTGCAGCTGAATGATTTTATCACCATAACTTTCTTGAAAACTGAGCTTGGAATGTCTTCTTGTTTGAAGACAGTGTACTCTTATGAACTAAGTAATCATGTTTGTTGTAGATGATATGTTTATCTTCTAAAAATGGATACAATCATGCCATGTAAATTCTGAATTTAAATTGAAGTATTTCATTATTTATTTATACTGAATGTGCACTACATGTGGATGGAAGAAATAAATTCAGTCTAAATTCTTTCATTGCCTATTTTGCAATATTGAACTTTTGCTTCATTCTATTTGATTTCTGATGTAGGAATAGCCATACCTTGGATCAATTTCAGTGATCCAAGGCATGATTTCAATTTTATGATGTTTAGGTCATTTGACCAAGCTGGGTAGAATGTTTGATTTCTGAACCCAGGCTGCTGTGGAATCACAGGGGCATCAGGTGGCATTTTATATGCACCCTTTTTAGTGATCTAAAAACGTCATTTTTATTCATCACATAAGGTAATGTTGTTGATTAGTTTTTGGGACCTAATTTAATCTAAGTTCCTATGATTATTATCTTATCTTAAGTTTAAGCTAAGGTGATTTTATTATTGTGATTGATTAATTGGAAGGGGGTAATCCTAAGTCTTTGACACTAGTTTATTCTAAGACTAAATAAGAATTACTCCTAAGGACCTAAGCTTGGTTTATAAGCTAATACTAACTAAACCTAACCTAAGGGCAATAAGGCTAGCCTAAAGGGAAAGGGGATGATGGATGGAAAGTTGATAGGTGTCAGTGGCTCAAATTTCAAAAGCATTTAAAAGGTTTGATGTGTCATTTAATACATTGTTGTCGCCAATTTTTTCCAATGCATGAAAATAATGGGGAATACTGAGTTGTCAAACTCTGCTAAATTAATTTGAATGAAGTTTTAATTTTTAGTTCCAACCAACAAAGAGTTGGTGATGGTGGGAATTTAGGAAGGACACTGGTAGTCTTGTTGGCATTTAATGTTCTCGACTAGAGCGGAAACTACCTAGGGAATAGGAGAAGGTTGGATGAAATAAATAGTTTTTTGGTTTTATTGTTTCATTTGGTTTTTGGAGCTTTGGAGCTTTGCATGTGGTTTACCATTCTTTTGAACCTCCAGTTTGAATCTGTTGCATGCTTAATCTCACCCTTGCATGGTGGAAATAATAGTTGAATCTGAGCATGGAAGCTATAAGAAGAAAATGAGGAAAGTTACAGAGGCTTGGTTTTGGCATTTTCATGGAAATATTTCAGTAGAAGTTTTGCATGAAGGATTGAGGCAAGGAAAGGAAGACAAGAGCACTACCAAGCATGATAGGCCCTATCTCATTAAATCTTCTACTTTTATTTAAATGTTTTCATTAAAAGAACTCTGCTCTTTTATGAAAACGTCTTAGGAGATTATTTTGTTGGATGGTTGTATTGTTCTTTTGCTTCTGTTGTGTTTCTTTGAAAATGGTTTCTGGATATGAATGGTTTTGTGTGATTGAATATTTTTTTAATGAATGTGGGTTTGTAATGGAATGGAAAACCAATGTGTTGTTCTATTAGGAAATTGGGTATTAAAATGGTTTTATATTTTTGATATACATATGTCTTCATCGTGTCAGTATTCTTGTTGTGTTTAAAAATTTTTGTATGGATTTATTGGAGATCCTTAAATCTAGGTAGAAGTTATCAACTTGTAGTAAAATGGGTTTTATTTATTTTTATGGATTTGATTTGTTCACCATGAAAGGGAAAGAATGGTAATGAAACTTCAGTTTCAATTGATAGGACTTAAATTTTGGAGGTAGTATCATTTTTTGGTCAACTTTTGTTTGAATGTATGTTGTTATTGAGTTTCTTGTTTCAGTTCTTATTCATTGTTGGGTTAAAGTGTTAACATATCCTTGGTTTTTAGTTGTCTTTATGTAAGATCTTGTTTGACCCATACTTGGGCATTCTCATGAAGTTTTTTTTAGCACTGTAAGTGCATTTTAAGAGGGATATTGTTGGATTTTTCTTTCTTCATTTTATATTATGATTTAGTTTTTTAACCCTTCATGGGTGGACCTGTTTAGTAAATATGGACTGGTAAAAATTCTCTCTCTTCTCTTGGTTGAGTTAACTTGTGATGAATACCCTTTTGGGTTGGCTTGAGAAATTGGAACATTAGTTGGATCGTTCCAGGCCATAGTATAACTTTGAAATGGTCTTGTATGAGATTATAGTTTGGTTAAAAATTTGTTTCTTTTTTTTGTGGGTGTATTCTTCATTGCTTGAATACTCTTCTTGAGTCAGGTTCCTATTATGAACTTGATTGAACTTTTGAGGAAATCTTGGGTTGTTATTTCAATCTGGGTTCATTTTCCTTTTTATATGCTCTGTGTGGAACTTTAAGCTTCATGAGTGCATGTTGGGTATTGTGTTATGTTGTACAATCTTGTTATCCTTAAATTGTGTTTGATGTCATTGTTTTTTTGACGAATGATTGTAGGTTTGATTTGAGTCTTTTGACATGTCTCTTTGAGACTGTACTTGACATCTTTAGTTGTATTAAAGAGATGAATGTTGTTCTTTTCATTTTAAGTTCTTTTCTGTAGGTAGATTATGTTATGTCTTCATGATCATTGTAAGGAAGTTTTCTTCTTTGATCTTGGAATCAGTCTTTTGGGTAAGACAAAACTTTGTGTGTTTGTTTGTAAAAACCATTCTGATTTCTTTCTCCATTAGTAGCTTTTGTGGGAAACAATGAAATTCAAATGTGATTGTTTTAGATGCAAGGTTATTTTGATTTCATGCTATTTTTGACTTTTCCTGTTTAGTCTTGATATAAACAATTGGGTTAGGAAACTGTTCATCTTGTTAAGTTAGGCCTTTCTGAGTTCTTAACTTGTGATCTCTTATTTTTCAACTTATTATTAGGAATATTTGAGTATTTTGGTTCCTTGTTTGAACATTTCCTTTTATGGATGGAATTTAAGAATTTGGTTGGAAGGTTTATGGTGGTGGCATTCTTGTTCATTTCAATTTGTAATTGTTCCTAGTTACCTTTTTGGATTGAATGATAGGAATTGGTTGTGTTTTTGTAGATCTTAGGTTGGAAATTAAATTGAGAATATTAGGATTAGGATATGAATTTTAATTACTTATTTTCTTAATTGGTTAATGCTGGGATAATTATCATGTAGTAATGATTTTCACAACCATGTTTGAGATAGAATTAATTGTGTTGGTTTAATTAGTTCTTTCTTCAACATTATTACTTGTAGATTATGTGACTCTTCTTTATATCTGTTTTGTAATTATTAGGGAAAGTCTTTCTTATTGACCTTATTTTTGTATTTGGAACCTTTTCATTAACAACAGGGTTCCTTTTGTGAAACAGTTAGATAAAATCATATTGTTTTAACATTATAGCATTTATCATGCTCAGTTCTTGTGAACTGACTCATGCTAACAATTTTGTAGATGGACTTCATGAAAGATGAAAGGAGAAAGACTTATAGAAAGTTACATTTGTTTTACTAATGAAATCATCTCACTTCATTCAGATATCTATGTATTGACATTTTCTTGAAATGTACTTCTTGTTGGAAAAAGAAATCATGAAGATGTATTAAAATTAGTTTTATAATGGTGGAAAGATATTTTGTGTAAACCTTTGAAATACTTACTAAGTTTGGAGAGTAGTGAACTCTCTTTTTGATAAATGAATTGTTGTGGTAAAGATGTTGATTTCTGATTTATTTCTAAGGTCTTCATGACTTTGGGTTGAGTAATATTCCTAGAAAAAATCATGCATGACAGGACTTATGGAATATATTTAAATATTGATATTACATAACTTAGTAGATTCTAAGGTATAAATGCTTCTAGGATTAAGGATCTATACTTATAGTTTGATTCTTTTCATTTAGAAAGAGTACAACTAAGTTGATAATTATTGATAGTTCCTTACCTAAAAAAGGGAATATGAATAGTTTATATAAAATATTGTGGCTTCTTATTACTAAACTAACATATGTTTTTTGATTACACTAATAGGACATCAGTCCTTAATAAAGAAAGAAAAGGATACTTCCTTTGTAATTAAATAAAGAGCTATGTATGATATCTTGTTAAGTGATTATGATTAAATCATAAGGATGATTGGTTGTATTTCCTATGTAATATCAATAATTTGAAACATGGAAATCTTAAAAGAGTTATTAGAAATATTTAGACTTTTTGATATTCCTAAGTCTAAAGTATAAGTTTTCAAACAAGTTTGTTTACAATGTTAAACTGTAATAAGAAAACTTAATGATCTTACTTTTCTACTATCAAATTCTGACATCTCGATAAATGAAAATAAATGGTTAAGAATAAGATAAGCATGATCATAATAAGCAGAATGCATATTTTATCTGCATACCTTTCTCTTGTGTAAATTACACTTCATACCCTTCTTTGGGTAAATCATGCATAGTGGACCCTTAAGTGCATTGTTTATCGATAAATTTTTAAGATAATAATTGTTGGGTTAATAATCTAATATTCTTAAGTATGTTAGTTTAGTTGAAGGAAACTCAGTTGGTTGTTGTAACATAGGGACTGCAACAAAGTACCTCATAATGACAGGAGTCATTACGAGGATACTATGATGCAGCCAACTATGCTTCAACACCCCACTTAGTTCAATTAACTCGATTGACATAAGTGGAAATTTGGTTCATGGTTCTACTCTAAACAGAGATAGAAACATGGACTAGTGTAGTGGTCAACTCATGTTGACTTAGGGTAACTAGACACACCCAATCAATGAAATTTGATTGAGTATGTCTATGTATCCTTAGTCACCACGAGTAGTCTTCCACACTAGTGCATGTAAGCTTCCCCTGTTTAGTGTGAAACTTTGACTCAGGTTTGGGTTGACAGTAGTCAAGGATGACCAATCTAGATAACAGTACAAGTGTGGTGAAAGACATATTCCTTTCGACGAGTATGTCATCTTGGAATGTAAACATGGTAGACATGTTTAAAAATTTGGCCAAAGTATTGCAAGCTACTGATTACATTGTCTTATGTCACCTAGTCTAAGATGTGGGATTTCAGATGAATATCGGTAATATATATTCAGATAGGCTTCTTAGACAGAACACTTGAGTGCCCCTAAAAGGGTAAAGGAACCAAGTATACATAGTATACACTTGAACAAGTTAACATGAGAGATCGGTTTAATACCGAGTCATGGAATGAGAGATCGGTGTTTCACCGAGTCATTACAGCTGCATATGGTTTTCTGTTATGAGATGGATTGGAAATGGAATGTGTGTTCTGAATTATATTAATTTAGAATAGAGAACATTATGTAAAAAAAATTCCCTTGTTTCTAAGTCTTAAAAAGTGGATGTTACATCTTGGTATCAGAGCTGAAGGTTGCAGCTCTTGGACCTATTGAGTCCATATCTGATAAAAAATTAATTTCTTGTTAACAGAAAATGGTTAGAACAAGGGGAGGTGCTGCAAATAATCCACCTCCAGGTGGAGAGGTAGCTACCACACAAAAACTTGATGAGATTCTTGCTTCCCTATTGGACACAAGAGATCATCTTGTTGTACTTGAACAACAAGTAATGGGTAATGAAGAGGAGGAAGATGATGCTGATAATAACAATCAGCCACCTCCAGGGGACAATGCCAATGCTGGAAATTTGGGCATTGATAATAATAATGCAGCAAATAACAATGTTGTGAATGTCAATAATAATGTTGTAAATGCAAATGCAAATGTACCCAATCAACCTGAAAATAAAAAGGCAAGATTAGCAGCTGAACTTACTAATGACATAAAGAGGATAAGTCCACCAAATTTTGATGGCACTACACTGGGGGATGGGGCTGAGAATTGGCTCAGTGAAATGGAGAAGTACTTTGCAATAAGGAACTTCTCGGAAGAAACAAAAGTAGTATGGGGAGCTTATCAGCTTTCCCATGAGGCATCCTCCTGGTGGGACAACCGTAAAGCTGAATTGAACATTGATGAATCAAGCATTACATGGGATAAATTTAAGAGCTACTTTAGGCAACACTGGCTGCCACAACTCTATTATGATCAGAAAATGATAGAATTTTAGAATTTAATTCAAGGAAAATTAACTGTAACTGAGTACTGGGAGAGGTTTACCAAACTTCTTAAGTACGTTCCTCAGTATCAAACTGACGAGAAGTTCAGGATACACAAGTTTATTATGGGATTGAATCCTATCATAGGGGGAGAAGTAGATGTGCACAACCCAACCACTATGGAAGGGGTTGTAGAAAAAACCATAAGGCAAGAACAGAAATTGAAGGGTAATTTCTGCTCATAAAGAAGACAATCGTAAGAAAAATTCTAATTCTTCTTCATCACTTGCACCCAAAAAGGTGGCATGGAAAAATTTTGGAGCCAAAAATAAGTTTGTGACTGATAACAATAAGAAAAAACAACAAATAAACCTGTTGCGAACATTAGAAACAATTTTGTGAAGAATAACAATAATGGGCAGAAATCCTATGGAGGACAAAACAGTAATTTCAGGACTGGAAATAAGTTTAAACCAAAAAGAGGACCTGTAGGGGGTTGTTTCAAATGGTAAGGATCACTATGCAAATCAGTTCCCTCTAAAGAAAGATGACAACAATCAGCAACATAAGATACATGTTGCAGTAGCTGATAAACAAGTTGAAAAGCAAGTTACGCCCATAGAAGTGCCAGGTAAATTATTTGGTACACCTATTACTATACTTTTTGATACTGGAGCTACAAAATGTTTTATTTCTAGTAAATTAGCTACAAAATTAAAAATAAAAGTAGGAATAATGGAAAAATCTTGGACTGTACATTATGGTAATAATGTTGTCCATACTGTTAGTAAATGTCTTTTTGGAGCAGTCTTAGAGTTACCAAGTTTTTCCACTGAAGTAGATCTTTATGTTGCTCCTTTGGGGTCATATGATGTCATAATTGGTGTTAACTGGCTTGCTGATCATAAAGAAAAAGTTGATTGTTTTGAAAAACACATTAGTTGCCTTGATGATCTGTAAAAAACAACAGACATTCAAGGGGTAAAACGAGAAATTTCAGTTAGAAAATTGTCAGCTATGCAACTTAAAAAGGCCAAAAATAAAGGTTGCACTCTGTATGCAGTAAAAATTTCTGAAACAATAGAAAAGGATAGTGATTTCTTGGAAAAGTATCCACTGTTAAGAGATTTCAGTGATGTGTTTCTGGAAGAACTACCTGGTCTTCCACCCAAACAAGAATTTGACTTCACAATAGAAATCAAACCTGGAACTGAGCCTATTTCCAAGGCACCTTATCGAATGACTACCATTGAACTGGTAGAACTTAAGGCACAATTACAAGAACTGTTGTCTAAAGGTTTGATAAGACCGAGTGTCTCACCTTGGGGAGCACCGGTAATTTTTGTGAAAAAGAAAGATGGAACACTTAGACTTTGTATTGATTACAGGATGTTAAACAAAGCAACAATCAAAAATAGATATCCACTTCCTAGAATTGATGATTTGTTTGATCAGATGCATGGTGCATCAGTATATTCAAAGATAGATCTTCATTCTGGATATCACCAATTAAGAATCAAAGATGAAGATATTCATAAAACAACCTTTAGAACAAGGTATGGACATTATGAATTCATGGTTTTACCTTTTGGTTTGACAAATGCACCTACAAATTTTATGAATTTAATGAATAATATCTTTCAAGAATACCTGGACAAGTTTGTACTTGTATTCTTGGATGATATTCTTATCTATTCTAAAAGCATTGATGAGCACCATGAGCATTTGAAAATAGTACTTGAAATTTTGAGAAAGAGAAGATTGTATGGTAAGTTGTCCAAATGTTCTTTTTATGAAACAAAAGTGCACTATTTAGGACATGTCATAAGAAAAGATGGAATAGTAGTTGATCCATCAAATATTGTTGCCATAACTGAATGGCCTGCACCTAAAAATGTACATGAAGTCAGAAGCTTCATGGGGCTTGCTTGGTTACTATAGAAAGTTTGTTAAGGACTTTTCAAAAGTCACTGCCCCTATTACTTCATTACAAAAGAAAGACAAAAAGTTTGTGTGGAGTGATAAATGTGAAGCAACATTTAAAACTCTAAAAGAACAACTAACTTCTGCACCTATTTTGGTTGTACCAGATCCAAATGGAAACTTTACGGTAGTTACAGATGCTTCCGGTGAAGGACTAGGAGGTATTTTGTTGCAAGATGATCATGTTATAGCATATGAGAGTAGAAAACTCAAGTTACATGAGTTGAATTATGCTCCCCATGACCTAGAGCTTGCTGCCATAGTTCATGCACTTCAAGTATGGAGACATTATCTCTTAGGAAGACCTTTTGAGTTAAAAACTGACCACCTTGGGCTGAAGTATATTTTCACTCAGCCAAATCCGAATGCAAGACAATGAATATGGTTAGAGTTTTTTTTCAAAATATGATTTTGACATAAGTTACATTAAAGGTAAAGAAAACAAAGTGGCAGATGCATTAATTCATAGGAAACATATTTCTGCACTTATATATTTGAGAACTCAGTTTAAGGATGAGGTAAAGAGTATCATGGAATCTGATTTTTACTTTTCAGCAGGTAAAAACAACACTTGTTGCAGATCCTAATGATGCAAGATACAAAGGTTTTTACTTTGATAATGAAGGAATTTTAAGATATGAAAAGTGAGTGTATGTACCTTCAGGAAATGAGTTAAGGAAAAATTTAATGATGGAATTTCATAATTCACCTTACTCAGGACATCCCGGTGTTACAAAAATGCTTGCTGATGTAAAACAACAATATTTTTGGAAAGGGATGAAGAGAGACATAACTGATTTTGTTTCACATTGCTTGGAATGTCAGCGTGTTAAGGCTGAGCATATGCACCCAGCTGGTTTACTATATCCTCATAGCATACCACAATATAAGTGGCAAGTAATTAGTATGGATTTTGTTCAGGGGCTGCCTATGTCTAGAAATAAACATGATGTTATTTTAGTTGTGGTTGATAAATTGACAAAAGTAGCACATTTTATTGTTGGTAATCTTAAAGATGATTCACCTGTTTTAGCAAAAATATTTGTGCATGAAATTTTTAGATTACATGGAGTACCTGAATTGATTATATCTGATAGAGACCCTAGAATGACATCTCATTTCTGGAAAATGCTAAATGCAGCCTTAGGAACAAAACTAAATTTTAGTTCCGCATACCATCCAGAAACAGATGGTCAAACTGAGAGAGTAAATCAGGTTTTGGAAGATATGTTACGAATGTACTGTATGGATCAGCAATACAAATGGGAAGAATATCTTCCTTTAGTTGAATTTTCTTACAATAATACTTATCATTCCTCTTTAAAAATGGCACCTTTCGAAGCATTGTATGGAAGGAAATGCAGAACTCCAGTTAGTTGGGATAACATTGAAGATAGAGAGGTAATTGGACCTGAAATTCTTACTGAAATGGAACAACAAGTGAAAATGATTCGTGAATGATTAAAAGAAGTTGCAGATAGGTAGAAAAGTTATGCAGATCTAAAAAAGGATTGATAAGAAATTTGAACTTGGTGAAAAAGTCTTTTTATGTGTCAAGACTAAAAAAAGCTCTATAACCTTTGGCAAGGCAGCCAAATTATCACCTCATTTTGTTGGACCTTTCGAGATTGTTGAAGTGATTAGCCCTGTAGCTTATCGCTTAGCATTACCTCCCACTTTGTCATGAATGCATGATGTTTTCCATATTTCTTTACTTAAGAAATACATTTCAGATTTATCACATGTATTAAATTGGGATTCCTTGCAGGTCCAAGACCCAGGAATAATCATGGTTGAACCCATAAGAGTGTTGGAAACTCACCAGTTGCACTTGTGAAATCATGAAATCAGTCAATGCAAGGTCCAGTGGGACCAGTTTAATGAAGAAAGTGCAACATGGGAAAACCTTGAGGACATGAAAACTACTTTTCCTCATTTGTTTGAACAGAATTAGTTCTGATTTTTGAGACAATTAAAGACTTTGTTTGAAAAATATCTTTAATTCTGCCAGTTTTGGGAAGGTACTATATTTTTTAGTACAAGGGACAACTATTTGATGTTGTAATAAGTTATGAAAAACTTGAATTCTACAAATCTGGTTTCTGTTTGAAAATTTTGTGGATAGAAGAACTATAATTATGATTATTTTTCTTGTTTAAAGAATATGGACTAAGTTAATCATCGGGATGATGATGCTTTTTAGAGGGGAGGTATGTAATGCCTCTACCATGGTTGATATCCTTGATGACTTCTGTAATCAAAGTTGCAAACATTGATATGTGATTCTTGTTTGAAGATGGTATACTCTTATGAACTAAGTAATCATGTTTGTTGTAGATGATATGTTATCTTCTAAAAATGGATACAATCATGCCATGACAATTCTGAATTTAAAATGAAGTATTTCATTCTTTGTTTATGCTGAATGTTCACTGCATGTGGATGGAAGATATAAATTCAGTCTAAACTCATTCATCATTTCCTATTTTGCATTTGAACTTGTGCTTCAGTCTATTTGATTTCTGATGCAGGATAGCCATACCTTGGATCAATTTCAGTGATCCAAGGCATGCTTTCGATTTTATGATGTTTAGGTCATTTGACCAAGCCAGGAAGAATGTTTGATTTCTGAACCCAGGCTGTTGTGGGATCACAGGTGACATCTTTTGCATACACCCTTTATAGTGATCTAAAAATGTCATTTTTATTCATCACGTAAGGTAATGTTGATGATTAGTTTTTGGAACCTAATTTAATCAAGTTCATACGATTATTATCTTATCCTAAGTTTAAGATAAGGTGATTTTATTATTAAGTTTGATTATTTGGAAGCGGATAATCCTAAGTCTTGACACTAGTTTATTCTAAGACTAAATAAGGATTATACCTAGGGACCTAAGCTTGGTTTATAAGCTAATATTAACTAAACCTAACCTAAGGGAATTGGGCTAGCCTAAAGGGAAAGGGGATGGCATGGATGGAAAGTGATGGGTGTCAGTGGCACCAATTTCTAAGGCATTTAAAAGGTTTAATGTGTCATTAAATACATTGTTATCACCAATTTTGGCCAATGCATGAAAATAAGGGGAATGTTGAGTTGTCAAACTCTGCTAAATTTCATTTGAATGAAGTTTTAATTTTTAGTTTTAACCAAAAGAGTTGTGATGGTGGGAATTTAGGAGAAGGACACTGGTAGTCCTGTTGGCATTTAATGTTCTCGACCAGAGTGAAAACCACCTGGGAATAGGAGAAGGTTGGAGGAAATAGATGGTTTTTGGTTTTATTGTTTCATTTGGTTTTTGGGAGCTTTGGAGCTTTGCATGTGGTTTACCATTATTTCAAACCTATAGTTTGAATTTGTTGTATGATTAATCTCTCCCTTACATGGTGGAAATAATAACGAAATCTGAGCATGGAAGCTATAAGAAGGAAATGAAGAAAGTTTCAGAGGCTTGTTTTTGGTGTTTTTGTGGAAATATTACAATAGAGATTTTGCATAAAGGATTGAGGCAAGGAAAAGAGTACATGAGCACTATCAGGAATGGTAGGCCCTATCTCTTTAAATATCTTGCTTCTATTTAAATGTTTTCATTAAAAGAACTCTGCTTTTTTATGAAAACATTCTGGGATTACTTTTCTTGTGGTTGCATTGTTTTTTTGCTTCTTGTTTGTGTAATCTTTTGACATGGTTTCATGGATATGAATTTTTGTGTTATAGTGTATTCTTTTTAATGAATGCAGGTTTTGTATGGAACCATGAAAAAACCAATGTGTTGTTCTTTAGGAAACTGGGAATGATTTCTATGGTATTTGTATTTGATATACCTATGTCTTCTATGTGTATCCTTGTTGATGTTTAAGGGAAGACTGTGTTTTTTTATCTTAAATAGATTAACTCACCTTGAATTGTTAGTAAACTAGGTTTTAATTTATTGTTATGGATTTGATTTTATGGTTTTCCATAAGAAAACTGAAAATGGAACTTTTTTCAATAGATAGACTTTAGGTCATTTTTGAGGTAGTATCATTTTGTTTGATGGTTGATTTGTGAATGTATGCTTGTTGGGAGTTTTGGTTTCAGTTTTTTCATTGTTGGGTTTAAGTTGTTAACCATCCTTGGTTTTTTTGTTTTTTCTTTAGTAAGATCTTGTTTGACCCATAATGGGCATACACGAAGTTGTTTTTAAGCACTGTAAGTGCATTTAAGAGAGGAATATTGTTGGAGTTTTCTGTATTGTCTTTTTTATTTATGATTGTAGTTTTTAACCCTTCATGGGTGGACCTGTTTAGTATTTGAGACTAGTAAAAATATATCTCTCTCTTGTTGGTTGAGTTAACTATGAATGAATACTCTTTTGGGTTGGCCTGAGAAATGAATAACGTCTAGTTTGGATTGTTCCAGGCCATGGATAAAACTTTGAAATGGTCTTGTATGAGATTATAGTCTGGTAAAACTTTGTTTCTTTCTTTTGAGGGTGTATTCTTCATTTTTGAATACTCTCTTTGAGTCGGTTCCTGTTATGGAACTTGATTGAACCTTTGAGGAAATCCTGGGTTGTTACTTTTAATCTGGGTTTGTTTTCCTTTATTATTATGCTTCTGTGTGAAACTTTAGGCTTCATGAGTGTGGTTGGGTATTTGTGTTATGGTTGTAGATCTTATTATCCTTAAAGAGAGATTTATGTTTGAGCGTTGTGTTTTCTTGACGAATGGTTGTAGGTTTGATTTGAGTCTTTTGACTATCTCTTTGAGACTGTATTGGCATCTTTAGTTGTATTAAGAGCTGAATGTTGTTCTTTTCATTTCAAGTTCTTTTCTGTAGGTAGATTATGTTATGTCTGCATGATCATTGTAAGGAAGTTATTCTTCTTTGTCTTGGAATTGGTCTTTTGGGTAAGACATGAACCTTGTTTTTTTCTTGTAAAACCATCTTTTCTTTCTCCATTAGTAGCTTTGTGGAAACAATGAACATTCAAATGTGATTGTTTTAGATGCAAGGTTGATAGCTATTTGAGTTGCATGGTTTAGTTTTGAACTCTTTTTAGATTCCTGGAACTTGTTACCATTGGTTAAACAATTGGGTTAGGAAATCTCTTGTGTTGTTACATCTTGTTACCTATATTGTTAGGTTGAGTTCTTGATTGTGATCATAATCCTTTTTTGTGAAGTTTGTATTTTGGATGGAAAGGTTCCTTTTATGGATGGAATCTTAGGAATTTTGGTTATTAGGTTGTTATGGTTTTGATTGTTATTAGAACAACATACTGTTCTTTCAAGACAATTGTTTAGATCAATTCACCTTTTTTTGATGAATGATAAGAAGGGTTGTGTTTTGTAGGAACTTAGGTTGGAAAATTAAATTGAAAGTTTGGATTAGATATGAATTTTAATTACTTCTTTTCTTAATTGGTTATGTTTGGATGATTATCATGTTGTAATGATTTTCATAACCATGTTTGAGATAGAATTAATTGTGTTGGTTTAATTAGTTCTTTCTTGAACATTATTACTTGTAGATTATATGACTCTTCTCTATATCTGATTTGTAATTTTTAGGGAAAGTATTTATTATTGTCCTTATTCTTGTACATGGAACCTTTTCATTAACAATAGGGTTCCTTTTGTGAAACAGTTAGATAAAAGCATATTGTTTTAATGTTATAGCATTTATCATGCTCAGTTCTTGTGAACTGACTCATGCTAACAATTTTGCAGATGGACTTCGTGAAAGATGAAAGGAGAAAGACTTATAGAAAGTTACATTTGTTTTACTAATGAAATCATCTCACTTCATTCAGATGTCTATGTATTGAAATTTTCTTGAAATGTACTTCTTGTTGGAAAAATAAATCATGAAGATGTATTAAAATTAGTTTTATAATGGTGGAAATACATTTTTTGTAAGCCTTGGATATACTTACTAAGTTTGGGGAGTAGTGAACTCCCTTTTTGATAAATGAATTGTTGTGGTAAAGATGTTGATTTTTGATTTATTTCTAAGGTCTTCATGACTTAGTTTTGTAATATTCCTAGATAATATCATGCATGATGGGACTTTATGGATATATTTTAAATATTAATATACATAACTTAGTAGATTCTAAGGTATATAATGCTTCTAGGATTAAGGATCTATACTTATAGTTTGATTCTTTTCATTTGGAAAGAGCACAACTA
The DNA here is from genome assembly GCA_019776745.2 of Taxus chinensis. Classification (NCBI taxonomy): domain Eukaryota; kingdom Viridiplantae; phylum Streptophyta; class Pinopsida; order Cupressales; family Taxaceae; genus Taxus; species Taxus chinensis. Next base: position 277,626,698 of record CM034157.1, on the reverse strand, counting down.
AGTTGATAATTTTTGGTAGATCCTTACCCAGAAAAGGGAATATGGATAGTTTATATAAAATATTGTGGCTTCTTATTACTAAACTAAACCATATGTTTTCTGATTACACTAATAGGACATCAGTCCTTAATAAAGAAAGAAAAGGATACTTTCCTTTGTAATTAAATAAAGAGCTATGTATGATATCTTGTTAAGTGATTATGATTAAATCATAAGGATGATTGGTTGTATGTTCCTTATCTGATATCAATAATTGGAAACATGAAATTTAAAAGAGTTATGAGAAATATTTAGACTTTATGATATCCTGAAGTCTAAAGTATAAGCTTCAATCAAGTTTGTTTACAATGTTAAACTGTAGTAAGAAAACTTAATGATCTTACTTTTCTAATATCGAATTCAGAAATTTCGATAAATGAATATAAATGGTTAGGAATAATATGAGCATAAACATGAATGTAGAATAAGGTGGAATGTAGATTTAATTTGCATACCTTTCTCTTTTGTAAATTACACTTTGTACCCTTCTTTGGGTAAATCATGCATAATGTACCCTTAAGTGCATTGTTAACATAAAATTTTAAGATAATAATTGTTGGGTTAATAATCTAATATTCTTAAGTATGTTAGTTTAGTTGAAGGAACTCAGTTGGTTGTTGTAACATAGGGGATGCAACAGAGTACCCTCATAATGACAGGAGTCATTACGAGGATACTATGATGCAGCCAGCTATGCTTCAACACCCCACTTAGTTCAATTAACTCGATTGACATAAGTGGAAGTTTGGTTCATGGTTCTACTCTAAATAGAGATAGAAACATGGACTAGTGTAGTGGTCAACTCATGTTGACTTAGGGTAACTAGACACACCCAATCGATGAAATTTGATTGAGTATGTCTATGTATCCTTAGTCACCACGAGTAGTCTTCCACACTAGTGCATGTAAGCTGCCCTTGTTTAGTGTGAAACTTTGACTCAGATTTGGTTGAAAGTAGTCAAGGATGACCAATCTAGATAACAGTACAAGTGTGGTGAAGGACATATTCCTTTCGATGAGTATGTCATCTTGGAATGTAAACATGGTAGACATGTTTAAAACTTTGGCCAAAGTATCACAAGTTGTTGGTTGCATTGTCTTATGTCACCTAGTCTAAGATGTGGGATTTCAGATGAATATCGGTAACAGATATTCAGATAGGCTTCTTAGACAGAACACTTGAGTGCCCCTAAAAGGGTAAAGGAACCAAGTATACATAGTATACACTTAAACAAGTTAATATGAGAGAATTGGCAATGGAATGTGTGTTCTGAATTATATTAATTTAGAATAGAGAACATTATGTTAAAAAAAAAAAAAATCCCTTGTTTCTAAGTCTTAAAAAGTGGATGTATGAAGCAATACTTCATATTCTACCACATTGTTTGAGTGTGTAAATTTCAGTCTATGTGAAAGAATAGTTTCTCATCCATTGGAGAGATAATAACTACACATTCCCTAGCTCTGTTCCTACTTTTTGAGCCATCAAAATACATTTTCCATATGTTATAAGTGTTGTTCTCTTATTTGATTGACATGAGGGTGGTGAATTATTTTTTCATAGTTGAAATAGGTTACCATGTCTACTTCTATTATAGTGTCATAGGGGTCAAAATCATAATGTTATTTATCCCATTCATCAAACATGAGATCAAAGATTTAAATTTATGGATGCACTATCTCAATGGATTCAGGATCACTAATTACTTCTCCTTGGACCATGTAGTTTGTATTAATAGGATTAGGATCATGAAATACAACATGGTAATCTAAGATGGGTTCAACTTTAATTTTAATCTGAGTCCCACACCTTTCTCTTAATAACATATGAGACCAATACGAAGAAATATATATACCCACTTTGGACGTGGAGTCTCTAGAGAGATAGAGGATGAATAAGGGTGAAAATTCAATCAAAGAGATATCTTGCATTATAGTTAGGATTGGGCAAGCAAGAATAGTTAACTCTAGATCATTGATTACACCCAAGACTTGCATTCTTGATCCATCAAGTTATATGATAGTTTTTGAAGTTAGATTGTACTCAATTTTCAATATATCAGACATGTTCTTTGGCATAACTTAGGTAATAGCATCAGAATATATCACGCAATTATGTATAAGGTTATTTTCAATAATTAGAGACATTTAGGAAGGAGGCTTGAAATTTTCACTTACTTATTCTTCATTAGGTTGACATATTTTGACCGTAGAGTCTACTTTGTGCATGGAAAGTTCAAGAAGTGGAAGTTTCTTCAATGATTCTTATAAGAGATCCTTTTTAGATGGGATAGATAGGGCTTCATATGTTCCAAAATGTTGAGAGGAATACCCACCTTTTTTTTGCAATGAGCGAGCAACATTATCTTTCCTTATTTTTTCAATCTGTGGGGGTTATTTGGTGTGTGGTATTTATATGTTCCATGGATCACAAATTTTTTATAGATTTTCTATATTCTATAGACATTGTTTATCTGTGGCTATTGAGAAACCCACAGTTGACTATATGAAGTTGAATTTCCATTGAAATTTACATATTGACTAGAATTGTTATGTACATTTGGAGGAATTGGAGGAGGAGAGATTACATCCATTTGTCTATTTTTGTACCTTATGTTATACATGACATGAGGTTTCATCTTGTTCAAATGATCCAAAATTGAGGGGTTTCAGACTTAAGGAACATATTAACAATTGTGCCAGATGAATTGAAAAACAACTATCTCTGAAAAGAGATGTAAATTACTCAAAGACTTCAAATACATCAATTATCTCTTCCAAGAGATGTCTATCCCTTTTCGGGTTACATTTGCATTTATAATAATTTTAGAAATATGAAATGGCACCCAGAGAAATGTGGAAGGTCACTGGTCTCGAGGGATATGAGGTGTTTCATCTTCCAAGACTTACATGTGCACAAATTTTGTGAAACATACTATTTTTAGAACTCACTATTTTTAGATAGCACTACAAAAATCACGATTTGGTCCCCTTAAACATGGATTTTGGGGGTCAAATTTTTCCAAACATATTTTTCACCTTTTTATGACATTCTACGCATTCCAAGCTTTTTGTTGCCTTTTGAATGGAGTCAATCAGAGGTATGGTGCAAAAGTTATGGTCTCTGGAAGTTGTGCCACTATAATTACTGCCTGGATCATTCCTCCCTCCTTTAGAAGCAATGGTCCCCATTGCATTAATATGCCCCATCAAATGTGGAAATTTATTCTTTACTTGGTATGCAGTGAGCCACTCACCTTGGTGACTGAGATTTCCTTTATTTATCACATGATAGAGTTGAATAGGTTGTCCTCTGGTGGTCTTAGTCAAATTGTCCACAATCTAATCTTCTTCAGCTGAGGAAAGACTTGTTGGATTGAGCTCGGATATATCCAATTGTTCTGATATGACTGAAGTATCCAAAAAAGGTGGATGGTATGGCTTGAGGAGGTCCACACTGAATATAGGGTGTAGAACAAGGTAGGGTGGAAGATTCAATTTGAAAGCATTTTCCCCTACTTTCTTTGTGAGAGTGTAAGGACCATATCAAAGAGGTCAAATATTTATGTGTGGACCTACAAGTCGTTCCTTCTGAATCCAAAACCAAACCTTGTCACCAACTTGGGAATGATATGGAAACCTATTTTTATCATGGTGATTCTTATACTTTTTATTCATTTTCTATAAAATGTCATGGACCTGGTGTTGAATGTGCTGGATATGTTCAACAAAGCTTGTCACCTTTTCTGCTTCACTTTTTCCATGAGGTGTGAATTCCATGGTAGGAATTGGGATGCATACATCAATGGGATCCATAGGTTAGAACTCGTAACAAGCTTGAAATGGACTATGTTTAGTGGAGCTGTGCAGGGCTCGATTTTATCCATGTTGTATGTATGGCAGAGCCTCATCCCATGTGCGGGAGTGCTTGGAGTGGTACATGTGAACAATTAGGTGATTCACCACTTCTATTTTCCCATCATTTTTTGGGTGAAAGGATGTGGACTTCATCAAATTTGTATCTATCATTCCACATAAGGTGGACCAGAAGATGCTCAGGAACCTACTATCCCTATCAGAAACAATAGACTTAGGGATCCCAAAGTTGATCCATACATGATTGAAATAAATTTTAGCAGTATCTTTAGAAAAAATATTTTTCTTAAACGAAACCATTAAAGCCATTTTAGAAAATTAATCAACTACAACAAAAACACCATCATTCCCATGTTTCAAAGTTGGTAAACCTGAGAGGAATTCCATCGAGACAAATTCCCAAGGCTTGGTTGGTTCTATAAATGGTGTGTATAATCCCTATTTCTTGTTAGTTGGCTTAGCAATTGCACAATAGTGTAGGAATTAATATACTTCACCACATCAGTCCTTAGATTAGGCTAGTAGAAATTATTTTGAAGTACTGCCAATGTCTTGTCCGCACCAAAGTGCCCTGCGGTCCTGCTGAAGTGTGCTTCCCAGATCATCTTCTATTGTTCACTTGCTGGAACACAAATGTGTCCCACATGGAAAAGGAGATTATCTTGTAGATAGAAATCAGAGACATGTTTTCCTTCACGGAGGGTCTGATATGTTTCTGAAAACTCAGGGTCCTTCTCATACAAACTACACAAACTTGAAGTCTCATGTTCCACAGAGATCAAGAATTATTGTGAGGGTTGCCATTGGAGGGTGGCTTAGGAAATCTACTGCTAAATTGGCACTTCCCTTATACTTTATTATAAGGTGAAACTGTTGTAGATATGTGGCCCATTTCTAGTGTCTCTCATTCCTCAACTTGCTTTGTGTCTAAAGGAACTCTAAAGGCCTATGGTCAGTGTGGATTACTGTCTCCTTCCCTAGAATTTAGTCTTTCCACTGCTTACATGCCTAGATGATAGCATAAAGCTCCTTGTCATATGTTGGGTACTTCTTGATTGTGTCATTGAATGTTTCACTATGGTATGCAACAGGGTGGCCATGTTGCATGATAACAACTCCCAAGGCATACTCAGATGCATCTATCATCAGTTCAAATGGATGATGTAGATTAGGAAGGGAAAGGACAAAGGCCAAGCATAACCTTTCTTTTAGCCCTTCAAATGCTTTCTACTGTGCTTCCCCCCATTGGAATTTATCCTTGTTCTCTCCTTTAGTCACCTGATTGAGTGCCCAAGAAATATGTGAGAAATGCAAGACAAACCGGGGATAGAAATTGGCAAGGCCTAGGAAGCTACAAAGCTCTGTAAGATTCTTTCGGGTAGGCCACCTCTAAATAACCTGAATTTTCTCTGGGTCGACATGGACTCCTTCCTTATCCAGGATATAACCCAAGTATTGGACCTTTGTCATCCCAAATGTGCACTTATCTATATTTAAATACAGTTTGTGCTTCTTGAGGGTCTGAAGTACTTCTTGAACATGTTGCAGATGCCTCTCCTAGGTCTGGCTATAAATGAGTATATCATCTAGGTAGACCACCATGAAGGAATTGGTGTAGGGCCGTAGAATGTCGTCCATCATTTGCATGAATATTTCAGGTGCATTAGTTAGTCCGAAAGGCATGACCAATCATTCGAATAAGCCTTCACAAGACTTAATTGTAGTTTTCCAAAAATTGGTGGGATTGATAGGGATTTGGTGATAGCCAGATTTGAGATCAATTTTGGTGAAAAATTTTGCACCACGGAGCTGGTCCAAAAAATCATCAATCCTTGGGAGGGGGTAGCGATTCCTCACAGTTATTTTGTTCAAAGCTTGATAGTATATGCAAAGTCTCCATGTTCCATCCTTCTTTGGAAACAAGACAACTGAAATTCCACAAGGTGAAGAGCTTGGCCTAATATGTCCCTTTTGAATCAATTCCTAGAGCTGCCGCTTGATCTCCTCATTTTCAAGGACTGGCCTACGGTACATAGGGTTGTTGGGTAAAGGAGACCCCCGGACCAAATCAATAACATGTTTTACCTGACACTGAAATGGAACTCCTTTAGGTGCCTGGAATAGATCATAATACTTGGTTATGATTTGGTTGAGATGCTTCTGTTGTTGCATTGAGTGCATTTTCATGGAGGCTGTAACAATTTTGTTTATAGGTTTTAGCTTGATCATCAAGATGACAAACTATTTGGTTTTCTCCACTAACTTGTTGTATTGTTTGGCACTGATGAGGGAGATAGATTTTGGGGTAATAACCACAGGTATTTGATAACGTCGACTCCCAATGGTAATGGTGACCCTTCTAGGTCATGACTCATAGATGTCATGTCTATCCCACATAAATGGTTAGCCTAGAAGCACATCACAAACATATAATAGAGCAACATCACACATGGCTTCATCATGGAAGGGCTTGATGGCATATGGAAGGAGGCATTGTTGTGTTACTTGGAGGTATCTTCCCAGGTTTAACCACATGATACTATATTTCTGGGGATGTGTCTTCACAGGGAGGTTCAGGCTCTTTACAACATCAACAAATATTAAATTCTTCTAACTTCCACTATCAAGGATAAAATGCAGTGGCTTACCTTTTACCCAGAGCTTGGAGTGGAAGAGCCTTTCCTTCTCATCCATATTCTTGACTTTTGAGGTGGAAATGATCACATCTATCTCAGTATCTATAATTTCATCCTCTTCATCCTTGACCTCGGGGTCTGTAACTGCTGGTGTAGAGAGTGTTGAAGAAGATGACTTGGCGAGTAAGGACTTGATGGCTTAAAATTATTCCTTGGAGTGGAAATTTGTTTTATGGAGGTTGCACCACTTCTCTTTCTTCTCCTTCTACATCTTATTTCCTTACAACTCCTTTTGTTTCCAACCTTGGCCTCGGGTCTAGCTTTCTTTATCATTTTTCCCCCTCATAGGTTGGTTCTTGGCAGTCCTCCTTTTATGCTTTTGTTCAATCTTGACTGAAAACTCGTATGCATCACCAAAGGCTTGAAATTGAAATAAGTCCATGTCCTCTCGGCTGCTCCATTGTAGACCACTATGATATTTTAGAATCATGTCTTGTTCTATTTCTTGAATGCCCAATCTTGCAGATAGAGAATGAAATTTGTCAGTATAATCTTGAACTGATTGGTCCTTACCTTTACCAAGTTGTTGCCACTGTATGTACAAATCATCATAGGCCTGAATAGGGTAATATCTTCCTTTATGGCATCCATGAAATCATTCCTTGTGGGTTCCCTTGCGATTCCTAGCTCATCCCTTTCGAGCCCATTCGTATACACGCCCCACCAATTTTTAACAACAAGAGACGATTTCAATAGAGAAAATGTTAACTTTTCCTTATCAGTAAATTGATTGATAGAAAAATATGAGGTCAATTGGTCCAACTAGATCTCTATTGCATCAAAATTGATCTTACCCTCAAAAGTAGGAATGTCAAAATTTAATTGCACCTTGAATGGAGTCAGAGCACCAAAGGACTGATTTGCAGATGAGGGGGCATGATTTCCTACTTGTAGTTGTTGCAGAATCTGGGTGAATTGTTGTAGCATCTGATCCTTTTTCTCCCTAAGAGCTTCATTCACCATATTTTTGAGAGGATAATCCATCCTGGTGTTGTCCACCATTGGAGGTCACCTGTAGTGAACAGGCAAGTATTCTAAAGGATCGTGTGTGGACCACCCAAGATTTTTGTATTCCACCTCATTCTGGGGATCATACACTCTCAAGATGACTTAGCTCTGTTACCACTAATCCAAAACTAAGGGGTTTTAGAATTAAGGAATAGATTAAAAATTATGCCAGATGAATTGAAAAACAACTATCTCTGAAAAGAGATGTAAATTACTCAAAGATTTCAAATACATCAGTTATCTCTGCCAGGAGATGTCTATCCCTTTTCGAGTTACATATGAATTTATAATAATTTTAGAAATAAGAAAGGGCACCTAGAGGAACGTGGAAGGTCACCGATCTTGAGGGAGATGAGGTGTTTCATCTTCCAAGACTTACATGTGCACTAATTTTGCAAAACATACTATTTTAGAATTTACTATTTTTAGACAACACTACAAATATAACAATTTGGGCCCCTTAAACATGGATTTCGGGGGTCAAACATTGCCAAACATAGTTCAAAATATTTCATCACATTCTACGCATTCCATGCTTTATGTTTCCTTTTAAATGGAGTCAATCGGAGGTACGATGCAAAAGTTATGGTCTCTAGAAGTTGTGCCACTATAATTGCTGCCTGGATCATCAAATTACTCATGGCTTGATTAATCGCATAAAAATATTCAGGTCTAAAAAGTGTGAAGTATAGTTCAAGAGTGTTCTCTTGTATCTCATTTGCATTGTTGTATGGTGAAGCTATGACTTGTTCTTACTGATAAAATGGATTTTACAACATAAGATACTTTTACCACAATGAATTCATTCCAGCTTCACATGCATATTTGTTATTAGGTTGATAACATGGATAACACCATTCAAAACCTTGGGCCATATTATTGTGGATTAAAATAATGGCTTTGCTTAAGCTAGAAGCTAGTAGGAGTTACAGGTTTGGATTTGGTGGTCTTCTTGGAGGGTAATTCCATGTGAATCTCTGGACTGGATATTGAGAGTCTTGTTGTAGGTAACCATGAGGAGGATTAGGATAATTTTTTGAGACTTGAACTTGTTGTCTCTTAAGGGAGACAATCTCATTTATTAATTTTTTAGTTGAACACTAATGTTTTCTATCTCTTCTTGATTGATAGAGGAACTATATGTGGATGTAGATGATGAAGTATAAGGCTGAGGAGTAGGAGCAATGGAGGGTTGAGTGTTCTATGATAATTAAGGGGAAATGGGCATAGGAAATCTAGGGTCTAACGTACCCATTTGGATTAAAAAAAATCAATCCAAATAACTCCCCTAGTGATTTGGATAACATGCAGACATATTCTAGCCCTAAGTTATCTATTGAAGAATTTGCGCATGCTCAAAATCATCTGGCACATTCCCTCGGTCACAATTTACCTGTGCACCCCTTTCTTTCCTCCCTCCACTTCCCCTTGCACCCTCCTTCCGCACATCCACCTTCTTCCAAGTCAGTTTCTTCCACCCCACATGCCTAAGTCTTTGACCCCTTCACGCCCACACCCATTACTTTGTAATAGTTATGCCTTAACCATACGTTCTCTACTCACCAGTTTGATTCATCTCCCCATGCGCATCACACGCTCCCTCCACTGCTTTCCTCTATTTTATCCCCACATCCTTCTGTGCCAGATCATCTTTTGACATGCTTAAGTGTGTTGCATACAACCTGTCAGCACAGCAACGCCAATAGGGCACCGAATCCTTGCAACAAATGAATGATTAAAATGTGGTAGAAAATGAAAAATAATTGTACATTTGGCCACCATCTCAACTAATCAACGCACGCCACATGTCTTGTCTACGCCGACAACTCTGACATCTTCTAACAGCCATATCATCAGCTACAGAGCTCAGATCATCATGTGCCTAGACTTGTCAGAAAGCTGCTGACATCAACTACAGTGCCAGAAATTCAAATTTCAAATTTTGGTGGATCTGGTAGGTGAGAATTGGGAAAATGTCTCTCTAAACATTGATGAGTAGATCTGATTGCTCCAACCACCCAATTTAGTATGATCCACTCTCTTTTGTCTTCAACACATCAAACAGGCATGGGGAAGCATATTTCATAGATTTCCAAGTGGATTTACAGACATTGAATGCTTCTTGTTGGTGGTTGTGTTTCAAATTCAGGTTTTCCCTCCTTTTCCTTTCTTCCTCCATGGATTCATCTATAAATGTAAGAGCAAGGCTCATTTGTTATGTTGGATACTCTGGATCCTTACGCATGTTGCTAAGGACTCCATATTTTCTGTATTCTGAGTTACAGACCTCCATGTTTGGCTCTTGCATGTGGATATCAACCTCTTTATCATTGTAACAGTTTTGTGCATATTTGGAAGTAATAGAAGCATCATTTTGTGACTATTATCTATCCTACCATGTTTGTGTTCCTTCTTCTTACCTTTTCTCTTACATTGTGTATTGTTGTGCTACTTCAGGTCCCTTGTAGTTCCATGCTTGGTTGTGTTCCATAAGGATGATTTGGTGAATGCATGTTTTGTTGTGCTACTCATGCCTAGCCTCCTCTCACACATTCCATGTCATTCTTGCTCAGAACAGATAGTGTTCATCCCTCTTTTCTAGTGCTATCACCTTTTAGTGTAGTTTATTTCATGTTATCCTTCTTTCCCTGGTCCCTTGGCATTCTTAGCTTAGTTTCCCTTTTCAGCACTAGGAGTAGCAGTAGCAGTAGAGATAGATAGAGGAACCAACCTTCTCCAGAGATCCATCCCAAGCTCACAAGGTCCCACAACTTGGGGATGGTTCCATTGTGGTCTTAGACACCTCAGTCCCTTTTCAGAGATCCGAGACGCGGGTGCACATTTGAGCAACCAACAGTTTCTGGCACGCCTGGTGGGACCATCATTGAAAGCTCAAATTTCATATCTCTAAGTTCTGGTGTGTGGACTTAGTGTTTTTAGCCTTTGAAGAGGCTCCTTTCAAACACATCTGGTGACTCCCAATATTTTAAAATCTTTGTTTCAGCAGTCCTGAGTGCCTTTCATGAGAAAAGTGCACACAAGAAGAAGTGTAGTAGCTGAAGACTCTTTTGAGTACCTCCAGCTATCCCTGAGAAATTTCATTCCAGAAATCCCACGCGTGCATCTCTATCTCCAGTGCACCATGCCCATTCAACTCCTCTTGCAAATAGACAACCTGTGTGCCCTGTAATGGAACATCAGCCACCTCCTCCATTAAGAAGTTTTGTAAACTTTGATGGAGGGATTCCCTTACTCCTGGCCGTACAACATGATATGCCCAATGGCGCACTCAAAAGTATTCCTTACTTTACTGGTGAGAATCAAGTCACCCCTCAGGAGCATATCCAGGATGTAGCAAATGTGTGTTCATTCTATCTGATCACACATAATGATGTAGCAGTCAGGCTTCTTGCAGCCTCTTTCAAAGGTAAAGCACTTCAATGGTACCGAGGCTTGAGACTTGGATCTATCACCACTTGGGATGAGCTGGGAACAACTCTGTGTAGTTATTTTGAAGACAAGTCAGATCACCTATCTTTGGTGGAGCAACTGACAACAATAAGGAGAGTGCCCAATGAGCAGATGACTGATTTCAACATCAGATTTCAGAAGACTTGGGACAGAATTCCCCTTGTGGTAAGACCTACAGGCTGACATGCTTTCCTTTATCTAAAGGTGCTCAACAATGTTATTTCAGTAATGATCCAATCTATGGGGGGTAAGACTCTACCAACTGCTTATAATATTGCAGTAAGGGCAAAAAATAGTCTTATTCAGGTGGGAAAGTTGGCTCCTAGACCGACCATGCCCTTGTTCCTAGAAATGTCACATGCACCCTAGCTTTCTGTGGCCCCTATTCCTACTCTTGAACAAAGTGCGCAACCGGTTTCCTCAACATCCTATTCTCTACCACAACAAAAGGAAGATGAAGAATTGAAAGCCTTAATCAGAAATTTATCAAACAAGGTCATATCATTAGAAAGGAAGCAAGCACAAGCATATAGAGGCATTTCCAATCAGGTGCATGGCCAAGGCAATCAACCTTGGTGGAATCAATACAGAAATCAAAGATACACGCCCAACCAGTAGAATGATAGGTGGCAGCCTAATGCACATCTACCTTTGCAAGTTGTCCCTCCTGCCTTCTCTCCTAGCACCCAGCATGAGCTAAGTGCTCATCCCAGTTCAGAATAACTTGACAGAAGAGTTAGAATGGTGCTTCCCTTGAAAAATGCCTCACAGTCAGTACCATTGTGCTAATGTTGTGCGTTCCCAAGCCTTCATGATCCAGAATGCTTCATCTTGTGAGCCCTCAACAAGCACCCATGAAGTAGATAATCCAGAAGGACCAGAGATTTCCCTGGAAACCAATTTGATGTTATTTGGCACTGAGGACTTCTATGCAATCAACCAAGCTATAGAAGATACAAATAGACCGCACGCCCAAGTTGCAGACAACACAAGATATAAGAAAAGAATATTAGAGTCTGGCATAGGTCACAGTCCCAGCAATACAAGAAGATCTTCAAAAGAAAAAATAATCAGACAAGACCTCTTGCAACAAAAATGTTCAAACCCCTATACAGGAGGTCTTGCTTAAAGCTCTTTCTGAAGCAGTGTGCGCCCATCCTTTGGTAGGCCAAGCCTCTATTCCAACTAAAATTCAGGCTTCCATGCCTGAACACTCAAGAAGGGATGTTGTTCCCCAAATTCACAAGGTGGGGGGGCTTCCATTCAACATTGTTGACCAGATGAAGAAAACAAACATAAACGTCACAATGTGGGATGCCCTGACCATTCCATCTCAGCGGGATCTGTTGCATGAAGCTCTAGCGCAACTTTCGCATGCTGACCTAGTTATGCAGAAGCCACACACTTCTGTCAAAATCTTCCAAGAAGAGGAGAAACAAGTAAGAAAAATTGCTAAAACCCCACCCTTCTATATGTCCTTGATTATAGGCAAACACCTAGTGCATAACTACTTAGTTGACTCAGGCGCTAGTACTTCTATTATGCCTAAGAAGATAGCTGATGTCTTAGGTCTGAAATATAGCCCTTTGTCTAAAGGAGTCCTACAACTTGATGGCTCAGTTGTAACTACCTTGGGAGTCATCAAGGATCTTGAGTTAACCCTCCATGCATGTCCAAGCCTGATAATTACTCAAGATGTGTCAATTATTGACCTACCTCCTTTGTTTTCCCTATGTCTATCAAGAGAATTTACTACTAAAGTGGGTGGTTACTTGTCTTCTGATTGGTCTCATATGTTACTCAAGACAAGGTATGGTACCTGGTTTACCATACAAGCTGAGCCTATATTTTCTTATCATGTAGAGCCATATGTCCCATCCCCTCTCCAAGCCAATTGTCTTATCCAAGAAGAACAAGTTTCAGTTCCTGAAGAGTAGTCTCTTCCACCCTCTGTTCCAGACCTAGTACTTGATGAATGGGTAGAGAGGCATCACAAATTTGATCCCTATGCTGAAGAACTAGAAGCCTATGAAACTGGGCTTGGTACTTATTACATTCTAGAAGAAGACGCTACACTTCCACATGCTCATAGGAGACAAAGTTCAAACTAGTCTATGGAAGTTATACTTTGATGGATCCAGAATCAAAAACAGTGCCGGAGCAGGAGTGGTTCTCATTTCCCCTAAGGATGAGAAATTCTTCTTCATGCATAGGCTATAATTTGCATGTTCTAACAATGTGGCAGAATATGAAGCATTGGTGCATGGCTTGCTTATTGCTGAAAAGAAGAAAATTAAAGCGTTGCAGATCTTTGGGGACACAGAATTGGTCATCCACCAGGTCACCAACAAATGCTAGACAAAGAATAAGCTTCTTAAAGCTTATAAACATAGAGTTTGGGACCTACTTGAGAGCTTTGATGCTCTTAATCTACAGGTAGTTCCATGGAAAATGAACAAGGAGGTTGACCAAATGCCCGTGCTTGGTTCATAGTTTTCTCCTGCTGAGGAATTTTTCAAAGGGAACACTCAACACATTAAGATGGTAATCAGACCATCCATTCCAGATAATAACACCAGCTGGAAAGTGTTCGATAGTGACGCACAGATCATCCAGTTTATCCAGAATGAAGCTGAATTTTCATCAAGTATGCAAGCTAACTTGCATGACAGCTATGGTGACCAAGTAATTCAGCTAAAGAAAAATAAGTTACCTAAAGGGCTGGTCACCTTAGAGAAAATGTTCAGCCCTGATGATGAGTTCAAGGGTGAAGAAAGATACATGCACACCACAAGAGGATTGCTCCTCCATTACTATTGCACATGGAAAGGAGTTGTTGCTCAGTAGGACTTATGCGCATGAAGAAAAACAGGCCTTCATCTCTCTCTACCAAAAATATAGTGAAATTTTCTCATGGGAGTATGAAGACCTCAAAGGTTTTGATCCAAGTGTTTTTCAACACTCCATTGACCTTGATCCTGACATAAAGCCCATCAGACAAAAATATTGGCCAGTCAATCCAAGGATAGAGCCCCTCATGAGAAAGGAACTATCAAAATTCATTGAGGCAAAAATTATATTTCCTATCAGATACTCTACCTGGGTTGCAAATCTGGTTCCAGTACACAAGAAGAATGGTGAAATCAGACTTTTTGTTGATTTCAGAGATTTGAATAAGGCATCTCTAAAGGATCATTATCCTTTGCCTTCAATGGAGTAGATTTTGCAGACTGTAGCTGGTGCGCAAAGGTTCTCCATGCTAGATGGGTATTCAGGTTTCAACCAGATCCTGGTCAAGGAAGAGGATCAATTCAAAACAACATTTACAACCAAGTGGGGAACATATGCATATCAGAAAATGCCCTTTGGTCTGTCAAATGTGGGCACAACATTTCAGTGTGCCATGGATATTGCCTTCAAAGGTTACATCAATGAGTTCATCTTGGTTTACCTTGATGATATAAATGTCTTCTCAAAGCAGAGTGTGGATCACATAGCGCACCTAGAAAAATTCTTTGAGAGATGCAGAGAATTTGGGGTATCTCTTAACCCTAAGAAGTGTAATTTTGCGGTGGCTCAGGGAAGGCTCTTGGGCCACGTGGTTTCAAAGGATGGCATCACGATTGATCCTGAGTGTGTTTCAGCCATCCTAGCCCTTTCCTTGCTGGCGCAGAAAAAAGCCTTACAGTCCTTCCTTGGCAAGATTAACTTTGTTAGGTGTTTTATCCCTAACTTTGTAGGACTGGTTCGGCCCATCACCCTTATGCTCAAGAAGGACATAGCCTTCAAATGGACAGCAAAAGGAAGAGAAAGCTTCAACAAGATCAAGAAATAAATTGCTTGTGTGCCAACACTCATCAATCCAGATTACTCAAAGGATTTCATCCTTTATGCTTATGGTGCTGATGTAAGCATTGTTGTTATCCTGACACAAGAAAATGAACAAGGACTGGAACAGCCAGTGGCATTCTTCAGCTAGACGCTGAAGGATTATGAGTTGAAATATAGTCACATAGAGAAGTAGGTCTTCACCATCATGCACGCACTCAAGAAATTCAAGAGCATGCTCACCACAAATCATATCAAGGTGTTAGTCTCTCACTCATCTGTCAGAGACTTCATCATGGGAGTAGAAATTAGTGAGAAGAGAGTGCGATGGGTGACCAAAATCATGGAATATGATGTGACTATTAAGGCCACAAAGCTTGGTAAGAGGTAGCGCACTCTGCAGGTAGATTGCTGAGGATACGCAGAGTGAACCTAAGGCTTCATTATTTCTGGATGAAGACCTCCCGTGCACGTAGAACATGAACAGAACATAAACCCCTGCATGCATGACTAGATGAAGGACATGATCACATTCCTTTCTGAGGGTGCATACCCTCCCAGTTTGAATAAAGCAAAGAGAAGGCATCTCAGGTTGCAATCTATTCCTTATGTTTTGATTGATGGAATTCTCTTCAAAAGAAATCTAGATGGTGTGCTGTTAAGATGTATCAATGGCATGCAGACTGAACAAGTGTTAGCATAATTTCACGATGGATTCTCTAGTGGACACTTCTCTGCCAAAACTACAGCAATGAAGATCATAATGGAAGGTATCTTTTGGCCTACCCTGTTTGCAGATGCACATAGGTGGGTCACAAAATGCAAAGAATGTGCTTTCTTTGCAGGAAAGAAAAGATTGGCAGCGCTTCCCCTCTGACCAATCCAAGTGGATCAGCCTTTTGTGCAATGGGGTCTCGACTTCATAGGCATGATCAATCCACCTTCAAGCACTAGACACAAATGGGTGCTGACAGCTACAGATTACTTCACTAGATGGACAGAAGCTGTCACGCTTAAGGAATCAACTGAGGTAGTCATCCTTGAATTTCTCGAAGGTTTAGTCACAAGGTTTGGCATTCCTCAAACCATTATCTCTGATAATGCAAAGGCCTTCCTTAGTGCTAAAATCACTGATTGGGCTCTAAGTTTGGGCATTTACCTAAAAATTTCTTCCAACTATTACCCTCAGGGCAATGGTCTGGCAGAATCAACAAACAAGAACCTGATTAGAATCATGAAGTGCACAATGAATACCAGCCAAAGATAGTGGCATACAAAGGTCTTACTCATGCTCTGGGTAGATAGAATCATAGTAAAAAAGGTAATAGGAACTTCACCTTACAAGCTTGTCTATGGCAAGGAGGCTACCCTTCCTTTGACACTAGAACTAAATTCATTAGCGCTTGCCCAACAACTAGAATTTGAGGGTGCGGATCAAAGAGAAATCAGGATGGCAAAGCTGATTCATCTTGAAGAACTCAGAAACTCTACCATGATCAAGCTAGAACAACATCAGTAAGCAACGAATAAATGGTTTGACAGAAAGGCTAGACCTCAAGCTTTCAAAGTTGGAGACCTGGTTCTAAAATGGGATGTTGATAAATCTAAACAAGGGTGTCATTAAAAGTTTGATGCACTTTAGAGTGGCCCATACATCATCAAGTCCTGCAAAGAAGCTAACTCTTTTGAGTTAACTCATCCAGATGGAAGCACACTACAAATCCCAGTAAACGGGATCTATCTCAAACCCTTCCATTAGGTTTGCTGCATCATATTATATATATTAAAGTAGTTTCAATTCCTCCAAGTGTGCTTTGCGCACATTGTTTGTCTATACATAGTTCTTTCCTCTCGCGTGCTTCCTGCACACACTTTTTTGTTACTTCCAAAGTGTAGAGCTTCTCTCAGCAGTTGTGATATTTAGGACTAAGTGCATAAATGATACTCAAAGTGACAACAGGGGCATTTCTCATGATTGAACAAGTAGACTCCATGCCCAATGGATGCTTCAGGCTACTGGTCTCTTGCATCTAGCAGGCAGATGGCCCCGAAAGTCACCAAAATTGTTATCCAAATAACTCCCCTAGTGATTTGGATAACTTGCATACACATTCTGGCCCTAAGTTATCTATTGAAGAATTACGTGCATTCAAAATCATTTGGCACATTCTTTTGGTCGTAGCTTTACCTGCATGCCCCTTTTCCTTTTCTCCTTCCACTTCTCTCTTACGTCCTCCTTCTGTGTCCACCTTCTTCTAAGTTAGTTTCTTTCCACCCCACATGCCTAAGCCTTTGTCCCTTCACACACCGCACCATTACTTTGTAATAGTTGTGCCTTAACCATAGGATCTCTGCTCACCAATTTGATTCATCTCCCCGCAAACATCACGCACTCTCCCTCAACACTTTCCTCTATTTTCTTCCTGTGCACCTTCTGTGCCAGATCATCTTTTGACATGCTTAAGTGTGCAGTGCTCATAGCCTGTCAACGTGTGCCAACAAGGGTGCCAAATCCTTGTAACAAATGAATGATTAACACATGGTAGAAACAACAAATAATTGTACATTTGGCCACCATCTCAGCTAATTGGTGTGCGCCATGTGTCTTGTATATGCCGATGACTCTGACATCTTCTAACAGCCATATCATTAGCTACAGAGCTTCGATCGGCGTGTGCCTGGACTTGTCAGAAAGCTACTAACATCAGCTACAATGCCAATAATTCAAATTTAAAATTTTGGTGGATCTGATAGGTGAGAATTGGGAAAACGTCTCTCTAAACATTGATGAGTAGATCTTATTTCTCCAACCACCCAATTTAGTATGATCCGCTCTCTTTTGTCTTCAACACGTCAAACAGGCATGGGGAAGTGTATTTCACAGATTTCCAAGTGGATTTATAGACATTGAATGCTTCTTGTTGGTGGTTGTATTTCAAATTCAGGTTTTCCCTCCTTTTCCTTTCTTCCTCCATGGATTCATCTATAAATGTAAGAGCAAGGCTCATTTGTTATGTTGGATACTCATGGATCCTTACACATGTTGCTAAGGACTCCATATTTTCTGTATTATGAGTTACAGACCTCCATGTTTGGCTCTTGCATGTGGATATTGGCCTCCTTATCATTGTAACAGTTCTGTGCATTTTTGGAAGTAATGAGAAGCATCGTTTTGTGACTATTCTCTATCCTAGTGTGTTTGTGTTTCTTCCTCTTGCCTTTTCTTTTGCATTGTGTATTGTTGTGCTACTTCAGGTCCCCTACAGTTCCATGTTTGTTTGTGTTCCATAAGGACGGTTTGGTGAATGTGTGTTTTTTTGTGCTGCTCATGTCCCTAGTCTCTTCTCACACATTCCCCGTCATTATTTCTAAGAACAGATAGTATCCATCACTCTTTTCTGGTGCTATCACCTTTTAGTGTATTTTACTTCATGTTATCCTTCTTTCCTTAGTCCTTTAGCATTCTGATCTTAGTTTCCCTTTTTAACACTAGGAGCAGCAATAGCAGTAGAGATAGATAGAGGAAGCGGCCTTCTCTGGAGAACCGTCTCATGCTTGCAAGGTCCCACAACTTGGGAACGGTTCTATTGTGGTATCAAACAAATCAATCCCTTTTCAGAGATCTGAGATGTGGGTGTAAGAAACCAACAATTACTACTATATCAAAATACAAATCACTAATAAATTAAAGAAATGCACCTTGAGGGGTTAGTATTATAAGGACTAGAGAATAAAAGTTAAATACCACCATAATCTCATTTGGGGCCCACTTGATGGTGATTAAATTCTCGAGAAGAGATATGTTATATACCTTCTCATCAAAATTTTGATAGAGGGTGGTGTTAAGCTAGTCCCAAGTGTGGATTTAAGCAGTTGCTATACTTTTATATCAATGCAAATCTTTTCCTTTGAGAGACGATGCCAAAAGATACACCACAACATCATCTTATGTGACCCCATGTACTGAAAAAATGCTTAAAAAATCTTGAATATGCTCTGTGGGTGCAGTATATTTTTCAAGGTGGCTATTAGGATATCATGTTGTGTGGCTAGGGGAAAAGGAATACCACTTATATACTTATAAACGATTTTTTTTTTTGGTGTTCCATGAATGGGATGTGTCTCAAAATTACGATATGAAAGGAGAACTGTCTACCTAAAGGTGGAGTTGAAAACCTTTTTCTTGGACACGCCACTGATCTCTACGAATATTTTTCTCTTCATATTCTTCTCTATGGGGATAGTTGTAGGTAGTCAAAATATTCACCTCTAGATACACTCAACCTTATTTACACTCTTCTCATGAAATAAAAAGAAATATAATACCTAAAACTAGGAGATTTAGCTTTTAGGAGTCACCATATGTGTTGGTGAATGCATCTAAAGGAAGAAAATACTAAGCTAGACACCAAAACTCAGTAGAAAATGAAATAAATCATATCAAAATTTTCCCACTGGGTGTGTCAAAATTGTTGTCATCAAATAATGCACCCTCTGAATAATCATTAATGAAAGTAAAAAAATTTGGGCAACATGGGACTCTCTCCAAGCATGGGACTTATGGCTTGAGATAGACCTCCAGAGAAGGACAAATTCCTTTTTTACATGTTAGAAAATCCATAGAAACCAATCTAGCCTAATGCTTATAACTACTCCTATAACTAACCCTACACTAACAATTCCAAGGGACCAAGGAGAGAGAAATACAAGAAAGAAAAACTCTACTAACAGGGGCGAGATGATAGCACCAGACATGAAATGTGGAACTTCACTCTCTTTCCTAAGATACAAAAATGTAAGTTTATAAATGAAGATCAAGTAAAAAATGGCACACAAACTCTAATGCAAACATCTGGAAGGAGTAGTAAAATACACACGAGGGAAGAAAGATTCAAGCTCAAATTCCCAAACATTCATGACACACGAAAGATGGAGAAATCTGCACACTTGTAATTACATTGCACATGCTTAGACCAGTTTACACAGAACAGTAAGAGGCAAGAGAGCATCCACATAATCACCACGATTAGGGCAGAGATTAGCCACAATGACACCCGATTTAGAGTTCACGAGAGTGATACACACTCCAAAATGTGCCAACAATAGCAGAAGGAAGAAGATACCCCTAAAGATGACCATAAGCACTCGAGGTCTATATAACTCATGGGAGGTCGGCCTCCGTTTTGGCATGGTGTCGTTACAACAGAGATATAGAACACCTTATAGAATGCGTGAGTACTAATTTTATATAGGAATCTTGCTAAGGAAAAGCATGAAAAGACACCATGATTTCTTGTGAACAGTGAGGGATTCAAACACCAAGGACATGCATCGGGCTCCATTATGAAAAAAGGACGACTACCACAACATGGGTGCCTGACATGGATTCATGTTGCACGCCATTAGATTTTGCAAGACTACACAGGACATGATGTCTATACTTCATTAAATTATAGACAGTTGAGAGTGGTTGAACAGTTTGCTTTAGATATAGAGAACAAGCACGGCTTCTGAAATGCCTCGCAAAACCTGATGCTTCTACTTTGATCTATAGCTTTTTCATGGCGTGTGTCCCATATTCATCATAGTGATGAGCATATGTTATCCCACACATGCTCTACTATCTTCTCTCATCCGCGGATTTATGCCATTGTTAGGCAGCTTCTTGACCACGTGACACCTTGCTTGGAGGGTGTGACTACAGTTCCCTCACGGGTTTCCACGTGTTACCATTTCTTCCAGGAATGCCACAAAAGACTATGTTATTCATTGTGCGGCATTATAATACCCACAAAACTTTTAGGATTCGTGCTCAAAACCCGCGACGATCTACTGCCTTAGTCACTTTCCAGCTTTATTTCCTTTGCCACATGGCACCTCACAGTATTTCTTTCATCCGTTTTGTATCAAGCTCAGTTCCCTTGTGCATCAGCAACCCTTCCATAATTCCATTCAACGTGGACTCGCAAACCTACTACGGAATTTTATTCCTGTCCAAGAACTTGTATTTTGAGACCATATTTTCCATTCCACGAATCACTAGGATAGTGTCTCACATAGTTTTTGAGTCCATGGATTCTATCCTTAGCCGATCTCTTCCAAACTGTTCGGCGGCACCTAGCGGTGTGTAGAACCATGTGGTGCTCTTGACTTGCCTTGCTTGAACTGGGAGATTCAACCCTATTCGATGCTATCCGTGAAGGTTGACTTCCTTAATTCCACAAATTTCTAACAAAAATTTGCAAAGCACTAGTTTCCATCAAAATTTTCCTATGTCCCAAGTGCTCATTCCTTTGTCTTAGCGGGTTAGGGGAACCCAAGTATAACATTGACGTTCTTAGGCACTTTGTGAAGTAGACTGACTCAGTGTTCCGCATGAATTTATTGAGAGTACAAAAATGGTATAAGTCCCAACTTGATATGAGTTTTTCGATATTACATGGGGTGTAATTTTGGATAAAACTTTCCTAAATAATTGGAATCCAAACAATAAAAATCAAACATCTAAGGGAGTAGGCTAGATAATTTGGCATCCCTATGGTTCATAAATATCATTCCATGGTCAAAACGGTGACTCAACTGAAGGTTAAGCAAAGAAAGGTGTTAGATTCATAGGAATATTGGTTTTTAGATCTGAAATGTGAAGATGAAGAATTTTTCTGTGACCTGGAAGATATAGATGAAGAAGAGGGACTTGAGTAATTCACAATTCTTCCACTTGAACTCGACCAAAAATTTCTTACTAATAATTTTTCACATAATGATCAGGTAAGGTTATATGAGCATGAAAAAGAAGTCAAGATTATAACTCCTCCTTATGAATAAGCTTCCCCCACATCAGAAGAATTTGGTAGCTTCATGATTCCCATTTATTATGTATATTATGAATAGGTTTTATCTTCACTTGTAAATCCTACATGGGATATGATTATGGAGAAGATATCTGGTGTGATAGACTTTAGGGTCAAGCAAGATGTGTTTGTAATATATATCTATAGATATGGACAACAAGAAAATAAGGAATAAATAATGCATTGCATGAGATTAAATTCTAAATTAATTTTGGAAACTCAATTATTGATAAGAACGGTTGATTTTATCAATGAAATATTTTCTATAAGAACATGGATTATCTAAATACATATGTTTTTACAATATTTAAAGAATCTTTTATGCCTAAAAAACAATATGCCAGAATGGATTTTTCATTTATACATTCAAACCACCCTTTTGGTTTGATAAGTGTGGATGAGCCAATTTTCCTAGAACTAATCATGTAATTTAAGATAGAGAAAGAAGAAGAAGAAGCATACTTGATGACACAATTTTTAACAATAGAGAAAGAATGGATGGGCATACTTTACAAAAATAAGAAAATGGAGGAGATTCAATTTTTAGTAGTTTTTAAAACCAAGTTAGATGGGGGAGAACACCAATAGAAGTTCAGTTTAGTAAAATTTACAATCCCACAAGTCACCACAGTTAAGATAAAAGAGTTATATGAGTTTAAATGGCTAGATTTTGAGTAAATCCTTTTAAGCCCTATGTTTTTTTGTTTATAAAAAGACATCATAAAGTATTTTTATTTGTCTTAATTGATTTTTGGACTGAGTATAAGGATTTAAATAAATTTTTGGGGACCATCACAAGTGATTTTTTTTCCTTGCAATAAGAGGTTCCTATTTCAAACTTTCCAAGTTTACCCACCATCATTATTTTATAGTTAGTTTAATACTAGAGTATTTTCTTTATTTTCATATTTAATTTCATACTTTATAGCTTTAGTAATAAATAATACAAGGGGTCTACTAGGTTCCTCACTCTGGGTGTGTGTGTGTGTGTGTGTGTGTGTGTGTGTGTGTGTGTGTGTGAGAGAGAGAGAGAGAGAGAGAGAGAGAGAGAGAGAGAGAGAGAGAGAGAGATTGAGTGTGTGTGTGTGTGTGTGTGTGTGTGTGTGTGTGTGTGAAGGAAACTTATATTTATACCACTTCAGGAATTAAAAAATATATCCTACAAGAAAGGGAGATAACAATATTAATGTTGAACATACAAAAGGTAAAAGGATGGAAATTCATAGATAAATCAACCATTTATAGAAAGAATACCACGTATTGTTTCAATATCCAATACAACATCCTATTTATAACAAATTTCTCTTCCTACTAAATTGAGAAAAAAAGGAGATAACCAAGGGAGAAAATTAGCTTATATTTCCTCTCATGAAATTCTCCAGTAGTCATGCATGGCTCCATAAACATAAAGGATTTGGCTAATACATAATTTCAACATCATTATCTTAAGCAAAATACCATGGGAAGGGAGAGGATTGTATGCAACAAAATTTACACGTGCTACATTGTTGGAAAATGGTTACAAAAGGTCCCCAATGATGATTCATATATTTTTGAAAGGTGTTCAAACTCCTAAAACTACTTACAATTTAAATTTGTGGCCTATATTGCCTTACTTAACATTTTCATGCTATTTCTAAGCTTCAAACTTCTTTTTAGCCCTGTTTTCACCTTCAGTGTCAAAACCACTACCCTGCCTGGGTGGCGATTTTTTAACTGCTGCCCTAACCAGGGTGGTGATCCTGTAATCACCTCTCTGCACATGGTGGCGGTCCTATGTGAAATTTCCATAATGTTCCAACATGATTATAGACCTATGTTGTTTCACTTAACTTCACTTTGAACGCATGTTTCTTACCTGTTTTGTCTAATTTCAAGTCTAATTACCTTGTGGCATTATCTTCTTCACTTGTAATTTGTGATTGATTATGATTGATAGTTCAAAATCCCTCTTCACTTTTGATGTGGCACCCCATGGCTGCCAAATGGCTTGAACCATTTCCCATCCAACCTTCTATAAATTGATCACTTTTTCTCAAGAAAATGGTTGGATATCATTTTTTTGTATTCTTGCATTATTGACTTACCAATTTCTTGGTGGAAATTACATACCCAAGCTCTGTTCACTTGTGTTATCTATCTTCCACCTGCATTTTGTCATGTTGCCATCAAGATACCACTAATCCAACACCTTATCTCTACTTCTTTTCTACATTCACAATCCCATGGACTCATGTGAACATAGGAGAAAGAAAAGACAAGATGAGGGGACAAAAAACAAAAAAATTAGATTTTCCATTACTCTATGCTTCCAGGTTGGATTTGATATTGGTTTTCTTATTACTTCAAAATTTTATTTCTGAATCATACACATATATTTTGATATAAATAGTGTAGAAAATAATCATTTCCATTGTTTTAATCATTCAATAGCTTCAGTAAATCAATTCAATATGAAATCCTCAATAGAATTATTTTTAACTATTGTCGGGGAAGTTATAGGAAGAAAAGATTATGAGAAACTCTGATTTCTTTCATTGATTCTGAGGCAAAGTAGAAGTTATATTTGCATCCATATTTTAGTGAATCTTTCATTATTTAAAATAGACTAGATACACTCAGCACATGTGAATAAATACACCGGGTTATTTACTTATTTAGTTTTAGTGTAAAAGTAGCCTTAATTATTTATAATAGAAGCAATTTTTTGTTTGTGTTTGTGATAGTTTAGTTTAGTTGATTTATTTAATTAGTTTCCCTTTCAATAGTAGATTATATTTTCAATTCCATCTTGGTTAAATGAACACTTTAACATATTTTAACACTTATATTCAATCAATTAGATCAAGCCATAGGGAACTTATGTTACCCATTCTCATCCTCTAATTTCCTCTTTGCCGACTCAGCTGCTAGGAATTTGTACTACCAAATCTTAGTCGTTGATTCTCCTATAGCAATCCATCCACACATTTCCACATCAGCTACCTCGACATTACCTCAGGGAGACAATTGTAGTTGAAGGTCATGTGTCAATTTTCCTTCGTACAAATTGGTTAACCCAACGTGAAGAGCTAGTCTCTTTTCATTTCCATATTTATTTCATCCATCTTCCCTCTCTCCCATTATTATGCGGGTATTCATATACCCCCCGAATATTTCAGGATACAATGGATATGGCCGACCCATTTTGGATCTAGAGGCATACTAATATCAAATGGGAATACAACAACGGTTTCCATCATTATTTACATGGGAAAACAACTACTCAACCCATATTCATGCCTCTCAAACTCCTTCTCCTCATGGGACCAATAATCGTACCTTGGTTAGGATTGAGGAAATTGATCAACTTACAAAAACATAATAGCATGAACTTTCAAGCTCTAATAATATTACTTTGACCAGAGAGTCAGGCTCATCTCCTTGGGTTTTGTTTAGACAACCAATCAGTATGCAGTCTGATAAACTCCCATTTCTATAAAACGAGTACTTAGCGCATTATTCCAGAAGTGAGAAACGCTTCTAAAACATGAGTCAACCTTTAGATATGGTGTAAGGACATGTATATTTCTTACTTCAAAATAACATCACTACCCCTCCCACAACAAAAAATGTTGTTAATGAGGGGCAGAAAAATAACAATTTTATAGCAGGATATCACACTCCTCTCCAAACCAACAAGGTTTAACACAATACGCCGAAACAAAACACCATGCCATAATTAGGTGATGTAATCTCAACGTTGGTGGACAAGGTTATAGAACTAGAACTTTCCCAAGATACTTAAGCCTCATATTTTCATAGGAAAGGGGGAGTTCTCCATCATCCATAGAACTACGGCTAAATGCCTACTGCACCAAATCATCCAATTTACATGGGAGTTCCTATTCCTGAGGATCTTCTCACTAGGATGGGAACATTAGGTATGCCCCCCATGTTGTGTACAGATACCCATAATAGGAACCATCCATAATTACGTTCTCAAATGCTATCCCAACTTGAAATGTAGCGTTCCCTAGCTTTGTGCCTCCAACTTTGTATGAAGATAATGATCCCCCATACGTACATATGTATTTTAAGTCACCACAGGAAGACATAGACTCTTACCGTGGCCCATATTGTCTGTCAAAGGGGATTCCTTATGCCCTAACAAAGGTATATGTTACACCACATCAACAACTAATTCTTCCTCCACCTCCCTAACAAAGATCATCAATGGTTGAGTCTTATGCAGTGGGGACATACTCTAAATACCTCAAGGATCCCCTCAGCTTCACCATATGGAGTGTCATGATCCCAAGGCCTCTACCAGACCTTCCAAAATTTTAAGGGGGGGAGATCAAAAATGCACACATCAAGGTGTATGAACTGTCATTCAAGAGATACTCCCATGGGATGCATTCGTTTCAAAGATATTCCCTAATAATTTGGAAGGTATTTATCTTGAATGGTATTATAGGATATCAGAGGCTTAGATAAATTCTTTTAAACAAATCGTGTATGATTTTATTAAAGCTTTGAAAATGAAAAAATTACTAAGGACAAGAATCAAGGAATTCATGCACATAAAACAAGAGCACAAAAAGTCTACCTTACACTTCATCTAGAGGTGGCATCAAGTCCTATATTCTTTAGAAATTGCTCCTAAAATGGATTAAACAGATCTCTATGACCTATTTCTCCATTCTCTTCACTAGTAAATTAAGGAAGAATTCCAGAAATTCCCTCTAAGGAGCTATGAGGAAGTGTTGGAAGGAGCCCTTTGCATTGATTAGATGACAATAGATAGTGGTTAAAAGACATGTGGCTCTAATGGGAGATTGATCACTCCCAATCAGGGTAATTCAATCTACCCTAACAATGTAAAAAAAAAAAGGACCTAAAGTCCTCGACAAAAACTGTGGTGTTACTGATCAGACAAAGAAACCCAACATTTTTAATACCCCGAATACAAATAACACTAACAACAACGATAATAATAACAATCAAAGGAGTAATAATTTTTCTCCCATGATCAATGCAGTGGACTTCAATAGTCCTCCACCCCAAAAAATAATAACAACAACAACAACAATAGGTTCAAGCTCAAGGCCTTAACCAATATCCAAGCGGGTACCTGAACCAATTTCAAAATCAAGGGCAACGGCCTTTGAACTTCAACTACAATAACCAGCAGTTGAACAATAACAATCAGAAATTTGGACTATAGAAAAATGCAAACCAAAGGACCCAGGATTACAATCCCAACCTATATTTTGGTTTTCATAGGGTTTGAGGACACGACACCAGAACCTGTCAAGATTATAACAAGTTCTTACAGTGCTTACCTGACGACCAAAAACAACTCTTTATTGAAATTTTTTTAGAAAATCCTACAGTACGTACTCAAAATACTTGTATGGGGCATGTGTCCCCTAAAAATTTCCCACTCAGTATCTTTAACAATCCCCTCCCAACATGTCCCAACAATGGTAAGTTGGACCCCAACAGATCAAACAAAGGTATCTTAGTGGGAAATAATGATTATGAAGATTTGACTTCATCAAACCCATCATTGGATCCTCCATTGGATGGTCATCGGGAAACTAAAATAGTGGGTCTTATAGAGAAAGATACTAAGCCCTAGATCAATGTCACCACTAGAACTAGAGAATACTTTTTGTAGCTGATTCCAATTTACCCGTATTTATAGAATGATATTCGTGAGACACTTACAAATCCTGTAGGGGCTTATGACTTGATCAATGACATAACAAATACCTTTTCTTACATCTCCTTCTTATACTTTTTGAATAACTCCCCTACTCAAAGAGTTGCTTTATTAGAATCATTGGGTCTTGGACATTTGATTAGTGCCACTACTCCTCTGAAGGCACAGATAAACCATATAGACTTCAATGTTTATCCTCCCGGGCATCCAAAAAGTGATTTCATATTTTTATTCAATATCATTAAGATTCCCAAAGACATTAAAATAACACATAGAGGTGATCTAGCCTTGTATCTATAGGTTTGGATTTACAATAACTATGTAAAGCGCATGATGATCGATGATGGGGCAACAGTCAACATTGTCCCCTTTTCTTTTCTCCAGAAGTTAAGTTATGGAAAAACCAACTGCTCTTTAATGAGAAACACGTTGAGAGGTTATGATAGCCTCAAGGAAACATTAATTAGGACCATAGTGCTTCTTTTCACCCTATAACCCAAGACAATTCTCATATAGTTTTATATTAAAGACCAAGAAACCAACTATAATAAGATCCTTAGCCATCCTTGGATACATCTCATGAAGGTGATTCCCTCCACTTTTTTTTAGGAAGTAGGATTCCTACACTTGGGGAAGGTATTTTTTACACAGGGTGACCCAAACCCCTTTGACATACACCTAGCTAACCTAAAAGTAAGGCAGCAATGCATTCTGAGTTTGATCTCCATGAGAACTAGTTAAACAAACCAACTAGCTCTACACTTGAAACAAAACTAATTCCTGTGATGGAATTAGAAACTATTGGCTTGATCGAGGGGCTTCCTGTGGTCAAGGATGAAATGATTGTTTTGGAGATAGTCTGAACAAAAACCATAGCAAATATTGTTGAGCTATTGAAAAATTATTTACCTATTCTCCTTCCGCTTGATTTCATGGGCATACGACATGTTTTAGGACTCAGTTTGCTTCTAGCTGATGGATTTTGCATGGTTGAAGTGTCAGAAGGAAAGGAAGAGGATACAAAGAATGATCCAACATCAATATTTCTGAGAAATTTTTGTAATCTTCACTTCGACGGAGAAAGGTGCCACTTTGATGCTGGGGCAGGTGTGATCCTCACTTCCCCAGAGGGGAAGGTCATGCTTTTTTCCTTCAAATTGGATTTAAAATGAAAAAATAATGGTGTAGAGTATGAGGCTCTCCTTCTTGGTCTCATAGTACCCAAAAGGATCAATTTTTATAATATTAGAGTGTTGGGTGATTTGTAGCTAGTCATCAATCAAGTTTCAAAAGTATATGAGACTAGGGCGAAACACTTACATCTCTATAAACCTGTGGTGCTTAATTTGACCAAAGGTTTTGACTTCATCTCAATCGAAGCCATTCCACGAGAAAAAAACTTTCTCGCAAATTCTATATCTACCTCTGCTTCTCGCTTTTGTCCAAGTAGAGAGTTAGGAGAAACCAGCTTCACAATTTCGGTTCATGTAGAACCCTTAGTACACAAAGTGCCAAAGAACCCAATCTTGGTGTACGTTGAGGCCAAGAATGAACCCCCAACTATAGATTATGCAGAAAATGATGAGGCTATCTTAGGATACCTTAACGCTTACACATATTTACATCCTATGTATCATAAGAGAGGCTTTGCTCTCATTCCTCACTCTTCCTCTTATTTCATAGATCACACGATGGACCCTTCCTACTTGGAAGGCCTTGAAGTTTGTGAATTAGAAGAGGAAGGGGAATTAGAATTAGCTTCATCCCTGCTTGATTTTGAATAGGTAAATTCCTCTTTGATCAAAGGGATGGTTGACATTAACATCTGGATGGAGGAAGATTCAAAATTTTTTAAGTTAGGTTCTTCGCTAACTCCTGAAGAAGTAGAGATACACACTAAAATCTTTAAAGATCATTTGAAATCCTTTGCATTAAACTATAAGGAAATGATAGGAATTGCTCCTCATGTGGAAGTTCATAACCTAGTGACTAGGCTTAATGCTAATCCCATTAACAAAAAATCTAAACCCGTGAAACCAAAGGTGGCGCTAATGGTCAAAGAGTAAGTTATGAAAATCCTACATGTGGGGTTCATTAAACTAGTTGATTACTTAATGTGAGTATCCAACATCGTCCATGTTCTAAAAAAGAATGGAAAATTTTGTATCTTCATTGAATTTTGGGATATCAACAAAGCATGTCACAAGGATGATTTCCCACTGCCATCCATTGATGTCATCATTGATGCAACATCTAGTTATGAGTTGTTGTCCCTTATGGATGGATTATTTGCGTACAATCAAATCAATATCTCCAAGAAATATCAAACAAAAACCACATTTATTACTCCTTAGGGAGCCTATTGTTATGTAGTCATGTCATTTGGTCTCAAGAACACTGGTGCTATTAGGAATATATATTATTTAGTGCTCCACGGTTGATAATATATCAGTAATATTATAATGTAATTTGGTGACATTATTGTTATGTAACAATAATGTATATTAGGAGTTTGTTGTATACGTGAGTTTACAGTTATTTATGGAGGAGTGGTTGTAGCCACCTCCTTGATTATAGGATAAGTTATCCTATATAATTGTATTGTTCATATGATATATTAGGGAAAATTAATGAATGAAGATTGCTCACTGTGATTTCTATGTTTAATCTAATCTATTGCTATCAGTGGTATCAGAGCAGTTTACAATCCTCGAAGGTAAACAAGGTTTCTGATGGATATTTAGGCTAATTTCAAGGGGCATCCATATCATCTATTGCCCCATCGTATGTATCTGGTGAGACTAGACTCTATGTGCAGATCACAGAATAAATCATGACTACAATAATAACATTTTGTACATGTGTTTCTCGCATTGAAACACACTCATTATTTACATCTACATTGCTTCGAAGACTGATAAGTTTGGGGTAACTATTTTGAATGTGATTTGGAGTCAACTATATATATGTTCTATGTTCATATTTAAATCTGATGTTGTCGCATCAATCTGACAACCGTGATCTTAAGAATTGCATTGGATAGTCCTCTTAACACCTAGCATTTTTGTATATTTGTGTGCGTTCGTTTGTTCTTCTGCTACAGTCATTAATTTTCATTTGCCTACTCAGATCTATAGCTATCCTCTTTAATATCGGCATTAGCGAATTGGCACCATTCTATCCTGCATTGCATCGACTCATCATAGGTCCAGATCATTAATGTCTACAGAACTGATTAAGTTCCTCCAAAAGCATGTGCGTTTGAGAGTTCAGAGACATCGACAACACTTGCCTTTGGACAATTATTTTAGCAGCTGTCACATGCACAGCCTCCTGTGAACACTTGTATCATCACTGCTTGGGGCGAACACAGATCTACATGGAAGTGGGTTTGTATAAACTCACAATATTGTTTTCTGATTCATTTTGAGCGGCATCAACACTTCCATGCGCCTGCCACGTTGGAGAATAGAAACATATATATGAAGTTATTGGTTACCATTCAAACGTAAACCCAACAATAAACGCTATTCACAGGACTGTGAGTGCATGTTCTCATTTTTGTTGTATGCTGCATGAAAATTATGGGTAATCACTACTTTCAATAGGCTCATCATATCATGTCATTGATGACGCTTATATTTTGACTAGAATTTTAGATTTGTAATCTAAAATTAATAATCGCAGGTATTAATAAATGCCCGTAGAGATTACTTTTAAGGATTTTATTTAATGTCAAGTCTAGTCTTCCTGGTATTATTTAATCACAAGTTGCATACATATCAGCCTTAGAAAAGTCATTTTCAACATTGGCTAGCGGATCATTATATTGTAAGTCTAAGAAAACTAGTGTTTGTAGTAAGTTTTCTTGTTGTCGGATTTGTAGTCAAAAGTTATAAACAGTATTAAAAATAAAAAAAATAAAAAAAATTTTTTTTGCCTCACGGACGCATTTTTGGTGGAATCCGACGTCCTTAGATATGAATTTAAGTTCCATGACCAAATTCAGCGGAGCTAGCAGCATGACAATGGAGGATGGAGGCATCAGGAGGCTAGGAGGTCAAACAGCGACCTTTCATCAGTCACTAACGACGGGGCCGTGCAGAAGCTATGGTGGCATATGTATGGTGTGAGTATTTGATTTTTAGTGTGGTTTCCATTTTTCTCAGTATGATTCAGTTTACAAAGTTCCTGTTGCTTTGTGTGGTGTGATTTGATAGTTAATGTTGAAAAGATAAGTTGTGTAAGAGAGCATAAAACAGATGACTGTCAGTGATCCTCTAACTGACTTGGATCCTCTGACTGCCGTACTTCAGTTGGAAGATGATCGGTCAGCTAGAAGAATACGTTCACTAGCATTGGTGACCATGTGTAGCAAGACCTAGACTAGCAAGATCCAGTTCAGGAGTATGTTACTTCACAATGCATTTTGCCCTTCTTGAGTATCTATATGAGTGGAATTTCACATTGTGGGGGGGAGTACATACCAATGTTTCATTCCCATTTTGCACTCAAAACGACTTAGTCAAGGAAAGCTTCCAGTAGCAGTGGAAGTTTTCTATGTTGTTCAAGATCGAGTGGCAACGATGAATGACAAAGACTACAATTAAGAACATTACGATTATTATAGGAAGCAATGTGAAATTTTTTCAATATATCTTCTATTGTGCAATTTGATGATATGCATGTTGTGTTTCCTACATAATTCCCTGATGTATAAGCATAGTGGTAAACAATAGCACCAGAGTAAGTCAGTTCATGGATCTTGAAATGGTTTGTGGGAGGATCCAGAAAACCACACGAGGTGGACAGTTGATAAGGTTCCTGTCACGTCAAGGTTTGTGGTAAGCCTATTTAAAACCATGGAAGGAGCGAGCCTTTATTTTGGATCAAGGTCATGAGTCATAGAGTTGGACATGCCACAGGGGTGAGCATATTGCAGAGGAGCATGTGGATGTTTTTCTACCATGTTCGCACTAAGGGGGGGAATGTTAGGAATATCTATTATTTAGTGCTCCACGGTTGATAATATATCAGTAATATTATAATGTAATTTGGTGACATTATTGTTATGTAACAATAATGTATATTAGGAGTTTGTTGTGTACGTGAGTTTACAGTTATTTATGGAGGAGTGGTTGTAGCCACCTCCTTGATTATAGGAGAATTTATCCTATATAATTGTATTTTTCATATGATGTATGATGGAAGATTAATGAATGAAGATTGTCCGCTGTGATTTCTGTGTTTAATCTAATCTATTACTATCAGGTGCCACTTACCAATGGGAAATGACTTATATATTCCATGATCACATTCATAAGATTTTGGAATCTTACGTTGATGACCTTCTGGATAAGGCCAAAAAGCCCTATGATCACTCTGAGGTGCTTCATATCATCCTCTCTCTTCTAATTGAATATGGTGTTACACTCAATCCAGAAAAATGTGTGTTTTGTGTGATGGGAGGGAAATTACTAGGATATATCATCTCTTCACAAGGGACTGATGTAGATCTAACCAAATTCCAAGAATTTTTTGAAATAATCCCATTTTCAAATGAATCTTCCATGAAGTCTTTCCTTGGAAAGCTCAGTGCAATCTGAAGGTTCATTCTTGGTTTGACCTTTGCCATTCATCCAATAAAAAACTATTGAAAAAGGATTACGGGAAACATCTAGATGGAATAATATCATGACACATTTGAGTCAATCAAATGATTCCTATCATCACGTCACACATTCATGCCTCTTAAATCAGATCACACTCTAATTTTATATTCACTAGGCTACATATGTCTCATTATCTTGCATGCTAGCTCAAGAGGATGACGAAAAATGAGAGTGTGGTGTATACTTCATCAGTCAAATATTACTTGAATACGAGATACACTATACGAACGTAGAGAAAACTCTAATTTTATATTCATGGGCTACATACGTCTCATTATCTTGCATGCTAGCTCAAGAGGATGACGAAAAATGAGAGTGTGTTGTCTACTTCATCAGTCAAATGTTACTTGACTACGAGATACACTATACGCAGGCAGAGAAATAATACCTTGCTATAGTTTTTGTAACGAAGTGGTTAAGACACTACATTCTTAACTAAGAAATGAGGGTTATTGTCAAGACAGATCACTTACAAATGTTTCATACACAAGGGTCTTTATCTAAGGAAGTTGGATGTTTCATGACTCTGATGGGTGAGTTTAAGCCAATGTTTGCTAACCAAAATTCCGTCAAAGGTCAAATCATCGCAGAATGGTTAGTTGACAACCCATATGATGGAGGTGATCTAGTTAACTTAGATTTTCCTAACGAATGCATATACTATGTCGAAACCAAGCCTACCATTTTTGTGTGTCCATGGTATTATGATATCATTAACTTTTATTATGGACCATGCATATCCTGAAGGGGAAACATCACAAAAAATAAGATGTCTATGCATCATAACAACTAAATACATAATCATATAATAAGTGCTTTATCACAGAGGATTTGATGGAATGTTGTTAGATGTGTCAATGAGGAAGAATCTTGAGAAGATTCTCTATGAATCCCATAGTGAAGTATGTGGATGTCACTTCAGAGGCCATGCCACCACTCGAAAGATACATCAAATGGGATATTTTTGGCCTACATTAGAACATGACACAGTAGAGTATTTGCACAAGTGTCATAAGTGCCAAGATTTCTCTCACGAGAGCCACATACCTACTCAGGATATTGCAACCAATTACTACACCATGGCCCTTTTCCATGTGGGGCCTAGATCTGATAGCAAAATTCCCTCCCTCATCAATAAATGACCATAATTTTATAACATTTCCACTAAATAATTCACCAAGTGGGTAGAGGCAATGCCTCTTATTACCATACCAAGGAGTGCAATTAGAAATTTCATTTTGAACTAAATTATCTGTAGGTACGGGTTCCACAAGTCATTATCTCTGATAATGGTATGTCTTTCAAGAATGAGGAACTACGTGAATTATGTGAAAGGTTAAAAATAAATCACTACATAGCTTCTCTCTATTACCCTCAGGACCAATGGACATGATGAGGGCTACGAACAAGACACTAAAGTCCATTCTCCTTAAAAAATTCAAGGAGAACAAACGAGATTGGCATTTAAATTTTTTTTCGCCTTGTGGGCCTATCACACATCAATAAGAATGCCAATAGGGGGAAACCCCCTATTCTTTGGTATTCGGTTCAAAAGTGGTTTTACCAATTGAAGTTGAATTACCTAGTATTTGTATCTCACTACAAGGAATTTTGGAAGAAGAAGGCTATCGAGAGGCAAGTTTCTATCAATTGGAAAGCCTCAATGAAGCTCAGCTCAATGCTGAGTAATGACATAGAGCTTATGCTGACTGGATGTGTCGGTAGTATAACAAGAAAAACTAGGAGTGCGAAATATGTAAGGGAGATCTGGTACTAAGACTCGACAGCCGGATAGACAAAAAGACCGGTTAGGAAAGGAATTTTAGGCCCAAGTGGTTGGGCCCATATCGAGTCATAGAGGACTAAAAAAATGGGGCATATCACCTATGTACACTAAAAGGTGAGGAATTTTGTGACTCCATCAATTCTTTTCACCTAAAGAGATCCTATGCATGATCCATCAACATTTCCATATGTATACTACTGCATTCTCATTACATTATCATTTGTCAGCTCATTCTCTGAAGTTCGTAATCAAGGAAATTATTTTCAAGTAACTTTCAAAAAAAATCTACAAAACATTGGCAATAATTTAAATCATATCTCTTCAAACATACATCAACATTTCTTATCACTTCATCTATTCAACAAGTCAAGACAAAATTTTGACACTAATCCTACCAAGGCGTGCATACTTCTACTTATAAACTTTCTTCTAGCATAATTTTCTTTTCCCATATTCAATTCTAGAAGCTTCGTAATGTTGTATCTTTCCCTATAAAAACCTCTTTGGTACAAAAACATTCTAAAAATTTTCACCTGGGACGCTTATTCACCTATCTAAACCTTCAGTGTTGAGCCCTCGCAACTTACTGGTTGTGTGGGATTGAGCCTAGGGGCAACCTTTCCTTCCCAAAAGCACAAATTAAATTTCAAAAATGAAAACATAAATATATATATATATATATATATATATATATATATAATATATATATATATATACCAAAATCAATCAAAATTTCCATTTACACACTTCCTTGCCTCACCAACCTTCTTTTTTGAGCCTGCACCTCTTACAAGTGGTGTGAGGTTGGGAAAGCAGGTAAGTTCCCTTACTCACTTATTCCTTGTCCTTAGTGATGAGCCCATGCTTCCTACTGGTATCATGGGGCAAGGTGTAGGGGTCTCTGCAAATAAGTTAGTAAGTTAAAGCAAATTCATTCAATAAAAGTGCTTTTTAAATCTCAAAATCCCAAGAAAAATGAATTTGATGTGCATGTTCCAAAAGAGAGTCAAAACCTTAAAAACAGATTATGTCAATCAAGAGACAATCTATGGATCTAATTTGAGATAAAATTTCAAGCAATCACATTATAGGTTGTGTAGTAAACTATATACAGAGTTAAGTTATAGGTTCCTAATTGGATTTATGTCAAAATCCTATCTTTCTCTCACCATTTCCATCTATGTCAAAACCATACAATTCACGTCCCTCCTGGATCTCAGTGTTGAGCCCTCATATATTACTAGTTGTGTGGGGTTAGGAGTGGATCGAATTCATTTTATCATCATATCATTATTCATCACACATTTTCAAAATAAATAGAAGTACCAAACATTACTTAAAAAGCTAAAGTTTAGTATTACATTGTATTTGCATAATAATCACATATCAGAATTACAAAATAAAACAAAAAGAAATCATTCTGTTAGCATTCATCATCCATTGCATATATTATGAAAAGCATAAAAAATTGGAGATTCTAAACATCTAGAGTACACATGCGAATCAAACCGCAAATGAAGTCAACTCTAATGCAAAGGATAGTCAAACCAAAAAGAAGTATCTGTATATATATATATATATATATATATTATAATAATTCGATTTAGTGTACAATACCACCACACACTAAGTGTGGTAAAAAAAATTGCAATGATCATGGAAATATAAAAAAAAATCATATATGTACCTCACAAAATGAAAATGAAGCAATAAATCATTAATAGTGTATCAATATCTGTGCGATCCTTGAGAAGGTGCACTGTTGCGGCTAGGAAACCTACTGTGGATATGAAATCATGAATGTACCAAGTGGTTTGAGTGGTCATGAGTATGACCATTATCCATGGTCTCACTACATGAATGGCTCCACCTCATCAATGTCTTAGCCACCTTATACGCCATAATCCTCTTCTTCTGCGCAAGAAGGATATCCACCGCCTTCCAAAGAGGTAAAAAAATGTTTGCATGGCTTCCAGCTTACAAAGGTTGTCCCACATCCTCTAACATCTCTGCTTTGGTCTTCCCCATAAGGAGTAGTAAGGTATCAATGTAGACTCGATAGATGAGATCTCATCAGCCTTGAGCAGTCACTACAAAATAAAGAAAACAACAGCGGGTTAGAAAACCATAAAAAAAAATAAGTACAATGTGTAATGATTAAAATTTCTATCTAACAAGGTCGATAGAAGAGTGTCCACATACTTAGATCTCTAGGAATCCACTTAGGTTCAGCTGGTGATGCTGCTACAGGTACCTGTTGTGCCTCCCCCCTCCTGAGGCAACATGTTTGTCCCATGAAATACTCCTCATCTCCGCCTCCCTCATGGGGAAGTGGCTCCTCAAAAACCAATGTCTCCATCTCTTCTTCCACCTTCTCTCACTTGTCCATGGATATCTCCTGAGTATCATGTTGTTCTGTATCATTTTCCTCCTCATCATCATTAGCCCCTCTATGTAGGTCTCCTCACCTACCTCCACATTAGTATCCTCCCCTATATCTGCCTCAGTCTCAGAATCTACATCAATGGGAATCTCCTACTCCTCCTCCCCATTGTGAGCGGGTGTGGCCTCAATCAAAAGGAGCGGTGCGGGCCTATATTCTCGTCGAGCACAAACAACCCATCTCACTGCAATAAGAACCCTTGGAGTCACAATAGTATAACCATGGTCACCTGTAGGGGTTTTCAATTCAAAGTATGCCTCTGAAAATTTTTGTGTCTTACTAACAGAGGTAAATCCCATGTGAAAATCCACTATAAAGTTGTGTCAATCCCTGCAAAGATCCCCCAATGTGTCATCTTTTGTCAAAACCTTGTGCTAACTACACCCTGTTTCCTGATGTCTAAAAAATAATGGTGAATCATTGGTTTTCTTTGATATATTAGACTTAATCTGGAAGTTTACAGATGGAAATGTAAATATGCAAGGCACAAGATATTTCCTAAAGGTCTAATAAAGTACCCCAATGAGCATTTGTGTGAAGCACAATGAAAAAGCATGGAATCATCCCCATTCCCTAAAGGAAAACACACATAAGGATATTATTGGAATGGGGAGATGGGCCTCTACTTTCCTGGGCATTCTACACTTGGTAAAGTGTAAGATGAAGTTGTAAGTCTGAAACCTGAAAGAGGGTGCATGTCATCTCATTGGTCAAAGTCATTAAGTAAAAGGAAAGTAGTATGTGGAAAGGAAGGTTGGGAAGCTGAAAAAAAAGTGAACAAAGTCTCATGGTCCCTCAGGGTGTGTAGTTGATAAAAAATAAGTCTGAGATCCGAGATACCCAAGAACATGGACCAAGTCTATAGTATGCACGACGACAGGAAAAGAAGTGCATCTCTCATATTACAACAATAGTGCATAGGTCACCTTGTAAGATTTTCCCCGAAGCCCATTGGTGGTAAAAGGAGGTGGTTCATTAATGCACTAGTATGGGAGTAAATCCCCTTAATGCAGAAGATCATGTAAGATAGATACACGAGTGATATGACATGAAAATATTGCAATGGTTGTAAGGATTAAAGAGGTTGAGAATTACAAAAAACTCCCCACGAATGCAATCTTCGGCATTAATGCATAAATCTGTGAGTTGTTAATAAGGTGACTTGTTTTAAAGCTACATACAGACACCCTTAAAGGTTTGATATTCTGAAGTGACAGTACTAAAAGATAGTTGAAGTGAGAACTGAACTCAAGGCTCAGATTTTGGTTGCAGAGATTTTCCAGACAAGTTCCAAAGAGTTGTCAAAAAGGTGAGTTCATCAGTCCCCCCTATTTCCTGTGATATTTTGAAAATTGGTATAGGAAGTCCAAAGAGGTGTGATAGAACTAAACCAAAATTATGAAGATTTTCATAACACCCTTGAAAACAAGTTCCAGTCTTAGTTCCCCTCTGGATAGAATTACAGACTCTGATATCACATCCACAGACTTAGAGGATTTTAAAAAGAGGCTATATTCCCCTGAAAGAAGTGAGGTCATGACCCAAATAGCTAATAGTTGCATCAACCTCTCTGCTTCTTTCCCTCCCACTACACCATGCCTAGAACTTGTATGGGTATGTGCCCAAAATTACAATCCTGAAACTAAAGAAGTTTGGGATGGAAGAGGAGAGTTGGTCTTGTCTTTTTAGGAACATGCTTTTGACAAAATGTTGGGTTTTCCTCCCACAAGGGAAGAGGGGGATATCACTAAGGATTCAACACAAGAATCTTGGAATATTCATTCAAAGAAATGGATGAAATATATGAATGACCATTGGTTGAATAGTCCTCGAACTTCTACCCACAGAATGACAAAGAAATTGAATAGGGCTGAATTTATTGAGGAAGTTGGGGATGTGATCACACTGTTGAACCGAGTAATGGGTATGGAATCTACTACTTTCTTTCAGGAATGGATGTTTGAATTTATCCAAGTCATACTTGCAAATAAAAACCCTCTCCCCTGGGCCAAGATTATAAGTACCCGTATTCATGAGAAAATGATGGGAGTTTCCCAGATAGCAAGAGGAGAAAATCCTGGAATGGGTGAATTCTTCATGACCTCTTACCTTGTCTATAATATTGATTTTCATAGGAATTTTCCTAAATTACTAATGGATGGAGAACTTGATAGTTCAAAGGTGTATGATGTTTTCTATCAGTTGAAATTAGAAATTTTTGACGCACACTACATAAATATTGTCAATCATTTCTTTACACCTATAATTTTCTTGTACCAACAAGATTGGGAAAATGAAAGGTTCACCCCTGATGCCAAGAGATTTATTATTCAGTATGGGTGTTATTTCATCTAATTCAAAACTTATTCATATATCAGGGTTAGTGGTTTTGATGGGAAACCCTATATGATGCCCAGATGTGTCAATGACAAATGAGCATTAATGGAATTGGTCAAACAATTGTTATCACTACACCAGATCATTGCTCAAAAACATGTAATGTCCCCAATCAAATTCCCTATAGTCATAGGGAATTATACTTTCCCTAATATCTAGAAAGAAAAAATGTTGGAGGGAGAGATGAACAATTGTATGATAGACAGGTTTGAGGATAGAAAACATATATGATATAAACATATTTTGCACAGTATTGCACCCACTCAGGTAGAGCACAAGCCTCATTATGAGGATTTATGGATGAATTGTTAACATGAGAGGGAGGTCAGATGAAGAGAATATTCAAGGATGAATTTGGTTCAAATCATTGATTTTATGGTTATCCAAACTCCTGAAGGGTTAGAGGAGGATGGAAATATAGTTAGTGAAGAATACATCTAGGACAACATTGCTTCTCAACCCTTACCACCAATTAATTGGAACATCACTGAGAAGAAGTACAATCAAGAGAAAACTTCCCACCCTATCTGACTTTCCATAAGGTGGTTGTTTTCAAAAGGAGTGGATATAAGTTACCACCAGACCCCACTATTAAGAGAATATAGGCACAATCAACTCATTGATGATGTTCTTCCCCCATTTAAGAGGGTTTATACACTAGAGATGTTTCATGGAGGAAAAAAGTTAAGAAGTTGGATTCATTACCAATGATAGGTGATGTAGGTGCCCAGGATAAATCCAAAACTCTCCCTCTTAAAACATCAAGAAGGACTGAAGCAATGCCTCAGGAAGGTAAGTTTCCAAGCCCTATTTTTCATGCTACTCCCTTATAGACTATAACAAAATCTACCTTAGGAGGAAAATGAAAAGAGAAAGTGATGGAAACTGGTCTTAAGAAGGCAAGGAAGAAAAACTGGTTGAGGTTCCCCATACTAGCATGCATGAAATAGAAGAGGAAAAATAGCTTCAGCTCTGAAAGAGGAAAAGAACTAAAACTGTTGAATGGGTGGATCTGGAAGAGATGGAGACTCCTGAACAGGTAGAGAACCTTGAGGTTCCTAGTGTCTTGTCTACTATTTCTCAGTCTCTTGCAGTTTTTCCTATTGAACAACCTACACCTATGATAACACCCCTTGTTATCCCAACAACTACAGTTACTTCACCCACCAGAGAATAAATCCTCATACAAGCTCATGTACTTTATGTTGCAATTACACCACAAAATCATGTTGAGGCCACCCCATAATCAACTTTACCTATGAAGCCTCATGCTGAGGGGATTCCAATGTAAAACAACATAGGAAGAAATGACAGATGTTACAGTTGTAGTGTGCCTCAAGATGTTGAAACAGATGTAGGAATCTTGGAAGTTTGCATTCCCATGGTTGAAGTTACCCCTCAAGGACCTAGTAAAATTATTCCTGTTCTAAGTAAAATGATGAGTGAATTTTAAAACAGAAAAGAAAAGTGAGTGATCAACAACCCCTAGAAATTGAAATGAACAAAAGATCAATCTGAGCCTATGGAAGGAGTTAATCTAGGATGGCCTTGTAGAAGAAAGTTCTCAGAATGAACCTATATTCAAAATTTCAGAAGGTGTGTCAATACCTTCATCTTCCTCTAAGGCCCTTACAATTGTACCTGAGACCCCTATTCTACAATCACTTGATGAACATGAGTCTCCTATAAGAGAGTGGATCAGTAGCACTCTTCCTAAGAAGAAGAAGGTAGAGATACACTTGGATGATGATGATTTGCAAAGACTAGCTCTCCTCACTCCAGCAAGACTACCCAAAAAGGTGAAGGTCATCTCTAGGGAAGCCCTGAATAGAAAAGGAGAATGGTTCATAGACATTGCAACTCCCAAAGCTGATGTTCCTCGAGAAGAAGCATCCCCATCAGATTTCCAAGTCTCCAGGGTCTCTCTAGGTAAGCCCTCTACTGAAGAAATGAAATATGATTTTTCTGTGGCAGTAGAAGGAGTGTTCCAGAAAATTGATGAGTTCAAAGAAACAAAGAGATATTTAAAGGCTAAGAATGAGGCATTGTCCAACTTAGTCAGAAAATTGACTAGAACTCACCAAGAAGGACAAACTCAGACCCAGAGATCACTGGTGAAGATATCAAGAGGGTGAGTGATTTGAGTGAAAGAGGGGAAGCTACCATTCAATGGGAAAATCATTTGGTCACTAGAGGTGAAATGTTAATTATAGAATTTGTAAAAAAGTATTCCCACATCTTTGAGAAGGTAGAAATAACCCAGCATTACTGGAAAAATGTGAGGCTGAGAAGACAATGTGGTAGGATATGTTACTAAAAATGGAAGTCATCAAGAATTTAGATGATGACATAATTACTAAAGAAGGCATTGTATCTTCTGATTCTATGGGTAGTCAACATGAGTATTACAACATGAAAAAGGTAAGAGTGGAGGTCCTAGAAAATTCTCTTAAAATCCTTGAGAAGGTGAGACATAAAACAACATATTACATCAATCGTCTTCATGATCTGATAGATAGAATGATTGGAAAATATACTTGAGAGAAAATTACTGAGGAAAGTATTGAAAATATGATAAGACTTTTAAGGGAACATATCATGGGTAAACCAGGAGAGCCCAAGAAATTTCATATAAATCTCATGAATGACTGGGAAGGTGCTAAGACAACAATTGATAAAGTAATAAGGAAGCTAACAAGGGAAAGAGTAGTCTTCAATGAGATTGATGAAATAAGTACAAAATATGAAGTAATTTTCAACTACCACTCAGGACCTGATGAAGAAGTTATAACTCAGATGTTTGAAAAGTATGATGCCTATAAAAAACAGGGTAGGAGAAAGCTCAAGCCAAGTCCCTAGCAAGTGAAAGGAAGAATGACAAGGTTTGTTGGGAATAAGAGAATATCCTTTTTGTTTCCTCCAGATGTCACCACATGTTCTCACTCAGCCCAATCAGAAGCAAAAGGGAATATTTTTAGTTAATAGATATTTTCTTCGTAGATTTTGAACTACATGGAGTGAGGATTCAAAGGCCTTCCTGAAGGACATTTTGGGGGGAAAATCAGATAGGATAAAAGTATAAGTATGAGGGGTTTGTCCTCATACTAGGGGGGGTTTCTAAAAGAATATTTGGCAAAGAACAAGGATTGATATTTTTACTGAAATACTACTTATTTGTTTCCTAGAAGTACATTTTGAGTTTTAATCTTTCAAATTCAAGTGTTAAGATGATTACAGAGTATAGTCATTAGCAGGCATTGAGATTTAGTATTACCTTTTTCCCTTGTCAAGAATTTGATGAATTTTAAAATGAAATTTGTCTAACTATGGGTTTGGTTTTTATGTCCTAGACTTTAAATACTGAACACTTTGTTGATCAATTGCATTTCCTGCTGCAATTATGTGTTTCTTGCTTTCTTTGAAGTACACTGGGCCTGTCCTTAGTGATTAAGTTTTGGTGATTTGTTCAGTATTGTATTGTGAGCCTTTACTTTACAATGTTGAATGTGATTATAAAATCCTTACTGAAATCATTTTGTTGATGGATCTTTGTAATATTTTGAGTGTATCTTAAGCGTATGAGATTAGGAGCAAGAAACACTTCATTGGAATGCTTGCATGAGATTTTGTGCTAAGTATTTTGAGGATTGTGTGAAATATTTGTCTTAATTGAGTATCAATGAATGTAAATATTTCTTTAAGTGAGAACTGTGATAAATTGATGAATTGCTCTGTGTTGTTTGGAATGACATATGTGTCTGAAAAAGCACTGTGAGTAGTGTTATCTAGAGACTTATCAGTTTTTTGAATCCCCCATCATTATAAAATAAAACTTTAGCCTCATCACAAAACACAAATATCATGTTAGTCATCCTGTCACAACATGTGTAAATACTATTGAAAGGAAACCTAGATTTCACTTTACCCTTTCATAACTATGCAGGAACCAATAGAAATTCCCACTGTCTAGAGTAGCCTGAGTCCTGCTCGAGTGACATTTGCACCATTTAGTGTGACAACTCGTAGGAGTTAAATTGTGCATATATTGACCATGTTCACTCAGGAATGATACTAAAGTTCCAAAGAAAAGACTAAGAAGCCTTGATTACACTTATCCTTTTTCAA
This sequence comes from Taxus chinensis, assembly GCA_019776745.2. Lineage (NCBI taxonomy): Eukaryota > Viridiplantae > Streptophyta > Pinopsida > Cupressales > Taxaceae > Taxus > Taxus chinensis. The sequence goes on along the minus strand of CM034157.1, from coordinate 277,582,796 downwards.
AATTCAGGTTACAAAATGGGTTCTCTCACCCTGGTCGAAGGTAGGGCCTAAAGCAGTAGGGAAGGTCATCCCCTTTGCACGTGTCACCCGATCCCATCAAATTCAGGTTCAAATAGGTTTGTCAGACATCCTCCCCAGCTACAAATGACATACACTTATAGTCTGTCATTCTCAAAGTTCATCAACTCATCTGTTGATACTGCCTGGCCCCAAGGGGGTGTAATTTTGGGTACCAACATGCTTCTGGCGCCATTTCTGGGGACTATTTCCAAAAATTGAGTAAAATTCATGTCTCTGGTAATGTTTATTGCATATTTATTTTAAATACATGTCTAGAACACAATCCTTTGTTGATATTTTCCAAAATAGAGCTTGATCTGTACTTGTTTTCTCTATATTTCCCTAGTACAAGTGAGCTTTCCATTAAATTTGACTTTACTAGGAAAATCCTGGCAAGGATTGTAAATATTTGTGAAGCTTTGTTCATTTATGTGTAAATCTATCTTCTAGTGAATAATTTCAAGTAATCAACACATCTAGGGTGTAAAACCCTAGTGGTAGCTCCATCCTTTGTGATAATTATGGAAAAAACCAGTGTAAAATATCTAAATCTTGGTTGCTTTACTTGAAAATTCCATAAAGCTGGAAGGAAGAAGATCCTTTGTTAAATCAGATCCTACTAGAAGATTGTTCCTAGAGTTGGGAAAGACTAATCCAAGAAGAAAACAAATCTGGAAAGCCTTGGGTGATCAAAGGTCAGAAGAGAAAGTTGTACCTATTGGTGAAAGTGATCAACCTTTGGTGGAAGATTATACCTCAGACAGTTCTGAATCAAGTAGTCCTCATACCAATTTGTACTCACCAACTCAGGAGGGTCCTTCATTTACAACTAATCAGGGTATTCTTCGACTCTCTCCTTTATTGATTAGAAATAATAGAGTACTTTGTGAAACAAAATCATTAAAGGATCAATACTTTGAAGATCATACACCATTACACCAAAGATCCCCAGTTCCCAATTATTTTAACCCTCCAATTGGAACACCTCCTCAAAACAATATGGAAAATCCACCCCAACCTCCATTTGTAGTGAATACTTAAAAACCCATAGACTTTCATGGAATGATTGGTTATCCAAATGAATTACCTCAGTAAATCTGAAATAGATTGCCTAGATTTTAGGGAAATAATGTTATAAGTGGGGATCAACATCTTAGACTCTTCTTGAATGCTATGGAAGATTTTGAAATTGAACATGAAGATGTGTATGTAAAATTGTTCATACATACCTTAGATGAAGATGCTAGGGAATGGTACAAATTATTTCCTGATAATTCAATTGATTCATGGTTAGAAATGAAAAATGCCTTCAAGATGCAATATGGTGACAAAACTGATCCTAGATTCCTTCTGTCTGAGTTTGAGAACATAAAGAAAAATCCTAATGAACTGGTTTCAGATTTTAATACTAGGTTTAGAAAAAATTTGGCAAGACTTCCTGTGAATTTGAGACCTAGTGATGATTCATGTTTGATTAAATACTCAGACGCATTTGACAAGAAGGCAACCTACTACTTGAGAGATAAGAATCCTAGAAATTTAAGGAAAGATTTTACCATGGCGATGCAGATTGAAAATAATATCAAAGTAGCTGGAAAACCTCCAAAGAGGGAAGGTGTTAAGCTATTAAACCTAGAAAAACCTCAGCCAAGAAAATCAGTAGATCTAGAGGAAGTAGTTAAAACCCTAGCAAGGGTAGTTAAAGAGATCTCTTATAAGCTTGCTAGAGCTGAGAAAGGCATAGGAGAAAACCCTCAGGCTCAACATCAACCTCAAGGACAGAATAGATTTGGGAATCACCCCAGAGGTGATCATAGAGTGATGATAGAGGCAAGGGACCCATGGGGTCAGGGAATAAGCAGCCAAACCAGAGAGAAAATAAATTGGTACCTGATCCATTAACTGTTAGGGTATCTCTAGTTGAAGAAGATCATGTCATTGATTGGTGTGATAAATGTTTTATGCCACATTCCCCTTGTAACTCTAATATTGATGATGATGTTACTAATGAAGCTACTTTTGGTGATGTTTGCATGCTAGAATGTTCTGATACTACACAAATAGGGGCTACTTCTACTGAATTGCTAGGTACCAGGACTGTCGAATCATTTTGGAATTGTTTGGAATGGGTATCTTTTTCTCCTCTTACTACCAGTGTTGATATAGACATGGTTCAGACTTATTTTTGATTTCCTAATCATGATTTTGAATATCTAAGGGATTTGATGATTAAAAAATATGATGGAGGTACCCCTTCTGAGGAAGATAGGAAACTTTTGATGAACGCGGTTGTTGCTCAAGAAAAGGATTATAACCTCCATAATAGATTGGTCAAAGGAACTATTCATCTTCCAAAAATAAAGTACCTGTGATAACCAATGTCATTATAAGACTAACCAATGTCCCTAAGAATGTCCCCAAGAAATATATACCAAATAAAGGCCTTGTGCCTTACCAATAAGCCAAAATAACACTGATGTTGCTCAAGTAGCAAAGAATTTTATCCCATCAGAAACAACCATTACTCTGTCTCCCAATACAGTTTTTCCCAAGTATGTCACCTGTGACATGGCTCAAATTTTGAGCCAAATTAAAATTACAGTGCCTATTGTTGAATTTCTTAGGATTCCTGAGCATAGAAAAAAATCTTTTGAATACTTGGGATTCAAAGAAGAGACAATGGTTGTGAACAAAGAGGTAAATAATGTGGATGTCTCATCTACCATAACTGAAGTGGAAGTTCCTCAGGAACAAGAAAGCATGGGGGAATCCCCAGAGATATATACTTAGGTACTTCTTTAGTGGAATCTCAATTGGATGTTGATCCATTTTTCACCTCTTTGATTATTGGTGATAGACTTGTTCACAATTGTATGTTTGATTCAGGAGCTTCATGCAATATCATGCCACTGGAAGTTATGAATGAATTGGACATAAAAATAACAACATTTGGAAAGTGTCACACCATGGATTCAAGAGAGGTGTCAATTATTGGATATGTGAAAGGGCTAGTTGTTCAGTTGGCTGCCTATCTAGGAAAGTATTTGACCATGAACGTAGTTATTGTGGATTGCCCTGCTAAATGGGGTATGTTATTATCAAGTGGGCAAATGGGTTTACATGGATTCTAGCAAGTGAGGTATATTGTGACAAGTGTGGATAAATAGATGGATATGTCATATGCCACCATACATAAGAAGGAAAATTGGTGAAATTACATGGAGAGAAAAAGATGCTCCATATCATTGAAGATCCTGTGATGCCTCTTATGAGGTATTATTTGTTGACACTATGATTTGGATAATTTTATAGGATTTTACATATTTATGATTTTGAAGATCAATGTATGTAAATCATTGTTTATCCTAATTTAGGACTCATTCATAGCAAGATTCTTGGTATTCCTTGGACCATGATATTTGATGGAGCATGTTCTATAGTGGGGAATGGAGCTGGAATAGTTCTCACATCCCTAGAAAAAGAGTCTCATAATTTTTCATTCAAATTCAATTTTGAATGTACCAATAATATTGCATAGTATGAGGAAATTTGAGAGTTGGATTGAAATCATAATTATTGAATATTTGTTAAAGATTAAAGGAATAATTGAATTAAATACCTCATTGTTAAAGGAGATTCTTAGTTAATTGTGAAGCAAGTAAGAAAACTATATTTGATGAAACAATATAAGCATGCAGATTTGGGATCTTATTGAGTTTGATTCAATTTAAAATATTTGTATCATTTACAAGATCAGAATTCCTTGGACTATGATATTTGAATTGGTTCTAATTGGAGCTGGAATAGTTCTCACATCCCTAGAAAAAAAGTCTCATAATTTTTCATTCAAATAAAATTTTGAATGTACCAATAATATTGTAGAGTATGAGGCATTGCTCCTAGGATTGAGAGTTTTTGGAAACATGGAATTAAAGACCTCATTGTTAAAGGAGATTCTGAGTTAATTGTGAATAATAAAATTGTATGCCACTAAAAATCAACAGATGAAACAATATAAGCATGCAGTTGGGATCTTATTGAGATGTTTGATTCATTTAATATATTGTATCATGAAAGGAATCAGAATGCAAAGTAATAAATTGGTTGTAATTGCATCACACTTCTCAAACTATACAATATCTCCATTTTGTAACTATGATGTTGAAGTATTAGCAAGACCCTTTATGCCTGATAATGTCAAACACTGATAGGTATTTGAAGATGATGATCAGATACAAAGATTCATTGAAAGTAAAAATGAATTCACAAATCAACACATTGATTTAGAACCTATGGTTGAAATTTGTGATGGGAAAGAAACTGATCCAATTGAAAACAAATATATTCCTAGAGGATTGGTTTCCCTTGAATCCAATTTTGACAATGTTGATAGGATAATCAACATGCCCATTTATGTGTTCAGAGATGTTGAAGAATGCAACCTGGGGACTCAAGAAAACCCTAGGAAGGTGTGGCTAGGTTGCAATTTGAGCAAGGAAGAAAATCAAGCTTATACTAAGTTGTTGAGAGAATACCAAGATTGTTTAGCCTGGTCATATTCTGAATTGAAATCCTATAGAGAAGATCTTTTTCAACATGAAATACCTCTGGAACCCAATTCCAAACCTTTCAGGAAGAAACAAAGACCCATCAATCCTCTCCTTTCCCTCAAGATGCAAGAAGAGTTGATAAAGCTGAGAGATGGAGGAATCATACAACCTACCAGGTATTCTTCATGGGTGGCTAATTTGGTGCCGGTCAGAAAGAAAAATGGAGACATAAGGCTTTGTGTGGATTTCTAGAATCTTAACAAGGAATCTATTAAAGATAATTATCCATTTCCAAATATGGATAACATGCTACAACTTGTTACAGGATCTGAGTTATTATCTACACTAGATGGGTTCTCAGGGTACAATCAAGTGGTTGTCAAGAAAACTGAATAGTTCAAGACTACTTTCACTACTCTATGGGGGACATATGTTTATGTTAGAATGCATTTTGGAATTATGAATGTGGGAGAAAATTTCTAGAGAGCTATGGATGTGGATTTCTTGGGACTTATTAATGATTTTATAGTTGTATATCAAGACGATATAACAATGTTTTCCAAGAAAAGAGGTGACCATTTAGGACACCTAGAGAAAATGTTGCTCAGATGCAGAGAATATGGGATTTCATTAAATCCTAAGAAATGTCATTTTGGAGTTCAAAAGGCTAAACTATTGGGACATATTGTGTCAAAGGAAGGGGTCATGATTGATCTTGAAAGGGTGGAAGCAATTGGTAAGGTTCCTATCCCTAAGTCTAAAAAGGGAATTCAATCTTTTTTCAGCCAAATAAATTTTATCAGAAGATTTATCTCTAATTTTGTTGAGATAACAATCCCTATAACAAGCATGCTGAAAAAAGACCAGGTCATTAAATGGGAAGAAGGAGTTGTTCAAGATTTCACAGGAATTAAAGAAGCATTAAAGAATGCCCTGGTACTAGAAAGCCCTGACTATAAAAAGGATTTTCAGATATTTTATTTTGCCTTTGAAAATACTATTGCATCAGTGTTATTGCAAAAATATGGAGATGGAAATGAAAGGCCTATTGATTTTTTCAGTAAGGCCCTACAAGGTGCTGAATTAAAGTACACTATCATGGAAAAGCAAGATTTTTCTTTGGTAAGAGCTACTAAATTTTTTAGGCCTTATATCTTAAGTTCTAAGATTGTAGCCTATGTTCCCCATACGATGGTTAAAGATATATTGACAGAAATGGAAGTCTCTAGAAAAAGGTTTCATTGGGTGAATAAATTGCAAGAATATGATATAGAGATACAGACCACCAAATTGGTTAGAGGTATGGGACTGGCAAAGTTGATGGCTGAAAGTAATTTGTAGGTTATGGAGGTGAATGTTGTTGAAGAGGATGGTATGAATCCTCATGAAAAAGTGAATAACTCAGTTTGGTATAAGGATGTAATTTATTATTTGAGGAATTTGGAGTGCCCCAGACACCTAGACAAAAATCAGAGAAGAACACTCAAGTTGGCATCCCAAAAATATGTCATGACTGATTTTGGTCTAGCATGGAAAAATCCAGAGGGTGTATTACTCAGATGTATAACTGAAGAGGAAGTCCCCACAATAATTTCAGAATTCCATGGAGGAGTGTGTGGAGGGAACTTTGTTGGAAGAGTAACTACACATAAGATTTTGAGAGAAGGATATTGGTGGCCCATGCTATTCAAGGATACAACTACACTAGTCAGGAGATGTGAAAGTTGTCAACATTTCTCTGGGAGATTGAAGGTCATGGGTGCTCTACCATTACAACTAGTATCAGTTGAAACTCCTTTCAAGTAATGGGGAATGGATTTCATTGGAGAAATGTCAGATTCCTCAAGTGTTGGGCATAGATGGATCCTAGTTGCTACTGATTATTTCACTAAGTGGGTTGAAGCTATTCCCACCAAAAAGGAAACTCACCAAGTAATTATGGATTTCATCTTAAACAATATAATCTACAGATTTGGAGTTTCTGTTAAAATAATTGCTGACAATGTCATGACATTTAGGGCTAAACCATTGGTAGCTATGTGCAAAGAGTATGGCATTAATTTTGACTATGCATCAAACTACAATCCACAAGGAAATGGCCAAGCTGAATCCAAGCAATAAAAATTTCCTTAAGATACTCCGAAGGACCCTAGAAGTTAATAAAAGAAAGTGGGGTGAACAACTCAAGTTTTCTTTATGGGTAGACCAAATTACCATTAAAAGAGAAACTGGTAAAAGTCCTTTTGAGCTAGTTTATGGGGTTCAGGCTCTTTTTCCCTTGCATACACAGTTGTCTTCGTATCAGTTCATGCAACAACTTGGAGATGAAGGGGAAGTGAACCCTTATGAAGCAAGGATGAACCAAATTCTGGAACTGGATGAAGAAAGAAGAGAATCTCATCAGAAGCACCTGAAATTTAGGGAAAGGCTCAAAAATATTTTTGATAAGAAAGTAACCCCAAGAGAGTTTAACATTGGAGATTTAGTCCTGTTGTGGGATAGTAGACATGAAGAAAAGGGAAAACATGGAAAATTTGATGCTCTATGGATGGGGCCATACTCTATTGATATCAGAATTGGGGAGCATACCTTTTTCTTGAAGGACCTAGAAGGAGATCTATTGGAATTGATTTTCAATGGTAGGCATCTCAAACACTTCTTGGATTGAGCTCACACAGTCAGGTATGAATTTTTTACAGTGTAAAGTTTTTGTTTGTTTGTTTGTTTGTTTTTGTTTCCCTTTTTTGTGTTTTTGGTCTATAGTGACCAGTTGTTCTGGTATTTCAATTATTTTTGGTGCATATTTTCTCATAAGGCCATGTGTGTGTCTCTGTTATGACTCTATTTACCCAATGAATTAAGGAACTTGGTATGTTTGTCAAGTTTTTTTATTTGGTTCTTGTGGCACCCACAGGGGTGCCCATCCCCAAGTCAGAGCCAATGTTGGTGCTTGTTTTAACTCACCCCTTTTCAATTCAAAGTATGCCTCCAAAAATTTTCATGTCTTACTAACTGAGGTAAATCCCATGTGAAAATCCACTATAAAGTTGTGTCAATCCCTGCAAAGAGCCCCCAATGTGTCATCTTTTTTCAAAACCTTGTGTTAACTACACCATGTTTCCCGATGTCTGAAAAATAATGGTGAATCATTGGTTTTCTTTGATATATCAGACTTAATCTGGAAGTTTACAGATGGAAATGTAAATATGCAAGGCACAATATATTTCCCAAAGGTCTGATAAAGTACCCCGATGAGCATTCATGTGAAGCACAATGAAAAACATGGAATCATCCCCATTCCCCGAAAGGAAAACACATGTAAGGATATTATTGGAATGGGGAGATGGGCCTCTACTTTCCTGGGAACTCTACACTTGGTAAAGTGCAAGATGAAGTTGTAAGTCTGAAACCCAAAAGAGGGTGCATGTCATCTCATTGGTCAAAGTCAATAAGTAAAAGGAAAGCAGTATGTGAAAGGAAGGTTGGGAAGCTAGAAAAAAAGTGAACAAAGTCTCATGGTCCCTCAGGGTGTGCAATTGATAAAAATAAGTTTGAGATCTGAGATACCTGAGAACATGGACCAAGTCTATAGTATGCATAGGGCTGGAAAAGAAGCACATCTCTCATATTACAACAATAGCGCGTAGGTCACCTTGTAAGATCTTCCCAAAGCCCATTGGTGGTAAAGGAGGTGGTTCATTAATGCACTAGCCATATGGGAGTAAATCCCATTAATGCAGAAGATTCGTGTAAGATATATATGAGAGTGATATGACACAAAAATATTTTAATAGTTGTAAGAATTAAAGAGGTTGAGAATTACAAAAAAATCCCCACGAGTTTAATCTTCAGCATTAATGCATAAATCTGTGAGCCATTAATAAGGTGATTTGTTTTAAAGCTACATACAGACACCCCAAAAGTTTGATATTATGAAGCAACAGTACTGAAAGATAGTTGAAGTGAGAACTGAACTCAAGGCTCAGATTTTGGTTGCAGATATTTTCCAGACAAGTTCCAAAGAGTTGTCAAAAAGGTGAGTTCATCAGTTCCCCCTATTTCCTGTGATATTTTAAAAATTGGTATAGGAAGTCCAAAGAGGTGTGATAGAGCTAAACTGAAATTATGAATATTTTTGTAACACCCTCAAAAACAAGTTCCAGTCTTAGTTCCCCTCTAGATAGAATTATAGACTCTGATATCGCATCCGTAGACTTAGAGGATTTTAAACAGAGGCTATATTCCCCTGAAAGAAGTGATACCATGACCCAAATAGCTAATAGTTGCATCAACCTCATTGTTTCTTTCCCTCCCGCTACACCATGCCTAGAACTTGTATGGGTATGTGCCCAAAATTACAATCCTGAAACTAAAGAAGTCTGGGATGGAAGAGGAGAGTTGGTCTTGTCTTTCCAGGAACATGCTTTTGACAGAATGTTAGGTTTTCCTCCCACAAGGGAAGAGGTGGATATCACTAAGGATTCAACATAATAATCTTGGAATACTAATTCAAATAAATGGATGAAATATATGAATGACCATTGGTTAAAAAGTCCTCAAACTTCTACCCATAGAATGACAAAGAAATTGAATAGGGCTGAATTTATTGAGGAAGTTGGGGATGTGATCACACTGTTGAACCAGGTAATGGGTATGGAATCCACTACTTTATTTCAAGAATGGATGTTCAAATTTATCCTGGTCATACTTTCTAACAAATAGTCTCTCCCCTGGGCCAAGATTATAAGTACCCATATTCATGAGAAAATGATGGGAGTTTCCCAGATAGCAAGAGGAGAAAATCCTAGGGATGGGTCAATTCTTCATGACCTCATACCTTGTCTATATTATTGCTTTTCATAGGAATTTTCCTAAATTACTAATGGATGGAGAACTTGATAGTTCAAAGGTGTATGATGTTTTCTATCAGTTGAAATTGGCAAGTTTTGATGCACACTACATAAATATTGCCAATCACTTCTTTGCACCTACAATTTGTTTGTACCGACCAGATTGGGAAAATGAAAGGTTCACCCCTGATGCTAAGAGAGTTATTACTCAGTATGGGTGTTATTTCATCCAATTCAGAACTTATTCATATATCAGGGTTAGTGGTTTTGATGGGAAACCCTATATGTGTCAATGAAAAATGGGCATTAATGGAATTGGTTAGACAATTGTTATCAGTACACCAGATCATTGCTCAGAAACATGTAATGTCCCCAATCAAATTCCCTATAGTCATAGGGAATTATACTTTCCCTAATATCCAGAAAGAAAAAATGTTGGAGGGAGAGATGAACAGGTGTATGATAGATAGGTTTGAGGATAGAAAACAATATGATATAAAACATATTTTGCACAGTATTGCACCCACTCAGGTAGAGCACAAGCCTCATTATGAGGACTTCTGGATGAGATATGAAGATGAGAGAGAGGTCAGATGAAGAGAATTCTTGAGAATGAATTTGTCTCAGATGGTTGATTATGGGGTTATCCAAACTCCTGAAGGGTTAGAGGAGGATGGAAATATAGTTAGTGAAGAATACATCCAGGACAACATTGCTTCTCAACCCTTACCACCAATTAATTGGAGTGTCACTGAGAAGAAGTAAAATCAAGAGAAAACTTCCCACCCTATTTGAATTTCCATAAGGTGGTTGTTTTCAAAAGGAGTGGATATAAGTTGTAGGTTCCCAGTGATGATTCATATTTTTTCCAAAGGTTTTCAAGCTCCTAAACCTACTTGCAGTTTATATTTATGGCCTAGATTGCCTTAATTAGTATTTCCATTCTTTTTCTTAGCTTCCTACTTCTTTTTAGCCATGTTTTGACCTTTAGTATTAAAAATATCACCATTCTTGGGTGACATTTTTGTAACCATCTCCTAGGAAAGGTGGAAGTTTTATAACCATCACCCTGACCAAGGAAATGGTCCTATAATTGTCATTGTAACCACCTCCCAGGTAAGCCAGCAATTTTATAACCATTTCTCTGACCAGGGAAACAGTCATGTGATTGCCATTTTGCACAAGGTAGAGTTCATGATAAAAATTTCCAAAATGTTCCACTATGAATTGAGATGTGTGTTATTTCACTTAACTTCACTTTGAACACACATTTCTTACCCATTTTGGATTATTTCAATCCTAACTACCTTGTGACATTCTCTTCTTCACTTGTAATTTGTGATTGATTATGATTAATAGTTCAAAATCCCTCTTCACTGTTGATGTGGAACCCCATGGTTGCCAAATGTATTGAACCATTTCCCAGCAAACCTTCTATAAATTGATCACTTGTTCTCAAGAAAATGGTTGGAGATTAGTTTTGTGTATTCTTGCATTGGTTAGTTACAACTTTCTTGTTGGAACTTACATAGCTAGCATAGTGCTACCACTGCACCATAACCTACTCTATACTCATTTATTGAATTCCTAATCCCTTGGACTCACGTGAACATAGGAGAAAGAAAAGACAAGCTGAGGGGAAAAAGAACAAAATAACTAGATTTTCCATTACTCAATACTTCTATGCTGGATCTGATATTGGTTTTCTCATTGTTTCAAATTGTTATTTCTGAATCAGATGCATAAACAAATAGAGTAGAAAATAATAATTTCCATTATTTTAATCATTCAATAGCTTCAGTAAATCAATTCAATTTGAAATACTCAATATAAGTCTTCTTTCCTGTTGTCAGGGAAGTTGTAGGAAGAAAAACTTCTGAGAATCTCTTATTTCTTTCCCTGCTTTTGAGGAAATGTGGAAGTTAGATTTACATCCATAGTTTAGTCAATCTTTCATTATTTAAAATAGACTATATATACTCAACACAGGTGAATAACTACACTAATTTATTTACTTGTTTAGTTATAGTATAAAAGTATCTTTAATTATTTAGAATAGAAGCAACATGTTGTCTTTGTTTGTGATAGTTTAGTTTAGTTGATTTATTTAATTAATTTCCCTTTCAGTAGTATATTAGATTATCAATATCATTTTGGTTAAATAGACACTTCAACGTATTTTAGTACCTAGATTCAATCAAAAAGATCAAGCCATAGGGAATTTACGTTTCATGTTCTTAGCCTCTAATTTCCCCTTTATCAACTCAGCTACTAGGAATTCACACTACTAGATCTTAGTCATTGATTCTCCTATAGTCATCCATCCACACATTTCCACATCGGCTTCCTTAGCATGACCTCAAGGAGTCGAGTGCAGTTGAAGGTCACATGTCAATTTTCATCCGTACGGTCAGGTTGACCGGTGATGGTTATAACAATATCGATGAGGTCCGGGAGGTGAATCTATTCAATGTCTAGATTTTGAAAAATTAAACACAGGCAACTGATGATGGTCAGGTTGACTGATGACATTTCTAGGAAAAATGATGACAGTCAGGATGATTAGCTGACGGTTAGGAAAACACCGATGATGGTTTCTGAAACCGATATCAGTCACTGTGGAAGAAACCAGTCTCAAAACAATTAAGTGGGAATGTTAGATTTGTACTGGTGAAACTGTGTATGCTAGAAAATATCAATAAGGGGAGAAATATGATGATGCCCTAAGGGATCGGAAACAAGAACAGAAGCAGTAATGAAAGTCTATTCTAGGTAAAGTAACTAGAAATCCCAGAAGCTAACACCAGTTAGGGTTTAACTAATGACGATGGTCAGATGTGAACTAATGAAGGCCGTTAGACTGATATCGGTGACTGTGAAATGAGAAATAAATAAAGAAATTTGGTTTTGTGATTTAAATTAGGTGGAGAATCAAACCCAGAAATCCTGAGAATGAGAAGATGAGGCCCTGACACACTTACAAAAAGTCAAAATACTCCAACTATGATGGTGGAGTGTGCAAGGAAGAATGGAAAATGGGGATTCATAATCCTTTTACCTCAAAACATGCAAACCAAGCAGGAACACTAAGAAAATGCATGGCCCTAAATAGTGATCTTTTCCTTATGTTTGTTTAGCTTATGTTATTTAAAGGACTAACTGTGCATGAACTTTTAGACGTAGAGTTTTTTGGTAAGGAAGGTTTCTTATGAAGAAATAGATCTAAAACTAGAGGTTTCAAGTATGTTATGGTGGGGGTGGGTCATCCTTTTGAGATATATGACTTGACAGAAGTAATGCAAGATGGGGCTAGTAACTGACAATCCTCTTACCAGTGTGATCGTTGATAGATGTTCTCGGGTAAGGAAATTGTTTTAGGAAAGAATTTGTTTATTTTTATTTTGTGTAAGTCTCGTTAGATAGAGAGAGAGAGAGAGAGAAATGTGCTTTCTATGATTCAATTGTGTCAACCATCAGCTAGGCACATGACTTTCAGCATATAGATTTCCCTCAGTTTTAATGTGAGCTAATAATGTAGTAAGTCAGAATGCAATTCAAATATTTTTAAACCCAAATCAAAATATTATATTTGATGACAGTAAAAGGATGAACAAGAGTAAGGTATGCTCTCTTTCACTAATGTGATGTAAGAAAGTAAGAAAATGATGTTCCTTTTTAGATGCACCAAAAGACATCATTGTCCTTTAGAACAATAAGAAGGAAGGAGAATGATTACCAGGGGAGAAATTTAATGCGTAAAACATTTGTATAAGGGAAACATACAACACACATTTTTTGCCTAGAAATGAATGAAAATGCAATAGAACTCCAGATGGGTCCCACCCGATGTGCTGAAAATGTTTCACCATTTTCTTGGGCCTCTCTGCCTCTAAGGAATGCACGAAAACAGATAAGGTTTAGATGGTTCTGACTTCTTGATCTACAGCAAAATGTGAGAGCTTCCTTTTGGCTAGGAGGAACTACCTGTAATAGAAAACAAGACCTCAAAAAGATAGTTAAATGATATATGACAGTGGACTGCCTAGCGTATGCTAGTTCTGGGAAGTGTGATACTTCCTAGATGGCTGTCAATCCACTATTTAAAACAAGTTAATGCAAGAAATAAACAAGGTCCTACTGTAGTTGATATGATTTAGGTATCTCATTCAAATACAATAAGAAAATCCAATCACAACAGGCTAGGCTATAGTTGGATCTGAGAGATGAGGTGTCTGTCAAGGTACTGGGACTGGTCAGGGTCAGATTCTAGGTTATTTAGGTCAATTGGTAGGGTGATTGTTGGGTCTGTTCTTGGTCAAGGTGTAAAACACAGAGACTGACGTTGGCTAAATGTGACCAATGCTAGTTTAGGTAGAACCGATGACGGTTGTGGATAACCGGCATCGGTATGGTCGGGGTAAAAGAAACTCAAAATAAGTTAAATGGCAGGGGTGATATGATGTCAAATAAAGTTTGGGAGAGTGAATGGGGAGGTCTATAGAGAACTTAGGTATGCTTAGAAGTATACATCAGGTGAGAATAGGTGATTTGGTGATATGGGTGAAGGGATTTTTGGGTTTACAGGAAAGTGGGTGATGAAGCAATAAGCATGCAAAGAATAGATTAATAACATGAGTAATAAAGATTACTAACTGAAATAAACCATACTGGTTAGGGCCATACTTAATGTGTTAAGGATCTGATGGCTGAGTGGTGGAGGTAGTTGATCAGAGAATATGTGTATGGTCCTGTAGTGGTGCTTTCCTGGAGTGCTCCCATGAATACAATGGCTCTCTGATTGATGCTGTGATGGCTCTAGATGTTTGAATGCATAAAAGGATGCTTGTTTTGCTTGCATGCAGCTCTAAGTCTCCTTCCTTAATCTCTCAGAAATGTGCCGACCTTGAAATAAGGTTACCAATGGGAATAAAAGGTAACTGATGATGGTTACGGTATGACCAGCATCGGTTCAAGGGTGGCCAACACCGGTTAGGGAGAGATTCCCTATGTTTACTAAAAATGGGAGATCATGGCAATGATTTCTACCAGATCTCTCTATTCATCTTGGGAAAGATCGGGAGTTCCCTTTTCTTATGCGGGAATGTGGTTAGAGGGAATGTAGGCTTTGATTTTTAGGGTTTAGTTAGGTCTTAGTTAGTTATGGCAACATACTAAGAATAGAATTAGGGTGAGGTGGCTAGGTGAGGTGTATAGGTGAGGTGGTGGTGTGGGAATTATCTTAATTAGGATAATTAAATAATAAATATTGTGAGGACATGGATTAATTTAATTAAATTAATAATATAGTGTGGGGTGTAAGGGGCCATGGTTAGGTGAGTGTGTTCAAGTTGATTATTTAACGAGGGGTCAAGGAGAGTGTGACCCAATTTTGGTGTCTACATTTTGCCCCTTTTTGTTGCGTAGCTTGTATTTGTAAGTGAAGCTGGAAAAAATAAGATGTGGTTTACCCATGTGTAGGTGAAGGTGATCCCCCTCAAATTAGGAATGGATGAGGTAGAAGGAAAAATTGGTGAGTGGTTTGATAAAAGGTGAATGTGATGAAGAGGAAGGTGGACAATGGGGGTAAGGGGGTAAAGGTTTAATCAGGTAATCCAAGTAATGGGTCAAGGTCAAAGGTAGTAACAATCAAATGACACACACACATATAAACTACAACACTGGTACCTAGGTTGAAGAGCATGCAAAATCTACATTGTCTAAGGTTGATAGGTTTATCCAAACAAGGTAGAGGTGATTTTGGTATCCAAGGTATAGGATATGGTGTGGAAGCACTTCAGGTCAGGTCCAGGAATGTTTAGGTATGTTCCGGTACACCAAAGGTTGGGTCAGGATAAATGGTCACGACAAGAGGCAAGGTAAGGTCATTAGGTCAAACAACATGGTAACATTGTCACAAGGTATAGCGAGCACATGAGTTCACAAGTCACTAACAATGTTCCAGGTCCAAGTAGCTAGGTCATGACATGGGTAGGGCCGAGGTATGGGTAAAATAACAAGTCCCAAAATGTAATTAAGGACAAGTATAGGTAAGGTAGGCATGAAGGTTGGTTGCAATAAGGGTGGGTAAGGTCAAACGGTGACTTGGTTTGGGTAAGTGGGGACATCAATGGGGAATTGGCAAAAATATGACAGGTAACCGATGTCGGTCATACATAACTGGTGACAGTCTAGGTAAGCCAATCATGATTTATTAGGGGTAGATGACTGATGTCGAGTCTTGGTATAACTACACAATGGAGCTAGGGCACATGACCGATGTCAGTTTTATAGATCTGAAAAATAAATGTGTATAATACAAGTCCATTTGTACATTTTGGCCATTATAAAAGTGTAGAGCAATGTGAATAGTCCCAGTGTTTATAGGGGAGTGGGACAGGTGTATTGCTGAGGTAGGATGAAGTTTATGGTTGGTTAAGGAAAACCACAGATAGAGTATGGTTGAATGCAAGCATAGGTTGAGTCGATTTATCAAGGTGGATGAGTGGGAGGGATTAATTTGGTGTGGACTATGGAGAGTGTGGGTCACTTTAAGATGCCTCAAGTAAACCACCAGTGACTAATGGTAAAGAAATGGTAACCATGGAGAGAAAGTGAATGATGAGTAATGATGGTAAATATGTGAAGCAATTGTTGTTTGTTTGGGTTAATTTCCATGGTATTGATATAGTTAGGGAAAGGAAACTAATGCTTAGGGGTAGAATGTTAGACTAGGAAATTGGGTAGGAGGGAATTTTTTAGGGTAGAGAGTGGAGGAGCTAACCTCCAAGGGACCCATGCCCTTAGGAGTTTTGCCTACATAGTCCTGGTGAAAAGGGACCTCAAGCCGATGTAGTTCTCCCATAAGTTAGGTAAGATTAAGGTGAAATAGTGGAATGGTCAGGTAGGTATTAGCCATGGGTGATGTAGGTCAGAGGCATGATTGTGTTTAGAGGTTGTAGGTATGGTTGATTGATTGGTTTAAATACATGTGCACATAGTCATCTGGTCCTGTATGATAATGATAATCAATAGGTAATGAGGTAAGGTGAATGGTAAGAGGTGGTAAAAGAGATTCGTAATTGATAAGAACCTAATGATTAAGTCTGATACCTTAGATGGGCTTATGAATGTAAGACCCTATAGGCCATGCATAATGGATTGTTCATAAGGGTGAAGAAAGTCACATGATCATGAAATGTCACATTTGTAGGCAAGTCCCTTGAGTAACGAGGAATTTAGGTAGGAAAGACAAGGAGGTGAGAATGAGAGGGTTTAGCATAACTTGAGTGTAGACAATGTTGAAGTTGAACAAGAAACCCAGAATCCAAAATAGGCAAGTCCATGATGAAAATTCATTTTTTCTTGATTTGTTTGTTTTGTAATAGAATGATCGATGCGAGAAGTCTATATGGGATGAATATATTATCTCCTTAAGGTCTTCATGAAGTTGATCAATGCGGGAAGCTTCTGAATATTTATTAAGGTATTTTTGGTAATGACCGTACTATAGTTGTCCTTCAGGGAGCAGTCTATTGATAGTGGTAAATATGGAGAAGAGATTCCCTTTTGAGGGATTCATAGTTTTGCTGAAGTTTGACTCAAGGAGTTGTATCCTTTCGGAAATTTTTTAGATGTTTAAGTCATGGACAAGACCTATAGAGGATGATTAGGTTCTCCTGTTTTAGAAGACAAGATCATAGGTACACAAAGGTTAATTAGGAAAGAGTAGGTCATAGTGATGAAAAACCATAGGATTCCATCTTGAAGAACATGAAAAGTATCCATGAGAATCATGGTATGAGCAGAGCCGTGGTACTCATATTGAAGACAAGGTTAAAAGGTGACGGGTAATCACATGATTCTTGTTTAGTCATGGATTTATGAATCAAAATGGGTTGAATAATGGAAGGTGAACAGTTCTCAAGGGATGAGTGAAAATTGACAGAAAGTGATATAGGACTTTGATATCAACAATAGAAATGGTCAAAGATGCAAGGCATTAAGGGCTCAGGTTTGGGTTTACCTTCAAGTGAAGACAAATGATAAGCACCTAATCCATAGGCATGGGTCAAATATAGGGTCCAAGCCAATTAGGAGAAAATTTTCCCCGTTTAATTTTTCCTCTTTGGTTACATGTTGATTTTCCTTCAGGATGAGGTCACCAATATTGAAAGCTAATTGATGTCATGAACATGTTTTTCATAGGCATGTTTGATACCATTTTTGGTAAAGATTTGGAGATGGTCCAAGGGGTGAAGAAGATGACATTCATCTAATAATTCAAGTTGTATGTTAAATGATCCTGAAAACTTCATCATCATTGAGCATGTCTTGGTGAGATGCAGAGGGATGGAATCTAGACTGGAATTCGAGAGGTAAGACAAATCAGTACCATAGACCAGAGAAAAAGGGGGTGTGAGTCTTGAAGTGTGAATACTAGTGTGAAGTAAGCCCACAAGGTGAAAGGAATGTGTGTATGAGGCAATCCTTCCCAGTATCATTGACCACATTCATAAGAAACCAAGTTCAAGGTTTTATTGGTTGATTCTCTTTGACCATTGGAGCGGGTAATAAGGGACTAGAAACTGCATGAGAAACTGAAAAATAGCTTCAAAATGGTTGAGCGACAATGCCAATTGTGACATAAAGTGATTTTAGGACTTGATATCAGTTATATCAGGTCGAAGATCCAAGGCATTAATGTGTCAGGTTTGAGTTTACTCGAGGAAAGAGGATAAAGGCTTCTTGTTCAGTAAGCGGTCTAAATATTAAGCCAATATTTAGAATGTGTGGGTCGTCTTGAGTATTAATGTTTCATTTCATGGTTGATTTTGTTCAGGATGGTTTTCGACTCGAAATGTTCGTAATGAACCGGTGAATCATAAGATTCTTCTGCACCATTTTAGGTAGGATGGAGATCATCCATGACATTGAAATGATTAATTAAGGCATTCGTCATTAATGCATGTCAATGATACAGGAATGGGAGAAAAGAGGTAGCCTTGCCATAGTTGAGAGGTTAGCGGTCCCAGGGAAATGGTGTTTATGAAAAAATAAACCTCAGGTGGTATAGATTAGGATCTATGGACTCCATGGGTGAGGATGGTAATGTGGGTGGATGAGAGGTGGAAGATGTCTCACAAGGTGAATAAGGTCGATGCCAACCTTCTTAGAAGATGGAGCACCTCAAAACCAATGCCACTATGGTCATTGTATTTATGAGAGGTACAGCTTTAGATGACAGTGTGGTGGCCTTGTTCATAAAAACTCGAAGCCAAATCCTTTCCACATGCGCACCGTATGGAGGAAAGTGTGAGTGAAAAAACAGTTAGTGAGGGATTGTAGGTCGAATGAAAATGGTTGGGTTTAGGATGGAGGTTCAGGTTTATAGGTGGCCATATCAAGTCCCCCATATGTTAGGTTGACTGTGAAGGTGGGGAGGGCCATAAGGGAAAATGTCACCAATGTGAATGTCATAACTGGGGTGTTGACACAGATTTCGATACTCTTGTGGGGTGAGGAAGGTATCGATATTGTATAGGCAGTATTCCCCCAGAGTGAGGCATTGAAAAACACCTTCTAAGGGATCAATAGTTGGTATGTGGGTAGCGGGTATAGATGGCTCGCTAGATGAAGGGGAAGTAGGGGTGGTAGCGGTAGAGGCTACAACTGCAGTAGGGATATCGAGGTTAGACGCAGTAGAAGTAGTGGTAATTTTGGTGGATGGGCTTGTGGGTGGAGGTGAAGTGGTTTTGGTGGCAGATGCCTTGACTAGTACAAGCACATCATTGGGTCGATATAGCATGTTACAGGTCTTGAAAGGTGAGGGGTCAGCAGGGATGGTGTAATTATGTCCCTCATGTTCAAATTTGAGGCATCGATGTAATGTCGAAGGGACACAACCCATAGCACAGATCCAAGGTTGTCCGAGTAGTAAGTTATACTAGAACTCCCCTTCTAGGACAGAGAAAAGTTCTTGGGATGGTGGGGACCTACACGGACATGGAGAACAATGGTACCCAGTGTAGAGGTTATGGCATCATTGAAGGAACACAACATAACGGGGTTACTATGCATGCAATTGGTAGGTATTTGCATTTGGACGTACGCATGGGAGGAGATGATGTTAATGCTAGCACCACCATCGATCATAACATGTCGTATGCATATATTATCGATAAAAATGGAGATGAAAAGAGTGGGGTCAGGGTCATCAGACTGGAAGGGAGCAATCTCTTCATCTGCAAAACTGAGGGTGGCCACTTGGTGAGTGGGTGAAGGTGTAGAGGAAGGGGAAGACCTAGTGAGAGAGGCTACATGGTGAGGGGTAATGATGGAGGCTATGGGTGTGGGGTCATTTGGTAAGACTTCGATAGATTGAAGGACCTCCATGAGGGCTTGACGATGTGACTCTATGAGGTCTGGACAAGGTCATATAAAGACATTTTGAGGGGGGATTGGTGTAGTTGTTTTAGCATTATCCGATGTGTGGCCCCATCAGAAATGGATGTGAAGGACGGTGAATGATGACTTTGGGTGTGCGTGCAGATGGTATATTGGGTACAGGGTTGGTTGATGGGCCAGTTGCTTTCTCCTTGCCCTTGTCTTTCTGAGCATGGGTGGCAATGTCGATCATGTTAATATGAGGGGAGGTGGATGGAGAGGGTGTGTCGATGGAAGGTATAATGGCATGAGAGGGACAAAACCTACTAGTGGTGGATACGATCCTTGTGAGATGAGTAGGGCACATTGACATTTGGGTGGTGGTTTGGCCAACTCTCTTATGTGAACCATGTTAATTTTGAATCTCGGGGATGGATCAAAGAGTTGTGGGGGTGGAGATATTTGGTCACTGAGTAGGTAATGAGGAGAAGATATGTGGAAATTGGTGAAGGCGAAATGGGGTCCTCATCAAGAAGATCATCATCGTCAAATTTTTCTTCAGGAGGACACAACTAGACAAGAGTGGCTTTCAAATCCTTACAGTTCTCTACATCATGTCCTAGCACACGATGGTAGGCACAAATTTTGGTTTCATCAAACCCTTTTGGTTTGGGTTTGAGTGGGTCGTAAGGTCTAAGAGGTGGTAATGTGATGACAAAAGTTTCGAGGAGGTTGGTTAGGATTTTAGCGTAAGACCCTGCTAATGGATCATAATGGGAGGTGAATGTGGGTTTAGGTACATGTGCGGCTGACTGTGTAGGAAGATTATTTGCAAGAGGGGGAGTGGGTTGGGCTACTAGTTTGGTGTGTGGTGTGGTCTTAGGTGTTGGTCGTATCTACTTGGGTAGGGGCATGGTAGATGAACTGGAAATAGAATGTGTGGTTGGTTTAACTACCTTATTGGAGGGTAGCGGATTTTTGGCTTTAGGTTGTACATTTTTGGGTAAAGGTGATACGGGCGTACGAGATGTAGAGGGAAAAGCTGAATGGTAGAAGAGGGCGGGTTACCCACGGGGGTAACCGAGGTGTTGTGGAGGTAGGTGGTGTGGGTTGGGTAGGAGGCATGAGTGAAAGAGAAGGAAGTGTCATGGGTAGTGAAGAAGTTATTGATGGTATTGGAGGTATGGGTGGTAAAAAGGTTATAGGTGAGGGTGGAGGTTGTGTGGGGTGCTTGGGTATATTAGAGGTCTGTGATGGGGAAATGGGTTGCTACATTCTTGGTTTACCAGTGGATGAGGGTTTCTTGGCCAGGGTCGAAGGGTGAGGTCCTAGGATGGACAAAGGGGTGAAGGTGATAAGGGTGTGGTTGGTGAGGTTGGGGTATGAGATCTAGGAGACTGGCTCTTCTGTTTAGGGGTCGGGTTAAGTTTGGTGTTAGTTTTGGAAGACGTAGCTAAATCTAATTTGATGGGTGGATGAGTAAGGCTAGCTATTGGTATAACCCCTAAGGTAGTGATAGGTTTAGGAAAGGGAGATGATATAGGCATGGGTTTGGGTGTAGATGTATGTTAGGTTATGTGTAGAGGTGTGAGTTGATCTGTGAGTGGTGTTGTGGGAGATTTTGCGATAGTTGTGGTTGTGTTTGGTTTGGTCGGCCGAAACACTTTTGGATAGATAGTGGAGGTGTCAGTGAGTGACAACTGTATTTGTGTTGAAACATGAAGTAGAAGACACCCCCAAAGTAAGGCTCTATCGACATAGTCCAGGTGATCAGCCAAGCGTGAGAATGGTATTGTTGTAAGTGGAGCTGACATGGACCTGAGTGGTAATCCCTGTAAAATGTGTTTGAGATACCGGGAAATGGCTAGCCTTAGAATTTGTGGGTAAGAGAGCCAAAACCAGATCAACGGGATCTTGAAGGTATGATGGTGAACAGTCATCTACAGGTGGTGGTACTTCTATAGTATCCTCCATGGATAGAGGAGAGGATGGCCAGCTGAAGTGGGCTCTCCTTGCATTGGTGAAGTGGTGCTCTTCTATGAGTATTTTTGCTTGGAGGGGGTTAAAGGTAGTGTGCTGATTATAGGCTCTTTCACGGATGAAGGAGAAGATGAAGGGGATTCCTCTATGGGTAGAGGAGTAGATGAAATAGGTTCTGGTGTAGGTAGGGGAGCGTGGGCTAAGATTTCATCTATGGAAGGAATATGAGGCAATTGGGAAGCAACTGGTGCGTCATTGAAAATAGCGTGGACCTCGTGGACAGTGCTATCATTGTTTGAGGTATCACCCACTTGGTTGGAAGATGGGGCATGATTAGGGAATGGATTCTTGAAGATGTGTAGGCTTTGGTTAGCGGGTGCATTCGGGCTATCTAAGACTAAGTCTCTGTTGTCTATCATTTCTTGAATGATATTTTTGAAGGTAATGTAGTTATTTTCATTGTGACCTTTGACCCGATGATAGTTACAAAATTCATGTTCCTTATACCACACAGGCATGGGTCGCTCAGGGTCAAAACTAGTATGTGGTTTTATAGGATGGAAGGGTAATGACACCTAGCCTTAACAAGATTTTCCAAAATGGAAGAATAAGATTCTCCTACAGGAAGTGTACTTTCATTGTTCTCGTCTGAACTGGAAAGCTTGGAAAGGAGAGAGATTAGAAGGGGGTTTGGCTGGGTTTGATTGATGAGGGGGACCAGTTTTGAGAACTACAACATTAGTCAGACCCTTTGGGCTTTGAATATTTGTTTTGAGGTTTCAAAGATGAAGAAGTATCATTTGATTTGAACGCAATGTTCTTATTACGAAGTTGAATCTTCTTCTCTTCGATAGCACAAATTTCCAATTTCTGTGCCATGGTAAATGCCTCATCAAAAGTGTGAAAAGTTTACACCTGTAGGGTTGGTGAGATGTGTCTAGCACATGCCTGAGTAAATAGTTCTATAAGCTCGGTTTGAGGAAATTGGAATGTGAGCTGGTTAATGAGGCTACACTAGTGAGCGACGAAGTCAGTGATAGACTCGTCATCATATTGTCATGTGGAATAAAGATCAGTCATGGTAACCTTCTTGACAATGTTGATGGAGAAGTGATCTAGGAAGGCTTGGGCTACTTGATTGAATGAGTAAATGGAGTGTCTTGGTAGTCCACTGTACCAGTCCAATGTAGGTCCTATCAGGGACATTGGGAAAGTCCTCAAAAGTAAAGCGTCATCGTGGGCAATCAGGTAACACCCATGTTTAAAGGACCACAAATGTTGTTGTGGATCTTATTTGCTATTGAAGCAGTTGAATTTTGGCATCTCCCAATGTATGGGGTATGGTCGAATGGGAATGGATGGGTGAATAGGCTCATTACAAATTTCATCATAGGTGAGGGAATTCTATGAGCCAGAAACCAATGCTTCTAATGTTTGCATCTTTTCCATCATCAACTTGATGAGGTCATTGGTAGGTTGTGATGGGGGGACACCTCCTGTGGTATAAGGAGGTGGATATTGAACCTGATAGGGAGGTTAAGAATAAGGAAATGACATGGAAGGAACATATCTAGAATGGGTGAAAAATGAGATAGGGGTTGTTGATAGTAGGTGTATGTAGGTGGGATGGTTGTCGTGACTCTGGTAGCGATTGGAGGAAATGTTTGGGGGATGGAGAGGATGAGATTTTGGAATGGAGTAGGGGTCACCGACACCACAGGGTGGTTGTGTTGTAATGGGTATTTGTGAGACAATGGGTGTAGCTTGTGCTATGGTCTGAGGTGGTGGATGAGGGGACAACAGATACGACAGGTGCAAGGGAAACTATTGATGCAGTGTTCATGGCGGGTATGGGTCCTAGCTGTGAAACTACCAGGGGAAAAGCAAGTGAGGGTAATGCAACATCAGGAATAAGGGTAGGGGAGATTGATACTTGCATGTCGTATATCAATTGACTAGAGGAGTCTCGGGTGGAAGAGTGGGAAAGGTAGAACTGTAAAGCCGTGGAATTCTGATCAAGGAGTCATGCAAACTCCTCATCACCGGTAGCAATGGTGGTAGGTAAGGTTGGATCCATGGGTGATAGGATGGAAGGCAGTGAAGGACTAGGTGGGAGTGGTTGATGACTAGCATGGAATATGAGGGCGTTAGTCTGGCTGTGAGTCAGCACCATGTGAACAAGTGCTGACCTGGTAAGACTGTATTCTGTAGATGACACAGAAAATAGTAAAAATAGAGAATAATGGGGTCTGAGAGGTGAATCTGGTCAATGTCTAGATTTTGAAAAATTAAACATAGGTAACCGACAATGGTCAGGCTAACCAGTGACAATTTTGGGAAAATCGATGATGGTTAGGATGATCGGTGATGGTTATGAAAACACCGATGATGGTTTTTGAAACCGATACCAGTCACTATGGAAGAAACCAATCTCAAAAAAATGAAGTGGGAATGTTGGATTTGTACTGGTGAAACTGTGTATGAAAGAAAATATCAATAAGGGAGAAATATGATGATGCCTTGAGGGATGGAAACAGAACAGAAGCAGTAATGAAAGTTGTTCTAGGTAAAGTAACTAGAAAGCCAGAAGCTGACACCGGTTAGGGTTTAACCAATGATGGTCAGATGTGAACCGGTGACAGTCACTGGACCGATGTCGGTGACTGTGAAATTAGAAAGAAATAAAGAAAATTGGTTTTGTGAATCAAATTAAGTGAATAATCAAACCCAAAATCCTGAGAATGAGGAGATGAGGCTCTGAACACACTCAGACAAAGTCAGAATACTCCAACTATGATGGTGGAGTGTGTAAGGAAGAAGAAAAATGGGGATTCATAGTCTCACACCTCAAAACACAAGCCAAGAAGAACACTAAGAAAAAGCATGATCCTAACAGTGATTTTCTTATGTTTGTTTAGCTTATGATATTTAGGACTGAATTTTTGTATTTAGAATAGAATATTTTTGGTTGGGAAGGCATCCTACGAAGAAGGATATATAAGAGGAGAGGTTTCAGGTATGTTATGGTGGGGCGGTCCGTCCTCTGAGATGATGACTCGACAGAGGCAACAAGCTGAGGAGTACCTGCCAATCCCCTGATCATGTGATCACTGGCATATGTTCCAAGGTAAGATGTTGTTTAAGAAAGATGTGTATATTTGATTTTGTGCAAGTTTGGTAAGACAGAGAGAGAGAGAAAATGTGATTTCTATGATTCTTTGTGTCAACCATCAGCTGGGCATGACTTCCAGCATATAGGTTGCCCTCAGTTTTAATGTGAGCTAATAATGCAACAAATTAGAATGTAATGCAAGTGTTTTAAACCCAAATTGAAGTGTGATATTTGATGTAGCAAGAGATGAACAGGAAGAGGGATGCTCTTTCACTAATGCAATGCAAAAGAAACGAAGATGTGTTCTTTTTAAAGCACCAAAAACATGATTTTTATAGACAATAGAAAGAAGGAGAATGATTCCAAGGAAGAAAAATTAATGTGGAAACTTTTCTAAGGGAAAAAATAGACAAATTTCACCTAGGAATGAATAAATGCAAAAGAACCCCTGATGGGTCCCACCGGGCATGCCAAAATGTTTCACTTTTTTCTTTACCTTTTCAAAATGATGAAACAAATAAGGGTAAGGGCAAAGGAGGAATACCTATTAAATGTTGGTCGGTTGATGGCTATTTCACATGTTCTGACTTCTTGATCCATAGCTGAATGTGAGAGCTTCCTTTTGGCTAGGAGGAACTACCTGTAATAGAAAACAAGACCACAAAAATATAGTTAAATGATATATGACAGTGGACTACCTAGCATATGCTAGTTCCAGGAAGTGTGATACTTCCTAGACAGTTGTCAATCCATTGTTTAAAACAAGTTAATGTGAGAAATAAACAAGGTCCTACTGTAGTTGATATGATTTAGGTATCTCATTCAAATACAATAAGCAAATCCAATCACAATAGGCTAGGCTATAGTTGGATCTTGAGAGGTGAGGGGTCTATCAAGGTTCTGGGACTAGTCAGGGTCAAATTTTGGGTTATGTAGGTCAACTAGTAGGGTGGTTGTTGGTTCTAATCTTGGTCAAGGTGTAAAACACAAAGACCGATGTTGGTTGAATGTGACCGATGCCAATTTAGGTAGAAATGAAAATGGTTATGGGTAACCGGCGTTGGTATGGTTGGGGTAAAATAAAATCAAAATAGGTTAAATGGTAGGGGTGATCTAAGGTTGAATAAAGTTTAGGCGAGTGAATGGGTGGGTCTGTGGAGGTCTTAGGTATGCTCAGAAGTATACAACAAGTGAGAATAGGTGATTTGGTGATGTGGGTGAAGGGATCTTTGGATTTACAAGCAAGTGGATGATGAAGCAATAAGCATGCAAAGAATAGATTAATAACATGGGTAATAAAGATTACTAACTGAAATAAACTATACTGATTAGGGTCATACTTACTATGTTAAGGATTTGATGGCTGAGTAATGGAGGTGTTTGATTGGAGAATACGGGTACAGTCTTGTAGTGGTGATTTTTTATAGTTTACCCATGAATACAATGGCTCTCTAATTGATGCTGGTGATGGATCTGGATGGTTGGATGTGTAAAAGGATGCTTGTTTCACTTGTATGCAGCTCTGGTCTCCTTCCTTTCTCTCATAAAATGTGTCAACCTCGAAATAAGGTTACCAAAGGGAATAAAAGGTGACCGACGATGGTTCCAGGTTGACTAGCATTGGTTAGAGCTAGATTCCCTAGGTTTACTAAAAAAGGGAGATCATGGCAATGATTTCTGCTAGATCTCTCTATTCATCCGGGCCAGAGAGGGAGTTACCTTTTCTTATGTGGGAATGTGGTTAGAGGGGATGTAGGATTTTATTTTTAGGGTTTAGTTAGGTCTTAGTTAGTTATGACAACATACTAAGAATAGACTTAGGATGAGGTGGCAAGGTGAGGTGTATGGATGAGGTGGTGGTGTGGGAATTATATTAATTAGGATAATTAAATAATAAATATTATGAGGAGATGGATTTATTTAATTAAATTAATATTAGTGTGGGGTGTAAGGGGCCATGGTTAGGTGAGTTTTTTTAATTTGATTATTTAATGAAGTGTCAAGGACCATGTGACCCAATTTTGGTGTCTATAGTCCCATTCACAAAGCAGTAAAAGAGAGAGAGAGAGAGAGAGAGAGAGAGAGGAAACATGTAAAAAGGGAATATATGAAATGAAATATTTGTTTGTTTATTTGTAGTGCACTGAATATCTACTTAGAGACTCAAAAATTGGTATCCCTTTGAAATTAGGGATTCATACAATATATAGCTTTACAAACGACTCTTTTCTTACTGCCCACATGACATTTGACTAACCTTTACAACATGTGACCTTCTGTGTTCCTATGAAATAAATTAACTCCCTTTTTTATTAGTTAGAGGAAGATCATTACAAATTATAACTATATGAAACATTTTAATTAATAATACAAAAGTGAAAATTAAACCCCCTAATTAAGAAATATAACATGAGAGGAGACAGGAAGGGATGGGAAAGAGAGAAAAGAGGAGATAACTACTCTAAAAAAGATGGTGCATTTTCTAATGAAGATTCACTTATTGATCGAATATTGGACATTACTTCTAGAAATATCTTGATTCCCTTGAACTCCTTGTTGAATTGATCCATTGCAGGCTTAACCTTCTCTGATTAAGGAATTTGTACAAAACTCGGAGCCTTAAGCCAATTTATAGGGGTTTTGTTGATACTTTTACATTTTGTGAACTAGGCTTGATGCTCCTTCACGGTGTTAGAGATAACACATATGATATTTGTAAGATATGCCAAGGTGCTTTCATTCAAAGAGAATGGGTATCCTGCCTCTTTATTAACCATCTCTTAAAATGGTTTCACGAGATCATTCACTAAAGTGTTTTCATTTTTCACAGGTACTCCAATTTTATGTACTTCCACGTTGATGCCTTTCTTATATTTTTAAATGAATTAATTACATAATTCCAAATCATTAAGAGCATGATTTAGCATTTGATTTCGAGAAACCAAATCCTATACCAAATTGGGGATATGTCTTCAGATGCAAATTTGAACACATTTCTACCCATTAATATAGAATAACTGATTTTTCACATTTCAGTCACCAGTATAAACACCTGATCTCAATGATATTTCTCTTTTTTAATCTCATCCCTGGTCATATTTACTTTTGCAGTGGTGTTAAGCATGTATTCAAATACCTTTCTCATGAGAGAATTGGCACTGCCCTGCATTGGAAGGAAATTCCTACCTTTTTCAATAATTGTTCTCATCCACTTTTCGTTTGCCTTGACTTGCAATTTGAATCCTTGTATCCTCTTTATGGATTTAGAACAAAGATTATAATGGGAGTGACTTCTTAATCTGGGAGAGATTGGATAACATTCATAGCCATGAAGGATTGAAAATATGAAGAGATAGTTCTTACATGATCTTCAAGTTGTTTGATCTTTTCCATTTTCTCATTTATTGCAAAAAGCTGAGTGGAAGATTCTTTGAATAGTTGAGCATATCCTTCATGCGTTTTTGGCCCCGAGGGAATGGTGCTCATTTCATAGTAAAACGGGGTCATCTCACCAATAGGATTGACTACCTTTTGTCAAGATACTTCCACATATTGATTCTATAAAGCACCACTGAAGAAGTGGGAGGTAGTTTGAGCTTTCTTAAATTTATTTTTTTTCACCATCATTGAAATGGCTTGAAAATATGGCACTGCTTATTTTTGGACCATATCATTCTCTCCTCTAATTATCTCTTTTACACATTGTAATATTTCCTTGTTTTCAAGATCAATAATGGGCATTATTGTTATTTCCTACTATGAGTGAGAGGGCACATCTTGCATTTGTTGAGTTGGTGTAGTTTCAAAGGATGGGATGCTTGGAGAATGATGAGGAATTGATGGATGAGATGGATCAATTTCTCACTTCTCTAAACATTCTACAAGATTTTGGATTTCTCTTTATTTCTTATGTAGCCTCATGTATGGGGGGATTATTTTCTATTGACTTCCTTTTCATTATCCCTCCCAAGTGAGAAGATCTTGAATTCTTCTTGGTTTCCTTTGAAGTGGAGAGATGAGATGCATATCTTCTGAGAGTATGGAGACCTCCTGATTTGATGAGTGCAGCCCACTTCTTCTTGAAAACATTTCTTAGATCTCTAGATTACCACTTCAATTTATTTATTGATATCTCCTAATTCTCAAATGCTCCACGAGACCTATGGGAAAGGTGAGACATTCACTGCTTGATATTCAAGATCATACAATTTAGTCCCATCATCTGTAACTCCATCCTCAAACCAATCAAACCTAAAATTTCTCATTTGTCTAATAGTAATTCTCATATGATCACACTCTCTAATCTCAAAATTATCTGAGCAATTTACCCAATAATATTTGATTTTTGGAACGTGGTGAAAATTAGCAAGATTGAAGGTTTTAGGGTTGCTTCGGATGTCAAAGTCTACCCTAGGTGTGTAAGAGTAGAGGTTCAAAGGATAATATTAAGCTTCCAAGTTTGAGGCATCATTGGAATTCTTATAGGAGAAGATTATAAGAAATATAGGAAATGACACACTTTTTATTTTTTTGATTCTTGAGTTTTCCATTAACATTGGTGAGCTTCCTACATAGATAAAACATCATGATCTTATCACTGGCATACTTTTCATGAAAATCAGCAGCACCCTCTAAATGTTCTATCAGATTTCTAGTTTGACATTTTAGCATCCAGTGTGATTGTACAACATTAAATATTTCCCCCAAGTATGGGACTTGTAAAAGTGGGAAAAGAATCTCCATGTTAGATGTTGGTTCCTCAAATCCTCTAATCAGGTGTATAACTTGAAAATTGTATAGGTTTAAACTCAAAATCCTACTATAAATTCCAAGGGGATAGAGATAGAGAATGTAAAAGAATAAAACTAATGTTAATAAGGTGATGCACCAAAGGAGTGGTGAGCATTTTTTTACTTCTAAAAATTGACACAGATTACAGATATGTAGCAAAACATCATGCAAAAACTAATAAAATGTAATGAAAGATCATAGGTGAATCAAACAACACAAGAAGAGGATTGAAACTCATTCACAGAGCTTGCATTGTCATTTTCAATATCAAAATACATGCATTACATCAACAAAAAGGTATAAAATATGTTGTAGTCTTGAAAGAGGTATGGTATTCCACAAAATCACTTTCTAGGGTGAAAGAGGGAGCCTGCAAAACATAAAAAAATGTCGCCCCAACAAAATGATCCAAATCTGACTTTTAATAATGCCCATTCGAGATCGGGAGAGAGAAACGTGGGAAAACATGAGAGAAGCTTCAACCACTAACCAAAATTATATAAAACAACATGGGCCTCCTTAAAATTCCACTCCCTGACATTTTTTGCCATGCCGGGAGAGAATGTGAGCCATTCTGCATTAAAAATGAAGGTTGAAATGTCATTTTTATTCATTTCCATGTGCCAAAGGTGTTTTCCAATTTTCTCTCTCCAAACTCCACCAAAACACAAAATTGACCCTAGAATCATGTATATAATTTCACCAGCTTTCCATTGATATAAATAACATGAACAACAGAGCTCTGGATTGAAAGTAATGCTCATTTGAAAATTTAGGGCAAAATAGGGCCAAAATGGGTTCGTGGGCCGAAAATTTGAAATTTTCCAACTTTTTGCATTTGGGAAAATTTCCCAAAAATCTCCATGCCCCACCACTCCCGGTGCCACGTGGCATGATGTGATTTTTTGCAGGCCTTTCCTACTTCTTTTTCCATTGTTTTGGCCTTTGGAAAATTTTCCAAAAAATCTCCACCGTCTAGATGACTTGAGGACACGTGGCATGATGTGATTCACCGCGGGCATTTGCTCTTATATTGTCCACCACCCCGACCATTTTCCCTTAATGGGACACATGGAAAGATCCCATTGGATGTGTTCCTTTATGCTCATTTTTCCTTGAGGGCTTTCCTTGTGTTTTTTTTCCACCACGTGGACATGTGGCATGGTCCTATTAGCTCAGGTTTTGGGGGTGGGCTCTCCCCTTCAATATTTCCTTTGATTTTGCTTTGGGAAAAATTCCCAACTTTCCCTCATGCTCCATTGGTCTTGGGACACATGGTGAGCTCCCATTAGACGTGGGCCTTGGGGGCAAACATTTCTCCTTTGTGCTAGCCTTTGGGAAATTTTCCCACTTCTCCCTACCACTCTAATGCTCTGATGCCCCCGGGACACGTGGCCTATCCTCATTGGTTGTGGGCCTTGGGGCAAAAAATTAACTTTGTACCCTTGCCAAACACTTTACCAAATTTTCTATCTTCCTCCACCTCCTGACATTCCTTCGGCCTAAGGACATGTGGCGCAGTGTGATTGGGTGCGGGCCTTGGGGCCAAATTTTTTTGTTTTCGCCAACACTTAGGAAATTTTCCTAACTTCTTCCCCTTGGACACGTGGCACGATCCTATTCGATAGTGGGCCATTGGGCTGAAAATTTCCTTCTGAAACCTTGCTAAACACTTGGTAAAAATTCCAAGTTTACCTCCGCCTTCGCCCTTCCGAGGACATGTGGCCTCATCTTATTGGCTCGGGCTTTTCTAGGGAAAATTTCCCACAAAAACTCTGCCGAGCCATAACTTCAAAAATACATGGAGTTAGGAAGAAAACTTTACCTTTCTGGAAAGATGAAAAAAATCTCTATCCAATGGTGCCATTTCTCGAAGGTTTTGAGTGCCTAAAAGATAAAAAATTATGACTAAGGCACAAGAGAGGAAATAATGAAGGGAGTTAGCAAAAAAAATGAGCAAGGGATTCATTTTGGATAACAGATACCTTGGGAGCTTACACAGAGTGATATCAAACCCTGATAATCTGATGTATGAAAAGGTTGAGAATTGAGTGAAAAATAACCCATCTCTTGACCAATGTGGTAGCTTGAGAAGACAATCTTGACTTGGAATTACCCTCCAACAATCGTATGACAAACATAGTGAATGCATCATTAACCCTTTAAAAATGGGGATTTCTCTCCTTGAGAGTTAATTACAGATACCTTTCATAGGTAGGGTCCATTTGACATATTTTCAGAGTGAGGTTTGGGCCTATGAATTATCATGTACTTGCAAGATCATAGACTAGATATGATGTCATCGAGAACTTTTTGGTAACCTATAACCGAAATAATTTGTGATGAATGTTATCACCGATTATCTGTCCCCAGTCAATCATCTATTTTACTTTGATGATGATAAGAATGAATTATGTCATCCAATATTGAAAATATTTCATTTCCTCTTCTCCCATTACCCTACTCAGTAGGATGATTGCATATGAATATCCTTTGTGAAACTCACTTATAGACATAGCTTTTAGCACACGAGAAGGATTCCTCCCTTGTTTTAGCCATGACCACAATGCAATACCTTGGAGAAAGGATTATATTTCAAACTAATCACTCAATTAAAATTCCTTCATGATGATGACCATGTTGTTTCCAGTCGATATCTACATACAGTATGAAATTCCCTTTGGAGTAAGCACCACAAGTATTGAGTTGTTGTTTTCCCTTATGATTCTTGATTCTAGCTCATAGTTTTGAGCACATGTTAGCACTAATTCCTTATTTTGAAAAAATATGGGATGACCACATGTAGAATATAATCCTCTCATCAAAACCTTGCCTTCCACAGGTTCCCTCAGGCCTCTGACATCCGATCCTTCAGATCTTCTAAGTCCATATGAGAAACATTGATGTCACCCACACCTATATATTCTGATACCAGGGTTGAAAAAAGATATAGAATAGAGAACTTGAACTTCATGTTTGCAAAAATTAACAAGATGAGAGAAAATGAAGACAATAGAAACTTTATGCAACTGAATCCAAAATTTTCTATTTTTAGTAGGTAGGGTTCAGGAGTTGTTTTTTTGGGAAAATGTGTTTTTTGCTTGAATTTAGTTTCTTGAAGTCCCTAACATGCTAAGAGTACCTTCATTGATTTTATTTTATTGTTTTTGAATTTTTCTATTTTTAGGTAATTTATTTTTTTGCTTTTTCAGGAAAACTACTTTTTT
This sequence comes from Taxus chinensis, assembly GCA_019776745.2. Lineage (NCBI taxonomy): Eukaryota > Viridiplantae > Streptophyta > Pinopsida > Cupressales > Taxaceae > Taxus > Taxus chinensis. Next base: position 277,549,843 of record CM034157.1, on the reverse strand, counting down.
CTCAAATTGCATGTTTTGCCTAGTTTTTCATCTTCACTATTTTTGAATGCTCTAATATGAGAGAAATTACTATTTTTGGAAGGTTGTTATTTTTAGTAAGTGTAAGCACCAGATACTTACTATTTTTATAATTGGCACTTACCCTTGTTTGTTTGCAATGAAAATTTCTTCATTAGATTTGGCTCGTCTTCAAGATCTCGTGCTCCAAATTTCACAGTGATCCATCTGCCAAAACTCTTGAAAATTAAAAAATCATCTTCTAGGGAACAATTTTAGGGATTTCAAATGTTTAAAAAACTAGGGAATTATTTATCTTTTAATGAAAGTCTTCTTGAAGGTTCCTGGAATTAGGATCAACTGATAAACTTTCATAGGAATATATTTTGAGAGTTGGAAGCTATGATTTTTTATTCATTTTTACATTAATGGTTTTCTTGGAAAGATTTTGACAACATTCATGGTGTTTTTATAGGTATTTGGAGGTTTAAAACATCCAAAAATGGATTCCTGAAAGGTTCGAACTATGGAAGAAATGGAGTTATAAAGCAGTTATTTTAAGTTTCAGTTTATCTACCTGACAGTTGTTTTTCATTCACGGATGAGGTAAACAACATATAGTTTTAAAAACTAGGGTTTTTAATGCTTGGTTGGGGGAAATTTTTTGTCCCTATTATTCCCCTTAGGAATGGGATAAGGGGGAATATAAAATTTACCTCAAGCATATATTTCCACTTGTCACCACAGGATGCAAGATTAAGGAGATTGAGAAAACATATCATAGCACTTGGGGCCATCAATGAGGCCATATGAAGAACCTTAAAGAGAGGCTAGAGAGGGAAAATTTTTCCCCTCTATCCCCTTGGGAATTGGGATAAGGTGGATAAAAAATGTTCCCTAACCATATGAGGACAAGTGGCGCCATGAGATGCGATGAGGGGGAGATGGGGAAAGGTTTGATTTAACACTAAGGGGCTTGAAATTGGTCACATGTAGAACTAGAGGGGAGCTAGATATGGGTGCATATTTTTATAACCTATGCTCACTTTGGAAGGGGGAAAATAGGAACAATAAAAATTTCCCTCACCAGATGCTACCAAGTGTCACCTTCAGGATGTGAGATGGGGAGGATGAGTTAGGCTGGATAAACCCTCTAGAGGGCTAAACTTGGTCATGTGGAGAACCAAATGGAAGGGTTGAGGTGGGGAATTTTTTTTTTCCCTATATCCCCTTGGTAATAGGGTCAAGAGGGAAACAAAAAAGTGTCCTCACCAAGAGGTTGCATGTGTCCCCTCTAAAAAATGACTAAGTATGAGAAACTTACCTCGTAAGAGAGATAACTTGAGATGTGATTTCTTGATTTCCAGGTGGTATTTTTCAGATGAAGGTTTATATAATTTTTACTCCAAAGACCATTTTAAGAATAATGGGATGGGTTTCAAAGCCAAATTATTCTTTCCATCGATAAAAAAAATTATCTCTTTTTTCTTTGGGACAAGTAGGGTGTCTTGCCAAAACTGAGCTTCCATGAGAAGCCATCATGTCTTGTGAAATATTTTATGATTCCATCAATGTAGAGGAATTATTTAATATTTAATTAATATTTGTTTTCTTTCTAATTCACTTACTAAACTCTCAGTAATCCTCTGCAGAATTTCAAGTACCCATTTTGACTGCATGGTCCTTACCCCTGAAAAACCCACTTTCACACCAACTATTCCTAAGCAAAAAACTTCCCAAAATCTTCCTAAATCAATTAATTACTTTCATAAATCTCTCAATACCACCTCCATGTGATTTTGGGATTTCATAATCTGTCTCTGGAGGATGTACATTTGTCCTAAAAAGGCAAAAATTAGTCCTTTCTAGGCCTATCAGAGAATTCACCTTTGAAAGCACTTCACTGTATGATATGAATGATCCTATCACAACATTTCAAACACTAGGGAAAGTTTGTACAAAACATTAGGAGTACCTACAAGGGTGGATGAGCATGATACAAAGGGAAAACTTGATCCAGAAGAGGGGTTCATAAGGATTTTCAAGAAATTTTTGACACTTGGGCTTGGTTTTCATGGTTCAAGTTTAAATTTTTTTCCTTGAAAAAATACATGACAACATGTTCCTTACCTATTCTCCTTAACAATTTATTAACCTTTTTTGACAAAAAAGTGACCACCTCAAAAAATGGGTACATGGATGCCTCCTTCATTTACACAACATCTGGGAAAAATATGGGCATTGAAACATTATTTCCTCCATAGAAAAAATAGAGAAGGATTTGTATCTCCCACCCCCTAAATTACAAGATCATAATTGTTCCCAATTGGCTTTACGAAATTGATAGAAGTACCAAAATTCCTAATAAATGACTTCTAAATAACAAACAAGAACACATAGAAAACATATGATAAATATTTCAACCTAGAAAAAATCCCAATCTAATTCTATCCATAGATGAAAAATCCTCAACTGACTCCATGGGCTTAGACAGAGCAAGGACATAACAAATAAAACATACCTTAGAATCACCAGCTCAAAATATTTTACATAATAAACTCACTTGAATTTCATGTATGTTTGGTATTCTAAAAAAGAGAATATATAACACGCTTGCATGGGACAATGAATAGTTAAAACACGAGATGAAAATAAAAGGAAAACAATCACCCAAATTCACATGCCTTTGCAATTAATGAATTCATAACTCTCAACACATATGTTATAATGATTGGAATATCATAATATGGGGGACACAATTGAACTCACGTGAGCTGTAAATTCTCAACTTCAAAGATATTGGTTAAATAAGAAAGGTTGGATTGAAAAAACGTTTTGAGCCTGGATTTATTAAGAGGTCATCCACCATTATTACGCATCCTTAGACAATACATGATATTAATTTGTTAGGTTTTCTTAATGTAATTTCTCATTTTCAATAAATTGATAAGGAAATGATGAGTTCATGTTTCCCACAAATCGTAAACAAATTAAAAGAAATTGTAAAAATAAATATCTCAAAAAGTGATTAGTACAAATAATTGAAATGTTTTTCTTAGATTTTGGAGTTAATAAAGAATAAATTTGTTTATGATTAAATTTCATATTTATTGATGTTATTTTTGATGAAATACAAAATTTCCATACCTAGAGATTCACATAACACTTTAAAATTTTAAAACTTTTGCAAGTGGATGAAAGAGTTGTCATTAACTTTTCTTGTCATATATTATCATCATTATGAAACATAAAACTAGTTTCTACAATCCTGTAATATGTACTAAAATAGAAAATACTTAGAGGGAATTTTTCAATAAAACATATAGATGAAAAAATGATGAAGGAATACATCAAATATAGCATGAGGGGGGATTTGAGAAATCTCTATCGATCTATAAACACAAGATTGGTAGTGGGCCAAGGTTTTTAGTTCAGCCAAGAGTATCTTTTGTGGGGCTATAGACGCCTGGTTGGTAATAGAGAAATGTTTTAAAACTTTCATATGATATAGTTACATGGTTTGACAAGTTTTTATTTGCTTGATTTGAATTTTTGAAGAAGGATGGATTGACCCACTTATCACACAATGTCACTCTTGAAAGTATGTTTAGTTAAGTAAATCTGAAAGTGAGAAGCAAAAATATTTTAAAAAGTTTTTCATATACAAATAATTTGGTCTTGTTATAATAGTTTCCTTGGAAGACAAAAAAATTGAGATTCTAAGTTCTAAGCACTTCTAGAGTGTTTTCCCCATATCAGTCATCATTTGTAGTTACCAACACACTCCATTCCCTTTTGATGAGAAACTAGGGATCCCTTTGTGCAAAAAGATCAAAAATCAAGTTTTGAGCCTTCAAAACTAACCAAAAGGACCTTTGGTTTCCACATTTTAAGATATCCCATCAAAAGAATAAAGTAAAACTTATTTATAGCTATGAAAATGTTTCAAAACTTAAAATTATGTTTTTGAGCTATTTTGGTTGTTTTTAAGGTCTCTAGCTGTGCATATTTGGTTTAAAACACAAAAAACCCAAGTTCAAATGGCATTTTTCTTACTTATATTCCAAGGCCAAGATCATATATTGAATACTTGATCATATGTTTTAATACTTGATTATATGCTAAATGGTCCTTTTCATTTCTTAATTAACTATCTACTATGTGGGAAGGGCATGGAGAATAATAAAATAAAGAGTTAAATACATTTTGAGGTCAAAATGGGTGCAATACATGCAATAGATGGCAAAAACAGAGTTTTCATTGAAGAAGAAGCCATCAATTTTAAAGTCACTAGAAATTACTATGGAAAATAGGAGATTTACCAATCCTTACCAAGCATTGAGTATCAAAGGACAAAAAAGTATGAGATCCATCCCAAAAGCTAAAACCATGAGACTCGTGGTTCAACTAATGAATTCCATGTCTCAATGATTGGTGAAAGGAAAAAATGGGTAGATTCCAAGACTTAGAGAATGGTAAAATCTATGTCACGCGTGTGTCAACCATCAATAAGGTAATAAGATACAAATCTCAAGTTTTTGAGAGACGTGAGTGTAGGTAATATTGATTGGTATCACATGTCCATCATCAATAAGCTTAACATGTGGTGGAGAGTTTAGTTTCAAAGTCATGTGTTATGAGGAAATACCAATTCATTACAAGTTTCAGGCATTGATGGAATAAACAAGGTATATTGGTGGTCAAAACTAATGATTACATAGCGGAAAGAGCACTAATTTCAAATACTTGGCTAACATCAGTGGAAACTTAGTGGGAAGGTCAAAATGTGTGATGGAAAGACTTTAATGAAGCTAAGTTATATTAAGGGATTTAATATAGATTTGTTAACCTACCAAGTAACTATCAAACAATAGACTAAGTAAAATAGAAATCAGAGAGTAACCCGAGAAAACTGAAAATGGATAATGAGGACAAAGAAAACAAATTGAGACCATATTGTGAGACTAATTAGTAAAATAGATACACAAGAGGCATAACAAGTAATTTTTAGCTTGATTAGAGTTATTTGAGCTACAATTCAACATTCATGTAGATAGAAAACAAAGATGAAACCATTTTTAGTTTTAGGGCCATACAAAGCCAATTGGGACGCTATTTTTAATTATAGAGCTTATTGTGAATGTCAAATCAGTCAATTGGAATTTAAAATGGTTTTAACAAAGAAAATATATTAATTAGTGAAAGTTGGTCTATATTGGAATTAAATAAATGTCAAATGGGGGCATGTTCATATTTTAAGCTTTGGTTATCTTTAGTTGCTTTAATTATATTTAGTTTAGGATTACTTAGCTATTTTTGGAGTTTCAAAACATGCAAAGAGTATGGATAAATACATTGCTTTATTTTGTAATTTCATTGTAAAGAGGATTTAGATTTTAATTCAATATAGCAAGGGAAATTTTTTAGATTTAAAAATTTTGTGAGTTATGATTTGTGTCTTAATTTTTGATTTATGTATTTAGATCTAGACAATAATCTCTTTTGATTTATTGAGTAGAATTTTTACTTCTAATATCAATTAAATTTCCAGGGTAATAGATTATGCTATATTGATCCTATTTTTATTAGTGGATGTTTCTAACACTTGATTTTGTAGATGTGTTTTGCAGTATTGCAAAATTTGGTGATTTGGGAATGTTTGCAAGTGATAATTACTTTGTTTTGTGTTTATAATATGACTAACTTACATAGTAGTTAAGATGGTTAATGATATATGTTTTATAAATGAATCTTGATTATTTATTTAGTTGATGCAAAATTGTTATTCCTCATGTTTTACTTCCTTAGAATGATTTCTTAGAGTTTAAAAATAATTACATTAACATTATTTCCAGGTTTATCTAATTTTGTGTGTGTTTGAATGAGATAAGAGGTGTGTGGAATATTTATAAGCTAAAAGAGAGTATAGTATCATCTTCTACCCTACCCTTTCTTCTTTATTGAGTTTTTTTATAAAGTCTTGCATTATTTGGAACCATTGTAAATACCAATAGGTTTTCATATCTAGAATATAATAAATTGAATACTTATCCAGATAAAAAATATCCAAATCAGAAGTTATAATAGGTGGATTTTCATAACATGCCAGTGCCTTTGCAGGTCAATACTAGGCAATTGTATGCACCCAAAATTACACAGTGTTATATTGTTGGAACAATGAAAATCCATGATGATGATAACTTTAATGTACATATTAAATGATGAATCCAAGACCAATTTCCTCACTTTCCACTTTATTATTTGACTTAGTTTACTTTCCTTCTTAGTTTCCTAACCTTGCATGCTTCCGTAAATGCTTTTCACCCCCCTTTCCCTTATCTTTTACCTTAAGTTATGAAACCACCTAGTGGTTATGTAGCCATCAATCTTCCTTGAGTGGTAGTTACGAAACTTCTGCGGTAGTTACATAACTATTGGTCTGTGTAGACTGACGGTTCTGTGTGCATGAATCTGAGACTTTAACATCATGTTTTGTATTTGTGTTTCTTCTTCCCAAGTTGATTTATTGTACATTTCTTGACCAAATCAGCTACCTTTGAGCTTATTAGATATGTATAGACTTATTCTTCATCACTTACTCACTATTACATTAATCAAAATCACTATCTCATCCATATATTCCCTATCCTAAGTCTAAAAACCCTCTATCATATTTTACCTCCATAAATATTATCCATAGCTATAAAATCCACCTTTACCCCCTCCAAAACTATCTAAACCCACTTGAAAGCCAAAAAACAAATAAAAAAATCAAAAAATAACCATTGTAACCATTTCAACCCCTTCACCTCCAACGTCATTTCCCCCTTAACCATTTACCCAAACCCCAAACCAAACAACCTCAATTAGAAGTGGTTTTAACCACTTTAGCACCTGTTATCCCTAAAAATCCAGATCACTCATGATTTAGTTGAATCGCCAATGATTATAAATATGAGATTTCAGCTCTCCCTCTAGGATCTTCAACTTTGGAATTTTGGAGCCTCAATTTTTCAATATCCACCCAACATCATGTATCCCGTTGTCATACATTTCAAGACATTATCAGACATCAACAAGCACCATCAAGTTTTCATCAAGCATTTTCAAGCATCTGGGGATCAATTTTTCATCACAACATACACAATCTACTCATATCTTTCCATTCAAGGTTTGAGGCATATTTTAGCTACAAAATATTTCAAGGTACTTCTCTTATCCTTGTTTTTCTTTTATATCATATCAATCTTTAATCAGTCAGAAACATCATTTTGTAGCTTCAATCTTTCATTTTTATTAAACTATCAAAAATCACAGTAATCACCAGCGATTCACCTAATCATGAGAGATTTTCCTAAATCATCAGTGATTCCTGTCAAATTTACCATTTTATTAATTTATCAGCTTTCTATCAAATCAAATCCTTTGCATTTAACATTGTTGTTTCCAAGCATGGCTCTCTATTAGATGGTAGTTCCTGGTCGTTCACATCCAATTACCAACATTTACATCCTTCTAATAGTTTGACATCCATTCTTCTGGGAACAATACAACATTCTGCATGAACTCACACTTTGTGCAATCCATTTTGCTGATACTGATCAAGACATTGAGGATCAATTTGAATTCCTTCACGAGATCGAATAAGAGACTAAGGATTTCTGGTACAATTACTTTGAACGTGTCCAGATTACATCTACCCTTACTTAGGCCACTTTCAAAGATGCTCAGGACTTGCACATTCATCTGGAGTTCTAGAGCTTCTCATCTTCTATCTACATATCTACGTTGATTGTATATCTTTATCTTCATCCATATCATTACTTTTTCAATCTACTTAATTGTCTAAAAGCGAGCTGACATCCTCCAAGGAAGTCCCTTTGGATTCCTAGAATCAGCCTTTACCGAGCAACTCACCTATCCATTTATCTAATCCTTTCTATTTAGTGTCTTTGAGCACATGTTACTTTGCAAGATAAGAGGACTTACATTCATCCAGGCTTGATCAACTTCAATCAAACATTAGCTTCAACATCCATCTCTACATGTATCGGTAAACCCCACATCTTCTAAGGTCAGTTTTTTTTATTATTTCACTTCATTAATTTAAATTAGGAAAGTAAAAACTTCTCTAAAGATTTTGGCACCTGGTAGGACTAATTTTCCCTTTTCTTTCATTTCAATTTTTATTATAAATTAATCTATTTGGCTCTCTTGTAATCACCAGCGATCCATTAAATCGCCAGTGATTGGATGAATCACCCGTGTGAATCGCCGGTGATTCTATCAATCACCGATGATCTCTTGTGACTACTTCTGTTACTCAGTCAAATAGCTCCTAACACCATTTTCTTTTTACTATTTTAGCTTATGCTAAATTTTTTATAGGTTTTTTTTCTGGTAACTTTTCTCTTGCTGCACTTTTGCTTTGCTAAAAAAATTGAAAAATTTAAAAATTAAAAAGGAAGCATTTCCTCTAGTGAGTATTCTCCTTTCTTTTTTTTTCAAGTATTTTATTTTGTTGTTTTTCCTCATTAAATTCAATCGTTCTTTTGGGATTTAAAATGAACCTTGCATCCTTCTTGATCACATAGATTAATTAAAGGATTAATTTATTGCATTCACATCATCTTCCCTCACACACATCCAAACCACATCAAACATTAAACTTGCATCAAACACTCCTACCCAGGTGATAACTATTGGGATTTCATCACCCAATAGGGAAACCGACTCGTGTTCTAGCTGAGTATAAACAACTGGTTTTCAGTATATTGGCTAAGCACCTGACTCCCTTATCACTGTGGGACCATGAAGTGAGGGGGTAGGCCCCAATACCAGGCCCCGTACTAGCACCAGCATAGATTTGGGCCTCACGTACCCTTGGGTATATCGAGGACTCCAACCTTAAACATTACCTAAAACCATCCATAAACGGCCATTTCCTAGGACCCTATCATCTATTTTACACATTTCACTTTTTCTAAATTAATCAAGATAATCAAAATCTTTCTATGTGATTTTATTGCTACTTGTAATCAACCAATCTAGATTTATTTTCATTTTGTTAGGTGATTGTTTGTTTTTCATTATGGTACTTACAAGACAACAATCTCCTTTTGAAAAAACATATCCAAACACACCAGAGAACATGATAGATGACATTGAAAATTCTTGTTGATAACACTCAAAAATCAACATCTTCAGAATGCCTGATGTTCATTTCATGAACAAAAAAATGCTACATCACCCCCACCTAAAGATCAAGAACAACAACATTCACCTAGTAGTCAATCTGCTTCATCTGAGATACCCGATCCTCTCAGTCCTCGAGTTCTTCAATAGTGGGGATCCTATCTTTTGGAAAATCTTAGATTCAAACCCCATGGCTCTTAATGCATACCTTGCTACTAGGGGTGTCCATCTTCAACCATCATTTCCTGAACCATTTCCTTATACACCTGATCCTTCATGTGGTTTTTCCCATCTCATCGATCCAAACCACAAACCTCTCATCCAACAAATATATTCCTATCCTACTAGCAGTCAACTAGAAACATCTACCGTCATGTCTTCGGTCCCCATGATTACCTTTTACCCTAATGTGATTTCTTCACAAGACATGACCACTCAATAACCCGACCCCTCAACTGGATCCACACCACCTCAAAATGATACAAACACCTCTCCATCTGCACAAACCCCTCCAACTTCCTCTACCATCCAAATACCTCCTGTAAGTTTTTTCGCTACCTCTATTAGTGTACCTCAACCACCACCATCTCAACAAACCATACCACCCCTTCAAAACATTACTATGTTTATTCCCACATCTACACCTTTAATCAATACCAACGTTGTTGTCAGTACTCACCCGGCTTCGCAACAGTCTTCAACCCCACTTATATCACAACACATACCTCAACCATCACAATCATTTTCTTCCTACCAAACCTCACCACAACTATCCCAACCCCTTATCCATGCATCTATCCCTCTTCAAAACATCCCACAACCATCACAACCCCTTATTTTCACTTCCATCCCCTTTCAACAAGCATCTCAATATTCACAACCCCTTATCCACACATCTATTCCCTTCTAACACACACCACAACAATCATTACCCCCTTTTAATACATCCATCCCTCCTCAATACCAATATATCCAACCATCACAACCACTAGTCTCACAACCCACTTATAACATTCCTACAAATATTCCTCAGCAAAACATTCCCTTCCAGCAAAGCATCCCACAACAATATCAATCATATCAACAACCTAATCAATTCTCATTTAATAAAACTAGTCCATCCTCCTCTAGCACACAGCAAAAACCACAAACCGACCCTCTTCAGGCCTTAATAAACCACATATCCAGTCTTGAAGCCATCCCAAGAATACACTATCATATGAACAAATATGTAATGAACCTATTCACCCCTCCATACCATATAAATCTTACCCTCCTCACTGGGAGCTTCCCAAATTCTCAAATTCTATAGCAAGGAAGACCCCCAACAACACATCTGAGCCTTTCATCATGCTTGTTACCTTATATCTCATGACCAGGACCTTATGCTAAGAATGTTCTTGATGTCCTTGGTAGGACCTGCTTTAGATTGGTATAATAGCATCCCACAATATTCCCTCTTTTCATTCACACAACTCGCCCAACTATTCCTTGAACACTTCTCAATAAATATCACCCATAAAATCACCATCACAGACCTATATGCCATTAAAAAATTTGAGGATGAATCCATCACTGAATTTGTAGCCCGCTGGAGGGGTATAATCAATCAATTATCATTCTCTCTCCCACAAACAAAATTAATCAAATTATTTTCCCATTCATGTGCAAAACATATTTCTTCCACACTCCAAATCCAATCATTTCAAACATTTGATGAAGCCTTTGTTATGGCCCATAAACTTGAACTTTGGGCCCTTGAAGAAGGTAGAGTCAAACTTAGACCAAATAAACCAAAATATGATTTTCCATCCAAACCATCTTCTAGTCAAGATAACCCCAAATCGTCAGCCAATGTCATAGTTATTAAATCCACTCTTCGAAGGAATGTTTTGACCACCAAATGCTCCCTCTCTCAACATAACTATACCCCTATTAGAGAGACTTATAGTGCGGTCTTTGATAAACTCCTCAAAACTAATATGATCTCTCTTCCACCTATCCTATCCTATCAAAACTTTCATTTCCAAACCCTCTTGGTACAGAGATAACAACTATTGTAAATACCATAGGGTCAAAGGTCATGACATCAAAAGGTGTCATTCATTCCACAAAATCCCTTCATGATTTGATAGACAAAGGAGAGCTACATTTAGACAACCTTAATTCTCCTCAAAATTGACATAAACCTTTCTGAATCATTCCCCATTGTCTTCAAGAACAAATGTTGTAGTCATTTCCAAATCATTCCCCATTAGAGTAGTCAACCATAAACTAAAACTAATGTTCAAGCCCACCACACCATAAACACCTATCAATAAAACATTGTAAATTCTGTTACAACAAATCCATTCACCCACACTCACCTCTAGTAAAACTTAATTCTCCTGAATCAACATCTTCAAAAAATCAGAAACATCCATGGACTCAAAAAATAAAATTTTCAAGCTTCATCTACAATACTGTCACCCCTTCATTTAGTAACACCCCTAGTCCTGAACATCCATAAACTCTTCATCTCAATTGTCACACCTCAAAAACTCTTCTTAACCCATAACCCATTTAGGCTATGAAAATTTCATATGATGACTTCATAGCCCAGTATCGTCCATGTAATACCCTGAGTTTCCTTCCACCCCATCTAAAAAAGTCACTATTATAAACCGTTCCACCACCCCTATACAAAGAACCAAACATCAGCCCTCTATCCTAGGGCCCCATCCTTCATCCATACCACCTATCACCATCACACAATCAAAAACTACTCATCAACAAATTATCAAAGAACCCACACCAAAATCAAAACCTCCCATGATCGCTGAATCAAAAGAAACCTCATTGCCTTCAACCTCCACATCAAAAGGAAACTATGCAAATGTTCTAGAAAAATTACTTTAACAATCACTCATAATGTTACCTCCTCTTAAACCATCCAACACTCAAGGCTGTAAACCTTCCTGGTATGATTTTGAAGCCTTTTATGACTACAAGTAGACACCTGGACACTATGTAGAAGATTGTAAAGCCTTTCATGCAGCCATTAAAAATATTGAAGATAAAGGCCTCCTCCCTTTAAAGTTACATATATCAAATAAACCTCACCCATCACCTGACAACATCATCCACCCCTACTATCGAAGAATCCTTGAGTAAGTTGCCTTCCCCATCAGATCAATATTGTTCACATTACTACCTAAGACTCATACCCACAAATCCAATCCTTCATAAAAAATAAACCAAAAACCTTTGTCACTATCCCACCACCTCCAGATCTCACCTCTTCCTCGTCCAAAGATAAACCTAAGGTTTCCATCCCTCTTTCCCCTGAAACCTCCAACCAAACATCAAAATCAAAGACTAAGATCTCCATTCTCACCGCACCTCCATCTTCCACTATGGTACAAAAAGTAGCCATTAAACAATTACACCATGATTTTATTAAAATGTCACTTTATGAGTTGGTTTAGACATCACCCTCACATAAACAAGTAATGATCAAAGCCCTCCAGTCTATATCAGTACCCACAGATGATCCCCACTATTTCATGGATTTTCATAGGTGCTCTCATAACCTCCTCAGCTATTTCCTTTGACTTTGTTGAAATACCATCACTTCGACCTGAGGATCATGACTTACCTATCTTCATTACCACTCAGATCAATGATGTCCATGTCAAGAGGTTCATGATTGATGGGGGTGTCATAATCAACATCATTTCATCCATCACCTTCAACCAACTCCAGTTACCAAATACTAGCATCGCTCAAACACCAGTCCTCCTCAAGCTTTCAATGATACAATCATGCCCATGTTAGGCACTGTCATCCTGCCTCTTAAATTTGGTGTTTAAAAACTTCCTGAATTATTCTATATCATAGATGGAGTGTTCCAGTATAAAATGTTATTAGGAAAACATTTGATACACACCATGCATTATGTCCCCTTGATACTTCACCGATGTCTTAAATATGAACACAAAGGTAAAACATTCATGTTCCCATAGATCCTAATAATTTCACTGATTGCAATATGACATATTGTACAAATGATGTTCTCATCCCAAAATCAAAATCCTTTTATGAAGTATCCACTAGCACATCCATTCCATCATTGAAAATACCCGATGACTCCTCCCTCCAGGACTTTATGGAACGTATTTTGTTAGGGAAGTACCATCTCCTCATGCTTAACTATATTTATAGTATTATTATTTCTAGTTTTATAATTGTTGAAATTGGATTCCTAAATTGCCATGATTGGTTTTTATCTAGTGTGATATCAGATTCCAATATGTTTATTATTGGAATTTAAGTAGTGTAATAGTAGATTCCAATATTTACACTATGCCATACAAGTATGTTCCTAATTCTATATTGAGTTTATGAGAATGGGAATATGCCCATTCTCAACACACTCATAGTACAACTATGTTCCTAATTCTTTTTATGTGTATCTATTTTATCTTTTTTTTTTTCTATGATTCCTATATGAGGCATTTTGATCCCTTTTGAAAAATAAAACAATGTGATATGGGTACATGTTGTATGAAATAAGAAGCAACTATTGAGTCTATGAGAATGGACATATGCCCATTCTCATCACACTCATGGTACAAGTATGTTCCTAATTATTTTTATGTGTATCAACTTTATATCTATTCTTCTTCTATAATTCATATATGAGGGATTTTGACCTCTTTTGAAAATTTATATCTTGGCAGACAATAGGTTAAGTCATGGTGCATTTTCCAGACACTCTTGTTGAGAGCATTAAATAATATATATTGGCACTCCCAATACTATAGTTTTGCATTCAAGAATTAGGGGATTCTAGGCATATAATTTAGTATGTACACTTCAGAAAGATTTGCATTTTATAAAGTTTTAGAACAATTAAACAATAAGTTATCTAGACTTATGCACATAGCTTTAGGAAAAGACCATATAATTTTGTGGTTGTAATGAATGCATAAATCAAGACTAATTCCTAGAAAAATCCAAAGCATTAATATTTTGAAATGAATTCCTTGTAAATCACATCCAATTCCCTTTAAATCACAAGATCCAACTCCCTGTAAACTTACTTAGAGCATAATTAAGGATTTTTTTTCAAATTAAATTAATTGCATGGTGGAAATCATATTATTAATAATACATTAATAAGATTCAAGAGTTCCATAAGCAACACAATGTTTTATAGAATTATATTATGGAAAAATATTCCAAAGTAATATAATACTCAGTATTTCATTTAATTATCAAATAATAGTACAACTGTAAAGTTTTATAGGACCAAGGTTTGGAATAATTTTTTTTTTAAAAAACCCACATCCCAGGCCAAGATGATTTCACATACAAATTTATGATCTTCAATAGTTTCTCCAAGTCAAAATTCCTTATCCTGTTCAATTAATTTAAGGTATGATTTAATGGCCACGTGTCCTTTATTGGTATCTTTATGGATCCACTTTGCCAATTTTTGTTTGGTGTCCATGCCCAGATGATGATATCCACATCGATATCTGCTTTAGGTTCGTTTGAGATGGTCCATGTTTTATTTGGCTTTAAACAATCCCGATACAATGTTGTACCTTCTCCTCTCCCTGCAGGTTTCCAATATTGAACTCTCATATTTTTAATTACATCATTTCCTTCCTGTTGAAGGAAAATATCCCCATCTTCTCTCCCCATCCATATCTTTTCATTATCATTTCCTGGTCGTATAAGTAGCATTTGTCCCTTGAACACATCCTTCAATGGATTGAATTCTTGGTTAGATCTTCCACAAACAGGCCCAACGTAAATATCATTATTACTTGGGATATGTTGACTAATGTAGTCTTCTTTGTGAATATGTGTGGCTCCTATTATTTGGTCATATATGTCTTTCTCCTGTACTATTTTTGGCCAAAAACAAACATCTGACCTCCTGCTACAATTTACAAATGGTCTATCCAAAAACGTAAAACATTTTCCCAATACACGATCTTCAGAAGCCAATAGTCACTACCTTCTCCTATTGCACTTTTCCCCCAATGCTCAATATATGCTTTTATTCCCTTTTTTAGATCTTCCATTTCTTTGAGTTCCTTGAAAGGTGCCAAAGGAGGTTTCCCTTTTGGAAAGCTTGGTTCACCATTATCCTTTGTACGCCATATATGGATAGAACGAGACCATTGTTGATCCTTTAATGTTTCTTTGTACTCCATCACTGGTATGCCATCCACAACATGGAATCTAAACAACTTTGGTTTGTTGATACCCACTATCTTATGGTTTCCATCCAACAAGAATGGCTCCACAAAGTCCTTGAAGTTGTACACTTCCTCAATAAGATAAGGAGTGAATGTACTTGACCCTTGTTGGCATGTTCTGTAAGATTCCATGATATGTGGAAAAGAAAATGTGTCTACTTTATGTAACGATGTTGCTAATCTTCCAAAAGTCCCATCTATATCCTCATGGGTGTGTCCCACTGGAAGGAAGCTTACATACACAATGTTGAATACCCTTTTTGTTGTCAACATTGATACAAATGCAAATAATGTATGATTCTTGTTATCACTTGAAGCATTATCCAATTGCAAGTAGAGGATCAGTGGTTGCTTTATGAAAGAAGTATTCACACTAGCAACACTAACTGATTTTGAATGGTCAAATATTTCCTTGTACCTTTTACATTTTTCATGCACATCATTTTGTAATAATGCATCATGCAATGGTTGTTTGGATGATCCACAATGATACAAAAAATATCCATACTCATCAATTACAGGTTCTTCAAGCTTCCTGAGACACAAAGCTAATGATGTGACTGTATAGTTTTCTCCACATTCAACAAATGGCAGGCCAAAATGGCCAAAACCCCCTGTCTTGTGTCCATGTGTGAGCATACCAGTCAAAGTAACTGGTAGGTTCATAACATTACTTATTGAATTTTTTTTTTACCCATCCTTGGTATGGAAGTTTTCATTTTATCCATTTTATCATGCACAATGCTCAAGAATCCATGAGGTTGTTCTTCTGACTGCAATATGTGGGAATAGTAAGTTGCAAGAAAAATTTGAATATATTCATTGTGCCATGTTTGTTCCTCCTCAATCTTTGTGAGTGCTTCTGGGCATGTGGTGGCTCTACGTTTGTTGAAAAAATCTGTGCACTCATCACACTTGGAAAAGAAATTATTTTTTGCAATGGAAACATGTGGAAAAATTTTGTTCATTATGTTGTTGAAGCTTGACTATGACACCTGAGGAAGTTTCAAGAATTCAAGCTCCTCATTGCATTTTTTTCACAGTATATTTTGGGTATAGAATGAAGGAAGAAACCTTTGGGGAAATTTTACTCCATCCTGTCCTATAGACCAAGTCAGATGTGGAGAGATATCTGAATTTCTCTCAACAATTCTTGATATGCAGGAAATTGTTGCGGCAGTGTTTGACCTTTGTTTCTCTTTTCCAGTGTTTCCATTCACTGCAAGCCTATTTCCACTTATCCATTCAGATTTATGTTTATAGAAGGAACTCCTTGGGTACCCATATACTTTGTGCCATGCATTCTGACAAACATCCATCCCATCAAATTTCATTTTATGTATCTCCATAGTTTTCTTACCAACATTGAAGATGGCATTTGTTGTTAATGCATCAAACACAAAAAAATTTTTCTGTCAACTTCATTCAAGGCTCTAGTTGTGCACCACAAATTTTGAATTCTAACTGAAGCAAGAGGTAATTTTTGGAGACAATTAGATTTGCAACAACTAAACTCTGCATTTTCCACTTCTTCTAAAAATATTGACCATTTTCTATCCTCATCAGAATTTTGATTTGATGGATTGGCTTGAGGGGTATCCAGCTTCAGACATTTTGTAGCATTATAAGATCTTTTTATCACTCTGTTGGATTGATTGTGATTAGTGGCATCATATGAAATTGGATAAACAAACTGAGGTTTTCACTCTTCT
The DNA here is from genome assembly GCA_019776745.2 of Taxus chinensis. Lineage (NCBI taxonomy): Eukaryota > Viridiplantae > Streptophyta > Pinopsida > Cupressales > Taxaceae > Taxus > Taxus chinensis. The sequence continues at coordinate 277,532,685 of CM034157.1, read as the reverse complement.
AATGCATCCCACATGATGACCTCAACCTCCTTTGGGACTTCTTTGAATCTAATATCCATCTGAGAACCATTTATGTATGTCAGCCAATTTCCTAGCAGGCCATTGTATGAGAGATCCTTCAGATAGGGAGCATCCTTTGCAAGGAGGGTTGAATACTCTATCAATATGCACACCGAAGCTATTGACATCCAATCTATTAAAATGTACCATGTCTCCTTCAACTACATTTGTAATTGTTCCCTCTGCTACAAATTTACACTCAATCGAGTAGTAATGGATTAATTTTGTAACAACTCCCTTGAACTTCAAATTGTGTTGATCACTGTGTACAAGGTGCAGACCATCCAGTTGAGCACTCCCTTGCTTAATCATAAGGGAACTTCTTGTTTCATTGAAAATCAAATGTTTTATTGGCCAAACAATTGATTTATTAGGTTATAGCAAGTCTGAGCATTTTGAACACATATTTACCACATTCTCTATCCATACACCAAAATTCAAAGGACCCAACCTCTCTCCATCAATTTCATGAACTTCTAGCACATGAGTTATATAACCCATGGCTATGTCATCATCTCTGCTACAAGATTTGTGTTTGAGAATGAAATTGTCTGTGACAAAATATTTTCTATCTTTAGGACCTGTATTGATGGTGCTTTCACTGTCATCACTACAATCTCCATCACTCTCTGCATTGTAATCCTCTGAACCACTAAAAATGTTTTCACTTCCCAAATTGGGGGGAATGGATGAATCTGCATGCTTTGACAATTCACTCTCTTCCCAAGAAATGTAGTATCCTTTATTCCTGACATCTGCCAAGGTTTCAAATTCATCAACTGAGAAAGGAAATTTTACTCTCCCATCCAATATTGTGTTAACACTGACAACAAAAAATCCTCTTCCCACATCTTTGCAATGTAGTGTCTTCCTACTTGGATATACTCTTCCCTCTGCAACTTTGGTTCCTTTTGAAAACAAGTCCACATGATCATCCTCTACAAATGCAAAATCCCCTGCTATTGTAACAACATAAAATACAAAGTTTGTGAGATGATGGAAAATCTATTAAACCATTGCATAAAATAAATTAAAAATTATCATGTATGTACAACCATAAGTATATTGAATACACATAGCACATGAGCTGTGAACTTCTATAATTCAGTAAGGTTTGGAAATACTTCAAAATTATACATATAATTAAAATTGACATGAATATATTTATAACATGATTTCCAAACTATGATTGAACTTGACTCATTTGAATTTAATTGATGAGAAATAAATAGATGAGGTTGAATTTAAATGATGAGAAATAAATAAATAGAGGTTAAATAGAAGTTAATTAGAAACTTGATTGCTAACCGCTTCATCCAAATATCTTCATCATATTAACATAACATATATTACTTTTACAAGAATTCCTCATACTTCCCATATTCACTGACTATGAGAATGGGCATTTGTCCATTTTAAACATTCTCATAAAAGGATCTAATTGTCATTCATTCTTTATGTTTCACATAGGAGAATTTTTCTTTCTTTCTATATTTAGTTTATGAGAATGGGCATATGCCCATTCTCATCACAATGATAAAAATATTTGTTTGTATGAGAAATGGCATATCCCCATTCTCATCACAATGATAAAAATATTTGTTGAGAAATGGCATATGAGAAATGGCATATCTCTATTATCATCACAATAATAAAATTCTTTGTTTGTATGTGAATGGGCATATTCCTATTCTAACCCTTCTAACTTATTGAAGCAATATTGAACTTAATAATTTTAATATCACTATAAAGGATGTGAGAATGGGAAACTGTCCATTCTAGAACAAATTAAATATTACCTCTATTTTTTTCTATGATTCTTATATGAGAATGGGCATATGCCCATTCAATACAACATAAAAATGTTTGTTTGTATGAGAATAGACATATGCCCATTTTGTCTATGTGTATTGCCTCAAGATAATACCTCTATTTTTCTTCTATGATTCTTATATGAGAATGGGCATATGCCCATTCAATATAAGATAAAAATGTTTGTTTGTACAAGAATGGACATATGCCCATTCTGTCTATGTGTATTGCCTCAAGATAATAATATTTTTTTTCTCAAAAAGGAATAAAAACTAATTTCTCTAAATGTTCTTCCAAGGTACTATCTCATTATTTAGAACATCTAATATTAACCTTTGATGTGATTACTATAAGTTATATAGTTTTTATCAATTTCACAACCATATTATAGTATCAATGATTTTAACACAAACACATATGGGAGATGTAATTATTTTCAAGTACATTCAAGATATTTATAATGAAACTTGATAAATATCAAAGATACCTATCAAAATATTAAAAAATACAACTCAAGGTTAAATGTGACGAAAAATCCAAATAAGAAAAAAACTTAGATATCATAAATATGGTATTAATACCAAATAATAGGATTGTCCTTTGTAATCAATGAAGAAATAATAATATTGTTTTGGATCGATCCGCCCCATCCCCTCTTTCTATTTAAGTCGACATTCCCATCTAGAGTTCAGAGTTTGAGGGAGTGGTTGAAGCAAGTAAACGATTCAACATTTGAGTGATTTCGTGAAAACCACATGTCATCATATATAGTTCCCTAACTATCCCCTCTCTAGTACAAATTAGTATCAATTAATTTCAAATGCAAAAGATTAACTTAAAACATGGCTATGATAATGTTTAAAAATTATATTTTATTTTAAATGTAAATAACCTAAATCATGACTATGATAAAGTTTAAAATTTATATTTTGTTTTTTATATGCAATAAACCTAAAACATGGCTATGATTTTTTTTGAAAAATTTAAATTTTATTTTAAGTGCAATTATTAAACCTAAATCATGGCTACCATATTTTTTAATATTTATATTGTTTTTGACCATGGAATAGCGAGACCATTAATTTGCAAATAAATTGTTTTCCACCATTAATTTTTTATTAATTGAAAGTACTTGTTTTTTATTAATTGAAGGTACTTGTTTGTCAAACACGTCTTCGACCACCCATTGGAGGGAAATTGGTGAAATTAATGGCAATTAATTCACACCACTCCATGGCACTGTAGAGAGAATGATGACCATTACTATTTTCGATGATGGGATAGGTCTTGGGAATTGCAAGGTTCACCGTGGGTCGGTGAAGCTATCTCTTTCTTGTTCATCCTTTCCACTTTCTTTTTCATCTAGTTTCCACTTTTTTTGTTTGTCCTTCCACTTTGGGCTGCCCATTTCATTAGACCATTTTTTCCTGTGAAGCAGAAGATTTGAAGAATATTTCTGAGATATTGTTCATCCTCTCCACTAAAATTTTGTTGACCCTTACCACTTTGGGCTCCCTCAGTTTCTTAAGACCATTTTGGCATGTGACACACAAGATTTGAAGAAAATTTGAGGCATGAATTATTCTAACTCTTCTCTGTTGAATTATTATGAGATGAAGAGTATCATTTGGTTTTCTTTCCCTTATATTCCATTTTGGGTTTAAAGATAATGCCCTTTTTTTGATCTTCTGTATTTTTTGATCTGGGTATTAAGAATATCACTTCAATGTTTTGAAAGACATGCATAGTTGTTAACCAAATCGTAGTTGCTAATACAGGGAGTTATCTGTTATGATTTTACCAAACTACCGAGTGGTCTTACCACCTGGGCGGCAATGCTTTTTTGCCAAGCTGTGCAGGTGAGTTCCACAGGCCGAGAATGATTCATTATTAGAAGAAGAATTTACTTTTTTATAGTGAAGAAAAATTTTACTTCTTTTTTAAATTGAAGATAAGTTTCAGAGATACTTCTAACTCTTATCTGTTGATTTATTATGAGATGAAGAATATCATCCTGCTTTCTTTCTCTTGTATTCTGATTTGGGTATAAAGATAATGTCATATTTTTTATCTTTTGTATTATTGATATGTGTTTTAAGAATATCACTTCAATATTTTGAAAGACTTGCATAGTATTATCCTCCATAGTTATAAAAGGATGCCTCTAAATATGACATTTCTTGCATGTTTCAGAGTCTGAACAAGATCATTCCCTTGCAAAAAAATGTTTTTGATTCTAAAAAACCACTTCCAATCCTTCATGCTAAGATGGGGAGTTAACTATTTTGTTATTACCAAAGTACAGTGTGGGGTTACCACCTAGGCAAGCATTACTTATTTTCTAAGCTAGGTGGCCTAGCTGCATAGGCCAAGATGGGAGTGAGCTGATAGCTATCGAGCTAGGTGGCGAGCCAACTCCAAGCTCAAATGGGTGAAGATGACTCACCGAGCTTGGCATTGAGCTGACTTTTGAGCTGGGTGGTGAGATGAGCTGATTTTGAAGGACTGTCCTAGTTGTAAGTTGTCTAGCTGAATTCTGTCAAGTATGGCCATGGGCAGATTGGGATCCCCAAGCTGACTGGGCTGAGTAGTTGACCTGAGCTGAAGGCTGACCTTGAGCTGAAGTAAATGAAAATCCAAGCTGGGCTTTCGGGTTGACCTACCAAGCTGGGTGGGCTAGTTGACCTACCAAGCTGGGTGGGGAGGTTGACCTACTGAGCTGGGTGGGAGCTCACTGCCAAGCTAAGAAATATTGAACTTAATCATTGTCATATAGGAATTAAAATGATTAAGTTCAATGATGTATCTAATGAGAAAATGATCGTTCTCAAAATTGGAATCATAAAAGAAGAACATTAGATAAAATCTAGCTTGTTTTATAATTGAAGTTTCTCATTCTCACAGCCTTCATAGAGTTATTGAAAAGTTTAAGTTCAATATTACTTGTATTACAATGATTAGAATTGGCATATGCACCAAATTCTCATATGTACAAACGATTTTTATCTTCCATTCAATGGTCAGGTATCCATACCTATAGAGGTATTAAAATTTTAAGTTCAAATTGTTTATATTAGAATGTTTAGAAGGATGCTTATGCCCTTATACATACAAACAATTCATTTATTTCCATTGTATTGAATGGGAAGATGCCCATTGTTCAAATCATATATGAAGGATATAGATAAAATTTATTTTTTTAGAATGGGAGAGGTTTGGGAATTACCATTATCATATAGGAATCATATAATAAAAATAGATCAAATTTACTTTGTTTTTAATGGGAAGTACCACTTATTTTCATAGGTATTAAAATGATTAGGCATGGCTTGAATTCTGAATGAATCCATGTTAATCCCTGTATAGGAATCATATTGAAGAATATAGATAAATTTGTTTCTGCTATTTTTGTTGACCGAGCAAGTTGTGAACTTTCACAGGCTCCCTCTATTTTGTTAAATTGATTAAGTTAAATATTCTTGTATTAGATTGAAGATTAAATTTCAAGCATATATCTTATTCTAAGGAACGATCCCAGCTGATTATGAGATATCAAGAAAAATATTGGTTTGTATTTACCTTAAGATTAGAAGGGCATATGCCCATTCTCTTAATATTTTATCTTTCTTTTTATCTGGGTATTAAGAATGATCACTTCAATGTTTTGTAAGACTGCATAGTGCCAAGTTAAAATAATATTGAACTTAATATTTTCATATATGAAGTTGGAAATGGTTAACCACCTATGATGTATCTAATGAGATGTGCTCAACTTGTTCTCATAAAAAAGAACATTATTAGAAAAAATTAGCTTTTTTATAATGGAAGAAAAATTTTACCTTCTCACAATTCATAGAGTTTTGAAAAGAATTACTAGTTCAATAACTCTTATCTATAATGATTAGAATTGGCATACCACATTCTCATACAAAAATAAATTTTAATGGCGTCCATTGAATGGTCAGATATATTTTCCTATAGAGGTATTAAAATGTTTACTTCAATATTTGTATTAGAATGTTTAGAATAGTTTATCCCCATAGTTATACATATGCATCAAAATTTACTATTTCTTTAATTTCAAAGGGAAGATGCCCAGTTGTTCATATTGAATCATAATCAATGTATAGATAAAAGGATTTTACTTTAGAATGGACTAAGTTTAATAACATTATTATAGGAATCATATAATAAAAATTAGATCAAGAATTTACTTTGTTTTCTGAATGGGTAGTTCCTAAAATCACATCCAGAGTTGAGTTGGATAGGTATTAAAATGAGCTTGATGGGCAAATAAACAACTTCCCAATGGCCAAAGTTGAATCAGAAAATGAGAATATAGATAAAGCTATAAGTTGACTTCAAGCTGGCTTTTAATGGCCAATGTCAAGTTAGTTCATTTGAGCTTGGTATAGTTTTTTCAAATTATTGGTTAAGATAATTTGTTGTATTAGATGGGTGATCTCATTGCTTCCGACTGAGTATGATTTGATTACTTGTCCGAGCTGGGCGGGAAAGCTAAATTCCCAAGTTGGGTTAGCGATATTGACCTACTGAGCTAGTCCATTTGAGTTGACCTTGTCAAGATGGGTTATTTCAGTTGACCTACCTAGGTGAGCTCATTGCCAGAAGTAATATTAAACTTAGTAATTTTCACAAAGAAATTAAAATGATTAAGTTCAATATTTTATCTAATGAGAAAAATATTATTCTCATAATTGGAATCATAAAAGAAGAACAAAGATAAAATCTAACTTTTTATAATGGACAGATGCCCATTCTGACAGCCTTCATAGATTTATTAAAAAAAATAACTTCAATATTGCTTGTATTTCAATTATTAGAATTGGTATATTCTCATTCTCATACAAAATTTTTTATCTTCCATTCAATGGTCGGGTATCCATACCTATAGAGATATTAAATTTTTTAAGTTCAGTATTGATTGTATTAGAATGTTTAGAAGGATATTTTTCCCTTATACATACGAAAAAGTATTTATTTCTTGTATTGAATGGGCAGATGCCCATTTATTTCATATGTGAATCATATATGAAGGATATAGATAAAATTTAAATTGTTTTAGAATAGGGCAGTTGCCCATTATCATATAGGAATCATATAAGAAAAATATATCAAATTTATTTTATTTTTGAATGGGCAGTTCCCCATAATCACAACATTCATAGGTATTAAAATGATTATGCTCAATCTTGTACCGAATGAACAACTTCCCAAACCCATATAGGAATCAATAGTAAAGAAGAATATAGATAAAATCTAATTCATTTTAAAATGGAAATTTTCCCATTCTCACAGCCTTCATATAGTTTTTAAATTGATTAAGTTAAATAATTCTTGTATTAGATTGACCATTTCTTTTCACTCTTATATCTTATTACTTTTCCCATTAGTAATGATCAAGTTCAATATTGTTTGTATTGTAATGATTAGAATGGGAATATTATCATTCTCATACAAACAAACATTTTTATCTTGAATGGGAAGATGCCCAGTCTCTTATAGGAATCATTGTAGAAGAATAAATACTAAATTTAATTTGTTTTAGAATGGTAAATTTTTTACTATCATATTCGAATCATATATTAGGAAAAATAGAGAAAATTTACTTTATTTTAGAATGGGTAGCTCTTAATTATCACAATCTTCATAGTTATTAAATTAATTAATAAGTCTAATCATGTATTGAATGGGAAAATGTGAGTGCTCATATAGGATTCATAAAATAAGAATAGAGATAGAATTGAATTATATTTAGAATGGCCAGTTGCCCATTCTCACAGCCTTCAAAGAGTTATTAAAATGATTAAGTTCACTATTGCTTGTATTAAAATAAAAATAATGGGAGAATTCCATGGAAACATCCTTTAACTGATTTCCTATAATCATGTCTACATGGAAGGGAACAAGGTTGTTGTTTACCTTGCAAATAGAGGTTCAAGAGGTTGAACTTTCTATGTCATTGTAATGATTATTAATGATTAAAAATCATTCTATGTCAGTATTGGGTATAAAGGAAGAATAAAAAGTAACGAGGAGACATGTGTGAGGTTGGATGATATAAGAGGCCACCTTTGGGACAGTTGGGACATCAAGGCACGGATCGGCCGAAAAGCCTCCAGGCGGCCCGTGAAGCAAAGGGACATCTGGGACAAATGGACGTGAAGGACGCGAACCGGCCGGTTCGGTCGAAACGAGGAACTATAGCAAAGGGACAATCGGGCCATCGGGACGCGCGGGACGCGGAAAGCCAGTTCGGCTGAAGGAGAAGAAAATCGACTAACTGCTCGGGACATTTGGGCCTTGAGGACGCGAACCGCCCGGTTCGGCCGAAAAGGAGAACTTTCGCACTAAGTAGCGGGACATCTGGGCCGCGAGGACGTGAAGGATGTGAAAAGGCGAAGCGGCCAAGAGCAAAGGAAGCCCATTTCGGGCGGTTCGGAAGAATTTGTCCCAGACAGTCTGGGACAGTTGGAACAAATGTACGTGAAGGATGTGAACCGGCCGGTTCGGCCGAAATGAGGAACTTCAGCACTGGGACAGTTGGGACAAAGGGACGCGTGGGACGCGGATAGCCGAGAAACCCGAGGGCCAATCAGATCATGACACGTGTCACCGGCAGATGAGGGACAAGGAAGCCCATTTCGGGTGGATCGGAGGATTCTGTCCCAAATAGCACTGGGACATCCGGGACAAAAAGACGCGAAGGGCGCGAAAGAGCCGGCAGACCCGCGGACCAACCAAATCATGACACGTGTCACAAGGAGAAAAGTCCAAAAGGTCAAAGGGCGAGGTTTCAAGCACTGACCCGAGCCAATAAAAAGAGGACACGTGTCCAATGAAGTAGGGAAGGAGAGAGAATTACACGACCAATCAATGCATGCCACGTGTCATCCAGGTGGCAGAGCGCGGGAAGAAATTTAAAAATCCGTTTTCACCTATTTTGTGCCCTAAATCTTCAGATCGACATATCTTTCGATCCAGAGCTCAGATTTGCACGTTCTTTATATCAACGGAAAGCTTGTGAAATTCTCTACATGATTTTGGGGTTAATATTGAGTTTTGGTGTAGTCTGGAGAGAGAAAATTTGAGAAACATCTCTGACACGTGTTCATGGCCAGAAGTGACATTTCAGCGACCAGATTTAATGCAGAATGGGTCGCATTCTCCTGTAATCCGGTCAAAATGATAGGGTATGGGTTTGTAAGGTCCCCCATGCCATTTTAATGCACCTGCAGTCAAGAAGGGATGGGTTCTCATGTTTTTGTATGTTTTCTGTCCCCTGGGCTCGACCCATGCAATGTAAAAAGCCAGATTTGGCTCATTTCAAGGGGGGGAACATTTCTTTGGATAGCAAGCTTCTTCTTTCACTAGTAACAAGTGATTTTTGCAAGTATCAGACCTCTTCTAAAATTGTAACAGGTTTTCTACCTTTTTGATGTTGTAATACAAGGGTTTTTTGACAGTGGAAATGACAATACAGGCTCTGTGATCAGTTTTCAGTCCTCTGTTTGTGTTGCTTGTTTCATTTCAGACCTCTGATTACATCTTATCAGCTTGTGCATGATGTTTTATGTTGCATTTTATGATCTGTGTCTATCTGCAGAACAAGAAGTGTTCACCACTCCTCCTTTGGTGTATCACCTATTAGTTTAGTTTCATTTTTTGCACTTTCTATCTCTATCTCCTTGGATTTTAGAGTAGGATTAGGTTTCAAACCTCTGTAGTTTTGCAAAATATAGATCTAAATCAGAGGAGTTTGAGGAACCAGCCTCTAATCTAGAGATTCCTCTCTCAGTTTCACAAGTCCCCACACTTGGAGAGAGGTTTCCATGTTGTGCAATCACACTGGATGCTAGAGTGATCAACCTAGAAGCCTGATCTGCATCCAGGGGTGTTGTGAGTCTGCAACAATAGTTTTGGCACGCCCGGTGGGACCTAGAGGTCTCATTTTTATTGTAGCAGGGTTGATGTGCATCTGCTGCAATTTTCTTGCTTAAAAAGAGCTATTATTTGCATATCTGGCGACTCCAAGGGGAAGAATCAACTGGTTCCAAGTGCAGGCCTGAAAACTCATGAGAAGAATCACCACAAGGTCAAGAGTTGGAGAAGAAGAAGTGTTGTTTGAATACCTGCAATTATCTCCAAGAAGAAGGTAAAGAGGAAGAAGGATTCAAAGGTCTCCATCTCCACCAAATAGAACTCTCTCAACTCCTCCACCTGGTAGGCCTTTCATTCAGTCAACAAGGGTTTTAAGACCAATTAGAATGGCTCAGAACAACCCCTACGTCAACTTCACAGGCAGCAGCCCACTTGCTCTCAATGCACAACATCCAGTTCCTATTGCAGCCTTGAAGAACATTCCCTACTTCACTGGAGAAAATCAGACTACTCCAGGTGATCATGTTAAAGATATTGCTAACCTTTGTGCAATCCATGAAATCAATGAAATGCAAGTGGCTGTCAAGTTACTGGCATCTTCCTTCAAGGGTAAAGCATTGCAATGGTTTAGGAGCCTTGGAGCTGGTTCTATCACAAACTGGAATCAGCTGTGTATTGCACTTCACGAGTAATTTGGAGAGAAGGGAGACAACTTGTCTCTTTTGGAGCAGCTGACAACTATCAAGAGAGCCCCCAACGAGCAGCTGACTGACTTCAACTTCAGATTTCAAAGGTCTTGGGATAGGATTCCAGTGGCAGTCAGGCCAACAGTAGAAGGTGCTTTTCTATATTACCTTAAAGCTTTGAATTCTGATATTTCTATGTTAATTCAATCTATGGGAGGCACAACCTTACCTGCTGCTTATAGCATTGCCATTAGAGCCGAAAACTGTCTTATTCAAGCTGGTAAACTGGCTCCTAGGCCTCCCATGCCCTTGTATCCAAACTTAGAAAATCCAAGCACTAGTCAAGCACCCACTTTGGCTCCTGTTCCCACCCCTAGAAATCAAAGTTCAAGTGAAACTTCTACTTCATCCTCTAGTGCTTCAAATGAACTCCAAGAGGTCATGAAACAGTTGCAAAATTTGGGAAATGAGCTGGTTACTATCAAAAGACAGCAAGCTCAAAGTGCTAGACCGTATCAGCCTCAAGCACAGTACCAGGCTAGGCCCCCATACCAACAAAATAGGTCACCAAATCAGGCTGCAAATCAAAATCAAAGCCAAGTAAGGCCTCCCGCTAATAGACCATTTCAGCCCTATAACCCCAATGTTGTATCTGCTTCTAAAGCATTAGTGCCAGTCCAAAATAACATGGCCCAAGAATATGATTGGTGTTTCCATGTAATCAGCCTCATAACCAATCAATGTGTTTCAATGGTGCATCTAAATCAAGCATTGATGGTGCAAACCACTGGTGTGGAGGGTGAGGGCAGTCAAGGAAGGAGATCAACAACAAGAAGCACCTCCAACAAGGAATCAGCTCCAAATGAAACCACATTGGTAAATTGGCAAGCTGAAGATTTCTGTGGCATGAATCAAATAGTTTCTCAAAGTGTTGCAGCCAACACAAGGTCAAAGAAGGAGAAATTTGGGTGAAGAACAACCATTAGCCCCAAGTAATTCACAACCTTCCACGGCTCCACAAGGTGATTGGCAAACAAAGTCCAGTTTCAAACATGCACAAGGAGCAGCCAAAAACAGCCCCTAGGCCAACTCAAATGCCAGTTGTTGCTGCCCACGTGCAAGGAACGAATGTGCAAACCAAGGGACAACAGAGGGATACTTCATCCCCATTCAACATCATTGAACAGATGAAGAAGACTAAATGTCAACATATCAATGTGGGAATCCCTATCCATCCCAGGCCAAAGAGATTTGCTACAAGCTGCCATGAAGGACTGGTCAACTTCGAATCAACAGGTTCAAATGCAAGAGAAAGTGCTCACAAATGCTGCCCAGCCTGAAGGAAATCATGGAGGACAACAAGGTAAAATGTTGAAGCCCCCTCCATTTTATGTTTCATTAATCATTGGAGATAAACTGGTACACAATTGCATGATTGATTCTGGGGCAAGTAGTTCAGTGATGCCCAAGCAAATAGCTGATCAGCTAGGGCTTCCAATATGAAGTCATCTCCAAAGGGTGTAGTGCAATTAGATGGGACAGCAGTAGAAACCGGTTGGAGTAATCAAAGGTTTGAGCCTCACACTTGCATACATGTCCCAACGTTACCATAGTTTACAAGATGTGTCAGTCATAGACCTGCCACCACTCTTTGCCCTATGTTTGTCAAGGGACTTCACTGCCAAAATTGGAGGCTACTTTCTGCTGATTGGTCACACATGTTGTTCAGAACAAGATATGGAACTAAGGCCACAATCAGATCCGAACCTATTGCAAACTTCCATATTGAGCCTTACACTCCAAGTCAAATCAATGCCAATTGCTCAGCATTTGATCAAGAAGATCACCCTAGCACTGATGAAGCTGACACTAAGGTTGGAAGTATCCCAGATTTGACTCTTGATGAATGGGCAAGCAAAGTGCATGCCTTTGATCCTTATCAAGAAATAGAAGAATCTGAGCTAGGGGTTTATTGTTTACATGAAGAGGATCAACCTCTCCCCAGCATCACCAAGCCAGATCATAAGGACAAGAATGAAGTATGGAAATTGTTCTTTGATGGGTCAAGGAGTAGACAAGGTGCAGGAGGAGGAGCTATGCTCATTTCACCACAAGGTATAAGGTATTACTCAGCCTTCCGTTTCCAGTTTTCCTGTTCAAACAACATAGCTGAGTATGAAGCCTTAATTCATGGACTGCACTGGGCAATGAAGAAAGGCATCAGGAATTTACAAGTATTTGGTGATAGTGAGCTGGTCATAAACCAAGTCAAAGGAAAAAATGCTGCCAAAAATGATCTGCTTAAGTGCTACAAAAATCAGGTATGGGATCTTATTGAAGATTTTGAAGCTTTTAGCATCAATTCCATCCCAAGAAAAAAGAATGAAGCCACTGACAGACTTGCAGCAATTGGGGCTGCGTTTGATGTTGTAGAGAGTATCAAAAGTGAGAAATCTCAGCCTCATATCAAATTGGTTGTGAGACCAGCTGTTCCAGATAACAACACAAGTTGGCAAGTCTTCGAGAATGATCAGCAAATTGTTAATTTCCTACAAGAAGAAGCTGAGTTCTCCGCCAGAAATCAAGACAAGCTGGAGCAGCAATATGGTGATCAAGTAGTACAGCTGAGAACTAACAAATTACCAAAAGGCCTCATAACCTTGGAGTCAATCTTCAACCCGAATGATCAGTTCCGGAAGGAGAAAGCAAACATTCAAGTGAAGGGTGAAGATTCAGAGCCTATTTTAGTGGAAGAAGGCAAAACATTGCAGATTGGCAAAGTAAGTACCTCACAAGAGAAATCTGACTTTGTTCAGCTTTGTCAAGAGTTCCCAGATATCTTTGCTTGGAATTACAAAGATCTAAGAGGTTTCAACCCAAAGTTGGCACAACATACTATTAAGCTGGATCCGAAATCCAATCCTATTAGGCAAAAGCAAAGGCCAGTGAATCCCCATATTGAACCTCTCATGAGAAAAGAGTTAAGCAAGCTTATTGAGGCCAGTATCATCTTCCCCATCAAACACTCAAGTTGGGTTGCAAACTTGGTGCCAGTGAGAAAAAGAAATGGAGAAATCAGACTGTGTGTTGACTTCAGAGACTTGAACAGAGCCTCCCTCAAGGACCATTACCCACTCCCTTCCATGGAGCAAATATTGCAAGTTGTAGCTGGTTCAGAAAGGTTCTCACTACTTGATGGATACTCAGGCTATAATCAGATAATGGTGAAGGAAGAAGATCAATTCAAGATGGCTTTCACCACCAAATGGGGCACCTATGCCTACAAGAAGATGCCATTTGGCCTATCAAATGCCGGAGCAACATTTCAGCGAGCTATGGATATGGCATTCAAAGGCTTAATCAACAATATAGTGCTGGTATACCTAGATGATATCACTGTCTTCTCAAAGAATGCAGCAGACCATCTCTTTCACCTCAGACAAGTGTTTCAGAGGTGTAGAAGGTTCGGAGTGTCGTTGAATCCAAAGAAGTGTATATTCTTGGCACACGAGGGAAAATTTTTGGGCCACATTGTCTCTAGGGAAGGGCTAACAATTGATCCTGAAAGGGTTGAAGCCATCCGAACGCTCCCATTGCCACACCACAAGAAATATCTTCAAAGCTTCTTAGGAAGGATAAACTTTGTCCGCAGATTTGTGCCTAATTTTGCCACTCTTGTGAAGCCTCTAACAATGATGTTGAAGAAGAGTCTGGCATTCAAATGGACAGCAGAAGGCAAAGAGAGTTTTGAAAGCATCAAGCATGCAATATCACAAGCTCCAACTCTTATCAACCCAGACTTTTCAAAGGACTTCATGTTGTATGCATTTGGAGGATCAGACACAATCTCAGCTATCTTAACACAGCTGAATAGAGAAGGTTCAGAACAGCCCATAGCATTCTTCAGCCAAACCTTGGAAGATTACGAAATAAAGTATTCTTTCATCGAAAAGCATGTCCTTGCTGTCATCAGGAGCTTGAAGAAGTTCAGACATTTGGTCTCAAACAATAAGATTCAATTGCTGGTCTCACATGCTGGGGTTAAGGATTTCCTCCTCAACAAGGATTTGAATGAGAAAAGGGCAGGTTGGATCACCCGTGTCATGGAGTATGACATTTAGATCAAGATCACCAAGCTGGTAAGAGGGAAAGGATTGTGTGAGCAGCTGGTTTTGGGGAAGCAAAAAGAAGTATGCAATGAAGAAGAGGCTATTTTGACAGTCCAGGACAGCCATGAGCCAAGTGGCAAACAAGAAGAAAACAATGTTTCCCCCATTCCTTGCTGGACCCAAGGTATTATGCACTTCCTAGGCACAGGCCTATGCCCTCCAGAGATGAACAAGACCCAAAGGAGACACTTCAGATTGCAGGCTGTCCCGTATGCCATTGTTGATGGAGTTTTGTTCAAGAAAGATGTGAATGGAGTGCTGCTGAGATGCATTAGCATAGGTCAGATTCAAAGGGTGTTGGAAGAGTTTCATGGTGGACCAGCTGGTGGCCATTTTGCACCAAGAGTGATAGCTCTAAAAATCATGAAGGCTGGTTATTATTGGCCTAAAATCTTCAGTGATTGCTATGCATGGATCAAGAGGTGTAAGAATTGTGCATTCTTCACAGGAAAAGAGAGACTTGCTGCCCTTCCATTGCATCCAATCTCAGTTGACCAGCCATTCATGCAATGGGGTTTGGACTTCATTGGAGTCATTAATCCCAATTCAAGCCAAGGGCACAAATGGATTTTGATAGCCACAGACTACTTCACCAAATGGACAGAAGCAGTAGCACTCAAAGAGGCAAATGAGTCTAGCATCTTAGACTTTTATGAGGGAATAACAACCAGATTTGGTGTACCTACCACAATAATCTCTGATAATGCATTGGCATTCATTGGATCCAGGGTGACTGAGTGGGCTGTCAAGAACGGTATTTACCTAAGCACTTCATCGAACTATTACCCTCAGGGTAATGGCCAGGCCGAGTCTACAAACAAGAACTTGTTGAGGATCATTAGGAGGACTCTTGATGAGAATCAGAGGTCTTGGCATACCAAACTGAAATCAGCCTTATGGGCTGATAGGATAACTCCCAAAAGATCCACAGGTAACTCTCCATTTAGGCTTGTCTATGGAAGAGAGGCAATCTTGCCCATGTCACTTGAGTTGCCAACATTGGAACTCATGAAGCAGCTGGAGTTGCTTGAATTTGAGCCCATGGAGGTGAGGTATGCAGAGTTGATGGAGCTGCAAGAGATCAGAAATCAGGCATCCCAAGCAATGGAAAAGGATCAAGCTTTGATCAAGAAGACCTTTGATAGAAAGGCCAAGGATAGATCTTTTCAAGTTGGAGATCTAGTGTTGAAATGGGATGTGGATAGAGAAAAACCGGAAGGCATTCAAAATTTGATGCCATTTGGAGTGGCCCATACATGGTCACAAAGTGCAAGAACAACAATGCTTTCCAATTGGCCTCATTGGATGGTGAAGAACTGCAGATTCTAGTCAATGGAATCTATCTCAAGCGTTGCTTCTAGAGGGAAGTTCACTACCTTTGTAAATATTAGATTATATTTTCTTTCCTCCAAGTGCTTGTGCACATTGTTTTGCTGTAGGTTAGTTTTGTTTTCCCTAAGTGCTTTGGCACAGCTTGCTGTCCATGGAGATGTTTAGCAATCCTTGCTTTCATCAGGTAACATTCCATCTTCCTCCTTGCACATTCTGAGTCAGTTAGGGTTCTAAACAGAATATTTGATGACTCCATGCCCAATGGACTACTTTAGGAAACTGGTCTTTTCACCTAGCAGGCAGGTGACCCCGCTGAGTCACCAAATTGTTATCCAAAGTTCACCCCCCAGGGTAAATTTCGATAACATGCATCAGAGTTCTTCCCAGTTCCAAGGCAAAAAATCATGTTTCCAGGTCGATTTTTTCCTAGGAAAAAATTCTGAAAAAGATGGCTAAAAACAAGCTCCAGAAAGAATTGTGAAAATCCTAAGTCCTAGTCCTCGCAACAGTTGGGACATCAAGGCGCAGATCGGCCGAAAAGCCTCCAGGCGGCCCGCGAAGCAAAGGGACATCCAGGACAAATGGACGCGAAGGACGCGAACCGGCCGGTTCGGCCAAAACAAAAAATTCGGGCATAAGGGACGCGAACCAGCCAGATCGGCCGAAGGAGAAGAAAATTAGACAACCGGGACAGTCGGGCCTTGAGAAGTACGCTTCGGCCGAAGGAGAAGAAAATTGACTAACTGGGCTTTGGGACGCAAGGGACAAAGGAACGTGAGAGCTAGCAGAATGTGGAAGAATTTGTCCAGAAAGTCCAAATGTATGGAAGGACACGTGAACCAGCCGGTTCACCCGAAACAGGAACTTCCACTGGGACATTGGGAAAAAACGCGTGGGATGCGGATAGCCGGAAAAGCCCAAGGCCGCCAATCAGATTCATGCCACGTGTCAATGGTAGATGAGGGACAAGGAAGCCCATTTCGGGTGGTTCGAGGATTTTTTGTCCCAAACAGCACTGGGACATCCGGGACAGTAAGATGCGAAGGGCGCAAAAAGCCGGCAGACCCACGGACCAATCAAATCATGACACGTGTCACCAAGGAGAAAAGGGTCCAAAAGTCAAGTGGAAAGGTTTCAAGAACTGACCCAAGCCAATCAAAAGAGGACACGTGTCCAATGAGGCAAGAAAACCTATGGGAAGGAGAGAGAATCACATATCCAATCAATGCATGCCACGTGTCATCCAGGTGGCAGAGCGCGGGAAGAAATTTAAAAATCACATTTTCACCTGTTTTGTGCCCTAAATCTTCAGATCGACATATCT
Source organism: Taxus chinensis (assembly GCA_019776745.2). Taxonomy (NCBI): domain Eukaryota; kingdom Viridiplantae; phylum Streptophyta; class Pinopsida; order Cupressales; family Taxaceae; genus Taxus; species Taxus chinensis. The sequence goes on along the minus strand of CM034157.1, from coordinate 277,515,400 downwards.
TTCGATCCAGAGCTCAGATTTGCACATTCTTTATATCAACAAAAAGCTTGTGAAATTCTCTACATGATTCTGGGGTTAATCTTGAGTTTTGGTGCAGTCTGGAGAGAGAAAATTGAGAAACGGCTCTGACGCGTGTTCATGGCCAGAAGTGACATTTCAGCGACCAGATTTAATGCAGAATGGGTCGCATTCTCCTGTAATCCGATCAAAATGACAGGGTATGGGTTTGTAAGGTCCCCCATGCCATTTTAATGCACCTGCAGTCAAGGAGGGATGGGCTCCCATGTTTTTGTACATTTTCTGTCCCCTGGGCTCGACCCATGCAATGTAAAAGCCAGATTTGGCTCATTTTCAAGGGGGGGAACATTTCTTTGGATAGCAAGCTTCTTCTTTCACCTGTAACAAGTGATTTTTTGCAAGTATCAGACCTCTTCTAAAATTGTAACAGTTTTCTTTTACCTCTTTGATGTTGTAATACAAGGATTTTGACAGTGAAAATGACAATACAGGCTCTGTGATCAGTTTTCAGTCCTCTGTTTGTGTTGCTTGTTTCATTTCAGACCTCTGATTACATCTTATCAGCTTGTGCATGATGTTTTATGTTGCATTTTTTATGATCTGTGTTTATCTGCAGAACAAGAAGTGTTCACCACTCCTCCTTTGGTGTATCACCTGTTAGTTTAGTTTCATTTTTGCACTTTCTATCTCTGTCTCCTTGGATTTTAGAGTAGGATTAGGTTTCAAACCTCTGTAGTTTTACAAAATATAGATCTAAATCAGAGGAGTTTGAGGAACCAGCCTCTAATCTGGAGATTCCTCTCTCAGTTTTACAAGTCCCCACACTTGGAGAGAGGTTTCCATGTTGTGCAATCACACTGGATGCTAGAGTGATCAACCTAGAAGCCTGATCTACATCCAGGGGTGCTGTGAGTCTGCAACAACAGTGACCCGTGAACATTTTCTCATGCCTGAGCATTCCTACACTTTTGATAGATCTCTTGGACATTGTTTCAACGGAACTTTCATCAAGCAAGTTTTGTGAGAACATTTTGTGTTACTATTGATCTTTGTGAAATTATTTCATATTTTCATGTAGATCACATTATCTTGGCCTTAAAGCAAATGCCATTCTATAGAATTTTACAGGTCCATAAGCTTCCAAACACTCAGAGATTCTTCAAACCTTCTCTTCTAGCCTCTTTGTTTTCAAGTCTCCCATTTCATCCTTTTGACCTTGCCTAATTCATATTTGCTGTGGAGAATTCAGAATGGGTTTCTCCCAGGATGTGATCTCAATAAAAAAGAATTACTAAGCTACGCATTTGTGTTGATTACAGGAAGCTCAATAAGGTAACAAAGAAGGATCATTACCCTCTTCCATTCTTAGATCAGATCTTGGATGAAGTAGCTGGCCAAGAGTGTTATAGTTTTGCTGATGGATATAGCGGATACAACCAAGTCCATATAGCCTAGAAAGATCAGCTGAAGACCACGTTCACCGCTCCTTGGGGAACGTTTTCTTATAGAGTTATGCCTTTTGGGTTGTGTAATGCTCCAGAAACATTCCAGCGTTTGATGAATAGGGTGTTCGAACCCTACATTGGGACCTTCATCAGAGTATTTCTGGATGATTTTTGCATCTATGGGAGCAAGTTAAACCACCTGCACCAAATGGAGACAACATTTCAAAGGTTAGATGAAGCACAAGCCTCACTAAACCCTACAAAGTGTGTCTTTGGATGTTCTAAAGGCGTTTTGTTAGGGCATGTTGTATCCAGAGATGGTATTGGTACTGATCTTGATAAAGTTTCAAAAATCAAATATTTACCATTTCCTATGAATAGAAGTAATTGAGATCATTTTAAAGCCATGTGGGTTACTATAGAAGGTTCATCAAGAATTTCTCAAAGATTGCATAGCCACTAACCTACTTCTTGAAGAAGGATGTTACTTATGAACCAGGAAATAAGGCACATGAAGCTTTTGGACAACTAAAGGAAGCCCTGGTGTCTTCACCTATTTTAAAGAATCCAGATTGGAGCAAGACATTCATTGTGTACACTGATGCCTCACATGCAGCACTAGGAAGTACTTTGAGCCAAAAGGATGAAAATGGGAATGAACATCCAATTTACTTTGGGAGCAGACAAATGAGTAGTGCTAAGGTAAATTATACTGTAACTGAAAAAGAGGCTCTAGCTATCATTTTTGCTATAAAGAAGTTTAGAAATTACTTGCTAGGGCAGAAATTTATAGTTGTAACAGATCAGCAGGCTCTAAAACATATTGTCAATAAGCCTAACCCATCAGGGAGGATAACAAGATGGATAATTTTGCTACAAGAATTTGAATTTGATATTATAAATAGGCCAGGAAAGAAGCATGTCAACAGATGCAGATGACCACTTTAGGATCATCTTATGATGATGATGATTTCCCCGATGTAGCATTGTTATCCCTTGACACAATCCCTAGTGAATACATAGATATTTGGAATTATCTGAATGAATTCAAGTTTCCTGATGGTGCCAATGCAAAGACTAAGAGAAATATTACTCAAGCCAGTCGTCCATATTCTATTCTGCATGGAGTATTATTTCAAATAGGACCTGATGGATAGTACAAGAGGGCAGTTGGACGTGATCAAGGGAAGGAACTGCTAGAAGAATTCCACAATGGTACATGTGGAGGGCACTTCTCTAACAACTTACAGCAAGAAGGATCTTGGATGCAGGTTATCACTGGCCACTCTTTTTAAAGATTGTTATAATTATTGTAAGACATGTGATATTTTTCAAACACATGGTAACCGTAAGACTTCATCAGGACCATTATGTCCTATTCTTCCACTTGGTCCCTTTGAAAAGTGGGGAATAGACATTGTAGGTCCACTTCCAACTACCTCACACCAAAATAAGTATATTGTAGTTGCCACAGATTATTTAACCAAGTGGGTTGAAGCTAGGCCATTGAAAACAACTTCCATGGATGAGGCGGCAAGGTTCATATATGAACGCATTGTCACCAGATTTGGTTGTCCATTAGAAATTGTAACAGATCAAGAAAGCCACTTCATTAATGAGGTAGTAGAAGCCCTAGTCAATAAATTTTCTATTAAGCACAGGAAGGCAACAACATACAAGCCAAGCTCTTGGACAGGTGGAACAAACAAATTTTGTGTTGTGTCAATTTCTAGCAAAAGATGCAACCTTGCAGGTACATAAGTGGGATAAAAGGATTCATGCAGCATTGTGGGCATATAGGGAAACATCAAAGTCAGTAATAGGATAATCCCCATTTCAGTTGGCCTATGACAATTGATCCAGTTCTTCCTATTGAGTTTGATATTCCCACTGTGAGAGTTATGAAAAATGAAAGGATGGATGAAAGTGATTTAGTAAAAGAAAGGTTGGTACATCTTCATTTGCTAGAGGAAATGAGGGAAATAGCCCAAGGATAAAAGCCATAAGAAGAAAATGAAGTAGAAGGAATACTTTGATCAAAAGATCCGTTGGTCTCCATTTCATGTGAATGACTTGGTTCTAGTATATGATTCCAGATACAAAAAAAGAAGACAGAAATTTTCTTCCAAAATGGATGGGGCCCTACAAAATAAAAGCTGTGCATGAAAATGGTACATACCGACTGGAGGAATTGGATGGCACTCCCATTACAAAATGGGTCAACCATGACAAGTTGAAGATTTTCCAAGTTTACCAGAATAGTCTACTCTAAGGACGGAGTAGAAGCTAGGAAGGGGGAAGATGTCGACACTAAAATTTTCCTCCGTAATTTCTATTTCATTAATGTATGTATTAGGAATAGGATGTTGTTAAGTGTAATTAGTAGTAGCGTCTGATAGAAGATAACGGCACCGTCAGTACGGTGCCGCCAATAATGTAGAGTACAGTAACAGTCAAAGTACAATAGGAATGTTGTAAAAAGTAAATATTTGTCGTAAGTGGTCCGGTAATGTTAAAATGTCAAAGTTGGGATAAGTAGAGAAGTAGGGTCTACATGATTAGGAATTAGAAATATTATATTGGTAATAAGGACAAGGAGTGAGGTCATAAATATTTTTTGTATTTTATTTGTAAAAAGTCTAAAAATGTGGAACCCATGTGAAATGATAAGGTTTATCTTATCTTAAAAGATAAGCTTACATGTACAGATAAGAGTTAAGGTATGGAATATGATTCGTCAGAGTGGATTTCTTATCCTATCTTAGAGATAAGATGGATAAGCCTGGAAGTTCTATAAATAAAGAGGCCACCCCCCTCATTTAGCATAGAAGGAAGTAGTGAGAAATATTGTATGAAGTGTGTAAAGGAAGCCATCAGTTTAAAGGTGTGTTGAAGAAGCCATTAAGAGGTGTAATTGTAAAGTTTCTCCCATAGTATTGGTGGAAGGCAAGTGAAGTCAATAACACTTGAAGTACCTCATGGGTGAGATTGTAACAATTTCATGTTAATATTATAATTTACTTTGATATTTCATATTTGTCATCATTCCTTCTTATCATAGTCGATGGTATTCTTGTGTTATGTTTGTTGTTTTGTTTCCAGATTACATCCACCAAACTAAAGGCTCTGCATTAGTAAATAATCATAGCACGAGGAGTTCCCGGTGAAGAATTATTAACCAAGCAAGGAAGGTGTTCGTACCATGAAAAAAAATTTATATATAAGGTGTTATCGACACTTTTCAAGAAGACTTAGATGACATCAAAACTAAAACTAATATAACAACGAGTTTTTAATTGTGTGAGAAACGTAACCATATAATTAGGGGACTTATATCATCTTCTCAAAAAATAAGAATACGATGTAAGTAACAAGATTGTGCGTCTAGGATGTGAACAAAACTATCAATTCACGAAGAGACAGAAGATGAACCAAACTCACAGTGGTGAAGATGATCTTCAAATCAAGATGGATGGACTTTTATCAAAGATATGAAAAGTGTACCTACACACTTTAGACATTTAACAACCTAGCCACAAACATGGATGGGCATAAATGGACAAAAAAGTGACAAGCACTATCTCTAATAAAAATGCATGATGTATGCAACTTTCTCATCCCAAACAATGGGCGGTGAGAACACAAGGGTAGTGATCCAAAGATGAAAAACAAACCAAGCACCACTTAGGTAGAGCTTTGCCTCGTCCAAAGACACGAATAAAACTAAGAAAAAGTGGGATGTAATTTAGTTTCATGATGAAAGACACTCAGAGAAAACTCACAAGGGTTCTTTTCCTTGTTCGACAAACAAGGTTTAGATTCCAGATGAGTTGTCACTTCATGATGGCTTGATGCAACAAGGACTAGTAAAGTGGGCTCCAAGAAAAAATGGTTTTCCTAATAAGTTCTCTCAACTAGGTGTTACAAATTCATCCACTAGTGGGGTGATTTACCAAAATAATTCCTTTCCTATCTTGGGGGTAACTCAGCTTTGCCCCCTTCAAGCACAGTGGGCAGTAAACGCATCCATTGTGTACTCTTAATAGGGTCGCGATAGGGAAAACTTGTAACTCTAACTCATAAGGCGTACTAGTCAAGTGGGTAAGCAAAGAGCTTCCTATTTCATCCACAAGGTTACACAGTGGTGGACTACTTTAGGGTTCCTGGAACCACCCCCATTGTTGTAACTTAAGGCGTTATGCCAAAGGGGTTATGTTCTAGTTTAGCGGATAGGGACGTACCCTTTTCTGAAACCTGCAATATACAATGTTTTGAATATGGCATGCTTTTTATCTTTTTAATTTAAATGTTGTTTTAAGTGGCACACTATTTGGCAACCTGCAAGAAACACATGTATTAGAGGGTTTTGTGTTTTTTTTTTTTATGTTTTATTTCTTTGACAAGTGATTTTGGTCCTACATACCAAGGTTAGTAATTTTCCAAAATGCCATATAAAAGAGATAAGATGTTTCTTTTGATTTCCCAGATCGTCCTAAGATGCAAGGAAAGAGAATACACAACAAGGTATCTCACTCAAATTTGTAATAAATGGAAAATTCCAAAGTACAATGTGAAAATAAGTTCCTTTTAACCAAATTTTGAAAGCTTTTTACAAGTATGAAGAAAGTGGTGAAACGTTTCTAATTCGGTGTGAGGAAACCTGTAAACCACTGTTAGAACCCTGCAAGAGTTAGAAAACCAAGAAAATAAAAAAATTCTAGAAATCCAATTTTTGCACTTTTTTAACAGTTTTTAGTAATTTGCATTTTTGGAGGTCTCCGGGGCATTTTGGGATTTTTTTATATAAGTAAGTATAACAAATACATATTAATTTTTTAATTTTCCTCACAAATTATGCTTCGTTATCTTTCTAACACCTATTCAAGAAAATGAGTTTACGAGTCAAAAGATATGATCAAAACAAGGAGCAATAAAAATAAAATGAATGAATCCGGACTACATAGAGACACCTACACGTCCAGAATGACACCTGCGTACCCCAGTCAATGGAGACATGCCCTAACCAATGCAAATGCATGTAATGTAATAATGCAAAGGGAGGATAACACCTATGTGGGTATTTCTGATAGGTAGGCTAGGGTTACGACGTAGACGCGCCTAACTCAAAGGATATGCATGTAAAAATAAAATTAATAAAATCCACAGTATACCAAAAACACAGACCCGTCTAGCAAGATAGAGACGCTTGTAACTCAATGTGGATGCTTAGGTTTCAATGGAGACGTGCCCAAGCAGAAAGCATACAATTTCAAATTTTTACATAGTGAGGTGATTTACACAGACACATCTAGAGAGACGGAGACACCGACCCACCGAAAGAGATGCGTGCACATCACTACAGAGAGAAAACTTGCTAATGATGAGGATAGTCA